>CM038626.1:44163404-44848404 GCA_021554675.1 Leuciscus idus | reverse complement strand
GTATTCCCTCAAATATGCGAAATTTGACTAGCGAATCGGTTTCTAAAATCGTTGTCTCCGTTTCTGAGAAAATTATTTTTATGTTAAGTTTTGCCGCTAGTACACTTCGCTATAGAAAGTAAAGACGCTGGCTGAGATTCTACCGGACATACGTCAGCAGCGTTCGTGCATAAGAGCGTATTGACTTTTTAGAGCTCTTCACAGCAGAATGTGAATGTGTCTTATATTTGATGAAGTTTGCATCATTGATCATTATTTTCCTGTTTAATACTGCGAACCTGCTTTGAAACAATCTGTGTTGTACTAAGAATTATATAAATAAAGGTGACTTGACTTCAGTTGGACTCAAACCCAGGACTTTGGTATTGCTAAGTGGCATGGCTTAATGTTTAAGCTACAGGGATGCTGCAGGTTCCTGATCTTATTGTGAATGATTCATCTGTGTAAGTTTGTCTTTGTAATCTTTAATCAAAATGTAAAATTTCCATGAGTTTCCAAGGCCAAGATATTCCCTAGTTTCCATACCAGTGGGAACAGTTACAGATGCACAACCCTTTTGGACTCTAGAGGGCGCTACGATATAATACACAGCTGTCTCGTTCTCAGGTGCATTTCCAGAATTAAAACAGATAAAAAACGCGGCACACTCACGACAGGAGCTTTCATCGGTGAAGTCGAGACAGTCAGCGTTGCCGTCACATTTGAAGCGCTCGGAGATGCAGTGGCCGCTACCGCACTGGAAGTATCCCGGGTGACAGGTCCGCAGCTCTGAAACACATTCATCCAACAAAGAATAAAGCCAATCTCTCTCAATCCTCCATGGAGAATGAATTATGCACACTTCCTGTAAGTCATTCACAAGGTATCCAGGCGCACAAATGCATTGAGATATCTCCCACTGAGGATCAATCTGTGATAAAAAGACAGTATTATGATGTTGAACACGGCGGCTAGTGCCACGGCCACACTCTTTCTCTCTCCATCTGTCTTTTGATGGCCTTTCCTTTCTGCTGTCTCTTCTTTTCTTTCACTCACCACAGTCTCTCTCGTCAGAGTTGTCCTCGCAGTCGTTGTCATGGTCACACACCCAGCGGTCAGGAATGCAGTGCAGGTTGTCGCAGCGGTACTCGCTCTCAGTGCACGGACGAGGGGCTGTGGACGCATAAGAAGCGTGTCAGTCTGACACACATGAACATACATAAAAGGCAGACAGGCCAATAAAGCAATAAGGCCCAAGCGGCTGTTGGTCACAGTGATTTACCACAAGTAAGGGGCGTTCTTAAGCATGAAGAATGCCTAAAACCCTCTTAACTGTGGTAAAATTATTGCTGAACAAACAATACAGCAATTTTGTGCATTAAATACACTACTAATTTTGTCAGAATGTTCAGAGAGCATTCAAAAGTAATGTTCCCATAATGTTTTTCAAAATGAAGACAGAGATTGTTCCTTTAACATTCATATAACTGAGAAAAAAGTGTTTAAAAGTCCCCCTCTGGTGAAAATAAAGCTTTTAATGTTGTTCATTTGTCTATGTGCTGTTTTTAATCTGCTTTAAGACAAACCAAGTGCAAATTCATAAGTCGACACCATTGCTGAGTAGTTTCTATTTAAAACTGCAGTGAATCAAAGACGGTCTCAAAAACACGTTTGAAATCGCTGATGTCACAAACTACCGTGTAACTAATCACGACAACATGTGATCGTCAACGAGTGGATCTCTGAGCTGGAGTGAGGGAGTGGAGGCGGGGCTAATTTGCATATTCATAGAACCGTGTATACTTAATGAGGCAAGAGTGTAAAGTGACATTCAAGCTATTTTAATGCGTTTGAAAAACGTTTAAATATGTCATTTTGGTGATCAAAAACGAGTTTTAAGGGATACAATTATTGACTACAGGGAGTCATTATTAAAGTCATTATTGACTTTAAATCTGGACATTTAGAACATTCAGAAATAACGTTTTCATAATGTTAGTAAAACGTTTAAGAAAGTTGTTAGCTTGGGAAGTGGCGCAATGGCCCAAGATCTGGCACTTCAAGAAAGAATAGTTCCGGCATAACGCAATAATATAGTATGTCTAGTGAACAGCAATGTTTCACAAAGTGCTTATAAGGCCAAAATGCAGCAGAAACACGACCTGAAGCGTTTAAGTAAAGCACAACAAGCCTCTGACACAGATGAGGCCGATGATTAGGCTGTGCTTCACTGTCTCAGGATTACATCTGATGAGCTACGGCTTGCCCTTCAGCAAGAGGACCATTTTTCGGAGGTGAGTTCATAGCTGAATTCATCAGGGGAATGACCCGCGTTCACCACCCCCGCAGCTCTTCTGCAGGGAGGAGAAAGTGCTGAAAAAATCAGCGCCTCTTCCAACATGCCGCTCAAAGGTTTAGCGGAGACCATTTGTCAACCTTTCACACCTCACAGCACCTTGTCTGCCATCACGCCGTCTCCTCCACGCTTTCTGTCTTTCCAATTTGTTCCCATCAAATCTTTTCTTCCATGTCTTTACTGTTACTGTTTCTCTGGTAAGCAGGGCTTGACATTAACTTTTTTGCTCACCAGCCACTGTGGCTAGATGTTTTCCGAAGTTCCTAGCCACTCAACATTTTCACATGCCACAATTTTGACATCGATACCATTGGGAAAAACTGCAATATAGATATTTTTAATATTATCTCATAATTTGTCAGCAGGTATATTAGGCTGCTGTCACTTTAAGACCTGACGCACGGATCCATTACACTGTTACACATACGTTTTCTTTCTCAACTGTTTACGTTCACTTAAAACATAACTGACTCGGTTTATGTGACTCGCCAAGACCGGCATTTTGTGTTTAACTGTGTAAGTCTTTGGATGCGCACTTTGGATTTATACAAATTATAAAATAAAATCAACTTTTGTGTTCCACTGAACCACACAAGGGTGAGTAAATAATGATTTTGGGTAAACTATCCCTTTTGTTACCAATCAAACCATCCCTACTGTTTTTATATTGATCTGACCGAACACGAGAGGTCAGAGCTGCTACTCACTGCAGTTGTGTTCATCCGATCCGTCGCCACAGTCATTGTCTCCGTCGCAGCGCCAGCGCAGGGGAATACACTGGTGGTTATCACAGCGGAAATCACCCGCCGGCTCACAGGTCAACTCCTCTGCAAACACAACAGATAACACAGGCTCACACAAACTTTAACACACAAGTTGAAGTTAAACAGAGTGGAAGTGGAGAGACTCAGTCACACGGACCTCAGTCTCATTGACAGAAAGTGCCAGTGCATTAGCAGACACGTCTGATAAAGAAGACCTTATTTAACACCTAACGGTTTGTGCTTTAATGAAGATATGATGATTACTGCAACTGAGAAAATGAGAGAAAATGAGAGAAGAGGAGGAAATGGGGCTGAAAATATGCACATGGCAGAGAGGAGAGGAAGGTAGAGGAGTTGTAGGAACATCTGACCCGGGCGGCACATTCTTACAGTCAGATTAGGGCGATCTCTCCTCTCTGTGCAGGATGGCACTAATGGAGCGAGGAGGAGCTGATAAGACCTAGGAGAACCAGGGCTACATGTGTGTGTGTGTGTGTTTATGTGAACATCAGTCAGATCACTGACAAAAAATCTGTGAAATGGTAAAAAAACACAACAAAACTGCAGATGTGGTGCAACATTTTAGGTTTTATGTATTTAAAACCTTTTTTTTTTTTTACAGTATTATATACAAAATATATTTCTTTAACTGATATAATGTTAAAATACCAACCTACTGAAGTATATGATATTTATGCTCTTATATACATGTTACAGTTAACCACAGGTGGTAATGAGAAAGCCACATGATGAATCAAAGCTTATGAACAGTTACTTTTCCACAAACAAAGGTAATTAATATGACTTTTTTTTACTGTATATTATATACTGCTCGATCCTTAATGAAACAATACAAACATAATCACAACTATACACACACACACACATTGGTGCCTGACACAGACATACCTAACACACACACACATAAATCAGAGTTGTGGCCCCAGACAGGAGGAGGGGTCACCGAGGGTCCGTCCATCACAGAGAGACTGAACTAACACTCACTAATACGCTGGAGTGTGAGGGGATGAATAACTCAAACACACACCACCCCAGCATTATATAACATTACTGATAATGGAGACAATGCAAAGTAATTTTACATGATACATTATATATAAAGTGCTTGGTCTTAATTTGAGTGTTATTTGTGTAATAATTTTTTTTATGTCAGCATAAAAGAGAAATTGCAGTCAAATTTACTGCTATATTGTGGCGTTTTTGAAGCTTCTGAGTGAAGCAGCTTATAGAACAAGGGGGAAACAAGTAGGACGGGCTTGATTCTATCCACTGGTTGATTCGACTGTGAAAAGTGAGTGTTACATTTATTTAATGCTTTAAAAATATTTTTTTAAATATTTTCTTTATTTGTGATATAAAACAAAGATTGAATATGTTCTTGCTGTTTAGACTGCAATATTCCAAAAACTGGATTTTTTTTGCAGCTCAGACTTGTTAGGAAGCTAGATTAGGAAGCAGAAGAAAAAAAATGCAGAGAAAAAAAGAAAAATTATTTGAATTATGAAATATATTAAAAAAATCTGTTGTGATCTGTTTGTGAATAATTTATTTTATTTTTTTCACTCATGAAAATAAATTTGATAAAATTGTATCATTTTATTTTCTACGAATTTTAATATTACTTCTATTACCATTACTTAACTATTTCATTAATTGTTCATCAGTTGTAAGCACTGGTGTTTGTGAATAAAAAAGTCGAGTTTTGATTTGTGTGTTTGTCTGATGTCTCACCGCAGTCCTGTTCGTCGCTGTTGTCCCTGCAGTCGTTGTGTCCATTGCACACGGCCCACAGAGGAATGCAGCGATAGTTTGTCCTGCAGTCAAACTCTGTGTGATTGTCACATCTGTACGCTGAACCCACTGCAAACAACATCACACAAAACATTTAGAACAATGAAAAATACTGCAAGAGATTTAAGTTCACTTCGTACTGCAGCACAATTTAAGAAAAACAAAACTGGCCCAACCTGGACCACGAAACATAACAAACAGTGTTCCAGCCAATAACCGACAAGAATGATTTGGGGGTTAGTGCGCGTGCACATGAATGGGGGTGAGGGGAGAGGAGGAGAGAGAAGCATGAAGAGGGAAGTTAGCTAGAGGAGAGATGTCCAAGACAACGACAACGACTAGCGTTAAAAATGTATATTCTTGAGAATTTTGATATGGCCGACACATGACCAAAGAGACGACGTTCCGATGAACAAATAACAAAGAAGAAGTCCCGAAGTCCCGAATTTACATCGGAAAAATGTTCAAAAGGTGGCGAGAACTCCGCCGGCAGAAGGGCTTCCAATCCGACATTCAGGTGGCTCTGTTTTTGCTGGACAGGTGCGTAAATCCAGTTTGTTTTTTCTAAATGGTTCATGACTGTTTCAGGAAGCACGGAAGGGAGGGGGAGGGGACGGGATGAGGAGGAGGGAGGGTCGAGTTAGCCTCCGTTTTGTTTGACAATACTTCGAACATCAACAAGAAATGACTTCACCCAACATCGCTTAGAGCACCTTTAAGTGGTATGTTTTTTGTATGTCGTAACTTTGATGTATAACTGTATATGCAAACTCGGCTGCCTATCCAGGACACTCCTGTAAAAGAGATCTTAATCTCAGTGAGTCTTCTCTCCTGGTTAAATAAAGCTTCTGTCAGCAACTCACTGCATTCGTCGATGGGCTCGTCGGAGTTGTCTCCACAGTCGTCATCCACGTCACATTTCCAGCTCTGTGGGATGCAGCGTCCGTTCCTGCACTTGAACTGTCCGGGTCTGCAGGTCCTGCTGGAACAGTGTGTGGGATCCTCGTCGGAGCCGTCGCCGCAGTCGTTCTCCCCGTCACACTGCCAGGCCTCGGAGATGCAGCGTTTATTAGCACACTGCCACTGATGCGACTCGCACTGATGCGTGGCTGCCGGTACAGAAACAGAGGGAGATGCTTTAGCAACAGCCCAATCAAAAGCAAGTATCAGAATAGCAGTGTGTGGTTCAAACCTACAACCTTTCAGCTTCCTGCCCTGATTTTTAGCCACTAGGCCTTATCATCGGCTGTAAACATTAGCCACTTTCACACAGTAATCCCAGTAAATTACTGTAAAATTACCAGAATGACTTTACCTGTAAATACACAAAAATGCTGTACACTCAAGCAATGGTGTTATGGCTTTATACCGTTAAGAGACCATTCACACATCAGCACCAAAACACCGGTAAAGTCTGTGATGCAAGTCATCGGAAATGCCTTAGTTTCACTATGCGTTCAATTTGACAACATTTTCTGATGTCTGAGTGACAGGCGTGAGGGGATGATCACACAGAATGTGTTTTTGCTCTTAACATGAGATGAGCATAATAGTATCCAGCTGCAAAGCCGCAGTGCTGATGAATGGAAAAGAAGGCGGGGTCTCGAGCGCGACACGCTAATAAAGATGCGAGATGTGGCGCAACGGTCAAATATGTCCATCTAGCGCACATTTACATAGAAAAGCTATTAAAGGGATACTTCACAGTTTTTTCATATTAAACTATGTTATTCCCTTAACTAAGACAAGTTGATGCATACCTCTCTCGTCTCAGTGCGTGCACTCAATCGCTCTGGCGCGCGGCGACACTTTGATAGCACTTAGCTTAGCCCAGTTCATTCATTAGGATCCAAACAGAGATGAAGTAAGAAGCGACCAAACACCTCCACGTTTTGTATTTAAATAGGGAAAACGTGGAGGTGTTTGGTCGCTTCTAGCTTCATCTCTGTTTGGATCCTAATGAATGAACTGGGCTAAGCTAAGTGCTATAAAAGTGTCGCCGCGCGCCAGAGCGATTGAGTGCACGGACTGAGACGAGAGAGGTATGCATCAACTTGTCTTAGTTAAGGGAATAACATAGTTTAATATGAAAAAACGGTGAAGTATCCCTTTAAAAATCATCTGAGCTTACTGTGAACAGCGCAGAGTAATCACTTCATCTCCATAAGAAGTTTTTTGTTTGGTCCAAAGCAGACTTCTTATGTCAGCACCTTCAGACTTTATACATGTAATCTTAATTTTTTGTTCACACACAGCATCATACCAGTAATTTACTGGTAATGTTACAACTTCTCATACTGGTAAATTGGCAGAACCGGTGTATTAGTATTTTCTGAAATGGTCCTGTTCACACGTGATCTCTTAAATGGTAATTTCCCAGTGAAGACTGTGTGTGTGAAAGGGGCTTTTTGACATGAGATTGGTTTGTTCCATACCACACAGCACGGTGTCCTCATCCGAGCCATCGGGACAGTCCTGATTAGAGTTACACAGGAAGTGCGGGCTGGTGCAGTTTCCGTCATTACACTGGTACTGGCCCAGTCTGCAGTGCCGGACGGGACACGTGGAGGGTTCATCCGAGCCATCTCTACAGTCCCGCTGACCATCACACTTCCACCAAATAGGGATGCAGCTTAACAAAACAAAATATTGCATTTTACTTTGGATGCTCCCTTAGTAGGCAGCTGCCCACATAGACAATATACGGCAACGCAGCTCATTAGGTTTTAGAACAGAGCCTGAAATGAAAGCAGATGTAAAAAGCAGATAAAGGATAAACTCACCGTTCGTTGTCTGCACATCTGTACTGCGTGCTGGAACACATGGGCAGACAGCGTGCAACGCCCCCTATCTGCATGGTAAGGAAGTGGTCAGGGCACTCGCAGGTATAACCTTGACCCCCCGCTCGCAGAAGACACAGGTGAGAACAGCCTCCATTATTCACCGCGCAAGGATTCGTCACTACAGGGGAAAGATATAGTGAGAGTTATATCAGAGGTTCTGTGCTAATGGGTCAAGAGCAAAAATGGGTTGCAATTATTATTCAATGTTTGCAATTAAAATAAATATAAATTTTTTCTAACGAGTATTTGCTATTATTCGTAAAAAAAAGAATAAAAAAAAAAGTTCTTAGAATAAAAAATAAAACATAATAAGAAAAAAAAACTATTTAATGCAAATAGTAATTAACTAAATATATAATGTTAAGTTGATTTTTAAGCACTGAATACATTTCAGTGTTTGATTTTTAAGGAAATATTCAATGTTTAAAATGCATTCAATGTTTGCAAATAAAATAAATATATATTCATAATATTCCTGATTATTCATGCATGAAAAAAAAGTCCTTGAAAATCAATCAAACACTGATATTTATTTAACGTTTGAAATGTATTCAGTGTTTGCAATTAAAACAGCAAAATATGAATATTAAAATATAAAAAATTACCCTATTTCAGATTTTTTTTTATACTTTTGTACGAATAATATTTATATTAATATTTATTTTTAATTTTAAACATTAGAAACATTTCAGTTTGATTTTTAACTAAACATTCAATGTTTGAAATGCATTAAATGTTTACAAATAAAATAAATGTTAATTTATAATATTCTTAAGATTATTCTCTATTATTCATCCAAACAAATAAAAACTGTTGAATAATAGGGGCAATCATATGCAAAATGTGCTTCGAATCAAAAAATAAAAACATGAGAAGAATAACAGATCTAAAAAAATGCTAAAATAATGCAAAAAATTAACTACGCATATAAATCACAGGAATGTTACTTATTATTTTAATTTCAAATATTGAATAAAGTTCATACATAAAAAACATTCCAGAACATCTTTATTTACTTTTGCACGATAAACAAATGTGATATTGAATTGGGTCATGACACACAAAGTAAAATCTGGAGAGTCACTGAGTTAGACTATATCCTCTTACAAAGAACCAGGATGTGGCTCCACATCATGTAGATGTAGCTCCTCTTTCTAAAGAAGCCCACAGATAAAGAGTTTAAACTACCTGTCCTGGCCATTAAAGCAATGATAAAGAGTTTAGTCTTTCCTGTCTCTGAGAAAAGACAGGCGAGCAGAGACTGGCGGCATTGTGTCGGACTGTGTAAATATTGGCAGAGACCCTTAAGTGCCTCAGCGGACGTTTAAAGGAAGAGATATCGATCTGACGCCTGCGACTGCATCCCGCTCGGGTTACGCTGTCCCGGGCTCACCTATGGGCTGGCGGTAGGGATGGCACACGTGAATGTCGAACGGTCTGTGGGTGGTGTTGACGAGCGCCTCCCGTCCAGAGCCGGTGTATTTGTTGCCCTTCTCCACCGTGCGAGTGTTCCAGTCTGTCCAGTACACGGTTTCCTCGAACACCGTGATGGCGAATGGATGCGGCAAGATACCGTCGTACACGGTGTGCCTGTGATGCCCGTCCAGATCAGAGAATCTGAGGAGACGCAACCATTTTAACAATAGCAAAAAATAATGCAAACAAACCTGCAATATTAACCATGTTCTCTGACCTGTACATTCATTTTTAAGGTGGTATTTTGCTTTCTAAACTAAATTCAAGCTACAAGTACCAAAGCACTCAGAAATTGCTAGTAAATTTCACAATTAAATGAGAAAGAAACAGCAAGTATATAATCAATAATCCTAAATCCTTTAACCTGTACATTCATTTTTAAGGTGGTATTTTGCTTTCTAAACTTATCAAAGAAATTCAAGCTACAAGTACCAAAGCAAATGAGAAAGAAACAGCAAGTATATAATCAATAATCCTAAATCCTTTATTTCATTTAAACAAAACCAGTTATTGTAGATGTTATCACATGAAGTACATCTTCTAAGTTGAACTGACTAAACATTTTGCTCAGTGTGGGCAGGATTAGATATCAATGTGAGAAAGTCTTACTCGATGTAGTTTAGGTGAGCATCAGACCAGTACAGCTTGTCATTGGTGTAGTCAATAGTGAGACCGTTGGGCCACTCGATCTTAGTAGTGATGACGGCTGACTTGTTATTTCCATCCATCCCAACACGTCCAATGAAGGCTTTGTCTCCCCAATCGGTCCAGTACACGTATCTGCGCAAAGATGACATGTGATTTAAAAAATAGCACACACACCCGCAGTTAAAAACACTTTTAAGAGCTTAATCCTGTTCTGTTCACACTGAGTTTATCACAGAACTGACACCTAAATTCTATAACCAAAACTCAATTAATATATTTTTTTTTTTACTTTTTAGTGTGGTTCAAGTTTCTTATCTTACAGTATTTTCAATACTATAGACTTAGAATATTGGCCATGACCCAAGAACAATGAATAACGATAATATATATATATATACATATAAAATCCATAAAAAAATATTTAAAAAATATTATAATAAATAAAAAATATTATTTTGTAAAAAATAAAATATTATATAACAGGTGTCACTTTCTGAAATGTATTATAAATAATTAAATAATAATAATAATATACATGCCAGGTGATACATTTATTTGCACCAAAATTCTACAGAATTTGACTGGAATGCGAGGCGTTTGACGTCAGCAAAAAGTATGATTGCTCCTCCATTTTAAAAATGTTTAAGCCAAATTTATTTTTTGTTATCTTGACTACACATGGTTTTAAAGTTGGTTGTAGTTCACTGTTTGTGTTTTCACAATCCTATCAGAATACACTCACCAGCTGGCAACTACAGATTTAGGCAACTCACTCCTGTATTTAAATTTCACTACTCAAATTTTGTTATTTTTCCATAGATCTGAAAATGACTTCTATCATTGGTACACTCACCCAAACTTGGGATGCACTACAATGGCTCTGGGATTCTCAAAGCAGTACGTGTTATTAACATCCACACAGTGTTCTGCCAGCTTCCTCACAAACCGCCCATCAAGCTCCGACACTTTCATGCAGTCGAGAAAGCTGTCGACCCAGTACAGCTTCCTCCCGACCCAGTCGACCGCCAGGCCTTCTCCGTGCAGAAGCCCGTTCACCACCACCTCTCGGCCCGTCCCGTTAAAGAACATCCGCTCCAGCACCCTCCGACTCACGTCAATCCAGTACAAGCGTTTGTCGACTCGATCGAAGTCCAGAGCGACCACGCTGCTGAGGCCTTGCAGGATGAGGGAATAGGCCTCGCCATCCGTGGAAAGATTGCGCAGATAGTAGCGATTGCTAAAGATTAGATACGGGGTGATGTTGCTGTTCTGCCTGCAGCTGCGGCCGTCGGGTTCACGGAGGAAGCCCGGCGCACACTTACACACGTACGAGCCCATGGTGTTCTCACACACCTGACTGCACACGCTGGGAGTGACCGAGCACTCGTCCACATCGTCGCACGTTGTTTTATCGGACATGAGACGAAACCCGGGACGACAGGTGCAGATGAAGCTGGTGGGTGTGTCGGTGCAGTTGTGGTCGCAGTGGTGCATGGACGGGTCTGTGCATTCATTGATGCCTGAAACAAAGAAAAACAGACAATCTGAAAAGTGCATCTTAACCCTCTGGGGTCTGAGGTGCTTTTTTGGGGCCCTAGATGTGTGTTTCCAATTTCCTAGATTACACTGTATTCACAAAATCTGCTACAATAATATGTGAGCATCATGCATGTAAAAGTTTGTCGTTTTGAGAAAATTACATTTATGTGTGGTTTGTGAAAAAAAGTCAGTGAAATAAGGCCATGAAACCCATACTGAACATTTGTTCACAAGACTTTTGAGAACTGGATCTTGTAGCCTAGAATTTTTACTTCGAAACGATGTAAAAATCATCCTGCCCACTCATTCACATAAAACAATATAGTGATTAAAAATTTGTGTCATAAAGGCTGTATGTGGCGTAATCATCATGAATATTGATGTGTTTCTAATTCAGGCTAATTATGCATTTTGTAAGGCTGTCAGTCAATATAAACTTCTAGTCAAAAGTTATAATAACCATGATTTTTTTAAATGTTTTTGGAAGTTTATTATACTCACATAAGCTGCATTTATTTGATCAAAAATGCAGTAAAAACTGTTATATTGTGAAATATTGTTTTCTATTTGAATATATTTTATTCTAATATGCTGATTTGCTGTTCAAGAAACATTTATTTTTATTATCAATGTTGAAAACAGTTTTTGCTGCTTGATATTTTTGTGGAAACTGTGATACACCACCAATCAAAAGTTTGGGGTATGTAAGATTTAAAATTAAAATAATGCTTTTATACAGCAAGGATGCAATAAACTGATCAAACGTGACAGTAAGGACATACTACAAATAAATACTGTTCTTTCGGACTTTCTATTCGTCAAAAAATATAACATGGTTTCCAAAATAAATACTGAGCAGCAAAAACTGTATCTTCGTACCATCGAAATAATGAGGAGCGATATGTTTTTATGAAATGTAGTGGAGAGAAAAATACAATATAATGCTTTGGTAGTGAAGTAAAAGTAAATGTTTCACAAAACAAAGATAAAACAACTAGAAACAAGAAGTCACCTAAATGAAATCTGATCACAAGTAGTCACATGACACAGTGCTTACCACAGCCTTTCTCGTCACTGTTGTCGTTGCAGTCATCACTCCTGTCACACACCTCGCTGAGTGCCACACAGTTCCCGTTGTCACAGCGGAAGTCTCCGGGTGGGCAGGTGGGCGCCGGAGTCCTGCACATGTGATCCAGCTCATCAGATTCATCCCCGCAGTCGTTGTCCCCGTCACAGACGAAATCCTGCGAGACGCAGCGCCCGTTCTGACAGGTGAACTGGTGCTGTGGACATGTCGAATATGTGCAGCCCTGTTCATCACTGCTGTCTCCACAATCATTACGCCGGTCACACCTGGTAGACACCAAACGCACAGCAGGGGTTTATGGGAGAGACTGCTGTTTATTATTGGAACCAACTGGAACCTAAGCTTACTTGATGTAAACATTGTTTTTGGTGACAATAAAAACTTGCCTTGTATAAACACTGTAAATTCATCATAAACATATAAAAAAGAGGATCAAATGGTAAAAAAATCAAATGAATCAGAAAATTAAATAATACAATTAATTTTCCATATGTATTATTATTATAGAAAATTATATATATATATATATATTTTTTTTATAATAAATACAATTAATTACAGTTATAATGCAATGCATTTTATATATTTATTATTATTATTATTATTATTGATGATGATAATAATAGTAGTAGTAGTTTAATGGGCATGCAGTTTCTATGATGTAAAAAAATAAATAAATTCTGCATATTAGTTATCAGAAACTTAAATAATGAGCTTCTCAAAGCGGCTTGTCTACACATAAATTGCCAATGAGGATGTTGCATTCTTTGCATCTCTTACATTTCATCTGTAGGTAGCCTTTTTTTTGCTTTAAATGCAGTTCTAACCTGTAGGAGATGCGGATGCAGAGGCCGTTGTTGCAGGTAAACTCGTTGGTGGAGCAGGACCTACGAGTGCAGTTCTGGTGCTCATCGTAAGCGTCCGAACAGTCAGCGTCTCCGTCACACACCCAGTCCCTCGGGATACACTTCCTCTGAGGAGGCCTGTTATTCAGACAGGTGAACTCTTGAGGAGAGCAGGTGCGATTAGCTGTGGGACAAAACAAGAGGCCAGAGAATTAAAAAAATATACAATTTTGTAAACTCTTTATGTTCAAATCAACGTCTGCAAACATGCTTTTTAGAGTGTCATACTTCACAAGATTAGTGGAAACAAGAAGTCAAATCTCAATATGAACTCAAACATTTCTCATTAAATTCTTCTACATTATCGGTCTATTAACAATGCCATCCACATTCAATTTACAGCTCTTTAATCTTACTGTATGTCAACAATTATCTAATTTGTGTCTATTTGAGACTTTTTTGATTCTTTAATTGAGAGCTCATCAGCTATGACAGAGCAACGTCTTGAGAAGTGGAGAGAACAGAGAGAGTTTAAGAGCTGGTCCATGCAGCGAGAGCAGCCAGCTAAGACACTCACAAAGCAGTGAGTGAGGCAGGAGAAATTAGGAATGCAGACTCCTTACACAGAGGCTTCAGACCTCAGCCATGAGCTATAGATCCTCCACCCAACCATCAGCCAGTGTTCATTTCGTTTGACGAAAAACTTTCGACGAAAATTTCCGTCAATGACTATAACTAAATAAAAAACAGTTTTGCATGAAAAAAAACTATGACGAACATCTATTGACATTTTTGTCAACTAATAAAAATAAGACGGAAATGTTAGGGAGGGATGATTTGGGAAGAGATCCAGTCAGAATTGATGTCCTGCATCGTAGATGATGCGCACATTTGAATTGTAACGTGCTAATCTACCCAGTGGGACATAAATTGGCATACACTTGCTGCATGTCTCTAGTCTGGCTATCACCAGGCAGGCCAAGCTCAATCTTTTAAGACAATATCAATATTACAACATCAATAAATGTTACTCACGACAATATTAACAAATGTTACAATATCAATAAATGTTACTTACGACAATATTAACAAATGTTACAATATTAATAAATGTAACTTACGATAATTTACGACAATATTCATAAATGCTTCTCAAGTAAAAGTATCTTGATTTAATCTTTTAAGATTGAACATTAGTCTGGGGAGTCTGTTATGAATTTTCTACTGCACAAGAGCCATGATCAACGGGCATAGTTCAAATGACTCTGTACGCAATTGGATAGTCCTTCAACCAATCAGACCAACGATCCGGGTGACGTACTTTGCAGAGTGACGCGAAAACTCCAGGCAGGAAATGTGTAACCAACCGTGTTGATCAGCGGTTTGCAGAAGCAGCGATGGAATTGAGCGATTTATGTAGGTTATGCAAAAAAAAACAAAAACATGAAAGTTAGTGGTATTTACACCCACTCGAGCGATTTGTTTGCTAAAAAAGAAGCCATTGAGCATCTTCGAGAGGTTAAAAGGAATTGGACAGAGCCGTAACGGCTCTGGAATTGGATTTGATTAAACCCGCCAATAGCGCGCCAGGTGGATAAGCCAGTTTGTGATTGGCTCCTGCAAATTTGTAAAGGAAGGAGCAGAGATAACTGTACAGGTTTCCAGTCTGAGCTGCAGGGCGAAATCAAATCACCGGCAGATCAGGCTGGGTTTACCCAGTCTAGCATGTCTCATAAAATGTAAAAAAAATGTGCGATAGTGGGAGAAAGAGAAGAGCATGAATATGGATAAATCTGAGAAAGCGTGACTAAGCGAAAGAGAGCTCAATTCAGTCTGGTTTTCTGTGTGCACACAGAGAGCCGCCTCTCAGACATCAACGCACACCTTTCACGCTTAAACGGATAAATACACAAAATTACGTCAAAATGTCAGTTTTAGTGAGTATTCATGTAAATACAGTCGGTTATGTCTTAAATGGGTGGTTGATTATGATTTCACTTTTTAAACTTTAGTTAGTGTGTAATGTTGCTGTTTGAGCATAAACAACATCTGCAAAGTTACAACGCTCAAAGTTCAAAGCAAAGGGAGATATTTGCTTTTAACGAAATTGCTTTTTAAGAACTACAACAAACGGCTGGTAGAGACTACAGGACATTCCTCCCGGGTTAGTGACATCACAAATGCTAAAATTTACATAAACCCCGCCCCCGGAACATGATTTATAGATTATCAAGACAGAATATGCTAATCAATGACTAGAAGATAACTACACATAAGCTACATAAATTCATCAACTAACAATTCAGAAATGTTGTCTACATGTTGTCACTTCTTCTTGAGTCTCTCCATCATTGTCTGACTTTAGTTTGAACATAAAAGGCTAAAAGTTTTTGAAATTTTCAGTGCATGTGTGTGTGAGGTAAAAGGACAGGAGCTCTTGAAGCTCCGCCCCCTGTGGGAGCAGCAGCTCATTTGCATTTAAAGGGACACACACAAAAACGGTGCGTTTTTGTTCACCCTTAAAAAGTGACAACTTTAACATTCTGTATAAAAATATCTGTGGGGTATTTTGAGCTAAATCTTCACATACACAGTCTGGGGACATCAGAGATTTATTTTACATCTTGTGAAAAGGGCATTATACCACCCCTTTAAGAGAACGTAAACAGTTATCGGATGTGTATCAGTGCATTGGATCCGTGCATTCTGTCCTTAATGTGACAGCAGCGTAATACTGAGTAAAAGGCCCGAGTAATACTGACCACAGTTGTGTCTCTCGTCCTCGTCGCTCATATCCCCGCAGTCGTTGTCTCCATCGCAGATCCAGGATGAAGCGATGCACCTTCCGTCATCACAGCGGAACTGCTCAGAGTTGCAGGTCCTCACCATGGGGGCTGTAGGGATCAAACACACCGCAGTGAGCCACGGATCAAGAAGCAGCAGAAGAGCGAGCTGCCCGAGGGCCATGTCTCACTCTGATATCATAGGGAACTAAGGAACATGCGGCCTACGTAATCCATTTAACCATTAAATCCCATCCTGAACAGCCAGAAACGTGGCTGAGTGCTTGGATTCCACAGGCAGAGGAATTCTGGGAGAGAATAAGCATTCCTCGCTCTAGTGTCCCGCTTGAACAAAAGACACCGAGGGGTGCTGTGATTAACGGGACAAAAGCGAGAGGATGGGGCAGTGTGTGTGAGAGGAGGGGGCAGAGAATGTCAAAGGAAGTGCCGGTGTCTGTGTGAGGGCTTTTCTGCTGAACGTCACTTTGGAGGAATGTGACACACAATGGAGGGCTGGACTGAGCATTGGCATCATAGACACACACCCAAATACACCAGATGGTTAAAGAAGGCACTTCAGATCCCACTGAAGTGTCATTCAGAAAAGCAAACCTTTTTCATATTATTGTAGCTTCTAGTTATGTTATTGGTCATTTCTGTAATGTAGCACGTTTTAGTTTATAATACTTGTATTTCTATTTCCATAGTCTATCAGACTTTAAGATATACCCTTGATTGTAACAAAAACCTATACATTATTAACCTATAAAGATCGCTTTTTGAAACGCTTCAGTTTGAAAAGAAAAAACATCTTAATATTTGTTAATAAATAAAAATAACAACATCCACATCAAAGTAGTGAAATCTCATTTAAAATTCAACCCTATATTCACTTATCTGTGATAAATGAAAATTATCTAACGCACAACTGAAAAATGTTCAACACTGAAAATTACAAGAAATGTTTCTGGCTTCATCTGACATTGAAGACTGGAGTAGGGATGCTGAAAATGTATTTAATATTTTATTTAATATTTAATAAATTCATATTTAATATTATTTAAAATATTATAAAATAAATTTTTTTTTTATTATTTTGATTAAATAAATGCAGCCTTGAGCATCTTTCAAACACACACGCACACGCACACACACACACACACACACACACACACACACACACACACATACAAAATTCTTACCGAACCCCAAACTTTTGAACAGTAGTGTATGATATCTAATATTTTAAGATATATTAATATTTTTGGAACATGAAAATGCAAAATAAAACATATACACTACTAATGAATAGAACTGCTGGATAAGAAGCTCTCAGAGACACACACACACCTTCAGTCTTTTGTGAGGACATTTTGTCACAGACATGCTGGTCTGAATTACTACATTTTAGTTCTGTTTCTGCCAACTGAACCAGTTTCTTGAACACAACGTCAGCTTCATCTTTCCACTTTCCGACTGCATGCATCACCAGTGGAGCGTAACATGAGGGGTGGGGGGCAACATCATTTCCCTCCAGCTTCAATTCCCTCCATCACCATGGCAAACAATGAGGCAGGATGCCCATCATTAATTCACCACCCAAAAACATGGCCAACGGTTTCCCTTAAAAAACACAGCTTTATCCTCACATCACAGTGTTTTCATAGTTCCTCCCCAGTAACGTGGTTCAAACAGGGTCCAAAATTAACTTTTTTTCCACATATGCTGGATGAATGCCTATGTATATTGTTTTTTAAAAACATCTACTTGAATGAATCTGCCATTAAAGTGTATATAGTTATGTGTCGTACTTACTGCAGGTAGTGGGCTCATCAGAACCATCATTACAGTCTGTGCCACCATCACAGTACCAGTGCCCGGGAATACAGCGTCCGCTCGAACAGCGAAACTCGTTCTGGGAACACGTAGATGTGGCTGAGGAGTGAAGAACAACACTAAAGTCAAGTATACAGATGAGGGTTAACTCAATCAGTCAGCCTCAAATGGTAAACATGGGTCATATTGGGAAGATATTTAGAAGAATGTCAGTAACCAGACAGTTTCTGGTCTCACTGACTTCCATAGTAGGAAAAAAATATACTATGGAAGTCAATGGTTCCAGAAACTGTCTGGTTACTGATATTCTTCTAAATATCTTCCTTTCTGTTCAGCAGAAGAAATAAATTCATAAAGGACTGAAACAACATGAGGGTGAGTATATGATGACAGAATTTTCATTTTAAAGTAGAGTAACCGTTTAAAGAGATAGATCACCAAAATGTTTTAATTCTGTTATTTATTCACCCTCAAGTTGTTCTAAACATGTATGAGTTTCTTTGTTCTGTTGAACACAAAAGGAGATATTTTGAAGAATGTTGATAACCATTTACTTCCATGGTATTTTGTTTTTTCATACATTGGAAATCAATGAGGACCACCAGCATTTGTTCGGCTACCCACATTTTTCAAAATATCTTTGTTTGTGTTCAACAGAAGAAAGAAACAACTTGAGGGTGAGTAAATGATGAATTTTGAACAGAATTTTCATTTTTGGGTGAACTATCCCTTTTCCCACAGGAGAGAGGGTGTGACAGGGAATCTCACCACAATGCGTCGGGCTCTCGTCACTGTTGTCTCCACAATCATTATCTCCATCACACAGGTACGAGCGTGGGATGCAGATGTTGGTGGTCTGGCATTTGGTGTGCTCTGGCTGGCATGTCCTCTCAGCTGTGTTTTTGGATTGGATAAATGCTTGTAAACTGTAGGCTGTTTAAAGTTGAGAAGCAACTTTTTGTAACATTGCACATGAACTTACCGCAGTTTTGTTCATCTGACGTCCCGTTGTCGTAACAATTGTTTATTCCATTGCAGACATATTCCCGTGCAATGCAGCGACCATTAGTGCAGGTGAACTCAGTGTTGGGGTCGCAGGGGCGGAACATGCAGCCTGTCTCGTCGCTGTTATCACCGCAGTCATTATAGTGATCGCAGCGGTAGTGATACGGCACACAACGGCCATTTCCACATGTGAACACGGTGGGCTCGCAGGTGTGAAATGCTGCCATGCACAGATAATAAAAAAATAAATCATGTTACTTATGCAGAAAATGCTGAATGGATTACCAGAAACTAGTGGAACTCGCCGCCTACCTCCTCTATCTCTCTACTTTAGTTTACCTGAGAGTGAAATGAATGCTGCTGCTTGTGGGACTGCATGCGAAAGAGAGAGCGGTGCATTGTAGAAGAGGTTAGTATGTTTATGGATGGTTATTAAACTTTAGAGTCTAAGACTACTGTTCCAAATCCTAGTAAGTTGCCTTGGTGTCTGCTGACTCACAACTGATTTTAATAAGATGTTGTGTTAGCATTCTAAGCTAACAATTCAGAGACTTAATAGGCATAAACCCAGCTAACAAAAAAAATTATTCTAAGAATGTTTCGCTAATGTTTCCATTAAGTTATGAAAATTTTATTTTTTTAATGTTTTTTTATTTATTATTATTCTTGGTTATACGAATGTTAAGGAAACCCATTCTTCAACAAAAAAAATGGGAATGTTACTTTTGAATGAACATTCTGAACATTCTGAAACTATATGTTACGAACATCCAAAAATTCCATGAACGAAATATAAATCAAGTTTTTGTACACATTTTTTGAAAATATTGTTAGAAAACATATAACTTTAAACAAACATTCTATTAATGTTACTGGAAGAACATTTGTTCATAATTTTAAGAGAAGCTTGCCAGAACGTTACTGTAGCTAAAGTTCTAAGAAGGTAGCTTGACATAAACCATTCGAGTTTCATGAAATTATTATTTTTTTAATTCGATTTTTATCTGTTTTTAAGTTCTGAATAAATTATAATTATATGTATAATTAACATAAATTGCACTGATTTTTGCATGTAGCTTGTTGCAATGCATCATGGCATTATTGTCTCTGCAAAACATACATGCAGTACAGCCTTAGAATTTGGCCGCAAGTAGTTATCTTAAAGGGCAGCATAATAATGTTAACTATGTAGGCAGAACACAAGAATTTGGAACAAAGATTTTATCTACACGTGAATAGAGGTAAGCAAGAATACACACCAAAAACGAAATGACTCTTGGATCCTGGAGCAAGAGATTTGAGCAGATTGTGCAAGTAAGAAAAAAGCAAGAAGAAATATGTTAGTGAAAGATTGCGCACCAGTGCAGGAGAGGAAAATCCATTCACCGGCAAACAGAGATGGTCAGACAGCGACGGAAAGACTTAAACTTAGAGATTTGATTGTCAACATTATGTTAAGTTTAGTTCACCCTTGAAAGTGCATCATTAATTGTCAGTTTGGGTGAATTCCTCTTGAAGTGAGCACTCTAAAGGGTGCAGATACATGCACACCATGTATGAAGGCACTGGAACATCTTCTGAATCAATAAACTGTATTTACATAAAAGCGCCCTCTATTCTGAAAAGATTTGAAGTCCTCTGTACAAGCTGACAACATGTAAGCAGCAACGCATCTCACCGCAGACTCTCTCGAGTTCATCACTGCCGTCCCCACAGTCATCATCGTTGTCGCATTTCCACTGGGCGCGGATGCAGCGGCCGTTCATGCATGTAAACTGGCCCGACTGGCAGCGTGTCCCATTGTCAGGGATGCAGTGTTTGTTGTCGGCTAGATACCAGCGGCCCTCAGAGGGACACTGACACTCTGCTCCCTGAGGACCTGGAGGAAATAGTGTTTTATTTGAAATTAAAGTACTTATTTTCACAATTTTGACCCTGGATCACAAAACCAGTCATAAGTCACACGGGTATATTTGTGGCAATAGCCAACAATACATTGTATGGGTCAAAATTATCGATTTTTCTTTTATGCCAAAAATCATTAGGATATTAAGTAAAGATCATGTTCCATGAAGATATTTTGTAAATTTCCTACCGTAAATATATGAAGCATTTATTTTTGTGAGTGAATGCAGCAAAATGGCGAACATAAATGGACAACTTTAAAGGCGATTTTCTCAATGTTTAGATTTTTTTGCATCCTCAAATTCCAGATTATTAAATAATTGTATCTCGGCCAAATATTGTCCTATCATAACAAACAATACATCAATGGAAAGCTTATATATTCAGCATGTGATGTATAAATCTCAATTTCAAAAAATTGACCCATGTGACTGGTTTTGTGGTCCAGGGTCACAATTTATGTGTATTAAAAATATTTCATTTTAAAGATGGGTCCAAACATTACAACTATACGAAATACACTGATGGTTTAAAATGTGTTTAACATTTAATAAAAAAAAAAAAGGATGTAGGCTCTGTTCCAAAGCAGAGTGAGCTGCCTATGTAGGCATCATAATGTGCACTCCTGATGCAAAAATAATTTAATTCTAAGGCAGCATCACATTTATCCTTTACAATCCCATAATGCAGTGCAGCAAGATAATTTGTAATAAAATCAGCCCAATAACGTGGATGAAGTTTTTTTTTTGATATATATAAATTGTATATAATTTAATACCAATAAATATTAAAATAGTTCAATCAACTTGCATTGAGATGCTGCCTATGTAATGTTCTCAATGAGTCACCAAAAATGCAGCTCACTAGTTTTTGGGACATAGCTTTTATTTTTGACTGGCTTTAAAACTTGTTTTAAAATATGAACCTACCTGGGGTGCAAATATGGCTGCAACCACCGTTGAATTGTTCGCAGGGACTGCTGCACTGCTGCTGTTTGCCGTTGGACAGCACATGGATGTCCATGGGCCGTGATGGAAGGTTCTGTAGCATCACCCTCTGGTCGGACCCGTCATGCTTGTTTGCACGGTAGATGCTGCGTGTGTTCCAGTCCGACCAGTAGATGTGCTGACCGTACACTGTCATTGCAAATGGGTAGATGGCAGTGCTTACGATGACCTCACGGTTAGTGCCGGTGAGTGAGCACCTCTCAATCTTCTGCCTGCACGGAGAGAAAACACCAGTACACAGTGCAGATGAAGTGTTGATAGTTAATAATACCAATGATGTCTTAATATGAAAAGTAATATTATATAGATCTTACAAACTGGCATCTGCCCAGTACAGCCTCTGATCTTCATAGTCCAGTGTTAGACCGTTTGGCCAAACCAGACTAGTGTTGACAATCTCTGTCCTGAAGTTTCCCCCCAGAGTTGCACGCTCTATCTTTGCATTGGTTCCCCAGTCGGTCCAGTACATATATCTGACCACATACAGAAATAGAAACGTATTTAAATTAAATGACTCATTAAACATCTAAATCACAGACCTACTGAACCAGAGACTCACCCTCTGCATGGATCGAGCATGATTGCTCTGGGTCTAGGCACCTGTGCTACAACCGTCCTCTGAGATCCATCCACTGCCATGGAGCTGATGGTCTGGTTAATGTAATCACTGTAATAGATCCTCTTATTGATCCAGTCATACGCGATGCCATCAGGAGCTCCCAGATCTCCACCGAGAAGAAATCATTCAGAAAAACAAAGATATATAAACACTAGAGCTGCAAGATTAATCGTTAAAAGATCGCAATCTCGATTTAAAAACCCAAGCCATATTTTTCCTAAATGACAACGATTCTGACAATATTGAAATATTTTTACATTTAAATATATTATTTATAGTAATGCATTTATTATAATATTATTATTCATTTTAAATATAAATATATTATTTTATATTATATAATAATTATTATTTTAAAACAAATATATTAATACTCTGAGGGCTTATCATGCTTCTCTAGCTGCTTTTGCATATTTTGCTTTTTGTGCACAAACTCTCTATGACAATAGAAATGCATGATCCCAAATTACTCCAGAACTGAACATTTGATCTGCTCCAAATAAAATTCAAAATGAAAATTGCACAAAAAATGCTGCCTGTGAAACAAATAACTTCTCCCATGCATTCTTTCTTTTTTATATTTCATAATAAAATTACAAGTTGGCTAATATGGTAAATAAGATCCAAACAATTTCCTGACTGTAAACTAGCCATTGTAAAATGTAAATGTCATGCAAGATACTTTGTCAAGCCAACATTCAAATGTTGCTGCAATTAACTTTCCTTTTCTAACTAAACCTGCAGTGTCAGAGTGCATTCGGGGTTTGAATAAGCAGCTCACCTGAGGCCACCTCTGTAGCAGGAGATGAAGGTGAAGCCAAAGTGATGAAGCTGATCTTGCTTTGGCCCGCTCCCGAGCTCTGGGTGAAATAGATCCTGCCATCCGACCGGTCAAAATCAAGGGCTACCGAAGTCCGGGGAACGTTAACCACGGGAAACGGCAGCGAGTGATCCTCTGGATCCAGCCGCAGAGATCGCACAGTGCTTTCTGTCGTGTAAATAAGGTAGTCATCCCGGGACACCACACAACTGCTGTCATCCGGAGCCAGATTCCCAAAGGCACACGAACACTTCCTCGTCTGAGTTCCCACGATGGCGAAGCAGAAGTGAGCGCAGCCGCCGTTAGACCCCAAGCAGGGGTTGTTATTGAGCTCGTGGGCTGAGCTTGGCTGCATTCTCCGGTCAAAGATGGTGACGTCCCGCAGCATGTTGATGTTGTCTCTGATCACGAGCGGCTGGTCGGTCGCGCCTGGCTGTTTGCTGGCTTGGAAGACTTTCTTCAGGTTTCTGTCCACCCAGATTACATTCCCCTCAAACACCGTGACGCCATATGGAGTCGGATAACGACTTCCGTACCGTACGACCTCCGTCTCGCCCCCCTCGGGCCGGACTCGTGCGATCATGTCCAGGGAATCGTCCACCCAATAGATGTATCCGTCTCGGTGGTCCAGAGCCAAACCCCTGGGGGTGATGATGCCTGAAGAAACCAGCACTGTCCGGTTGGAACCATCTAGAAAAGCCCGCTCGATTTTGGGGGTCTGACCGTAGTCGGCCCAGAAGAGGTATCTGTTCATGGGGTCCACCACAATATGACGTGGCATGTCTACTTGGGTTTTGAGAAGAACACGACGGAACGTGGTATTGAGTCGGATGACTTCAATGTACGTCTCGGTCAAGAAGGCATTGGTGAAATAGAGGTTTCCTGTGGAAAAACAAACAAAAGAAAGAGTAGTAGCACAACATTTGCAACAAAAAAAATGTAGTCATGATTAAGTCAAATGTAAATTATATAAAGTAAAACTAAACTTGAGTGAATGCCTTATATAAACACTATGGAATACTTAATTTCTACGCTGAACAAAATTATAAACGCAACACTTTTGTTTTTGCCCCCATTTTTCATGAGCTGAACTCAAAGATCTAAGACTTTTTCTATGTACACAAAAGGCCTATTTCTCTCAAATATTGTTCACAAATCTGTCTAAATCTGTGTTAGTGAGCACTTCTCCTTTGCCGAGATAATCCCTCCACCTCACAGGTGTGGAATATCAAGATGCTGATTAGACAGCATGATTATTGCACAGGTGTGCCTTAGGCTGTCCACAATAAAAGGCCACTCTAAAATGTGCAGTTCTATTCTATTCATCAAAGAGTCCTGAAAAAAAATTCTTATGGTTTCCACAAAAATTTCTTGAGCAGCAAATCAGCATATTAGAATGATTTCTGAAGGATCATGTGACTTGCTTACCATGTGATCATGTGAAAATTTTGCTATGCATCACATGAATAAATTACATTTTAAATAATATTCAAATTGAAAAGTTGTTTTAAACTAAAATAATATTTCACAATATTAAAAGAAAATTCTGTATTTTTGATCAAATAAATGCAGTCTTGGTGAGCATAAGAGGCATTTTTCAAAAACATTTCAAAATCTAACCGTTACCGACCACAAACTTTTGATTGGTAGTGTGCCAAACTTGTT
This sequence comes from Leuciscus idus, assembly GCA_021554675.1. Taxonomy (NCBI): domain Eukaryota; kingdom Metazoa; phylum Chordata; class Actinopteri; order Cypriniformes; family Leuciscidae; genus Leuciscus; species Leuciscus idus. The sequence goes on along the minus strand of CM038626.1, from coordinate 44,823,415 downwards.
TATCCACATATTGGGGTCAAAAGTTTGTTTGGGTCACCGGGGTCTAAACTAACTGAGCCTCTTATCTGTCATATGTTAACCTTTAATCTTCTCCAATGCCACCTGTCTGTGCTTATACTAACGTGAGTTAATGAACATGTCCCTACAGTAAGCCGTCACCATTCTGACCTCTAAAGCTGCTCGAGAACATTCCAGAATAGTATAAACCACATGAAAGCAGTGACTTCACAAAACGCTCCATGAATTCAGTGTATCTGAGGTACTTGGCATTAGAGTTCACATTCCTTTGAGGTACTTCACTGGTTTTGGGATGTGGCCAAATTAGTTTCAATCAAAATGTTCTGTCTGACGAGATAAGCGATGAGACAAATTCACCAAATCTGTTTTTGACACACAAGCACACAAACCCCTCACCTGCGGCCCAGTCTACAGCAATGCCCCGTATTCCATTACGTCCGATTCCAGAGCTGACGATGCTGAGAAACCCAGAGCCGTCCGGTTTGATCCTGCGGACTCCGTTCTGAGACGCCACGGTGCTGCTGAAGTCACACCAGTAAATGAAACCGGAAGGCATGTGCACATCTACGTGAAGAGCATTGCGGCCTACAGGACACAGACACACACACGCACACGCACAAAAAGTTATAGTGCATAGTGCAATAATGTTTTTTTTCCCCATTGTATTATGCATTTCTCATTACACACTATATTCACAATGTATTTGTAAAAGTATGCTAGCATGCTTTTTATTGGCTGTAACACTTTAATACTTTCAGTCAGTTCGAACAGTCCACTTCAATTAATTGATTCAACACTGATTCAACAAACGTTTGGGTTGTCACTCAAAAAAGTCTTTATATTATATATTAAAATATTTTAGTGAACAAAAATGTTGTTATGTTACATTCATTCACATAAATGGAACGTAAACTCAAAATATTATTTCTCCCAGTTCATTTAGAGAAAAACAATGCAGACCAAATAATGCATTTATACTTTTTAAAACTAGATTTTTTTTTCTGTACTTTAATTCATGAATTATACTTTTTGAACATTTTGAATCTAATCCTGGCTAATCCAAATTTTTTATTAAATAATAAAAAGAATTTGGAAATACTTTTTATATAAACATAATAGTTATGTTATATTCGCTCATATAAATGAAAAACTTTAAATATTATCTCTCCTTGTGTTTGTGGAAAACAATGTAGACCAAATGCATTTATAATTTTTAAAACTATATTTTTAATTTTAATTAATGAACACAAATATTCATATGAATTAATAATAATATTAATTTGAATCATAAATATTATATATAATATATAAATATAAAATATTATGATTCATATTATTAATATTAACTAGTAAGAATATATATATATATATATATATATATATAATTTGGAAACACTTATATAAAAGTGATTTTATATTTATATAAAACAGTAAAAATTTTATTAAATATTAAAAATATATATATTTTTTTTAATTATATTAAATATTTACTAAATATATTGTAATTATATAATATACCATTATTATATGATATTAATTAAATATATTGTATCTGTACCGCCCAGCCCTGCTGATCCTCACCTCTGCCTGCCACAGGCACCATGGACTCCGAGTGATCCGCTCCCTCCAGACTGAAGCCCTTGATAGCAGTGAGCATAGAGATCACAACGTAGGATTGGTATGGAGAACAGGTTCTGTTATCAGCGTTGAGTTTGAACCCAGTCGCACAGGCGCAGCTGAACAGGCCACTGGGACGTGGTAGACACAACTGATCACATGTCCCTGCGTTATTACTGCAACCGTTAGACGAGCCTGCTGAAGCTATAGGGAGACAGACAGAAAGACAAACAACTTAAACCAGATAAAGAGAATGAGAGGGAGATATTTAATACTTAAAAAAATACTGCAAAGAGGTAATCATAAGAATACATGATACTGACTCATATCTGTCTATTCTGGTAATGTATACACATTTCTGGTGCATCTCAGTATGTAGTGATACTGATATATTATCACTTCCACCTCTTACTGGAAGGACTTTACAATAGACAGCGTTCACAGCCCCAGAGAATGAACATGTGCACTGAGCACCGAACAAAGGGACACTGATTCTTCTCCGTATAAAGCTGAGTGTCCCCCTGAGGCGGAGGGGAACTAATTGGTAAACTGATATCCCATTGAAAGTCATTCATCCCTCTCTGGTAATTGCAACACGGTCATCAAGGTTACGATGACTTCCAGAAAAGACCACCACAAGTCAACCGTGGAATCAGAGATAAATGCTCAAAAATGACACGGTGAGAAGCCTACATAGGCAGCATTCGGAGGTCCAATCTCATTTTTAAAACATTTAACTAATTGACATCACCATTCTTTCCCCAGTCCATCAATCACAGTACATTAGGACAAATGTCTGGAATTACAAGTTTTCTGAAATGTTATGTTTAACTCTGCAAATTACACATTATCTAATTAATTATGCACAAATTTGCATTACAGAAAGCTGAATATTGGATAAAGCTGGGTTCAAACCTTTTTACAAAGGTTTTTACAGAGGACTTTGGATATCTCTTTTTATCAAATACATTTTCACCATATTTAAAGGGATACTCCACCGAAAAATGAAAATTCTGTCATCATATACTGTCATCAACCTGTATGAATTTCTTTCTTTTGCTGAACAGAAAGGAAGATATCTAGAAGAATGTCAGTAACCAGACAGTTTTAGATACCATTGACTTCCATAGTATATTTTTTTCCTACTATGGAAGTCAATGGTATCTAAAACTGTCTGGTTACTCACATTCTTCTAAATATCTTCCTTTCTGTTCAGCAGAAGAAAGAAATTCATACAGGTTTGAAACAACATGAGGGTGAGTATATGATGACAGAATTTTAATTTTTCGGTGGAGTATCCCTTTAAGTAAATCAAATAAAGGAACTATAAAAATGAACAAACCCCTCTGTAAAAACCTTTGGAATATACACTCAAAAAAATAAGCCTTTGAACAAACTTAATTAAATTAAGGAAAGCTTTTGCACGAAAATGAATTACATTTTTCCAACAAAATCTAATTTGTTAAAAATGATTTGTTGTAATCTTGTTGTATGAACTTAAATTCATTTAGTCATTCCTGCTAGATAAAGTTTTGTCAGGTTGACTACATTTAATTTTTGCCCTGCCCAAAATCGCCAACATTATAATTTTAGCTAATTTGACTTACAGTTATTTCTAATGATAGGAGCTAGTGATCAGTTTAATTAAAACCACTTTTTACAGACAGAGTAATATTGAATATTACTTATGTAGGTCTGCAAATGTGGTTTAATGCATGTATAGAGTATACTGAGTGCCCACAGCCCTAAACTAAACACAGTCGCCACTCTTCTGCATAATGGTAACCACAAAATTCAAAAACATTACAGAAAGTCCTCTAAGTTTCTAACATTACTGAATATTAAACACTAACATTAACTAACAACATCTTTCCATTTACAGAAAAACACATAAAATAACACTTTAATCCCTAAATTTACCCTCCTAATGCAGTCCCTTGCAAAGCATGCTGGGAACTACAGATCCACTGACCAGTTAGTTGTCAACAAAAATGATTCATGTAGTTTTCACACAAATTAATTAAGTAAACTTCAGTTTTAAATATATTAGGTTGATTGAACAAAATTAAATTAAGTTGTGACAAAATATTAAACAATTGTGTTACTTTAGCTTATTTTAATTAATTAAATTTAACAAGAGGCAAAAGTTAATTTTTTTGAGTGTAGATAGGAATGAAACTAAGAACTTTGCTGTATGTATGTGCTACTACTCATTTTTAGAAAACGGCCTTTGAAGATATGTTTTAAATCTACAGATGCAAATACAAAAATGTGTCATGTTATTAGCGTAGCAACATGCAAACATCAAACTCCACTGAAATCAATAGTGCATCTTCAGTGCACTTTGTGTAGGAAGAGCTATTTGTATGATGTGTGGAGTTACTGTCTATGAAGAGAGTTACACATTGTTTTTCATCCAAATTCAGTGGTTTATAAGGCAGTCGCCTACGTAGGTGTAGCAAAGCAGATCACTAGGTTTCGGAACAATATGTTAATTTATTTTTTACATACTATTTTTTAATACTCACAGTCTCTATAGTGTACTTTGAGTACTCTAAGACCAGCCACGTTATCCCGCATCACGACCCGGTTGAGTCCTGTGGCTTTGTCGACACGCTCAATCACCTCAAAGTCTCGATCTGTGAAATAAAGGTAGGAGTCGTGTACGGCCACACCCCATGGATGGGATAATCCATTCACCATAGTTATGCGGTTTGATCCATCAGGGTCACCACGCTCGATCTGAAACATTGATGAAACAGTTGTAGAATTTGAGTTATTCCTCTAATTATGTATTTTATATATATATATATATATATATATATATATATCGACCAACATTGTTTTTTATAAAGGATGATGCAAATCCATACATATACAGTATATTTGCAACAACCTTTATATGTGTGTGTGTGTTTGTGTGTGTGTGTGTGTGTATGTGTACATATATAGGCACACCGTATAATATTATAGTATAAGATTATAGTATAAGATTATACTTAATTAATCAAAAGTGACATTTAAAAGGTTACAAAAGAATTCTAATTCAAATAAATGCTGTTCTTTAGAACTTTCTATTCATCAAAGAATCCTGAAAAAATTTAGCAGTTTCCACACAAAAAAAGCTGTTTTCAACATTGATAATAATAATAAACGTTTCTTGAGCAGCAAATCATCATATTAGAATGATTTCTGAAGGATCATGTGACACTGAAGACTGGAGTAATGATGCTGAAAATTCCGCTTTGCATCACAGGAATGACTTATATTTTAAAATGTATTCAAATAGAGAATAGTTGTATTAAATTGCAATAATATTTCACAATATTAATGTTTTTACTGTATTTTTTGATCAAATTAATACAGCCTTGGTGAGCAAACTTTTGAACGGTAGTGTATTTGATAAATACTTTACATCCAACTAGCTAAAATTTAAAGCATGCAACTACATTAATATTTCTGATTGCATGAACCAAACATGTGGAAACAGGGCATACCACGCCAGTTCCTGTGACGGCCCAGTAGAGCTTGTTCTCTCTGATGTCTATCGTTATGAACTCCACATGTTCTAGATTATGGGTGAAGAGGATGGCGGGGTTGGAGCCGTCCATATCTGCCGACGCCACCTTGGCCGGGATACCGCTCTCTGTCCCCTGATCTGTCCAGTACATCTTTCTAAAACAGATATGAAACATCACTAAACAGAAACACCTGCAGTATAGAAAATACTGACTGAAAATACAGCGTCTTTTTGTTTCTGAATATATATATTTAGGACTGATCACGACTCTGTGTTTGTTGACTGTTGTTTATTGTGCTCCGTCAGTTCAGACCTGGCAGATGACATTAAATCAGCTCAAGCTTGTTGAATTTGGGGATCAGGATTAATGCCACGGTTCTGCTTATCTGAGCTTACCCACGTGCCGGGTCCACCGCAATGCCAACGGGAGCTCCTGCGCCAGTAGGTGAGCCGTTGTTGGTGATGAGAGTTTTTCTGTACTGATTTTCTCCTTTTAGCCTCAGAACCTGAAACAAATCAGATTGGGTTTGTCACAATAACAGTACCAGTGAAATTTCTCAATTATCGATAGCAATTGCAACACAGTAGCAAAGCGAATATGCTGTTTAACACACACTTTTATTAAAACATTTAATATTTTAAATGTTAAAAAATTTAAGTATTAACAAATAAATAAATAAACAAATAAATACAAAATAAAAAAATTGTAAATTTTATATATTTCCTCAGCCTGTTCAAGTAATAATTTAAAACAAATTGCAAGCAATACAACATAGAAAAACATTACAAATTAAGTTTTTCACCTGCATAGTAACAGTATCAAGTATTTAAGTAAATATTTAGAAATATATCATTCATATATATATAATTATATATAATTTTGTTCCGCCTGTTTAAATTTACTAGAGGCAAAATGAGACTGTTTACAGTAATACCTCATCAAATACAGGTATTATATTATGTATTTCTGTATCGAAAACAAATATCATTATTGAAAACGAGATTTTTAACTTGGCTCTTCTTGCAGCCAGTGTTATTTTAGTATTATTTATATACTATTATTGTATTTATTATTATTTTGATTTATTTAAATACAATTGTATAATGTATTAATATTTTTGAATTAGCTTTTATTTTTAGTTTAGTTTAAGCTTTAGCAGTTTTGTTCGGTGCTTTTGTCTTTTTTATTATTTTGTGTTGTTTTTCATATTTCTATTTATTTTTTATTTATTTTTATTTCAATTTTAGTGTTAGCAATGATGGCAACTAACTGAAATAAATCTAATATCTATATTTTATTTCAATTAATAACAATTATTTTGAGTATTTTTAGTTTTAGTTAACGATAAAAACACTGCTTGTAGCACATAGATCTTTGGTTAGTTTTTAACATTGATAAAACTGTGCGGTCAAACCATCTTCAGTAGGTAGAAATAATAATGACTGACTTATAATAATAAGCCCTGACAAGAACAAGCTATGATGCAGTGAAATGAGGCTTGCCAACCTCAATAGATTGTGATGAAGGGTTAGAGTAGTACAGATTCTGCGACATCCAGTCCAGAGCCAGTCCGACCGGAGAACCCAAGATGGCCGCTGGTGCGAACTCAGTTCTGTTGGTACCATCTGACTTTACCCGATGAATCTCCCCCTGTGCAGATAAATAAGACAAAAACCTCATTTCAGAATTTAAAACCTGTTAACTAGTTCAAATTAAGGATGCATCTTGGATTAATCATCTGAGATAAGGTAGGAAATGTTTATATGCTTTACCGGATGTTCCACCCAATAGATCATCTGCTCAGCATCATCAAAGTCCACATCATATCCATTCAGCAGCCCGGCGACCGGCACCATGGCGTCATTGCTCTTGTCGTTCGGGTTGAGCGGGATGCCGTAAATGATGCTGTCTCTCACCACCACCAGGAATGGATCCTCAACTGCAAAATCATCAGTATATTATACATAATTCAAACGCCATCCATAAAAAAAATCATAATAATGGGCTTTTCGTCAGTAACACATTTGATTTTCAACCAATTACGTTATGCAAAATAATGTTCTTGTAAGCAAGCTTACAGATGCCTTGTGTAAAAAAAAAAGTACACTTAAGCATACTTTAAAAAAAAGTATTATTACGTAAATAATAAAAGAATAAAGTGCAAATAATGTTTTCTGACACTTAATTGCATGTTATGTGGTTTTTTTTAATAATTTTTTTTAAATGCTATTAGTTAAACTTAAGTTAAGAGCGCTTTTTTGACCCACTTAAGTACGATAAAAATACATATTTTTATATATTTGATTGTCTTTGAAATATGTACTAACAAGCATTTATGGTAAACTAAAATATAATTTAATGTCATTGCTATTAAAACATGTATTTTATGTATTTAAATATATTTGTAATTACACAATTGTAAAATGTATTAACTTTAAACCTGATATTGAAGAACATACTAGAATTAAATTTATAATTAAGTACTTTACATGTGTTTTAGCATCAAAATAAGTGCACTTCTCAAGACAAAACTTGACAAAAATATTAAAACAATGATTTAAAATGTACTCAAAAAGTTCACTTCAGTGTGAGAAGAAACGGTCATCAAAGTCAACTCTCTTTAAATACACTTAAGTGGCATTTTATTTCAGTAATATATACTTTTTTAGTTTTAAAGTACACTGCCAATGCACATTCAATACACTTAAGCACACTTTTTTCACAAAGGATAGCACAGATTCCCAGAACTAGGTATCATCACGTTGCATTTAGTCTTGCAGATATGAGGTACTGGTGAAAAAGTCCTCGCAGAGTAAACTACGCCATATCAGCACAGCTGATTGTGAAAAACAGGCCATTCAATCACCGTTTGTCTGGATTAATTGTTAAACTCTCATGGAAGAATGCATTTGACAGCGCAAACAAAGGCTGAAACATGAGCGAGGTTGAGAGTCTGTCCCAAAGAGAATGTTAAGGGCTTCTTAAGACTAAAGGACTCTTGCGCGCTTTCATCCGTTACCGTCAGCTGAGCTAAGGTCTTTTATAAAAGTAAATGTTTGCCTCCACAAAGAAGCTTACTTAGTAAATCGAAAATGGGTTTCTGTTGACAAGTTTTCATTCCCCTGAAATCTATATCCAACTTTAACAGAAGACTGCTTCATTCATTCACTGCAAAGCATATTAAATGGACAGAGGCCAGCATTAAAGACATAGACACATGCATTATTCTTTAAAAACAGCCACAAGCAGGAATAAACTATTAAACTCATTTATCTTTGTCCATGGCGTATTTATTAAGTTCATTTAGATGGTACAGCTTTACTACTTTTAAAGATCAGAGGTCATTTCTTATAGAGTGCTGGAGTAATGATGCATTTTTGTAGGCCAACTCGCAAGTTCGCATCACCCTGGTTCCCTCGAAAAAACCCAATGGTATTTTTCCATTGGCTTTTGGATTATTGAAGAAAATAAGCTCTGAGACCAACAATAGTTTATGGGCCATATTTACCAAACAGAGCAAATTAGCATGACTATTACAAACCTTAGTAAACCACATTGCATGATTTTTTAAATAAATTTTGCATCAGAAAGGAAAATCACTACAAATGCTATGCATATGCACAAATAACTGTGTCCACGCTTTTTCATTGCTAATTTTTTATCTTTAGTAAATCCTTGAGGGTTTGTGCTGGTGCAAGCTGTTAGTAAATCAGACGCTATGATTCTTACACATTTTGTTCATCAAGATAATCTTCATGAATACATTTTGAAGCCTAAATACAAATCGCAAGAAGTAAAAAGCTAAAATTAGGATATAAGAGAACTACACCAGGGTTGTACGACTTCAACATCACCACCAATAAGTTTCCCGACAACTCTTTTAATCTTTTTTTTATTTTTATCTACGAGTTGGAAAGCTTGAGTTAGAACAGTTTGCATGAGTATAAACACAACGAGACTGCAAAAGTGGACAAATGAATACAACGTTTATGGATTTTAAAGCATAAATACAATCGCAAGGAGTAAAACACTAAAGTTAAGATGTAAACGAACTACACCACGGTCGTACGACGTCAACGTCACCATCACTAAACTTCCAAAATTTTTTTATTCTTTTTTTTTTATCTACGAGTTGGAAAGCTTGAGTTAGAATAGTTTGTGTGAGTATATTAGCCACTTGTTATCAATCGCCCTTTCCAAGACACTTAAAAGCGTAAAAAAAAATGACTGGTGTATTTTATGTTGTAGAATAAAACATAAAAATGTCTTGAGTTTGTGTTCACCACAGACCTTATCTCAGGCTTTTAACTAGAAGCCCATTCAAAAAAACCATTGACCATACTTTATTATTATTAGCCATAAGTAACTCTGTTCTCAAGATATCTGCATCATCCACTGAAAACCCCACATCGGCCGATGTCTCTCGTACCTCTAGCGCACGTGAACTGGTCAGCGGCGAGAGTCCAGCCGGAAGGACAGGCACAGGAGTAGAACCTGGGACCAATCGCTGACAGCAGGCAGATATGAGTGCAGGGGCTTGAACGGGGGTCACAGGGGTTAAAACCTGCAGGAAGAACACATCGAAACTTTAACATTAAACATCAAATCAATATTGACCCTATTTGTTTTCTCAACGTGCTTCTGGTTTTCCTCTGAACGGTTCATTGGTGCATGTTATTCTGATGAAAGAAAAAACTACATAATATGACTTGCTTCGCCTCTAAAACATTGTGACATAAAAAAAACCCCACTAGAATACTTTTAAGTTCACATTGAATACAATTAAGCACACTTATTTTTCCACAAAATAAATGGTTACACTTTATTTTAAGGTGTCAGTATTCCAGTGTAATTATACTGAGTAATAATAATTAACTACAAATATTGACTATAGGGTTAGGTATAGGATGAGGGTTTGGTTTAGGTTTAATTGCATGTCATATTTTGTTAAGGCATAATTTATAGTTATTACTACAGTAACTACTGTACATGTAACATGTGTAACAATGACACTGTAAAATAAAGTGTCACCAAAGAAATTACTTTCCTTTTCAGCCAGCGTGACAAAAAGCTCTTATTATTCAACCCCCTTTCAAATCTTTTTTCTTATCGGAGTGACTTCCAGAAATGCTTTCTGCATTTAATCCTAACAATAACCCTTTGCTCTCCAGATAGCAGGCAGTTTCTGTACCTGCAGGCTGTCTGGCAGGGTGAAGTGCCACCAGGCCCATGGGCTGGGGCAGATTATACAGCATCACCGTCTGGTTCTGTCCGTGCCACTTGTTGGCCCGGATCACGCGGTTGACGTATCTGTCGGTCCAATAGACAAAATCCTCAAAAATGGTAATTGCGTGGGGATGTTGAAGTACCTTTTCATTGAGAAACAAGAGGTGTTTTATTTATTCACATGGTAAATATGAAGAAAAAACAAAACAAGCATTCATAATTGTGCAAGATACTTTATGCAAGTGCGTGAACATAGATGCCCATGCATTGCATTACGAACTAGAGTTTATATTGCATTAGCAAATGCTGCGAGTACATTTAAATGGGGATAGTGCATTGCAAGGACATGGTAGGGTTTGCAAAAGTGATGCTCAATCATGTGACCAAAAGTTGAGAAGATTTCAATGCACTCTAATGTCGACCGATTAGACATTCATAGAGGAAGTTGCATTTGTTTTTGCTTGATTTCAAACTCCCCCAGGTCTTACAATAAAATTGAAATGCATCGTATGCATTCAATTAAACATTGTGCATCTGCGTTCACATACTTGCTGCTACATTTTATGACCTAATATTTAAACATCAAATCCCGAATTTAAATCATTGCTGAGTTCCTGCCCAAATATTACATTTTTGAAATAGCACCATATTTGCTTGCACTGAAAAAAATATATATATTTTTTTTCCAGTACAAATATATAAACATTCTTAAATAAATGTACATTTACTTTAAATGCTAAATGACATAAGATGAATGAGGTAAGAAAAATAAACTTGTTTTTTTCCCCTGCACTTTTAATTTTCTTTCCCCATTGGCAGATATTTTTTCTTGTTTTCAGCAAAACACTCACTTTATTTTTTATATATATATTTTTTTATATAACACATGACCTTTTTATCTTGTCATTTTGCATCTCAAGTAATTATTTCTTGATTCAAGAATGTTTAGATATTTATCCTGGAAAACAAGACTAAGGAAAAATACTAAGGAAGTGTACAGTATTGTTCATGCAAAGCTACAGAATCATAAACATAAATGCGCATATAAAACAAAAAGTCTCACCAAATCACTGGCCAACACTTGTTTTCGGTTCTTTCCATCGTAATCACAGTAGTCAATGAAGTCTAGGTAAGCATCAGCAAAGTAAAGCAGATTGTTGGGGTAGTCAATTGTTAAGCCATTGGGCCAATAAAGTTTGTTGCTGATGATCGTAGTCCTTAACTTCCCATCCATGCTGGCTCTCTCAATGCGAGGATTTCGGCCCCAGTCAGTCCAAAACATGAGGTGCGTGCTGAAATACATATAGAAAAGGGCATAGTGGGATTTCGTTTGCAACCAATGGTCATTTACAATTATTTTTATATACTATACAGCAATTTCCTGAGTCAAAATTGTTTCTACACCATTTTTTTTCTCAGTGTACTTAAATGCTGTGAGTCATTGGTCTTACTTATTTCTAGGGTCCACGACCAGACCTCTTGGATTGGTAACGTTTTCACTAATCAACACTGTTCTGTGGGATCCGTCTAGTTTGGACACCTCTACGGTCTCCAAAACATAGTCTGTCCAATACAGGTTTCTGCCAACCCAGTCTACGGCGAGACTCTCGGTGACGGTCACTCCACTATCAAAGATCTGGCAGGGAAGAGAAATGATATTTTAGGTGGATGATGGTTTATGTTTACTGGAAGGGTGCCGGAGCAGCGTTTGTGTCACTCACCACGGTGCGGTCGCTTCCATTTTTGTGAGCGCTCCATATTCTGTCCTGGGTGGTGTCAGACCAGTAAATACGATCTGTGACTGAGTCGAAATCCACCGCCACGATGTTACGGCCGTCTCGCACAAGAGACCGAATAGTGTTTGGCTGTGCGAGGATGTCGTCTGATATAATCTGATTCCGACTCGCCACTAAGAGCAAGGCCTCTCGAGATCCTGCCAGATCGAGAAAGGAATGCAGAACAGAATAGAATAATGTGAAATATTATTACAATAAAAAAAAAGTTTTCTTTCTTAATAAATTTTAAAATTGTTATTTTTTCCTGCATTTTCTGCACCATTACTCCAGTCTTCATTGTCACATGATCCTTTAATAATCATTATAATATGCTGATTAAATGATGCTTAAAGGTATAGCGGAGGATGTTTTACTTCCTGGTGGGTAACCTATACTATTGGTCCTCCTAATTGTCAATCATTCTGGTGAATCAATCAAACTTTTCAAAAAGTGGAGAGGGCGGGTCTTATCTAAAATTTGGAAAGATCCTCCGCTATACCTTTAAGTTAGTAGAAATAGATTAGAACAACATGTATTTGAATTTAAATATTATAAATGATATATATATATATGTATTTTACAGACAAAAACTTCTCTTTTGAACTATTTTTGCACACATTTTAGAATTATTGTAAATTAAAGGTATAGCGGAGGATCTTTCCAAATTTTAGATAAGACCCGCCCTCTCCACTTTTTGAAAAGTTTGATTGATTCACCAGAATGATTGACAATTAGGAGGACCAATAGTTTAGACTACCCACCAGGAAGTAAAACATCCTCCGCTATACCTTTAATGTAAAGTGATGTAAAGTCTAAATGTGTGCAAAAATAGTTCAAAAGAGAAGTGTTTGTCTGTAAAATACATATATATAAAATTTATAATATTTAAATTCAAATACCTGTTGTTCTAATCTATTTCTACTAACTTAAGCATAATTTAATCAGCATATTATAATGATTATTAAAGGATTATGTGACACTGAAGACTGGAGTAATGGTCAAAACTATGGAATAGCACAAATAAATTATGAACATTATCATATAGTGACTACCTCACTATATGATGCTTTACTTCACTATTGATTCCAATTCATTCATTAAAAAATATATAAAAAATAAATTAGATTTTAGTTTTTTAATGAATTTGTATACAAAACAAAATTAATTATTAAGGTTGTTATGATTATTAGAATTATGGAGTGACAAAAATGTTAAACAACAACCTTGTTGAGTTTTGAAATGAAATTCATTCAAATGCACATTTTGTAAATAAAACTCAAATTCCAATCATTCAAGCAGTCTTGTCTTGTTTCGCTGTCATCACAAACATAATTCCAACTTTTTGGTGTCAAACTTCTGACTGGCATGTAAGCATTTTGTGTTTTATCCTTTAATCAGATTGCCATCCAAATATGAAGTCCACAATGATCACACTTATCTCAAAATATATCAAATAACCTCGCAGGAGCAGAAATGAATCCAAACTTTCTTCATGTATCAGCTCTCAGTTCTAAAACTATGCAAGACATATCTAACAAGGCCAAATAGTAGGATAAAAAAGCTTTTTTCCCGTTGAAAAGCAACATTCAGGAAGAAGACGAGGTATATCGGATGACAGCATTTTTCAACGGGTTATCTCAAGGGAATGGGCTCTTGTCAGCGGCAGAGCTCATAAACAACCCTTTGTTTGGTGATTACCTCCTAATTACCCCCGTAAGAAAGTTTGTGACTGACATATATGTTATTTGTCTTATCTGTGGTAATCCGAGAAGCTGCAGTAGACCCAGCTGAGCTGGTCCAGTTGGCCCTCAGAGACCGAGCGTGGCTCCACTCGCTCAGAGATCACAAAGCTCAGAGGAGGCGCACAAACCTGAGGCCTTGCAGGTGCGTCCGTCCGCCTCCAGAGTGTATCCGTCCTGACAATGACATCGGAAGGAGCCTCTCTCGTTGAAACAGTGCTGACTGCAGACGCCCAGAGGATGGCATTCATCCATGTCCTCACACGTCTTGGAGTCATTGCTCAGCTGGTAGCCCATGGGACAGGTGCACTGGGCTCCAAACGGGCCCTGGATGCAGCCGTGAGTGCAGCCCGCGTTGTTATCCGAGCAGCTCTCCTGATCTACGACCGAGCAGAAAAGTCAAGATGAATACCAATGTGAAGCATATCATATGCATGAAGACACAAGGTATTGTGGGAACATGGTAAGGACAACCATTAAAGGGGAGGCTTACTAGGGCTGGGCAATATAAATGAAACAAAATCCCTATATTTATATATTTATTCTAAAACTGCATGAAAATGTGTTCTTTTTTCATTCAGATAAACCATTTTTGTGATTAAACAGCCATTTTTGATCATTAAATAAAAAATGAAATAAAAAGAAAACCATAAAAAAATTTTACTCAAAATAAAATAAATGTTATCTGAGATAAATACAATTCTGAAAATAAATAAATAAATAAATAAATAGTTCAACCTGATGTACTAAAATAACTAAAACTAAAACTGAGACATAAAAAAAAACTATTAAATTACATATTAGAACATAAAAAACCCTTTTCAACAAAAACAAAAAAAAGACAAAAACTAAATATCTAAGGCAAATAATTCAAATAAAAACGGAAAATATAAAAATAAGAACTAATTCAAACAATTAACATAAAACTATAAGAGTATCTCCACGATTATGATGCAGTAAAATTATCAAGGCATGTTTTTCACACATATTTTTGTGTATATACCGAATTAAATGTCAAAAAAAGTTATAAAAACGCAATTTTCTCAGCTTTTTGTTGAAAATTACCCACTTTCAAGTCTTGATAAAAAAAGAATGCATGAAGTTTTATGAAAATAATCAAAAATACTGGCGCTGACTGGCAACATTTTATTAATTTTTTTAACGCAGGTTGGCAAAGAGTAAATGTTCATGATGACCATTGCAGATATATTGTGAATATTCAATATATTCCCCAGCCCTAATGTTTACTGTTTAAATCCGTTGTCCTTGTTTCTGGAACTGGTATTGGGTGAGATACATCGCTGGTTGTGTACCATATCTATGGACTAACACAGGTAAATAGTACTACAAACTACATGTCTATAATGCTAAACACACACAATCTTGTCAGACACTCTGATGGTAACTGGATGGTTAGTGAGTACAGCCAGGCAGATACTGGGATGGATTAGTGCTTCATGCAGAGGATTGTGGGTGATTAGGGATTCAGCCTACCTGGTAAGGGCTCATCTGTGAGAAGGGAAGGCAACATGGAAGGAAAATCACAGATCATTTCAATGTTAATTTCCAGATTAGCTAAACACATGCATGATTTGATGGCAAATGGGATTCATAACACAGACAACATTCTGAAATACTCCATGAACTATTGGAATCAACTGACTGACCACTGGAATTGCCTTTTAATAGTTTCAATATCAAGAGAAAGATTAAAGATTTCAATGTAAATTAATGTTCTGGATTTAATACACGAAACGACAGCATCTGTGACATGCTTTTGATTAGCACAGAAAATGATTTCGATTCATCCCACGGTTTATAAAAATCTTGTTTATAGAAACTCACAATTAAAGTTTAAGGGGAAAGACATTTCAAATGAATCTATCGATCCAATGTTATTTTAGTATCATTCAATATCAATATAGTGACAACATTTTGTTATGTCCGTTTTTAGTTTTTTTAATATTTTTATAATTTATTTTAATTTCAATTTTTGTTTTATTTTAGTACTTTAACTTAAGCTTATTTTATATCAGTTAATTGCCAAGGGAACATTTCTAATGTTCTTTCTTTAGTTTTTAAGTGCAAGTTTTTAGAGTTCATCTAATTTTTCCCCCAGCTTTATCTCAATTAATGAAAACAATTATTAATAGTTTTAGCTTCAGTTAACAGTAACAAACATCATGAAACTGTGCATTTGAATCTTTATTCAGATGTAATGCATTGCCCTATTGGAAGTGTGATGGTGTTCACTTTTTTATGAATGAGGTATAACAATTATTTTCTGTGGTAATCAACAACATCTGTGGGTTGAAACTTAACACAGGAACATGTATCAAATGAACATGTGTAGATTTTCAACCATGTTTCAACCATAAGTCATTAGCACTGTTTAAGTGAGACAAAGCAGAATAGAGACTTGTGGGATTGATCCGCAGAATAAAGACTGTTTAGGTCCTGTTGACGTACAAATAATGCCTAAACATTTTGGGAAGTTGTTTCAACCCTCATTATTTAATGTAAGAATGTCTGCCTACATAGGCAGCTCATTAAGTTTTAGAACAAAGCCAAGATGTTCATTAGGGAGGTCAATATTCTTACAGTTTATGCACTAACGTTAAAAAATTTGAGGTCAGTAAGATTATTATTTTTTTGAAAGCAGTAATTTTTTATATTAAGTGGCTTTAAGTACTATGTACTTGCATTGAAATTAATAATTTGATACAATGGACTTATTGTGTACATACATGTTTTTACATTGTACTTATATTTTCAAAATACCAGCATGTAATTACAGCTGTAATTAATGTATGTAATTACATTTGTAATTACACAGTTGACCCTTCCCTTACACCTTAACGCACCATTATACCTATCCATACCACCACACCTGTCCCTATCCTTACCCGTATCACATCTCAATAGCAGTAAAAGTGTTTTACAATACAACATGAACACAATAAATACATTGTACTTATTTTCCGATGTAAGTACATAGTACTTAAAGCCACTTAATATGAAGTGGGACCAATTTTTTTTTATAAAAAGTGACAGACATTTACATTGTTACAAAAGATTTCAAATAAATGCTGTTTTTAGACCTTTCTGTAACACGGTTTCCACAAAAATATGAAGCAGCGCAACTGTTTTCAACTGATAATAACAATAAATGTTTCTTGAGAAGCAAATCATCATATTAGAATGATTTCTGATGGATCATGTGACACTGAAGACTGGAGTAATGATGCTGAAGATTTAGCTTTGCCATCACTGAAATAAATCACATTTTACACAATGTCATATATATTTATATATGATATTGTGCAAAATATATTTCACAATATATCTGTTTCTACTGAATATTTGATCAAATAAATGCAGTCTTGTTGAGCATAAGAAGCATCCTTCAAAAAAAAAAAAAATTTGTACCGACCCAAAACTTTTTAACGGTAGTGTATATATCTTGCAAATCTCAGTAAAACATCTGGCATGACTTACTGCAGAGAGGGGATTCGTCCGCCCCGTTGGGACAGTCTGGAGTGTTGTCGCACACCCTGCTGAGGTTAACACACACACTGTGTCCAGGGCACTGCCACTGCCAGCTGGGACAGCGGAACGGTGGCGTGGGACAGTCTCGCTCATCGCTGCCATCCCGACAGTCATTATCTCCGTCACAAATCCAGCCATGGAAAACACAGTTCCCATTATCGCAGCGGAACTGTGAGGTGGGGCATGTCCTCGGCGGGCAAACGTGGTGTTCATCTGAGCCATCTTCACAGTCCGGGTGCCCGTCACACTCCCAGCTCGAGGGAACACAACTGCCATCAGACTGGCACTGAAACTCACTCTCGTGGTGACACATGCCGGGTGGCCTAGTGGCTGGAGGAGTCAAAGGTCATGCTAAGTTAATGCATGCAAGTCAATCCAAGACAAATGTTAGCGTTTCCTGAGGTTTCAAAGAAATGCTCAATACAATGAATTAAGAATATGGTTGTATTTCAACCCAAATTTAAAAATCAGGTTACTCTGTATTTCGATAGTCCACTTTAGACATTTTGACTAACTAATAGTAACTTTGCAACTACATGTCAACTTACTCTCATTAATTTGCAGCTACATGTCAGATAACTCAAATAGATTGTTATAGTTAGTAGAATGTCTAAAGTGGACCATCGAAATAAAGTGTTACCAAATTTTTTGTAGGATCTTTAGAAATATAGTATTGTGAACTTTAATTTCCATGATAATTAAGCACATAATCACCCTAATTTTAATTAACATATTTGCAAAATGCATCTCATTCTTGTCACAGTTGTGTTTTGTTTAGTTTGTTTTCATTGGACTTGTCTGCCTGTCATCACGTCACGTGTCATCTTCATTAATGATAGCTAATAAATGATCTCAAATAGCTAATTTAAATAAAAAAATGACTGTATTACAATACTTATGTTATACAGTTAAAAATATATTATAGCAATGCAAATTTAATACGAATCACCGTTGAGAACAATGGGAATTACAAACAAAAAAACTCAAAAATAAATGCTAAAAATATGAATGTTCCTAAAATACACATCACTTTTTCTTTATTTATATATGTATATATTTACTTTTGTTTGGGGGTGCACAGTGACTGGAAATGTTTTTGTAAAATTCACCCATTTATATACTGCATATGTAATGCAATGTCCTACACAATTATCATAATTGAAAGACATATTGAAGATCATCAGAACTAAAAGACAAACTTAAAATTAATTTGTTTATACTTACGACAGCCAGATTCATCCGAGCGATCGTTACAGTCAAACACCCCATCGCATCGGTAGTATGAGTTGACACACTGATGCCCGTTTACACACTTGAACTCATAGGCTGAGCAGTTGTACACTGATGATCAAAAAGATTTAGTCAAAGAATTTAAATCAGCTTGATCTGATTTGAACTTCCATTAAAGATTTTATTATACTGTTTATACCGTGAAAGTTACTTTTGTGTGCATTGAGAATTCATATGTTTGCACGGCCATGTCTGGTTTATGTTGAAATACATTTAATTTGTAAAGAAATAAAATGCCATTACCATTTTAGAAATGCAATAAAAGATTTATGTTCTGCAATTCTAAGCTAAACAATATTGCAGGTTTACTGCATATAATGAACTCTTACCACATCCCTGTTCGTCCGCCCCGTCTGCACAATCTCGGTCTCCATCACACACGTAATTGGGGTCAATGCAGCGGTGGTCCGGACACTGGAACTGACCGGGGTGGCATGTGCCAAGAGAATCTGGAGAAAGCAACACCACAAGAAAAGTTCATTGCTCAGGAGAAGCCCTTTCAAAGATCAAGAGACTTAAAGGATTAGTTCACCCCAAAATGAAAATTTCCTAATAATTTACTCACCCCAATGCCATCCAAGATATCCATGTCTTTCTTTCCTCAGTGGGAGAGAAATTATGTTTTTTGAGGAAAACATTTCTGGATTTTTCTTCTAACAATGGACTTCATTGGTCACCATCGTTTTTAAGTCCAAATCAATGCAGTTTCAAAAGTCTTTGAAGTGTTTAAACGGGCTGTACGCAATCACAGCTGAAGATTGTTATCTAGAGGTTGTTATCTAGCAAAACGATAGGTCATTTAAAAAAAAAAAAAATAATTCATAGACTTTTTACAAACGGACAGGGAACTATGTCATCACGTTGAAAGGTCACGCCGGCGCCGGCGGAAGTACCGCCCCACTGTTTACAATGCGACTGTACGAAGACTAAGACAAACGAGACAAACGCTCTTTCTAAGCGAAAAACTCCATCTCATTTTCTCCTTCAACTTCAAAATCGTCTGCCATCATTGTTTTACCTTTTTTTTGTTAAAGAGCGTTTGTACTTCCGCCGGCGCTGGCGTGACCTTTCAACGTGATGATGTAGTTCCCTGTCCGTTTGTTGATCAGCTCAATCCGAACTATTGAAGGTAAAAAATCTATAAATTATAAAAAAATTGGAAAATGACCTATCGTTTCTCTAGATAACAACCTCTTCTTCAGCTGTGATCGCGTACAGCCCGTTTAAACACTTCAAAGACTTTTGAAATTGCATAGATTTGGACTTAAAAACGATGGTGACCAATGAAGTCCATTGTTAGAAGAAAAATCCAGAAATGTTTTCCTCAAAAAGCATAATTTCTCTCCCACTGAGGAAAGAAAGACATGGATATCTTGGATGGCATTGGGGTGAGTAAATTATTAGGACATTTTCATTTTGGGGTGAACTAATCCTTTAATAGGGTTCTAATTTATGTTTCATTCAAAATCAACTTTGTCTCAGATGTTTCTCTTAAAATACCTTTAGGCCCAGTTTCACAGACAGGGCTTAGATTAACCCAGGATTAGGCCTTAGTTCAATTAGGACATTTAAGTAGCTTTTATAAATATGCCTTAGAAAAAACATGACTGGTGTGAATCTTGAGACAAAACAATGGCAGGTTTTAAGAAATGTCAGTGCAAGTTGCTTTCGGTTAAAACAGCTCAAACATGCATTTTAGCCTGAGACTAGACTTACATAGAGGTAACTAGAGGTAAGAGAAATAAAAATGGACACATTCACATACAGTAAGAATATAGTGCTATAAAATTAATATGAACAGCACATAGTTCAGATCATTTGGTTTTAACATTATTTGATGAGAAGTATACAGTATGAGTTCATTTTGAGATCTCCAACTTTTTAAATATATTTGTAAATATACATAAAAACCATCGATAGACAGATCTACCCCCTCTAATCCTGTCTAATCAGCCCTTGTTAATCGTGATCACTAAGACATGCTTCACTATTCTGTGGCTCATACTTAAGGCTAGGAAGTTCCCAAAACCCCAAACCTTAAGTCTTCAAACTTCAACATAACATCGCTTAAGAATCGGCTTCCTTTCAATTAATGAGTTGGAATTAGAATTGGTCACACCCACAGGAAGTGGAATTAGAGGAAGGAGAATTTATTGAATTACAGTTTTGTTAACTGGAAGAAAATTAGTACAAATCTATGATTAGTACAGATCTATGTGTTCGTTTAACTACTGTATAAGGCTTATAAAACTCCTGCATCCTGTTTGCAACCTCAATGGAAATTCAAATATATATATAAAAAAAAAATTACAAAGTTTTTGTAAAACAACGGCTTTAAAATGGACCTCATCAAATAAAAATGTAGAGTCAAAGCTATCCGTTTAAAAAATATATATTCGAAAATTAATAATGAATTAATAGCCCCCATCTAATCAATTAACAGTTGCCAAGGCCTCACCACAGTCGGTCTCATCCGACCCGTCTCCGCAGTCGTTGTCGGTGTCACAGAGCCATGTGCGGGGGATGCAGCGATGGTTGGCACAGCTGAACTGGTCCGACTGGCAAGTGCCAGGGGTCTGGGTGGGACAGTCCCTCTCGTCACTGCCGTCAAAACAGTCATTGTGTCCGTCGCAGTGCCAGCTTCTGGGCACACAGCGCTGATTGGCACAGGTGAAGGCAGTGGGCGAGCATGTGTTATCTGTGAGCCAGCAGAGTGGGGGGGGTTATTTTCATTACAAGTGAAAAAGACTTTAAAGTTTTTCTGGGTCCATCTTACTAAATAAGTACTTCAAAGATTGCCATGATAAAAATCATTGTCTCATGACATTAAAAACATTTTACAGACATCTTTGCCCCGTCAATACATGGCCATGAATCAGTATAGTATGGCCTATACGACACCTTGCATTCACAACTTGATCATGTCTGGATTTATTTCAAATAATTTGTGATCTTGACATTCTTCCCATTCTGCGTGCCATTTATCTAATATATACTGGCTGATTTAGGGCTTGAGGTCCGAAGGTGGGATTTGGCATTGACTGATTCATTCCGCAAGAGCTTTTTGTTGCTGTAATTTGCTCTGGCATAAATGTAATTCAGGATGTTGCATAATTGTATTGTGCCAGCAAAATTGTCATTTTTCATAATTTTTTAATCTATATCACACAGCTTTCAGTGCATAAACATTTGCATGGAATGTAAATATTAAACATTACTATTAGCGCCACAGTTGGCCTCATCACTGTTGTCGTGACAGTCATCGACGCCGTCACATTGGTAGTTCTGAGGGATGCACTTCCCGTTAGTGCATGAGAAGGAGTTGGAGCCACACTGGAGCGTCGGCGGCTCATTGGATGGATCGTCTACACACGTCTGCTGATTCGCTTCCAGCTTCATTCCATACGGGCAGCCACACACTCGTTGGGAGTACGGTGCTGGGAAACAGAAATGACTGCAGTCTCCGTTTGGGTTAGTTTGCCTGCTGCAGAAGTTAGATCCTGTTGTGGGTAAAAAGCAATGCACATTATTGATCAAACACACAAGTTAATTTAATCTATTGCTTCATGGCAGTTTGTTTCATTGGCTGTATGTGGATAAATGGGCTTTACAAACCCCTTTGTGGAGACATTACAGCCAATGCAAAAATTGAGTAAAGTAAATTCATCAATAAACAAATGAAAGTGACTCTCACCAATCTGCGTGTCAGCGTTGAAAGATTTGACGTGCATGATGTGGCTGATCCCTCTGCGAATGATCATCATCTCCCCTCCGTCTGTTTTACGGACCCTCACGATTCCACCCAGCCGCCAGTCGGTGAAGTACACGTAACCTGGACCAGAAAACTTCATTAATGTAATCAAGCAAGCTATCTCTGTGAAATACCAGTCCATGAACTCTGACTTCTGGCCTTTTATCTTTCAGCACCGAACAGACGAACTACACAAGTTTAAGTAAGCGGCATAATGACCTTCATTTCACAGATACCAGAAATGACTATCCATCATCAAAGAACAGGCCAGTGTGACTAATGTGATGATGACAGACATCGATGAATGGCAAAATTAACATTACATCAGTCGGTGGGTTTAATTTAGACTGCTTTATAGAAGTCAGCTGCATCTCAGGACAAACAGACAGACAGACAAACACAGATAGTCAGACAAACAGACAGACAGAAAGGCAGACAGACAGACAGACAGACAGACAGACAGATAGATAGATAGATAGATAGATAGATAGATAGATAGATAGATAGATAGATAGATAGATAGATAGATAGATAGATAGATAGATAGATAGATGAACAGACAGACAGACAGTCAAACAGACAGATAGTCAGACAAACAGACAGATAGATAGATAGATAGATAGATAGATAGATAGATAGATAGATAGATAGATAGATAGATAGACAGACAAACAGACAGAAAGGCAGACAGACAGATAGACAGATAGTCAGACAGTCAGACAAACAGGAAGGCAGACAAACAGAAAGGCAGACAGACAAACAGAAAGGCAGACAGACAGACAGACATAAAGGCAGACAGACGGATGGACGGATGGACGGACAGACAGACAGAAAGACAGACATACACAGACAGATAGACAGACAGACAGACAGACAGATAGACATACACAGACAGATAGACAGACAGACAGACAGATAGACATACACAGACAGAAAGGCAGACAGACAGACAGACGGACATGCATATTGATAAACCCACCTCCAAAAACAGTAAGTCCAAATGGATGGGAGATCTGGGTGATGCGTTCCAAAGACAGTCTGTTTTGTCCATCGAAATTGCTGTGCTCGATCTTATCAAAGAAGGCGTCCACCCAATACAATCGCATGGCACTGAGAGGCAGAGACATGATCAAGAGCAGAGGGGTTTAGGCCAAGGCTGAGAAACAGGATTATGTCCGATCATGGTTTTAAGGAGATTAGGAGTGAGTGTACATTGAATATGTAACAAAACAAAGAACGATGAGTCACGGCTTTAGGAAGCCATCAAAATAAAAAAAAAGAGAGGCAGATTTATGAATGAAACAGAGATGGATTATTGTTTGTGGTATTATGAGCACAAACGAATGCTGTATTGTTGTGGTTTCATTCTGGGAAATACAACTCACCTCCAGTCAATGGCCAGGCCATTGGGCCAGCCAAGAGTGGTGTTTACAATCGACTGAGCATGTGACCCATCACCCCAGGCCCGCATGATCTTCGCAGGACGGTACCAGTCGGTCCAGAAAATATAACTGCCGAGCACAAAGCAAAGACACATACATGACTTTAATAGAACTAGTTCACGCAAGAATAAATATTCTGTCATCATTTCCTCACCCTCTTTACTTTCTTTCCTCAGAGGAACACAGGCTGTTTTACATGCAATTATAATGAATGGGGAATAAATCTTTCAAGCTTCAAAAAGGACGCAAAATAACCTTAAAAGTTCCAAAAAGTTCCAAAATATATATATATTATAATATGATCAGTAATATGATAAGTATATTATAAATGCCTTTACTGATATTTCTGTCAGGACCACTATCGTCAAATACGATTGACAATTTGCATACAGTTTGGATTGGCGGTATGGTTCTGTTCTGGGGTCCTGAGAAACGCGATACACGTATACAGTGATAGGTAGACAGGTCTTGACTAACGTGACCTGCCAGAACTAACGCTACGCTTGATTTTTGAGCAATTTAATGTGCCCTTGCTAAGTATAAGTATTCATTTATTTAAAAAAATCATACGACCTCAAACTTTTGAATGGCAAAATATATATTTGTCTTTTGAAGACATACAAAAGACAATTTTAACAATCAGAAAATGCCCTCTCAAAGTTTCGGTCTTACATTTCAGTCTGTTCCTCACACATATAGAGCACTCTTATAATATACCTTTTGTGGTGCTTTTTTCTCATTTTGGAGTTTGACAGCTCCAGTCCTCATTCATTAAACTGAAAAGAGTTGCCAAAAAGTCATACATGTTTGGAACAGCATGAGCGTGAAGACATAATGCCAAAATCACCCCAAATATTCACCCTGTGCCCTCGCCAAATTAATAGGTGGGGACACTTTCGAAACCATCCGCTGGGTTTTATTTATAAACTGTTAGGTATAGACAGTGCTCTGCGGGGCTTTCCCCCGTTAAGCCAAGTTCTTAGTGTGCACTACAATACCAGCCTTCATGCAGCACTAATCTAGTCTCCTGGGCCCAGAGGCCTCATGACTTTGAAGCCATTGGAAATGTCCCACTAGTTCGACATAAAGAGCTCTTTTATCTGTGCCAGGTTCAAAGCTGGAGCAATCTATGAATGGCTGGGCACCTCCTGCATTATGAAAGGTGTGACTGGACACAAGTGGCACGATTTTATTTTCATGGTCTTAGAGAAACAGAGAAGCGAGGTGAAAGCTTTGCTCCCCCAAGCTGTGTTTATGGCTCACGCCGAATGAATTGTGTCTGTTCACATTTGAACGTGCCTGTGATTTTGAACAATCATAATCCTTTTTTTCCATTAAAGGGATAGTTCACCCAAAAATTAAACTCGTGTCATCCTTTACTCACCCTCACGTTGTTCCAAACCGGTATGAGTTTCTTTCTTCTGTTAAACACAAAAGAAGATATTTTGAAGAATGTTGGTAACCAGAGAGTTGACGGCACCCATTGACTTCCATATATATATTTTTTCCTACAATGGAAGTCAGTGAAGTCAAACTGTCTGGTTATCAACATTCTTTAAAGGAACACGCCGACTTTTTGGGACTTTAGCTTATTCACCGTATCCCCCAGAGTTAGATAAGTCCATACATACCTTTTTCATCTCCGTGCGTGCCGTAACTCTGTCTGACGCACCCACCGCTAGCCTAGCTTAGCACAAAGACTGGAGGTAAACGGCTCCAGCTAGCATACTGCTCCCAATAAGTGACAAAATAACACCAACATTTTCCTATTTACATGTTGTGATTTGTATAGTCACAGCGTGTACAAATAACAAGGTCACATGATACACAGCCATCTTCTAACCGTATACATACTGGGAACTATATTCTCAGAAGGCGAAGCACTGCTACTTGGGCAGAGTGATTGGCACGCAGCACCTGAAAAGCCCCGTGGTACTCCATCACTTATCACTTATTGGGAGCAGTATGCTAGCTGGAGCCATTTACCTCCAGTCTTTGTGCTAAGCTAAGCTAGCGTTGGGTGCGTCAGACAGAGTTACAGCACGCACGGAGAAGAAAAAGGTATGTATGGACTTATCTAACTCTGGGGGATACGGTGAATAAGCTAAAGTCCCAAAAAGTGGGCATGTTCCTTTAAAATATCTTATTTTGTGTTTAACAGAAGAAAGAAATTCATGCATGTTTGGAACAACATGAGGGTCAGTAAGGTCACTGCACTCCAAATTGGTCACTTATTAGGTGCGATTTCACTTTCTAGAAGACATCAGCCTATTTAGCCAGTAGACAGCAAAGTACTGTAGCTCACTAAGTTTTATAACAGAGCCACAGTATTAACTACTTTTCTTTTTTGATGTATATAAAATAGCAATATCAAGACTAGCTGATAAATGACTCACCCAGCCACCGGGTGGACCACTATGGATCTGGGGTTGTTGAGGTTGCGTACAATGGCTCGTCTGGACTTATCCGAGACCTTCATGACAGATATACTCCTGTACCGTGGATCGGTCCAGTATAGGTTCTTTGATATCCAGTCATAAGCAAGATCTTCCACACCATCCACCCGATTGGCTGCTAGTGCCTCCCTGCCTGTGCAGTTTAAAGCAAAGAAATACAAAAATGAAAGTGCTATCCACTGCTGCTTTGCATGTACACTTAAGAGCTATGAAAGCAACAATTTGGAAAAATGTGGAGCCTGTATTGGAAGTAGACATTTGAACTATACATACTATTGAAATTGGAAGTATTTAAGTTGGGGAACTTTCCAAGTTGGGGGCATGTCAGATAAAAAATTAAGATGAAAGCCAATTGATATTGGTCATAAGTTGTAATTTACACTTGCGAAAGCCAATTATGTGAACTTTTAGTACACTAGCATATACACTACTGTTCAAAAGTTTGGGGTCAGTAAGTTTTTAAAAATATATATTAATAGTTTTATTTAGCAAGGATGCTAAATTGATCAATATTGATCAAAATAATGTTATAAAAGATTTATATTTCAAATTTGAACTTTCTGTTCATCAAAGAATCCAGAAAAAAAGTATCACAGTTTCCAAAGAAGAATTAAGCTGCACAACTGTTTAAACCGTTACCGTTTTACTGTATTTTTGATCAAATAAATGCAGCCTTGGTGAGAATAAGAGACTTATTTTGAAAACATTTTTAAAAAATCTTACAGATCCCAAACTTTTGAATGGTAGTGGAGATGAACTTGATGCTAACAAACATAAATGGCACAAAAAAAAATTATTGTGTGGGGTCTTAAAGCAGCACTTTAGCAAATTTTGTTTCCCCGCCCCAAAATGCACCAGGCTCCCATGTGTTGCCCCTTCTGAAACCCTAATCATCAGCTCTACTGGGTCACACTGGCTGACCTTTGGTACTAAGCTGCTTGCCTCCCAACTTGTGTCTTACAGGTGATGAATAAAATGAACTGTCTATATATTTTGGGTTGAGTCAGGAGGAGGACTGTATTAGTGTCCTGGATTTATTTTAGAAATGTAGTCCAACACCAGCGAACACATTATCTCATGTAGTTGGCCTTTGAAGGTAGCTGATAGCCGAGATCACATGCAGCGAAATGTGTTGTTGGCACACAGCAAACATCCCGAGGGCTGAATGGAGTATTCAGTGAGTATCAGTTTCTCACTTTATCTGCCTACAGGTCAAGGACATTTCATCACACACACACACACACACACACACACACACACACACACACACACACACACACACACACACACACACACACACACACACATATATACAGCAGATTTACTGTTAAAAACTAGTCATTCTTACCAGTTCCATCAACTTTCTGTTTGTAGATGATGTCCTTCACTGTATCAGAGAAGAAAATTGAATTATCTGCAGCACTGAAGTCCACTCCAACAAAATAAGATGGAGTTCCTGTCACTGGTAGAATGACGTCTTCTTGTGTGGACAGGTTGAATGGGATTCCTCTGACCGCCAGCTGACTGGAGAACAGCAGAAACTGCCTCACAGCTGCAAGAGACATATTTTTCATTATATGTTTTCTTTAAACATCAAGTTCTTGTATCTCAAAAGGTTGATGTCTTATATAAAAACATAAGATGCAAATGCTAATCCAAGAAACAAACACAAGGTGTGACTAAGATCTGTCTTACCGACGCATCTCTTGCCGTCAGCGTGCAGATCGTAGCCCATTCGGCAGCGGCAGCGATATCCCAGTCCGCCATTATCAGTTCTGTGACTCAGAACACAGATGTGCTCACAGCCTCCTCGATCAGTGCCACAGGGGTTACTTACTGGCCGAGCAAACAAACATACATGTCACCAGAATAAAACCACAAAAAGAATAGCAAGTCATTCAGTGTTTTTGTTTAAAACCTCTCCTAAGCACAGTGATTAATTCACAGGTGTTTCACTGCCGTCCAGGATGCAACAGGACGGATTAACATAATGTTTACACTACAAATAAGATGAGATCACATTGCATTTCTGATTATCTTTATGTGTGGTTTTATTGATCAAAACAAAACTTTTTGGACCACACTTACACCTGTATTTAGCGCTGATCGATTGTGAATGCATAACCAGAGATATAAACAAGGTCCATGGAAACAGGAACAGCTCAGAAGTGACCACCAATTTACGTAATGGAAATCTCTGATAGTCTATTGCAAAATATTCAAATATGTATATATATATATCAAAAGAAGAGACCCAAGGTCTAGCTAGGACCAAGGAGCAGGACCGGAGCACACGTTTTAAGTGATTTTTATTGGTGCAAAACGACTAACGTTTCGACGCCCATGCGTCTTCTTCAGAGTCAGATATATATATATATATATATTTGTGTTTTTAGTGTGTGTGTGTGTGTGTGTGTGCACGTACCAATTTGCATATTTGAATTTAAACTTAAACTGAATTTAAAAAGTTTAAACTTACACAAATATATAAACGTATACAAATATAGTCTATTTTATACTTAGGCCGTGTGTCCACCAAAGCGTTTTTAGCCAGCTGAAAACGCCTAGCTATGGGCGCTTGAGAGCGTTTTGGCAGCGCAGCATTTTTTTCAGTTGAGACGCTTTGCTTGTTATAATACGGAATATCCGCGAAAGTGTTACTAGTATCTCATTTCACACATATTTTGTTTCTGTGTCGATTCTATATTAAAATGTCGATACAATGTAACGTATTTTCTCTGGCTCTTGTTTTAAATTATTTTGTTCCGTTATTATGCTTGTTGTTGTCATTATGCTTGTTGTTGTCATCTGTTGACGTTGTACAAGCAGCATGTGGCGGTTGGTCGGTATGGTATTAGTCCCGCCTCTCCTCCACTGTGATTGGATGGCTGGGTAAAAAGTGATAGTGATGAGCGTTGCGTTTTACCCAAAGTTGAACATTCTTCAACTCTCGGCGACCAGTAAAAAACGTTGGGCGCTCAGCGCGTCAGCGTGAAAAAAACGCTCAGCGCCTCGTTACACTCATGGCGTTTTAAAAACGCGGCGCTCCCATTGAAAACAATTGAAAAAATACGCCAGCTGCGTGAAAAAACGCTTTGGTGGACACACGGCCTTAACATTAGTCAGTTCTAATGACAGTTTAATCAGTTTTCAGTTTAATTCTAGTTCTATCAAGAAAACTCTCAGAAGACTTTTAGCATGGTAATGGATATGATAATGTTAATGTATTTGGTCTTGGTGGAATAGATCTGCTACGTTGCTGCTGCTGAAGAGCAAGGACAGGAACTTGCTACTGCCAAAACATATGCTGATAGGCTGCTGTGAGTATGCAAGACATACTGCTGCTGCACAAATATTTTTAAATTACCCATAGCAGATCTACACAGGTGGAGCTGGGGAAGGTGGAGGGTTTCAGAGGAACTGCTGCAAACTGCTATTGTGAATGCTAACCAGCCATTTAAATGTTGTGAGCAGCAAGCTCATTGGCTGCAGATGCGATATGAACCAATCAGCTTGTGCCAATTGGTTAACACTGTGTGAATATCATCAGTTTGCCTTAATGACCTATTAACCTGTGCTTCATTGCTTAAAACTTAAGAGAATATGAGTGGGAAAATACTCATAGAACCACAGTAAAACCAAAACTGCACTGAAATCACATACTTATCGAACTAAAATTCTGTTGGCGACATCTAAGCAGTTAAATTTTAATCATACTGAGTGGCACATGCACTTTCTAGGCTGCTTACCAAAGGGCTGTTTGTATGCATGGACCACAGTCAGACCATGTGGTCTCTGAGAGGTCTTGTAGAGCTCTTGAGGACTGTTGTCGCTGTATTTATTAGCCTTCATAACTGCCATCTTGGTCCAGTCAGTGTAGTAGACCGAATGCTCGAACAAAGCAATGCCAAATGGATGAGGAATCACAGAACCACCATGAACCACCGTTTTCCTATCGGAGAATTCAAATAAGAGCCTAATACACTTCTGAAAAGTGGAAACAACATGGGAAAATCAGCATGCATTCCCAAATGAAACATCTCTGCAACTTGTAGAAGATACCTGTGCAAGCCATCGTAGGTTGTGGTTTCAATATAATCGTAACGGCTGTCCACCCAATACACTCTCTTGGCCTCAAGGTCCAAAGTAATCCCAGCAGGCCAGCCAAGTTTGGTCCTAATGATCCCATATCGATTGGTGCCATCCATGTAGGCCCTTTCCAGACCTGGCTCCCCATTCAAAGTATCCCAGTCAGAGAAGAAGAGGTACCTAAACTCAAACACACAATAAACTCATTGTGACACAAGACATTCTTTTATAATCACATTTACTGTCTACAATAAAAAGAGGAAATAATCTTATATTAAACCATGATTTATCAATCTAATGTTGCACTGAAAGACTTGAAGAGCAACTTGAATTTCAAAGGTATTTACTCTAATATACTGTTAGCGCTCAGTTTGGACAGTATTGGGTTACGGATAAACCCTTGGGGATAAGAACCAGATTTTGAAATAAATACCCAAAGAACTTTATTTTCAAACACGATCCATAGCGATTTAACTTTACGCATTAATTGTCACTTCTCAATTTAGCAGGGGGCCACCTGGCCATACGGCCCTATCTGGTTTCCATGAAGCTCATCTTTGCTTAATTACTTCTGACTAATCCTTACAGACAGTGTACAACATTCCCGTTCTCAGTATCTGATGCTGCAGATCCGAGATCAGCTTTATGATTTCACTAACAATGGGCGCGGATTATGTGGAGGAAGCTAGGATAAGATTAAAGTCAATGGGAACCGTCTAACCTCTCCTCTGGGAACTCACCCCACAGTCGGGTCAAGCGCGAGACCTCTTGGGTTGCCCAGGTGTTCGGCGATCAACGTGACCCGATTGCTCCCGTCTAAGTCCACCATGTCGATTCTGTTGACGCTGCCCTCCACCACATACAGCTTGTTATTCACCCAGTCCACGGCGAGGTTTTCAGGATAGTCCACGGATACGTTCAGCACCACCTGCAGATGCGACCCATCCATATCCACGGAAAACACCTATTTGGAGAAAACAACTGGTTAGGGAAGCTGTTGTTGAGGTTTTAACACTGCTGAAAAGACCAGCATTTGTTGAAGGGTTCTTAAGTTAAAGAAGTACATATATATATATATATATATATATATATATATATATATATTAATATATAATATTATAAATAAAATATTACAAATAATAAATATGCTACATTAAATAATTAATATAAATGAACCAAAATTGCTAAATAAATAAATGTATTTATATATTAAAATCTAAAAACGATTAATAGCATTTTTGTTAATGAAATAAAATATTAGATGTAAAACTTAAACTAAACAAAAATAAGTAAAATACATTTTAAAAACGTAACATTTTTGAGTAAATTAAAACTAAAACTGAACGAAAGCTAAAGCTGAAATAGCATAATTTACACCTAAATATCAATATTAAATAAATACAAATGTTTTACTCAAAATTAAACAAATTTAAATCATAACTGAAAAATATAAAAATAAAAGCTAATTTAAAATATTTATAAAAACTGTTATACCATGGTTTGTCTGAATACTCAATTCTGATTGGCTGGAAGGTGTGCAATAAAACCATTTAATGGACAGCTAGTTCCAAGTCAGTGTAATCACCTTGCTATATTAATGTGCTGTTTTTATTGAAGCGCACACAGACATATGTCACTCGCACACAGCGGAGATCACGCTGCACACCCACAGAAACTTGTTATCAACGCTGCCCCGTAACTTTTATTAATAAAAGTAGCATCACTACATTATATTTCTCAGCAACGAGGGGGTTTCATCGCTGGTTTTGAAGTAGTTCAACACACAGATTCTTTGAGAGAGACACTGCACACACACACACACACACACACACGCACGCACACACACACACACACACACACACACACACACACACACACACACACACACACACACACACACACACACACACCTCTCATCTCTCTCTCAATAATTAATTAAAAGGAATGTTATAATTCATTCATTAAAGTAAATGTAATCTTACACACTACTTTATCTCTTTATCTTTGTCTGATTCAAAGCGGACAGAATCTAACGAGCTGTAACTGACCAAAATAACTGTAATTTTTACCCTTCCAGTCAAATATTGCGCTGCAAACATCAATAACAGCTGTTAGTTGTCAATGCTGGTATATGCGGATTAATCCACGGCTAGCTGTGCATTAAACGATTTGAATGCACCTTGGCTTCGCGTCTGGTGGTTCTTTGCCTTTATGTCGTGCTTTATAATTGTTTAATGCACAGCTAGCTTTAGATTATTCCTTACTAATAGCATATAAATAATACTAAAACAACACAGGTTCAACCAGCTTCACTTTAAAGATCACGATAGACAACCAACCTCATAAGTTTGGCTGGTAAACAGCATGGCTATGCTTTATTTCCTAGTATGCTGCAAGAAATCAACCTATGCAAGTCCAACCTGATCTAAGCTTTAGAATCCTACCAAAACAATCAAAACTTGACATTATATTCTCTTCTTAAATAATCATGGGTAATAAGATTATTGTCTGGCTTGTATCATCTAACATCTGAGAGGTTGCCTTTCTCCGCTGCCCCAGAGGTGGTACTCTGAAACCACTGCCCTACTGATTAAAAGATGGCACCAGTTTCTCAGGCTGGATCCCTTGGCATCATAACACAAGCTAAGGCACCATTGCTCTTTGCAGGCTTCGCCCTTTGGAAACCAGAGCCAAACGTCTAAAAGACTATGATTCTTAGCTGACCCGTTTAACAAGAAACTCAAGCTGTGAAGGTGGTTTGGTGGTGTGGCTCTTTCCAGACCCCCTGCGAAGAGTCTCTACCGGCATTGTGTTATGTTGGGGTACTAATCGCAGAAACCCGTCTCCTTGTATGTACCCACTTTTTTTGCTCCATGGCTGATCTCCAAAATCACGAAGTAGCCAAGAGTTTGAAACAAAGCTCTTTGAGCTGGCCAAAAAATGCGTAAAAAAGGGACTGAACATGGGGAACACGAATACTGCACGGTCACTCCAGATCCTCTCGGGTTGCATAAAATTACGCAGAAATATGCACGCATTCTCCTGCATATCAGACACTTTCTGGAGATTAGAAAAATGTAGAGTCTAGCACCGATGTGAGCCAGTTACCGTGACTGCAGTCCTTTGGGAGCCAGACTGCTCGCCCATTATTAACGTATTAGCAGTATCTACAGGCATCAGTTGAAGAATTCCCTTTTCCGCTGACGGAGAGCCAACTTCCTTCATAGCCTCCACACCAAAGCACTGATAGTTCTTTTTTTCCTCATATTTTTTTTGTGTTGGGGTGAATTTCGTTTAAACATTAGCAAAACAAAACGGAAAACAAAGCGTTTTCAAGGCACTCTTAGTTCTATGTTGGGAATTAAGGAAAGAATATTAGTTTTTAGAATATAACTTTTTGGCCGTTGTGCACTATTTTCCAATCATTAAACTGACGAGAGTCAATTATTCCGCTTATACACACTTCAAGGCATTGTTCAGATGCTGTATTTCAAGACATTTGTCAGGTTTTTTTCCTTAAAACGCTCTTGTGTGTAGGACTAATTTCTTACGCATCTCATCCCACGCCAAAACGTCATTTTAGAGCTAGTAACGAAGAACCTAGCCATTGATAGCAGTTAATAACGCAGTTATTAGAGAGAGAGAGTGAGAGAGATTAAGCGTGTGTGAATTACCTGAGTCTGTGCGTGTCTCAACAGTGTTCGGCAGCAGTGTCTCTACTAATAGCGAAACTGTAAGTTTATCAGATTCAAGAACAGCGCCGTTATTACCTCGCTAGTGAGAAATGTGATGTAGCTTTTAAGTTGCTAAACTATTTTACTGATAAAATCATCCGAGCAGCGCTGACAACACATTTCTGTGCGAGTGTGTGTCTGAACTGTATGTGTGTGTGTTTGAAAGGGAGAGAGAGTGGGAGAAAGTAAGTATGTGCTTTCCGTACATAATACAATTACATTTTGTGGCAAAAAACACAGAAATAATTTGTCGTTTTATCCTATTGTTTACTTTATTTATTTGCTTGTTCAGTGTCATTGTGGGTTTTGGATCTTTTGCTGTTGTAATCTGTAAGGACCTTTGAAATAAATGAAATCATTTGGCGAAGTGATATGGACATGCGATACGGTCAAGACCTGCCTGGATCTACTTTAGCTGTGTGTTTCCCTGAAAATAATTACAGAATGTTTGTCAACCAATTAGATTCAAGTATACATATACAACATATACTATACGATTCAAAAGTTTGAGTTTAGCATGATTTAAAAAATAAAATAATAATAATACTTTGATTCAGCAAGGATGCATTAAATTGATTAAAAATAACAGTAAACACATTATTTATATCCTGGGGGGAAAAAACAATACATTTTTAATATTTTTTATATACATTGATAATAATAAGAAATGTTTCTTCAGCAGCAAATCATCATATTAGAATGATTTCTGAAGGATCGTGTGACACTGAAGACTGGGGTAATGATGATGAAAATTCAGCTTTGATCACAGGAATAAATTACATTTTTAAATATTATCACACTAAAATAGAAAACAGTTGAATTTTATGATAATTCACAATATTACTATTAGCATTCAAGAGACATTCAATAAAATCTTACAGACCCAAACTTTTAGATGGTAGTGTGTGTATATATTCATATAACATAACTACTACAGTAAATTCACATTGCACAATCATTAACTTGTTGCAATTATGCATTTGAGAGGTATATGAAGTTAGAACCTATTTTTAGTGAAAACAGATATTACATATAGACTTTAAATCTGTTTTAATTTCTAAGTGGGTCTCTGGGGGTTAACATAATATTGCCTGGTCCTGATTGCTTCAGGAAGAGTTTAGGGAGGCTTGGAAGATGCTGGCACACTCTGTTTGGGCCTTTAGCCAAACGTTGTTGCTGGGGTGTATGAGGTGAGATCAGAGCAGTCTGACTGGCACAATGATTGTATGTGTGAGTGTGTGTTGAGGGTCAGGGACGTTAGTACATGTCCAAGGAGGAAGAGCTGGTATAATGCAGAGCTTTGTTATCAACAACAAATGTAACATCGATATCTCTCGGCCTGACAAGGTTAGAACTTCAGTAATCTGTGAAATGCCACTTATTAAATTCAGGAAAGCTGAGAAGCCGTGGCAGGTGCCAGAGCATTAAATGAATGTAAGTGGGAAACATTAATGCCACACACTGAGCTTTGAAAAATGGTACAATGAGCAGTAAAGCAATTAGAACTGGCCGATATAAATCTCAAACATTCACATTATATCATGATATTGCTAACACCATAAAAATATAATCAAGTTAAGCAATATTGTAAATCATATCAATTTTTTTTATCTGGACTAATTTAAAATTGTAAAAATGTGAATGTGAAATATTATTGTAATTTAAAATAACTTTTCTATTTGAATCTTTTAAAATGTAATTTATTCCTGTGATCAAAGCTGAATTTTCCGCATTATTACTCCAGTCTTCAGTGTCACATGATCCTTCAGAAATCATTCTAATATGATGATTTGCTGCTTAGGAAACATTTCTTATTTTTTATCAATGTTGAAAACTGCTTAATATTTCTGTAGATACCAAACATTTTTCAGCATTTGTTAAAATTTTGTAACATAAATAAATAAATGTCTTAAAATTTTTGATGTCAATTGAATACATCCTTGTTGAATAAAAGAAAAAAGAAAAACTCTTCCCAAACTTTTGAACAGTGGTATATAATTGCCCAGCCCTGCTCATTTTTAGGAATTATATGCAACCTGCAAGGATTGTTGTTCTTAGTCTGAAGTCCATTTTACCTTATTTTGGATTGTGTCCGTCCAAAAGACCCTGTTCAGCTGGTAGTGGAAGTCCACACCAACAGCAACTCCTCTGTTCTGGGACTCAACCAGGGTTTGAGCGCTGTGTCCGTGGACATCAGCAATCAGCAAGTCTCTCCCATTGGAGAATATCAGAGAGGGCATCCCAGCTAAAGATAACCAAACAAAGTGGATTAATTTAGTAACATGCCTTCAAAATGAAGGATACGGTTTGACAATCTTCAGACAGCTCACATAATGTAATGTACATTTGATAAGACATAACTAATGTGAGAGAGTTGAGGATTGGCTGTTTGGTGCCAGCGCTTGTTATTCATTTTCCCAGGCCTGCCAAACAAATGGTTGGGAGGCAGACATTTCAGGAGCTTAATAACATGATGGCATTCAATGCAAACTGGGGCGCTTGAAGAGAGATGGGCTGCTAAGAGCCTGATTAATGGACATATAAGATAACAGTTAACACTAGGAATATTAGTCTGAAAGCCATGATACATAAGTGAAAGCATGCAGGAAAATACAATGCAGACATAACAGCAAAAAGATAAAAACAAATAAATGGATAAAAAGAGCAATACTTGTAAAACTGTGTAAAATATATTTATATTACTTAATTTAATATGATTTATTATGTGGGAAAAAATGTAAAACAAAAAAATATTTTTTTTGCGCACATTTCAAAGGACGTCAACTTTAAATTTTAATCATTTTGATCACAAGCTGTAATCATTGCCTAACATGTTCATTGTGTCTTCTTAATCTGCTACATAACTTGTATTATCTTATATCTATGACACACTGTGATGAACTTTCCAGTTATTGAGCTGAACTGAATTGAGCTGAATGTCACTATTGTCTTTTTCAGCGCTGCTTTACAGCAGAATGTGATTTTGTCTCATAGTTTGCATCATTGATCGCCATTTTCCTGTTTGTCACTGTGAAGCTGTTTGAAACTATGTTGTATGAAGTGCTTTATAAACAAAGGTGACTTTACTTGGCACTCATCTCTGACTGATAACAGAACATGCATTTTTGTGAAGCTGCTTTGAAGCAAATAAACTGAATGTCCTCCACCAGACAGCTTCTACACACAGGGATGTTAGAGGCCTTAATGAACCTACATGAGGGATTTGCTCGGCAGTATCTGTGCTGTTCCAGAAGGTAACCCTCTCGACAGCTGCAGCGATGGCTTCCGATCCGATCCTCGCACAGCTGGTCACACATACCCCATAGACTACAGTCATCATAATCTGCATGTGCACAAAAAACAATGAGTTCATGTCAAGTTTGATTGAGTGTGTGAATAACCATTTTCATCACCGATCAAACGTTTTACCGATGCATGAGCGGCTGTCGTTTCTGCTGACCACATATCCTGGAGGACAGGCGCAGGTTCCTCCGTCAGGAGAGGCGTGACAATGATATTCACAGCTCAGGGATGCACAGCGCCATATACCTGACACAAAACACAGCTACGTGTCACTCGAAATGTTAGGTCAACTTTAAAGACAGCATGAAAGAAGAAGCTGCGATCGTCTTATCTTCCATAATGTGACTTATATCCGAGTGAAACGGCAGAAAAAAATGTAGGGCGGAATTTGATTTTGTCCACTGGCAGTTCATTGGTTGGGTTGTGGTTTGCTATTGGTCGATCTCATGTGAGTGACAGGTTGTCCCGCCCTCACGCCAGTAAACACGTCATCAGAGAAGAGAAGAGATATCATAGAGATATCATTAAAGATGATTAAAAAAAAAGATAAATGTGTTGTTATTGTTACAACTGTAAAAAAAAAAATGTTTTAAGAAGTTAATAAATAATAATAAAGGTAATGAAAAAAGTTAATATAGTAGATAAAACAAAGGTTATTGGAGTATGTTTTATAAAAAAATACTATTTCAGTCTTTTCACTTCAATATTTCACAGTTAATTCAATGAGTTACTTGCTCTTACTTTGTAATTATTCATGTCTTTTTGATTCTTTTGTTAATTATTTGTGTTGTTTCTACACCAAATAAAATAAAATAAATAGAATATAAATATTAGATCTGAAATAACTGAAAATAAGAACTGAAATAAAATAGGTTTTAAGATGAAGTAATAAAATGACTAAAACTAAAATAAAATCTACAGCTATATACAGGTAGAAACAAAAAGCACAAAGAGCACATAAAAAAAATTAATCGCAAGAAACAAAAACTGAAATTATAAAAATAAAAGCTGATTAAAAATATGAATACATACTATAATAGGCTAGTATATAGATAATACTAAAATAACTCAGCTAGTGTTACAGTGGCTTTAGTGGTAACTTACTGCAGTTGCGTCCAGCAGTGGTGTTGGTTTCGTCTTCTCCGTCGGGACAGTGTACCGTCCCGTCACAGAGGTGGTCAAGAGGGATGCAAACACTAGAAGAAGGACACGGCCATTCCCCTGGATAGCATTCACGCTGTACATTGTCTAAACACATCACATAAAACACAATTTCAGCCCATATTCATATCAAGAAAATGAAGCCTGGTTTTTGCAATAATTAGCATGCAGAGCAACATTTCAAAGGTTTACCGCAGCCTTTCTCATCCGCATTGTCATCGCAGTCGTCCTCTCCATCACACAGCCAGACCTGATGAATGCAGCGGCCGCTGGGACAGGTGAAGTATGTTCCTCTGCAGGTCGGGTAGGCTGTAGATAGCATATACACACGTTTTTCTAAGCTACTACTTTATGTTACCTTTTTACATTCTTTATGACTTAGATGTGGAAAAACGTGCAACATTAAATCTACGTACTGCAGTTCTGTTCATCACTTCTATCTCCACAATCATCGTCATGGTCGCAGACGTATCCGCGAGGAATACACTCTCCGTTACTGCACTGAAACTGACCGCTGCTGCACCGCCGGGCTGAACACAACCAAGACACATCCATGACACAAAAGTTAAATATAGTTTAATACAGTGGGAAATAACTACACGAAAGTACATTTTTGCCATTGTTTATTCATCCTCATGTCGTATTCACCCAATATGTGCAGTATATTATGTATATTATGATTCATATGAAGTATATTATTATGTATACATATGAAGTATATTATGATTCATATGAAGCCATACAATAGATCTGTGTGCGGTCAGCTCTAAATTTAAGCCTGTCAAATATCATTTGTCCCTGTTTTCAATTCACAAATGCCACATTTGAACAAATTGCACCAGGTTTGATATCACTGATGGCAGATGTAATTGGTTTTCGAATGTCGCGGTGAATCACGACAATAAAAACAAGACTGCGAATGGGAATTGTCCCATT
Organism: Leuciscus idus; assembly: GCA_021554675.1. Lineage (NCBI taxonomy): Eukaryota > Metazoa > Chordata > Actinopteri > Cypriniformes > Leuciscidae > Leuciscus > Leuciscus idus. The sequence goes on along the minus strand of CM038626.1, from coordinate 44,783,808 downwards.
TATTGAACAATAACTCAATCAGTGAACAATAACTTTTGCTTTGTTCATTTAAAAAAACGATCAAATGGCTTCATAAAAATTGAGAAGTTGCGCAAAAGTCACTGTTATTCATATTTTTTTATTATGCCTAGCATCTTGTTTTGTGTTTCACAGAATCAGGGTTATTAACTAAAACTATTAAAAACATTTTTGTTAATTGAAATAAAGCTGAAATAAAAAAAAATTATATAAATATTAATTGAAATAAGTTTAAGTGGAAGCACTAAAACTACTAATTTAAAATAAACATTAACTAAAACTTAACTAATACCAAAATTGAAATAAAATAAAAATAACAGTAATATCAAAAAACTAATAAAAAAGAAAAAGAAAAAAAGAAAGAAATTGAAATGTGAACTGAAAATATAAAAATTAGCGTGAATCAAAATATGAATAAAAACCATAATACTAAAATAACAGTGCACAGAACAAAATTAGAAAAATGTAAATATTATATATGTGACCCTGGATCACAAAACCAGTCATAAGTCACACGGGTATATCTGTGGCAATAGCCAACAATAATTGTATGGGTCAACATTATCGATTTTCTTTTATGCCAAAAATCATTAGGATATTAAGTAAAGATCAAGTTCCATGAAGATATTTTGTAAATTTCCTACCGTAAATATATAAAACATTTATTTTTGTGAGTGAATGCAGTGAGTAAATGTAAATTAACAACTTTGAAGGAGATTTTCTCAATGTTTCAATTTGTTTGCACCCTCAGATTCCAGATTTTCAAATAGTTGTAACCCGGCCAAATATTGTCCTATCCTAACAAACCATACATCAATGGAAAGCTTATTTATTCAGCTTTCAGATGATGTATAAATCTCAATTTCTGAAAACGGACCCATGTGACTGGTTTTGTGGTCCAGGGTCACATATTATATATATATATATATTTGCATTTTTCTCATTTAAATATATTTCTCACAAAACCAAATATTATAGCTGCAAAATCATGCAGTGGTAAATGTAGCGTAAACATTTTCCAGGCCATCCAGTAGATGACTGTGTCTATATATACGTGTCCTGCCAGGGAAAGATACTCACTGCAATTGGCCTCGTCTGATCCGTCTCGGCAGTTGAGCACCTGGTCACAGCGCTGGCTCCTGTTATAGCACGCACCGTTAGCACACCTCAGCTCCGAGCACTCTGGGTAGACTGAGAAATAGAGACTCTGTCCATCACTCAGTCATTCAATTAAATATAATCACTGTGTAATACAATCCAGCATCGACTGAGGTACGCCATACAGTGAGTGCTCTTAATGTACAGTACGAGCAAAGAATCAGCATAAAGCTAATGTGGAATCAACATAAACCGTTATGTGTGTAGTAAGTCTGTTACAGTAAAGCAGTATGTGATAAGAGCTCAATGATGGCACAGAAACTGAACTGACACTTGCACTAATCCACAGAGGAATCTGCAATCAACTCTGACAAACAAGAAGCATATTGTGGCCATTTATGTCCATCAGCGAGACTCTTAATCTTACAAATTGATTAAAATGCCAAAGGAGCCTTTGAGGGAGGAGGAAACACACATACCTTGTGTATGTGTGCAGGGCTCTCAAGTTTTGAACTGAGTTCAGAGTGAGATTTTGGCGGCGAACGGGTGTCTGATCTCATAAATGACACATATTCTTACAAATAAAATAAAATTTATTTAATTCAGCATTTATTTGTGTGTGTGTGTGTGTGTGTGTGTGTGTGTGTGTGTGTGTGTAATACTTATTATATATTATATATATATATATATATTATTATAGAGAATACTTTATGTGCGCAAAAAAAAAAAAAACGACTTTATTCTACTATTCAGATTTCCTTGTGGGCCTCGAGTGAATTCACGTAGTGTTTTAGCGCAACGCTTCTGTGTTGTACGTAAACTTAAGATTGAGCCACTGAACTCACTTGGACTATATTAACGATCTTAATAACTTTTCTTGGCCAGCAAGTTCAAATCACATAGAAGCCTATGGAGGAGTGATCCAGCTCTCAGATTTAATCAAAAATATCTTAATTTGTGTTCCGAAGATGAACGAAGGTCTTACGGGGTTGGAACAAAATGAGGGTGAGTAATTACTGACATAATTTTCATTTTTGGGTGAACTAACCCTTTAAGTTGGTAATGTCCTTCCTAGAAGTTGGTCTCAACTGCTTTGTGAACTAAGTTACTTAAGATAAAACTACCAGGGATTCAACAGACTAGATAGGCTAATTCACGTGATAGTCTGGTCAAACTGTTAGTTAACATAACGTTACCAGCTGTCTGGACACATATTCCCCAGCAATGGTGAGATGACTTACATAGGATGTTCTTCTCCCACATTGATCAGTCTGTACTCTGTAGAAATTAGTTCGGCGAGATGTAGCCTAAATCATTTAAAATGTGACAGCCGCTGTCCTCTTCTGTAACCGTTACGTTACTTACTTCAGCGAGCATCTGAATCTGTGTCGCACGCACGAGCCTGTGAAAATCTTACCCAGATACAGCAATGCTATTTTCTGATTGGCTGTTCGGTAGCTATATTTTGTTTCACTCATGGTTTCACGGTTTAAAAAATAGCGCCGCAACTTGGTGGGCGTTATCCTCGTAATGTCTCTGCGTGAGAAATACAAGGTGTGGCGTGTGAGCGTGTGAATGGGTTGAAATGCGTGTGTCTCACGCCCAATGCGTGAGACTTGAGAGCCCTGTGTGTGTGAGTGTGTGTGTTTCCTCCCTCAAACAATAGGCCAAATGTTCACACTATCAAATTATTTTCAAACTATCAAATTAAGCATGTTTAAGCACTTATTTTTGATATTTAAGTGTCATTTGAGTAGTTTTGCTTCCTCCCTATTTTGGGACTTAGTGCATAAAAATGTGTGCATTATGAAAGCAAATTCATTAAATGCAATGCAACTTTGCATACTGAGTGGTGTATATTGTTATTAAGCAGCATATACATGAAAATGATTAAATAAGAATCTTATATTTGTTCATTTCATGAAAAACTAGGTTTTTACTGTATTTTACTACTTGCTTTAACCATTTTGAATCTAATTGGCTGCGATGGTGTTTGGTTCAAAATGTCTGACAAAAAAGGTTTGGGGATAGCAAGGACGCATTCAATTCATCAAAACTTACAGTAAACTTTTACATTGTTACAAAAGATTTCCATTTCAAATAAATGGCGTTATTTAGAACTTTCTAATCATTAAAGAAACATGAAAGAAATGCATCACGGTTTCCACAAAAATATGATCAGTTGTTTTCAACATTGATAATAACAATGTTTCTTAAGCAGCAAATCATCATATTAGAATGATTTCTGAAGGATCATGTGACACTGAAGACTGGAGTAATGATGCTGAAAATTCAGCTTTGATCACAGGAATAAATTACATTTTAAAATATATTCACATAGAAAATAGTCATTTTAAATTGTAATTATATTTCACAATATTACTGTTTTAGCTGTATTTTTGATCAAATAAATGCAGCCTTGGTGAGCATAAGAGACTTTTTGGAAAACACTGTTGTAATTTTTAACTATTTAGCTCTAATCCCATCACACACACGCCAGCAGAATACTTACTGCAGTTCCTCTCATCTGCTCCATCTAGGCAGTCAGGTACTCGGTCGCACCTGTATCCTCCCGGGATGCAGGCCCCGTTCGTACAGGTGAACTGTGAACCGGAGCACGTCCTGCCAGCTGCCAGCAAAGATCAAAGAGACATGATTATAATACGAGTGCGCTGGGTGGTCCTCGTCTTCACTAAAGTGGGATGCTCTCCCTACGACACATGCACGCTTTGCCTTTTGTTTCTCATACTGATGCCTGCACATCTGAGATATCGTGTTTCTCCGACATGACGGAAATTACATCCCGGTACATTACTGGGAGTCAATGGAGCTCTCAGCTCTGACGGACAGTCGTAATTGAAATGGAAGCAGAAAGTGAGGGAGAGAGATAAGGAGTACTCACGGCAGTGCTGCCTTTCATCGGAGCCATCCTCGCAATCCTCCTCATCATCGCACACCCAGTGCTGAGGAATGCACTCGCCGTCACTCAGGCACTGGAACTGAGCGCTCTCGCAGGTGGGCTGGGCTGGAAGAGCGCAATGAGACGGCATTGTTAATCAAGCTAGAAGAGATTTGAGCTGGCCTGCGCTAAGAAAGCTCATTTCAAATAGCTCAGAATTCCTTGACAGATTTCATAAATAGAGGAATGCAAGAACAGACATGGACAGAGAAATAAGCATGCCAAGAAATTGACTTATTAATTGATTATATTAATTGAACGTTTTCCTTATTTATTGGGCCAGAGTTGTTCGGAATAGCATACTATCTATACCATTTCTGAAGTATACAGTATGTACACTTTGCATACTAGCAGATCAGATCAGATCTGGGCTGAATTTACTATACAACAACATAACGTGCTGCTTAACTAATATCGAACGACGCATCACTACTGGAGAAATTAACTAGCTAGTCACAATTGTTTCCCAAAACCATACACTGAAAAAAAATTGGGTGTGGCAAAAAATTTCACTCAAGAATTTGCTAGTAAACTTCTCAATTATTTACAAATAAATGGCGAGCAGCACATTGAATTAAAGTAGAAAGACTGAAACCGGTTCTTCTTGTGAGAAGTACTTCGAAAAATAATTTCTTATAGTGTAGTAACATCCGTCGCACATCAGTCGTTAATGACTTCATGCACAGGTGTTTAGTAATAACTTTAATTAAATTAATCAATTCAGTCTGATTATTATACTTAATTTACATGCAAAAGAAAGCTATTAATTTTTTTAATCACGTTGTAATTGCTGTACACTTTACTCCTGTACCATAGGCTATATATGCAGCTGTAACACATGTATAATCTGTATATTCTGTTTTGGTTTGGTTCTGTTTGCATGTGTTCCTTGTCATTATTAGTTGACCTAGGCTGTGTCTGAAATCTCCCCCTATACCCTAAAATAGGGCACTATTCGAGGGGGACAGCCATTTGTAGTGGTGTCTGAAACGTAATCGAGTGCACTCATTCAATCCCACAATGCACCACAAAAAAACGCATCTGATTGTTTTGTACACAGACAAAACTACTAGTATACTATTATACTTGTATGTGACCTTTCAGTATGTATAGAATACCTATTAAATTTGCCAATTATATATATTGCATTGGGTATTGTGTCCCACATTGCAAAGACCCTAATTTGACCTTTTAACTTCTTAATGTTTAATGTTTTCTTCTGGACTGGATCTGTGACAGTCATCTGAGCAGATTTGTAGTGGTTCCATAGGTAGCAAGTTTATAGCAGAATTTATTTTATTTATTACTTTCAATTCTTGAATACATGGGCTAGAATGAATGTTTGAAAAGAGCGCTAACGCTACTGCCCACTTCCTGTGTGTGATTTTACATGCTTGACGACGTACTCTTATTTAACTTGTGAGAAACATGTTTTTAAAGCCCAAAAAAGTCTCTATAATTTTATTTGTTTTATGAGTGTACATCATTTATGTCAACAAATGTATGTGAAAAAATGAGTATTCTAAAATCCCATTTTAAATTCCTGAGGGAACACATGGCTAATGCTAATTCTGTTCCGGGTTTATGGATTACAAACTAAACGGCTCTATTTCACACTTGTCACTCTTTATCAGTGTTCAGTGTGACCTTGTGATTGTCTGGAAGAGTTACTTACGGCAGCCAATTTCATCTGAGCTATCCGAGCAGTCGGTTGTCCCATCGCACCTCTGGCTTACTGGAATACAACGGCCCGTCCCACAGTGGAAAGACCCAACCTCACAACCTGAACCTACACAGAAAATAACAAGATATTGTGACGATCTGTTCTAAATGAATAAATATACACATAAATATTAACAACTTATATACAGTATATATAAACACATATATAAATTAAAAGTTGTTCATATATAAAAAAAATCCTGAAGGGACGCTAGCTGATAGGCATAATTTCCCACATTAATTATACGTAACATTCATACCTGAGCTTTGCCCTATCATTGTGCCAGGTCTAAATGACAGATGCCTGAACCTTTTGCATCCATTAGCTTTTAAAAAGGGGAGAAAAACCCACATTCATCAATCAGGCCTACGGGCTTACTCAATGCCGACCAACAGATAGCAACCAAGGTTCTTGCACATAGACTTGGAAGATCTACTCCCACAGATCATAAAACCTGACCATGATGGGTCTGTGAAGTCCAGATAATGTAATGTAATAAGAAATAATGTAAACATTGCAGGAGTTACTACACAAGATAAGGTTCAAAGATCTCCCCCTACATGGACAATGCCCTTCTGCACATAAACCGGTCCAAAGACCTCTGACCGTTCTAGATGCACTCGTACAGTGCAAGATTGCATGATACATGCATGATCAATGTTGAGGATCCATGAGAACGCCTCTGAACATTCCTTGAATAATTAATTTAGATGCATCCTTGTCAACCATCTAAAAATGTATATTGTTTTCTTTATAACAATGATCATAGAAGACCTCGTCATCTTTTTTGAAGTGACTGTATTCTTTATATATTGTACTCTGTGTTTATATTTCTGAACTATACTTTATTAATTTTAAAATCTGCTATATTGTTTATTTTGTACATTTGAATAAAATCTGGTTTGCATAGGTTTAAATATTTATGTGTAACAAAATGAGACCCTAGTACACTAAGTTATTATTATTCCCAAGTTTATTTATCAAGATTAAACATTTAAATTTAGTCTAAAAGAAAATTTTATTCCCTGGCATTCACAGAATGTACAAAGACGTAATTAAAAATTAGATGCAATAATGCAAAATTACCATTTAATTTGAGTTTGAGAAATTAAAATGTTTCTTCTAAGCCAAAAGTTACACAATGCTGCATAAAAAACTAAATTCTTATTTTTGCCTTGTTTTTCAGTATCTAAACATCCTTATAATAAAATAAAATTACATTTAAGCAAAATTGTATAAGATATTAGAACTCATAATTTGTATTACCCCATTTGCAAACTGTTGCCTTTGGATTTGTCTTAAATAGACAATCATTTAGTGACCAAAAATAGCTCAAAACATAATCCTAATTCAAGATACATTCTCAGTAAACAAATATCACAATTTTGTTTCTGAGTATATCTTGTTTAAAGGATGTTTAAATACTCCTGTGAAATCAGCTAAATCAATGCATCACCCATTACCCCTCTGTGATTACTTCTGAAAAGCAGTGAGTGCACTTCACTAGTCAAGTGTGCATGGGGTTGTGTCATGCCATTGATGAAGCATTTAGACAACCGAATTGACAGCTAGCGGAGCCAAGCGTGCCAGTCGACGAGCAGGCACTAACTCTCCTTCATCTCAACCCTTCCTTTTGATCTCTCCCTGTGAGTGACATCTGAGGAGATAAGGTACCACCCCTCTACCTTCCCCGACAGGCTCCAGGACATATCGACACCATCAGCATAGTTCAGCCGAGGAGCTCTCCGTCAGGGCCGTCGCTCGGACGAGCGGAATGTGGGATTCTGATTGTCTCTCGCTGACACTGATGAATGGTGCATGCTGTTCCTTGTCAGAAATGTAATTAGGATAAATATCGGTACCGGGTGGTACCGTAGCCCTTACACCCAAATTCCAAAAAGCAAAGGGAGATGCAAGGTGGAATGACGTGGTGAAGTGCTGGAGGGTTGGAGAGTGGGTGAGTGAGTATGTCTTATCACCAGTTACCTAAACACACACATACACACACAATCTGCTGGTCAAACGTATGTGATATTCCCAAAAAGAAGCTGCAGGAGTCAAATTCAGAAGTTCCTAGAACTTAAAATTAAATGCCCCATAATTATTTGATTGTTCCAATTCAACCAATGAAAAGGTCTACCAATAATTTCAGTTTTCATGCATAATGTTTTTGTCAAGCAAAACATTAAAAGGGTAAAAAAATCCAACATATCTTATTTTGCATGCCCTCTGAGGGCAGGTTTAGTCATACTTAGGAACTTTAATAAACTTCCTATAATTTATCCTGCACTGTTTGTGCTACATCGGAATGATCCCTGAAACCAACTTTTTAAGATAAGGTGTTAAACCAACCTGATCTCATAGGAAAGTGTAAGTATTTTATGAAGTGAGGATTTCATACGAATCCGTATGATGTGAATCAAAGAGATGTGATTTTTAGAAAAAAGTAAGCATCCTACCCTAAACATATCTATAAGTAGATCGTGCAAAATGAGCAAATGAGCCACCAATATTCACTGAAATATAAAATAGTTACAAATTTCCATGGGATTGTGTCGTTAACACACACTGAAATCTAGATACCAAAATATCACAGATATTAGATTTGAGGGCTCTTTTGACTTGGGACACTAAGCAACCACATAGCAACACCTTAGCAACAACCCAGAACATTCCACAGTACCAGTTCATAGCAACATTTTAGCACCCGCCCAGAACATTCTGCATATAGCAAAACCCTGGTAATCATTAATTAATAAACCAATAATTTACCAACTGCAAAGCAACACTCTACCAACCACCCAGACCATCCTATAACTTACATAGCAACACCCTAGCAGCCGTCCAAAACATTCTACCAACTACATGGAAGCGCTCCAAGCAAACACCAAAAACATACCAACTGCATAGCAACACTCTAGCAACCACCCAGAACATTCTAAAAATTGCATAGCAACACTTCAGCAACCCACCCAAAACATTCTACTAATTCTATTGTAAGGCCATAGCAACAACCAAAAACACACTACCAGTTGTATAGCGAAAACCTGGCAACCACACAAAACATTTAACCAATTGAATTGCATACCAACGCCCTAGCAACCACCCTGAACATTCTAGCAGTTGCATTGCAAAACCCTTGTAGACATCCATGACACCCTAGTATTGTGGCAAGTTTTGTGTACATATATTTTAAATAAACATCAAATAACCACAAAAGAAAGCATAAAATGTTTTACACAGACTTGAAATAATTATATTATATTTATTTATTATATTTCTCACAGGTCAGAGAACACACCTCATCACAGGTATACTTCTCAATAAAATTATATTGAAAGCAATTAATAAAAAGAAATGCAGTGCAAATTTTTTTTGTTTTTGATTATTAATATCCAAGGTATGGAAGCTTGTTTCCACCAAGGAATGAAAAAATGTAAAAGATAATTGTGAATTTTTATCTCACAATTATGACTTTCTCACAATTATGAGAGAAACGGTCATAATTGTGAGTTTATATCACGCAATTCTGAGAAAAAAAGTCATAATTGTGAGTTTATATCATGCAATTCTATATATATTCTGACTGTAAAATCTATTTGCTGATCCTGCTATTCCATCACACTGCACTGACTCACAGTCCTAAACAATGATAACGATTCGACAAACAAAAAGCCGCTTCAGATGAGTAAAGAAAGCATTTTGAACTGTGAAAATTACTCCATCCTCAATAAAAATTATCATGAACAAAAAGGTTTTTCATGTTCATTTTTCACGAAGCCTGGCTGTTTTGGATCGGTTGAAACAAGAATCTTATCTGACCTGATGCCTTTTAGGAAACTCATGTGACTCAGTCAAACACTCAGCCTGCCAATAGGAAACTGAGATCTGGGCTAAACTACATCATGAGGTCATCGTTGACATTTAGCCGGCCAGTAACCTTGCTAAAAATCTGAAGTAATATGTTTAGACATCCGACTGACAAAAAAATGTGTCTTACAGTGCAACAAACTAATCTCTAAATGGATGGAGGAACAACTCCCTCTTGTTGTGAGACGTGGCAGGTTGGAAGTGTTTAAAGGAATAGTTCATCCAGAAATGCCATACAAAACCAGTTCACAGTAACAATGACTGTCAGGATCTGAAAAAGACAAATATTCAAAAAATTCTCCTTGTCTTTTCTACAAAAAATCAAATAAAAAAATAAATGTCCAAAAGGGTTTGCATTGAATACATTTTCATGTTTGGGAGAACTATTGCTTTAATGTGCCGTGTGACAAACTCCTGATGGAGTTTTAGGACACCATTAGGTCACTTGATGGAGTTTTTCGGTTCCTTGCCACTGTTGCCTTTGGCTTGCTCAGTTGGGGATATTTTGGGGATATTTAATTAAATTTTATCAATCAATAAATTCCTCTTGAAACAAACTTTGTTGTATTATTTTAATTTAATACTGTGAAGCTGCTTTGATACAATCTGTATTGTGAAAAGCGCTATACAAATAAACTTGACTTGACTTGACAAACTCCGGTGCTTCTGTATGCAGGTAAAATATTGCTCTCAATAAATTCCTCTTAAATATTAATTTAGACCAAAAACATAATATCATAGTTGGTTCTGTGCCATTGCAAAACAAATGTTGTATTAGCAGAGCATTTATTATGTATGAGTCAGAAGTTTATCAGCCTCGTTCCCTGTGATGTACTCTTTAATAATGGATTTCGTCCTCTGCCAGAAGGCCACGGGGTCCTGCGCTTGAGCCGCGGCGCTAAAAGCTCAGCGAGGGCCTCATAGCGAGAGGTCTAGACCAAACACCACAGCAAACGCTTTTAAAGCATGCCAGCCAAATGGGCTTCCTTTTTAACTCCTTCGGCAGCCAATTGGGAAACGAGCCTTTTTCCTGCTCAGTTTACTAATGATAAAATTGCTGCTCTACTCGCTCAAAGGAACCCTTTGTTGGTAGGACATGATCCCGGAGGTTTCAGCAGCGTCTGTAACGCACAGGTAGACAATTGGCATATACAGGATCTGGGAGGTAAGACGCTCTTACTGACACCCGCTCGCAATAGAATTTTAAACATCAGCCATCGGCCGTTTCCGCACACGCTGCCAGGATACGAGGGGAAAAGATGCATCACGTCAAGGTTCAAAAATAACACACAGACACAAAATATAATTTTCACAAGATTTATTAAGGTTAACTAAAACTAAAAATCATTACAAAAAAATAATTACTTGAAATAAACGTTAGCTGAAATAATATAAAATATATATATATAAAAAAAAAAAATTATCTTAGTTAAAGGGATAGTCATATTCAAATCCTGTCATTAATTACTCACCCTCATGTCGTTCATCTTCAAAACACAAATGAAGATCTTTTTGACATTGACCATTGACAGCTATGCAACTACCACTTTGACGCTTCAGAAAGTGAACAGATTAAATTTAGGCTTTTATTCACATATAAACTTTCATCAACTCACACATCAGTTGTGGTAAATGGAAGCTAAAGCATGTTTACTTGACGTGCGAGAACCAATGAGGTTCATTCTCGTGTTACGCAGCACGTTTGAGCTTCAGCAAGAACCAATGAGGTTCATTCTCGTGTTACGCATCACGTTTGAGCTTCAGCAAGAACCAATGAGGTTCATTCTCGTGTTACGCAGCACGTTTGAGCTTCAGCAAGAACCAATGAGGTTCATTCTCGTGTTACGCATCATGTTTGAGCTTCAGCAAGAACCAATGAGGTTCATTCTCGTGTTACGCATCATGTTTGAGCTTCAGCAAGAACCAATGAGGTTCATTCTCGTGTTACACAGCACGTTTGAGCTTCTGCAAGAGCCAATGAGGTTAATTCTCGTGTTACGCATCATGTTTGAGCTTCAGCAAGAACCAATGAGGTTCATTCTCGTGTTACGCATCATGTTTGAGCTTCTGCAAGAGCCAATGAGGTTAATTCTCGTGTTACGCATCATGTTTGAGCTTCAGCAAGAACCAATGAGGTTAATTCTTGTGTTACGCATCGTATTTGAGCTTCAGCAAGAACCAATGAGGTTCATTCTCGTGTTACGCATCGTGTTTGAGCTTCAGCAAGAACCAATGAGGTTTGTTCACATGCATGGTCGGTTTCAGCTTCTGTTTATGTTCGCTGATCAAAGTTAATATGTGGATAAAATACTAAATTAAATCTAGTCATCATATAAAGCGATCGTGTCACTTCAGAAATTTTAGACTAAACCGCTCAATTCATGCGTTTTACGATTTCTCTATAAACGTTTTGAAGCGTCAGTGTCAGTTGTGATGCTGTCAATGGAGGGACAGAAAGCTCTCAGATTTGATCAAAAAGATCTTAATTTGTGTTTCGAAGATGAACTGAAAGTCTTACGGGTTTTGAACGACATGAGGGTGAATAATTAATGAAAATGATTTTTCATTTTTCATTTTTGGGTGAATTAAACGAAAAGAAAAATTTATAAAAACGATATAGACATATTAAAAAAACTAAATTAATAAACAAAACTTTAACTAAAATTAATATTAAAACAAAATATAAAAATAAAATCTAATCCAAAATACTAAAAAACTATAATAGTATGTTAAAGATTTTCTCTCTCAGATTAATTGTTTTCTCTCATTTTAACATTATGAATCAGCTATACATTAGCCAAACAGCTTTTAACAACCTTTGCCAAGAGCCGAAACCAATCCGCCGACAGCATCGTAAATAAAGCCTGCGTTTCCTGACAGTATCAGCAACTGGGAAAACCGACAGGTAAAGTGAACAGCGGCAGGCCTATCCTATTCCTGCACTCAACAAAACCAAGCATTTAGCCCCGTAAGTTCCTGGGGTGTCTTTAAAAGGGTTTTATTTGGACGTCTTAACTAAGATTGCACGAATGACAACAGTTATGCGATTGTCCCCGGCTGGCCATTGTGAGGAGAGCGGCTTGTATTATGCAAATGCCGTCCTCCTGTTGATGGGTCTGAGCTTGTTTTTCCTTCCTTCATTAATGTCTTTGCTTACCCTGTTTTGTTCCGTTTTCTGTTTCCTTTTTTGCCCCCCTCCATCCCCGTCTCCTCTCTGGGCATGTCTTTTCTAATTAGCCAACTTAAACCCTCAGCAGGCAAGAATCCCCAAAACTATCTGAGGAGAAAAACAAGGACGCGCCAACGTCAGGCCACAAAGAGAGTGCGGTGGAGGAATTTTCATTAGAATGAAGCCTCCCAAAGGCTTAGACCCCACTGTGAGACCACAATGGCACAATGGCCTGGCTGGCGGGACTGCAGCCCCATAACTGAAAGTGTCAGCACGCCAAAAGGGCCGATGGAGACGGATAGCAGAATGGGGGAATACAGTAGAGCTTCCTGCGAGAAAGAAAGCCGAAAAGAGGCCCCCGGAGCCCATCCTCCTCCATTCTGCCATCCCTCTTTCCTTTAAAAAAACTAAAGGCACTTGCCAGCCACTAGCCCCCCAAAACATCTCTTTCCAGTCCCGCGGGGGCCATGGGAGAGGTGCCGCTTCTTTCATCAATGCCGCCTTGTTTTGGGGGGCGGCTGGAGTGAATGCCTGCGCAGGAATGGCTGGCAAAGCCCAGTGCCAAGGCTGGCCGGCCATACCGTGGAGCAGAGTGCCGCAGCCCGTTTCATATGGAAATGGACGACGCTGAACGCAGTCAATTGCTTTACAACTGACTTTGGCTCGCAATCGGAGAGAAAGGACCTACTGGTTCGCGAAGGCGGCTTGGCATTGGCCGCAAGTGGAAAGGAGGCAAACATTGAGTCGGAGAGCCTATTAAACCAGTCAGATCAGCACCGCTGACTCCCGTTGGAAACTTTACAATGAATTAGCTGTATGTGAGACTGAAATATCATCCAAATTAATTGCACATTTTGAAATAATCAGCACTGGCAGTGGCAGATAACTGTGCGGCCCGACTGGCAATTCCGACAAATGTGTTGTTAGTTCCAAAATCTACAGGCAAACATGTCATAATGTAAAAGAAAAATAGCATTTTTACAGCATTTATTCAGCTAATTTCTTGAATCTATAAATATACTTTTCATTGTTCGTTAATAGATGTTTAAAATGCATTAGCAAATGCAGAAATTAACATTAACCTAGATTAATAAATGCTGTAAAAGTATTGTGCATTTAGCAGGGTTATTGATGTTATAGTTAACTAAAACTAAAAGCATACTTGAAAATAAAACATGAAGTGAAATAAAATATTTTTGGGGAAAAAAACTTGTTTTATTTTAGGTAGTTGCCAAGACAACATTTATCATTTAGTTGAAGAAGATGAAGTACTAAAATAACTAAAACTAAATAAACTAAAAACAATAGGCTACAAAAAAGAAAAAAATTTACACTCAGCTATAATAGTATCTCGATGATACTAAAATACCACTGCATTTAGCTCGCAATTCTTAATGCATTAACTAATAAATAATAAAATTATAATGTTAACGAATAACTTATTTTTTAGCTTATTTTTAACTTTAGATTTTTGGGTTAACTATTCCATTGGGGGTGGGGGTGGATATATCACCATTTACTTTATCTGAACACAACATGAGCTGTTTTGAAAGACACTGTGGTCCAAAACAACATTATTATTATTATTATTTAATATAATTTTTTTGAAGCATTGGAAGTTACTACAATGTTTTTGTAGAAGTTGGCTGGTTATACCACTATGGCCATATGCCACTGGTTAACCAGCTGTTTTGATGATCCAATGATTGTTAATAGTTTAAAGAATGCTTGTGTGAACAATGGATGCGCATCCTGAAAAAGGATGTGTCAAGCCGAAACACACTGATCAACACTTTTAATGTTGTAATGATTTAGCCCAGTTTAGGCTTTTTATGCCTAACCACGTGAGTGCCTTGGAAATGTTGTTGTTTCATCTGATTTTCACCTCTTATGTATTTAATGAGCACCACCAATGCATTTACAGCCCTGCAGCAATTTCATTGCATGAGCAAAAAACACTATGACATTTTTAAAAAATATCCTCTTTTGCACAGTTCACAGAAGAAAGAAAACCATACAAGTTTGGAATGACATGAGGATGAGTAAATGATCACAGGCTCATCATTTCTGGGTGAACTTCTGTGTATGTCAACGCCAGTCAAACGCCAACACCAACACACAGGCGTCTCGTCTTTCTGATGGCACTGCGGCAGTGACTAATACGGCCACTGAGGGTGCTGTTTACTCTGAGAGGATTAGAAGTCTTCATTAGTGCCAACTGTGTTAACTTCTGTTCCTGTTTCTAATACAGCAGCCCTGTTGCTCAAGGACTTACACCGGAAAGGCCCAGACGCATGTGTGAGGTTTAAGGAGCACGTGCATAACAGGAAAAATGGGATTGCGGTATTTTCTCACAGTTCAAAATGCAGACGTCATCACTGTTTGTTTAGCTTGTTCACACATTCCTATAATAACCTATACACGCAGAAATGATCACCAAACATGCATCAAGAGGACGTGCCATTCTTTCTAGAACAATCAACAAAGACAATTTGAAAGCCGTGCTACTTAGAAGACACATTTTAACAACCATAGCTGTAAACTTTAAGTATGTTTTAAGTTACATCCCATCAAGCAATAGCCGTCATTTCACAGTCTAGGTTAACTATAGACCCGATATAGTCCGGCTATGAGTAGCCCACTTCTAGCCAAAATAACGTTGAATTTGGTTACATTTTGTTTTTGGGAAAATAACTTGCGAGATGTATGATATTCCATCATGTAAGCAAAGTCAACAGTGATTACAAGGTGTTCGGTTTTATTTCTTTGTCATGTTCTATGCGTGTCTATTCTTGGGCTATGGTTTAGACGTCTATTACATTTTCACTGACTGCCCAAATTTTGCCTTGTTTTAGCCTAGACGCCATCACTGTGTTTGGACGGCTATTAGACGTCGTTTAAACGCAATATTGCTTTCTGGGTTTAAACAAGAAGAACCAGCTTATGTGACTTATGTTTTCAGAGTTGCAACAGTTATAGCCCACTTTTTAAGCAGCCTTCGATCTATACGTTTTCCATTCATTTGCTTCATAAGGATTTCAAAACATTCTTCAATAAAAAGTTATAAACTTTGAACCAAACCCACCAGCTCTGAGATCTGAAATTACAAAAAGTACATTTAATGTAAAGCAAAAAATATTTGAAAATCTACTTATCTCATGCAGAATTGCAAATGAAGTTATAAACTATGGTATAAAACATATAATAGTCGAGTCAAGTCAAATTTATTTGCACTGCACTTTTTTTAACAATTGTTTTAAAGCTGTTTTCAGAAAATATCTTCACGCCTTCGTCACATTTAGCAGATGAGCTCGACGATAATATAGTTTACATTTTGCAACAGTATAAACTATCACGCAGCCGAGATTTGCTATATAGTAACTAGCGGTAATGAGCATTACTGGCTAATTAGTGCGGATAAAATACAACGTGACCTGTGTGATAATGTAGTTGACATTCTGCAACGATATAAACAAGCAGCAAGGATTTGCAATAGTATTTACCAGTTTACATGAGTGTATGTATGCAAATAAATTTGGATACACTTATATATATATATATATATACAGCTTTGCAATTATATAGTTACATTTTGCGACGATATAAACAATCACTAAGTCAAGATTTGCTATAGTTATATATTGCTTTATGTGAGTATACCGTATGTATGCGGATAAAGTAGGATATATATTTATATATCCAACTGTAAATATAGACCTGTGTGATAATATAGTTAACATTTTGCGACGATATAAGCAATCACACGGCCAATATTTGCTATATAGTTAATATTACTTTATGCGAGTACACTGTATGTTTGCAGATAAAGTTGTAGGCCTACAATATATACAACTTTAAATACATTGCCAGGTGATAATATAGTTTACATTCTGCAACGATATAAAATATGTGGTTTATTGCAAAATAATTAAATATAGGAGTAGTTTAAAAGTATTTAAAGACATTATAATATTTCTCTTTGGAAGCTGTGAATGGGGTTTTTTTAGTTCTGGAAACTACTGTTGCGGTCCAATACAAAAGTCCAATACAAAAGTGATGCACTTTAAAGCTTGCTGACAGTCAGGTTCAGATAAGGTCCTCTCTGTCCAGCATCAAACTGATTTCCTCTCTCGAAATCCTGTTACCGATCATTCATGAGGCCCCTCACTGGTCCACGTCTGATTCAGCCTATTGAATGAGATATCATTGTTCGCTGATCTTTTGCTGATCTTTGGCATGACACTGGTGAATGTGACACTGAGAGAACTTGTCCAATTAATCATTGCAATCCAAAGATGGCTAATACGTGACTAATGATAGTAGCTTTTGAAAAAAACAAGTTATGAAGCGCCAGCATCATCACATTTGCAGGCAATGAGTAACACACGGCTGTAAATAATAATTTATACAGAACGGTTTCGCAAGTTGGTTAATAAACACCATGAAATGAGGTGTCAAACCCGTTTAAATTGTGCCAACTCAAGGCTTTTTTTTTAAAAGAAGTCCAAGTTTAAAATAAAATGGATCATGTTAAACAAGGCAATAAGTAACTACCTTTTTAAGACCTTTGACCCCTGGGTCTGAAACTGAGAGCCCGAGGAACCAACAGGAAGTGAAGCTCAGCGGATTAGAGAAAGTAACCTGTCCCCCTCCATCGAGACCCTTTTGGTCATTTCCTCCGAAACACATGCTGAATAAAGCTGGATTACAGGAACTCATTCCTGGCTCGCATTTCTGAGGAGATCAATCAAGGCTATGGCCACAAATTTAAGCCTGATTCATAGCAGTATGAATTCCCAAAAGACTGTGTGAGAAAATGCGATTTTGACACCTCGAGGTCACCATAAATTGAATTCAATCATCTGGTTTTAATGCAGCTCTACTTTTTTTGAATGCAAACATCCTAATTCTCCCTATTAACGAAACTGGCAAATGAACACAGACAATCTACAGTGATTTAGGCTCGATGAAGTCATCCTAAGCTAATTTTCACTACAGAGTGTCGAAGCAAGCAATGGTCATCTTGAGCGGCAGCTGCAGAGTAATTAGTTGCTTGATTCACATAAGAAGCTTACATACGAAGGGTTGGGCAAAAAGAAAGCAGATTACAATCCGAGAAGCTCTAGCCATGCAACCACACATTTGCACCAGAGGAACCTGTTGGGCTGTCAACTGATTAACCAACTGCAATGCAGCAAAATGCACGGCTCAAACTCCACGTCCCCTCCACAGCAGACTGTTTAAGTCTTTAAGAAACAGGCCCGAGCGCTGAAATGTGTGTGAATTTGCTTTGTACCAGCAGCTTGGGGTCTGCTAGAGATTGTCTTCAAGTCACATGCTCGTCTCTGTTACCTAGCAACGCCAAAGCCCATGCAAAAGTTCTAAGAGAACCTCAAATCTGTCTGAGGGAGGCTTTGTGCGACTATTCCATTTGGAACTATTTAAAATAAAATAAAGAATGTACACTTCTGTCACGTATAGTGTTTGTTTTCACGATTCTGACTTTGCTTTGAGCGAAAAGCCGTTCATTCTAGTATGCATAAATAACAATGCAGTTAGATAACACCGTTATTCCCAGGAATAAATAAGCAGTTGTTTATTTCCTAACATACACTGAGAATCTAATTGCACATTTCCCCACTTGTAGGACAATTAAACCAGAACGAACACTTGTGATATTATGCGGAGTAACTTGCCCGTTATGTCTATTGTTAGAAATGATACGCACTAAATCATATCTAAAACAAATATGATACGAGACAAGTTAAATAAAAGTAGCAACGTACCTTGGCAATTGCAATGAAGAGCACATAAAGTTATAATGAGGAGTAGTTGTAGGTGCATCGTGACGCACGGTCCCGGCTGGTGTGTCCAGCCCCTCATGAAGCCGGACAGATGGAGCTCTTGGGACTGAGATGCAGTGAAGTGGCTCTTACTCACTTGTCCCGGGCTGATGAAAAAGGGCGTGCACATGACGCTCGCTCCCCCTCAGCTCGACCCACAGGATCAAATCCTTCACTGGCTCCCAGCAACCTGTTGAGCTCATTGACGAGCCTACATAATGTGTGGATTGCGAAACAGTCACAGTATGAGAAATATGTGGGTTCATTGACAAATAAAGCTTCATAAAGGTGTTTCTTTCTAATCTTTTCAAAACTGATGCAATGCATATTTTTGAGTCATGAACAATGTGTTTAAACACTTAAATTTTATTTATTTTTTTACTGTTTTTATGTCAGGCGGTACAACCTGTTACAGTGTAATTATAGCCTATATTTAAGTACTGAGAAATGTAGGCTACTTACTATGGGTTAGGGTAGGATTAGAGTTTGGTTTAGGGTTAGTTGCATGTAGTTATGGCTAATTTATAGTTATTACTAAAGTAAAAACATGTAACGTGTGTAACAATTAGTTAAATAAATACTCGCGCATTAACACAACACGCATGCGCACGTGTTCACGAGAGCACAGCGACGCATGCGTGTTGCGTGAACGCGTGTTGGAGATAATAATGATAATAATAATGATTATTATTATTTTTATTATATAAGTGTACACCAAACAAAGCACTCGCGACGCTTCATAAAACTGAAGTTAAACCACTGGAGTCACAAGGATTACTTTAATGATGTCTTTCTGGGTCTTGAAAGTGGTAGTTGCATAGCTGTCTAGCTGTCAATGAAGGGACATAAATCTCATTAAAAATACCATCATTTGTGTTCTGAAGATGAATGTCTTACAGGTTTGGAACGACATGAGGATGAGTAATTAAGCTGGTGATCAGCCACCTAATGACCAGCTTGCAACAGTTAATGACTTGCTTAAACCAGTTAGAAAACTAACTATGTTACAAAAGACAGCTACCATCTTAACCTGGATTCTCCAGAAGGGATAACAGGCATCAGCCAACACTGGCAAAGGACATTAAAAAGAAGAAGAAGTGGTCTACCACTTCTTTAAACAATTCAATTTAGCTTTAATAATTAGAACAAGTTAACTTTGTTTTAATTTGTGCTTCTAATGTGTATTACTGCAACAGGATGAATTATTATTAATTATAATAATGCATAACCCCAAGACTGAGCACAAGTTCATGTTTTCAATAGGCTGAGTAGGTCATTTCAGCTTTGTAGCCAAGACTAAAATAATGCAGAACACTGTTTTAAATGTGTTACTTAAGGTCAGCAGGTTTCTATAGGGAGTCACTCAGTCAGGTCAAAGATCTCATGCTTGGCTAATAAGTGATTCTTTTGCGCCAAAGCTAAAGTAGTTGCAGATTTGGTGTATGAAAGTGAGTATTTTATGTGCAAAACTTTTAATGTGATTCTAACTTTAAAAATGAACGAGCTCACGCTGAGAAAAAACAAACAAACATTGTAAACCAGCCTAAGATGTTTTGAAGATCTTAGCTGGCCCTCAGTGTAACCTGAATGGTGCTCAAAACCACTATAAAAACCAACCAAAACAACAGCCAGGGAGACCAATCCACCAAACCAGTTTAAGCTTTTTCAGCTAGACCTGAAGGGCATAACTTAAAGCTAATCAAAATCATTCTTTAAAAATAAGTATTTGTTATTTGCCCTTCTTATTAACCTAAAGCAAAGGTGTAAAAAAAAATTCGGTTACACTTTATTTTAAGGTGTCACTGTAATTATAGCCTATATTTAAAGTATCTCTGTACTGAGAAATATTAATTAACAACATATACTTACTATGGGGTTAGGGTAGGATGGTTTTGGTTGTGGGTTAGTTGCATGTAATTATGCATAATTTACTGTTATTACTATGGTAAGTGCATGTAACATATGTAACAAGGACACTCAAATAAAGTGTTACCAACAATTCTAACCGCACCAATCGAACCAGTCTCTTCATACACTTTAAAGAAGAGTCATGGCGACATCTAGTGCTAATACTCGAGCACTACACCTGCATTTATTTATTTTTTTGCTTAACCTGAGGGGAAAAACACAAAATAGAAATTTCTGGATCAACAGTGCGTGTCATACATGTAAGTCGAATTTTAAAATACT
The DNA here is from genome assembly GCA_021554675.1 of Leuciscus idus. Classification (NCBI taxonomy): domain Eukaryota; kingdom Metazoa; phylum Chordata; class Actinopteri; order Cypriniformes; family Leuciscidae; genus Leuciscus; species Leuciscus idus. Next base: position 44,762,938 of record CM038626.1, on the reverse strand, counting down.
GAATTACATTCTCAAATTTAAAAGAGGAAAATCACGCGAAATAATCGCGACAGAATTCGACTGTTGCTAGGGGCAACCGGCGAAACTTTGTATAGCCACCAACCAACCGTCGGATTGCTGCGGCTCATTGCGGTTGAGACTCCTTTGTGAAGAAACCAGATTTTTTTCTTCTTCTTCTTCTTCTTCTTCTTCTGCAACACACAACCTTGAAAGATTCAACATGACATCTCCTCGGAAAATCCAAATAGACCTTAAAACGATGATCATAGACACTAAACAGGTACGTTTGAGAGCGCGTGACGTTCATACAAAACTGTTTACGCCCATTTCAGCAACTGACACGTATTATCTCTGTTTATGATCGATAAGCGACTGTTTTGATTTTGTATTTGTGATAAAATTCTAGTTTGAAACATAATTCTCTCAAGCAATAACAAAGCAACTGGTGGTGCATTTCATTGCGGAACGATGTCGTATTTTGTAATTTAGAGATTTTACGTCATTTTTTTAATTATTAATTATGATAATTACTTGAATTTAAGGTTTTTGTTTCATAATATCTGAGACGTCATACTCAACTTGCAGTTTGTGAGCTTTTAAAACCAGTAGTCGCCAGTAGGGAAAACATATCGGGGTTAGTTGTCACATTTTTACCCCAGTGAATATTTTTCATGGGTTTATGTTTTTCCCCTCGATTCAGTTTCGGGGACACACACACATTGAAGATATTTCTCGAGGCGAAAAATACAGTTAATATAACAAACATTGACCTTTTGTGATAAAATGCCTTAGTGGCGTCACAAAAATAATTTGCATAATGCATAGCCTAATGCAAGCAGAAATGCATAGTGTAACTTACAAAAATACCAAACTATTGTTTTGGCTAATAAATATTATACTGTAAAATAATATTATTGAAATATTTAAAACACGTGACAACTTGCCCCAACAACCTGTCATTTAAAATCTGCCATCATCATAGCCTAGCTATTTGACTCTTGCTTGCCTTGTGTATTCCAGTGTTGTTTTATTGTGTTCAATAAAACCAGGTGATATAAACTCAGGTCACTAGTGCTTTTTGAAGCTTCGAAACCTTTGTGAATCTTTTGTTTCGAAACAGTGATTCGGAGCTCGTATCATCAAACTGCCCGAGTCACGTGATTCCAGTAAACAAGGCATTTCAGTGGCTCGCCGCTAGGAGCGATTAGCCGATTTTGTAGACACATTTGTATAATAAAAAAGGAAGAATTTTAGTTAATAGTCTGTTATTGGCTTGAAGCTCTCCATAAAAAAAACAAGAACAATTTAATAACAACAATTGAATAAAATAACACTTATTATACCGAAACTTCATATTTAATGGTATTAGATTATTTTGTTAATTGCATTTAATAGATTACACTTTCACAAAAACATTTGCAATTGTTCTATAAAATGTTAGGGCCGAGTTTTAGATGCATTTACACCGTTCTGACCAGCAGGAGTCACCAGCGCTTCAAAACAGTGAATCATTTTGGCTCAATATGATGCTCTACATGTCACAAGAAAGGAGGGAATTTTATTTTCCCTATTCAAAATAATAATAATAAAGAGTAGACATCAAAAATAAAAATATCTTATAAAATAAGAGGTCCCCTGCTGAACAATTACTAGGCTAAAAAAATAAAAAATAAAACATTTTAAAAACAAAACAACATTCAGTAATGAAACCTAAACAAAGACAAATCACAGAATAATACCCATAGTTATTAAATTAGTCAATAGCAACACTAATAAACAAATGAATCATCAAAACTATAGCAAAGAGATGTGAACAGTTGTGTGTGACCCTCCCTCCTCCTGACTGATTCACTAACACACAGATGTTTCACTGACTCACAGATATGATTCACTGACTCACAGATATGATTCACTAACACACAGATATGATTCACTGACTCACAGATATGATTCACTGACTCACAGATATGATTCACTAACACACAGATATGATTCACTGACACACAGATAAGATTCACTGACACACAGATATGATTCACTGACTCACAGATATGATTCACTGACACACAGATATGATTTACTGCTGGAGTTGCAGAAAGGTGGATCCACAATGGGTGCTTCTCATTTCTATTTTGTGCATCCTCGTTTCCTGTCCTCGTGTCTCAACTCAATCCCCTCCTAGGATGCGAGGGAAGGCTGCTAGGAAAGAAAGGAGGAGTGAGGAAATTGAGAAGCACCCCATTTTCCCTTTGTACCACATGGAAAATACTTCAGTCACTTTCCTAATACCAGAGCTTATGGGTGAACTAACCCTTTAATCTTTCCTATAAGGATATGGACGATGTGCACCAAGCCCTGGAAAAACTCCGAAGTCTCTCCCAGGAAGAGAGGACAGAGGCAGAAGTGCTGCGTTCAAGAATCGACGAGCAGTCTACTCTCATCTGCATCCTGAAACAGAGAGCGGACGAGATGCTCCTGCGCTGTCAGGCTCTGGAGAAGATCAACACAGAGCTGGAGAACCTGAGAGCCAATGTGCAGGTGGAGCTGGAGAACGAGAGGAAGAAATCTGCACTGCTGGAGCAGAGATTCATGCACCTGGCCTCCAACCACAGAGAGCTCATCAACTTCATGAACGAGTACAAAAGTCAGAATGACGAGCTGAAGAAAGAGAATGAGCGAGTCAGAAAGGAAAATGAAACGCTTTTCACCGAGCAAGTGCAAGAAAAAGAGGGGACAATCCTCAAACTGACCCAAGAGCTCAAGGACTTGGCAGAGCAACATAAGATACTAGAGACGGAGTATCAGTAAGAAATTGTTCACAAATCTGTTTTGAAAGTAAAAACCTCATTGGTCATTTTCTCCATAGAGAAACAAACACAAATAGATTTTTAATGATAACTTCACTATAAAAAGGCCATATTGTGCTCTTTCACAAAGTCTTGATTTAAATTTTGAGGTCTAGGTTTTCATGCTTGAATGTTCAAAATAACATTTTCACACATTTTACATTATCGCAGATCCTCCTTCTGAACAGCACAATGCGCTCTGATTGGTCAGCTGAATCAGTGTGTTGTGATTGGTCAAGCGCTTCGAGCGTGTTTGAGAAATGTCACAACCCTTACCATAACCACGAGTTTCAACACACTACTAACTAACTCAACCAAGCCTTGCCCCTTTTTTTTGCGTATGCATTGGGCGGGAATTATTTAAATGAGGAATATTATGACATGTTCGTTCCCGGAAGAAAACTCAAGACTACAATGGAGGCATTTCAGAGAGTTTAGAAACTGCGTACTACTGATATAGCGACTTTGAAATTTTTTTTATGCTCAAACAGCAAGAATGCACACTAAAGAAAGTTGAAAATGTGAAAAAGCATAATAGGACCTCTTTAAAAAAATGTTTTGCTAAATAACTGGTAAAATTACACTAACATAGATATTCATAAAAACTTCACTAACAGATATTCATAATCTAAAGAGAGATCCACCTTTGTCTTGTTTAAAAATGTGCTTATACTCATGCTTCTTAGTACAATTTATTGATTCCTTTTTTTAAATTTTTTAATTTTTTATGCATATGGAGAAATGAATGGGAAATATACTTCCAGAACTATGGCCGCTGAAAAAGTGGACTATCATTGTTTACTTTATATCATTCAGTGAAATAGGTAAAACAAGTACATTAGTCAGTAATCTTTATCATCCCGACAGGGAGAAAACGACAGGTTTCCAGATTAAACTGAAAGAACTGATCAACCTTCATCAGATCAAAGAGGCGTCTTTGAAGAACGAACTAAGCGACACACAGAAACAGCTGAAGAACGCTGTGGAGATGTGTGCAGGTACGCATTCAGGATTTGACCAAAACTAACTATTCTAGTCATAAGAATCACAATTGTAGTTTTTGCAGATCAAAACAAGTCAAATGACTTTTAAAAGGACGGTTCACAGGATCAAGATCAAATATTAAAATGCAACTAACGAAATCATGTATAGTTTAAGAAAATAATTAGACATATAAACTTCTTTTTAAAGAGAAAACATGAGAAATATTTGTTGTTGACATCAAAGATTGTGCATCCAGTCAAACTCTACAGTGTTTGGGTTAAATTGAGCTAATAAACCAATTAATTCATTTCAGTGTTTGATTTTAAAGACATTTTTGTTCACTTTTATAGGCTAATCAGTTTTGAAACTGCGTTGGGTCGCCACCTGATGTTAAATGTAAAATGTCCTGAAACAAAATCTGTTGAGAAGCACTAATTTAGATGTGGGAAAACCCTGAGCTTGAACAATTGTCTCTTAACTTAGTTCTTAAACACCTCACACATTTCTTTCTGACAGAGTTGGATCTCAAACTAAGACAAACAAAGGAAAAAGAATCAATGAGAGAGACAGACACTCAGGAGAGACTGGAGAAACTCATGAAGGAAAAGGATGAGCTAATTGATCTCTCTTTACAGCGGGGAAACGTTATTCGGGTAAGATTTGACATGAATCATTAGTTACTTCACTGTATGTTTTCAGATTGAGACGTAATGATTTCATTGTGTTACAGGACAAGCAAGCTGAAATTGAGGAGCTGGAGAGAAAAAGGCATGAAGCTGAGAAAAGCAGACTAGATGCAGAGAACAGGTATGACTCTCAAAACACACTTTTAATCTGTCTGTATTTTTATTCTTAATCAATGGACTTTTAAGGCCAGGACACACTAATGTCGGTCGACTTAGTTTTTTCTGTGTGTTCCTCACCGCTGGCTCTAGTCAGACGCTGTCTGGGTTTTTTTGGGCCGATTCAGCATGTTGAATCTGTGTCTGTGAGAGAGAGATTTTGATTGGTTGTTCAGCTTAGCGAATGGGTAATAAAAGTGATGAATGCGAGCAAACAAGTCAAGACTGCACAGACAGAAGACAGTTATCATTTTACATCATCTTACCTGAGCATTCGAATGCACGAATATTTTCAGAATAACATGAGCCGACTGGAAATTGAAAATAAAATGATGCATTATTGGCTCAGTTTGTCTTTGTCATGTTTTTTTTTTTCATCAGGTTTGAAAAGGAAGCATCAGCCGTGAAGAGCGAGTTAAAGGTGAAGGAACTCCAGGATGCCTTAGAGAGGGCAGAGGACACCTGCAATGAGTTGAAAAAGGTCTGTTAAAGAAAAAGCCTGTGTGTACATTGGACGTTTTGGTCTAAATGGCATCTCAATGTTTTTACATCTCACACTTTTAGGCGTTTGAGGCATTTAAAAAGCACAGCAGTGAAATGCTTGAAAAGGAGAAGGATTTAAACTGCAAACTTCGCCACATGGTCATCTGAGCCATCCATCCCATTTTCCAGTGCATTTCTACCATAAAAGTCAGTCATTATAAAGCAAAACTCATTCACTGCTGAGCTGGAGCTTGGATTGGTTGTATGTAATGAACCAGAAGACAAGGATGAAGTGAGATTTTTCTTAAGAGAACGTCTTCCATTAGTAGAGGGTAGTGTAATGTCCTTCTGTGAGGAAAAAGTGGGTTTTGTTGATAGTTTGCAAATAACTTGTTTTGGCTGAACTGTGATTCTATGAAATAAAAAAAATAGCATTTTTAAACTTAAACTGTGATTTAATCGCATAGGTTCTTGATGGCAGGGCTGTCGTGATTATTGGAGAATCGCCTGAACATGATTATTGGAGAAATCACTGATCATTGTAAGCTTTGAATTCCAATCAAATATTGCCTTCAAATTAAGGAATTTTAAACAAATTTGGAATGTTTTGAATGGAATTTTAAACTTTTTATTTTTATTTTTTTTTTAGCTCTCCAAGATGATTACATCGTATAATTCTTATCAAATAGAGTTAGAATGTTCAAAATTAAAGGAAAAGTTCGGCCCAAAAAAGAAGATTTTCATTATTTACTACTCTCCCTGATGTTGTTATAGACCTTATGTAGCCCCGCCCCTTTTCAGCGCTGCGCTCGTTGTCTTTTGACTTCCGGTCTGTATTTTCACAGCGATATTGCGTATTTATGAATGAACGGCTCGTTTTAAAATCTTCCCGGTCGACTGACATTTGTTAAGACATCTGCTTTAAACATTACAATCCTCATGATAACTTTCGTTAACTTTACATTAAGTAAATCCACTTCAAAAGCTAATTACTCCTGGACAGCAATGCCATAGAAATATACAGAGCGACCGCAAAAACGGAAGTTCAAAGACAATATTCGAAAGATGGCGGCGCCCTCGTTTCTCTGGCGCATAAGGTCTATAACAAAAAAATATGGTAACACCTTATTTAGATGGTCAACTTTAGACATTCAACTAATTATAACTAACTTTGCAATTACATGTCAACTAACTCTCATTAGAGCATTAGTAGACTATTAGGTTCAGGGTTTGGGTTAGTAGAGAAGTTGACATGTGACATTGCAAAGTAATACTTACAGTCAGTATAATGTCTGTTGGGGAGCATCTGAATAAAGCGTTAGCAGATAATAAGCGAGTTAGTTGACATGTAGTTGCCAAGTTACTTATAGTGTTACTTCTAGAATTTCTAAAGTGGACCATCAAAATAAAGTTTACCAAAATATGTATTTTGGAGGGGAAAAAAAGTCTATACAGTAAAAATCATGGACTCCAATGTTGTTTGGATTCCTTCGTCTTCAAAATATCTTCTTTTGTGTTTCTTCAGATGAAATCTGCGTAATTTCAAGCATTTGGAAAAACCAGAAAAATTAAATCATCGTGCCATTTTAATCATCATGCCAGCTCATCTGATGCTCATCTGTATATGCAATAAATTGAACTGTTCTATATGTAGCCTCATTCCTGAGTAGATAAAACTATTCAACTATGTAGTTAAAGCTCTCAAGCCATATTGCACTTACAAGTGTAATGTTCATCTTCCAGTTTCTACCAGCACTTGAAGTCATGCTTTGGTTCACCCTGTATCCCTCCATGAAACAACATATCTTTTGCATTTACAAAGTTTGTCAGCACAGAATGACAGTATTCTGCTAAAGTTTGTCATTTTGACGTGCTCTTTGTAATTTTTAGTGTGGTAATTTTAGCGTCATTCCTGAACTAATATGTGAGCAGATAAAAGGTAGTTAGCATACTTGTATATGGTCATCTGGTCTGCATCTGTATACGTGTTTTAGAACATCTGGATGATTTGTAGATGTTCATCCCTGATAGCATGTTAAGTTAACTAGTAAAAGACATTTTAATTGCATCTTGCATTGCATTTAGCGATGAAATATATTTTAGTCCTATTAAGTTGAGTATATTTAGTCATGAAGCAGAGCCTTTTTCTCTCAAAACGACGGTCCTTCTATGGGGTGTGAACCCAGAGACGAGCTCAGATCTTTAACCTCTAAGGTTAGGTATGCAAGTGGTATGTCCTTATATCATCTGAGTGAGTTCTAATGACTGTGAGGTTGCGGTCAAAATGCTGGATTCCTTCGTGCTCTCGTAACTGCATGTTGCCGTAGTCCGTATCACCATTTCATACATCACAGTCAAGTTGAGGCAAGTTTGTGTCCGTGCCATAACTGACCCGATGTACCCGCCCTTTGCATCTGACCTGGTCAACGGTTCATAACCCCAATGCCATGACAATCTTTTTCCTCAGAAGTGCTGTGAATATTGGAATTGCCTTAAATGGGAATCACTGGAATGGTGTGAATGACCCTGTTTCTGTGACCTCTTGTTTTTTACTGGTTGTAATTCTTTCCAAAAATACTGATGTAGAGAGGACTTGACTGTTAAGATCATTTATTTTAGATGATATGTAAAGCATTTCAAGTATGTATAAAAACTATATGAAAGCACTACTTTTTGTGATTGTTTGTGATCCTCTTTTGTAAGCTATCTCTCCAATCAAGAACCAAAAAAAACCATACATCTTAAACTGGCTTAAGCTGGTGTGTGGGTCTTTGTTGATCTGGTGGCTGGTTTTAGAGAAGTTTTGAGCACTTTCTAGGCTTGGTCAGACTGTGAGACCAGCAAACCAGACTGGTTTAAGCCGTTTTTCCAGCAGCGATGTCCAAATCAGATTTTACGTAACAATGACTTAAGCATGGTCTGATGCCAAAGTATTCCCAAAACAGATAAAAGGACTGATTATGGTGTAGCAAGGCCCTTTATTTTGTCGTATTGCTTGTTTTTGGGTAACGTCTAAATAGTGGGAAATTATTTTACAAATGTGAAAAAAGTCTCTTTATATTACGCAAACATATATTGTGCAAACTCTTTATATTGCCACTCGTTCCAGTTGTTTTTTAATTAACTTCATCAATTTTAGATCTGCAGAGGTCATAGTGATCTCAGTAACATTTTACAAATTAGTAAACATTAGTAAATGCATTATACACACACAAAAAAATAAAATAATTAAGCCTTTTTTTAAGATTTACGCATTAGAATTAATAGCAAAATTCCATCAATTTGAGTTGAATAATCCTTACACATTTTAACTGAATAATTGATTAAGGATTGTTCAAGTCAATTTGATGGAGTTTTAATTAAAATGCGTAAATAAAAATACAATAAAAAAGGCTGACTTTTTTTTACAGTTTTTATTAATCTTTGTTAACGTTAGTTAATAAAAATACAACTGTTCTTTGTTAGTTCATGTTATCCTAGGTCCATTAAATTGTTTTACAGAAACTACCTTTGATTTCAATATTGTAGCATATTAGTAAATGCTGAAATTAACATTAACAAAGATTAACAAGTGCTTTAGCTATTTATCATTGTTAGTTCACGATAACTAATGTAGTTAACAAATTAAACCTTATTTTAAAGTGTTACAACTCTCAACTCAATCCGTCATAGTCGCCACATAATAACTACCTTTAAATGTTGAAGCCACCACTATTTCCAACTTGTAATTATGAGCTTGACAAAGATGTGATGGTTTTTACTAGTCGGAAACTCATAATTACAGTAATTCTTCTGACTATGGATGCAGCAAAAATACACAAATTGGGTAAAACAAGGAACGTACAAATAATCATTCCAGGACGGGGGGAAAAAAAGAATAAACCAACAAAGTCATACTTAAGGTGAGCATAATCATGTGACAGACCTATAATGGAGCTTGAATTGCACACATGATGACGCCGGACCACCGCCTCCTAAATGACTGCCTGAACTTGCATCCCTGGAAAACTCCCACCACAACTGTCTTCTGGCTCCGCCCCCACACCTGAAGCCACGCCCCCAGCAGCAGCACTTTCACCAAGACTCTCACCTGACCAAACGTCAGTCAGTTCATTCCGTCTACAGCTGGAATTTCTAACAATGGAAAGAGCAGTGCCGTTGCTGAGCGCCGCCGCTGCAAGCCTTTACATGATTCTGTCATTCTTCAGAGAGAAATGCAAATGTTGTGGCTGAGCTGCACCATTAGGATTGTCTTGATACTTTTAGTTGTAGAGAATCATATTTATTTGAGAAACCTCTTCAGATGTTCGCTCATGCACAGCAGAATCATTTTGTGAAACGTTTTAAAGAAACAGATTTTATTGTTCAGATGATGCAAGTTTGAATTTCATCTCGGGTAATATTCCTCGAAGAAATACAAATTGACAGAAATTAGTCGAAAGCTGACAACAGAGTATAGCTCTTGCTGTAGTACAGTATCAGATCATTTGGTCTTGAAAGAACTTGGTGAGAAATATTTGACTTCATATTGACTTTCCGATGGAGATATTTGTGTCTTTGCAAATCTGAACACGGGTTAAAGGGTTAGTTCACCCAAAAATGAAAATTCTGTCAGTAATTACTCACCCTCATGTTGTACTAACCCCGTAAGACTTTCGTTCATCTTCAGAAACACAAATTAAGATATTTTTGATGAAATCTGAGAGCTGGCTCACTCCATCATAGGCTGCTAAGCAATTTCATCTGCCGGCCCAGAAAAGCTAGTGAAGACATCGTTAAAGCTACACTGTGTGATATTTTCCCCCATCTAGCGGTGAAATTGTATATGACTACACAGTGAATATTAGTTTCTGTTCCTTTCAATTTCGAGGGTGTTTTAACTCCTACAGTGGCCGTATTATTCCAAGATTAACATGGCTTCCAGTTCGACTTCGTCCAATTGCGCCTTTAAAACTATATATCACCATGATCCGTCGCAGCGCAGATTTATGTTACAAGGTAAACAATACTTTTTCACCATTGACGTGAGGAAAAGTAACGCAAGTTATACTAGAGGTCGTTCTGGCGTTATGCACAACCATGCTATGGTTAGACAAGCAACTATAAAACTTCGAATTTACACAAATAGGCTGGATTACCTGCCGAGAGGAAAGCAGGCAACTTCAGCGTCCGTTTTAAAATCTTTGCTCCTCATGAGGAAAAGTTACTCCAGTATTGACTTTGGTCTTGCTGATTTGCCTGTCGCGTTGACGTTTTAATTCTCTCTTTCGCTTCCTTGACGACTCTGCTACATGTCCTCGAGAACAGGCGTGATCCTCCATCAGCAATCTTTCAAATCTGCCGGCAGTCGCGAGTAATCTCCCCCTCGCATTCGTCTCTGTGTCACTGAGTGTAAAACGCGAAAGGCGAAGCTTGAATTTACAGGTATGTCCCTCTTTGGCTAATGTAGTTTCAAGATGGAGGGGCAACATGGCGACCGGCATTCGAACCTCTCACCCGTATGTACTTTCAATGGCAGATTATAAACTTAAGAGAATACTTTATTACTTGAAAGAAGTAAATATACATTAATGAGCACATATATTTTTGAAAGAACTAAGTGTTTTTTGCTAAGAATCAACAAAAAAAATTACACAGTGTAGCTTTAAAAAAGTCCAAGTGACTACAGTGGAGAATACTTTTTGTGTGCAAAAAAACCTCAAATAATGACTTTATTCAACTATTCATTTTCTTCTGTGTGGACGTGAGTTCACGAGAGCAACACGACGCATGCGCGAGAACTGAGAAGATGATGCAGATGGGTCTCGATGTCCTGTTTAAAATGGTTCTAAAGTGTGCATTTCCTGGATGTCCGAATCGTAAAAACGTAGAAAACGTAAAAGTGCCTTACCAATGCCGCAAAATGAATGGCTTACCTTTCAAATGATCGTGAGTGTCATCGTCTCAGTTCTCACGCATGCGTCGTGTTGCTCTCGTGAACTCACTCTGAGGCCCACACAGAAGAAAATGAATAGTGGAATAAAGTCGTTATTTTTGTGTGTTTATTGCGCACAAAAAGTATTCTCGTCACTTGATAAACTTAAGGTTGATCCACTGTAGTCACTTGGACTATTTTAACGATGTCTTTACTAACTTTTCTGGGATGGCAGATATCGATTACCTAGAAGCCTATGGAGGAGTGAGACAGCTCTCAGATTTCATCAAAAATATCTTAATTTGTGTTTCCGAAGATGAACGAAAGTCTTACGGGGTTGGAACAACATGAGGGTGAGTAATTACTGACAGAATTTTCATTTTTAGGTAAACTAACCCTTTAAGATCTCTGAAAATCTCATGTTAGATTCAGTGTTCATTTCGTTAGTAAAATAACAGGCGAAAATATTCGTCAGCGAAGGTTTGACAACTATAGGTGAGACGAAAAATGCAAATTGTGACAGTAATTATGCTTCAATTAAAACATATTGGCCTCGAGCAGGACGTTTCTCAGTGATACACTTAACGTACATGAGATGTTGCAACTGTAATTCCTCAGCATCAGCATTAACAAGCGCAAGTCCATCAATCGATTATTTTACTTGTACTAATTTATTTACCGAGTATTAGTATCAATAACAGTCCATGTAAGTTATGCAATATACATTAGCCGAGCTCTAGCGTGAATGACTGATGTAACATAAACGTTGGTAAAACAAATCTTGCTCCATGCTTAATCTTTTATTCAAACTAGTGAGAACGACAGACTATCTGCATAGATAATCGTGGCCCACATCTGATTAGCAGAAGTATTTCAGTAAGACAGTAATAATGTGAGTTAGCCAGTTAGCAGGAGACCTACACAATATAAAACTCAAAACTAAGTATTTTGAACACCATCTTTCAAGAGCAAGCGGTTTGCGAATCCTGCATTGAACTCCGAGATTCGAGAAGAAGTCGTCAGTAAAATAAAGGGAACACTGCAAAAGTTTAGGATTATACTGCTGTGATATCATTGTAAAGATGAATTTTAACCACTGATTCTTCACATGCTCGTCCTTGGGCAGTGAAAAAATAAATAAAACTGGCTTTACCATCACATTGTAGAGCACAGCGTCTTCTGGACATGATGCTATCCAGTATCCACAGGAATCAGCTGCAGTGTTTGAGGTTCAAGTTTTCCTGGTGTCTCTGCGCACGCAATATGTGGGCGGGCAATATGCTAATGTTTCGTCTTGACGTCACAACGAAACGGCTTATGACTCATTTGAAAAACAATTAATTTCATTGACTCAGAGTCGACTCTTATTTTTGAAAGACAATAACTTTACGGTGCACTTTCAGATTTAAAACTTTGCAGGATGTTTTCATTCACTTAGAGCTGTGTTACACACTACATGAAAGGTCATTTTCAAAAATCCAAAACTTTAAGCCAGAATTAGGCCTTAGTTCAATTAGGACATTTTTTTATAAACATGCTTTAAAAAAAATCATCTTGGTACAAAACAATAGCACTGACATATTTTAAGATATCTCAGTGCAAGTTGCTTTCAGTTAAAACAGCTCAAACATGTATTTTAGTCTGGGACTAGACTTAAGCCTTGTCTGTGAAACCAGGGGACTGTTAATGTTTTTAAGAAGACAAATCTGGGATGAATATGATTATTTCAAATAATCAAAATGAAAATACACAACAATGTATTACAATAGTGTAGTGTAGGCTATACACAAATCCGGCGAAACACGGAAGTAAAGCAGCGCCGCCATTACTGCGTGCCTTGCTGCTAAGGAAGTAGCGTTGGTCCCGTAGGCGGCTGTAGCAGATGTAGCTGTACGAATGTACAGATTTACGAATAAATGTTATTTGTATCTATTCATCTTTAATTTTGTACAGTAGCCCTGCTGTATGGCTACAACACTTCCCTCGGTCGACCATGCAGTCACAAACTGAATTCGAGAACTTTGCAGTTTTCTCTGTGTATTGTTACTGACACATTATGGTACGAGTTCACTGCCTGTGAAAACCTCACGACACCTTTTAATGTGATGAGCTCATCTGCGAAGGTATGCAGTCTCTGGCCAATCCATCCGGAGCTCATATAATTCTGACCTTCAATCAGTGCCCTGTACACTGTAAAAAAAAATTACATCCCCAAGTGAAAAATTTCTAGTGACTGATAACATCTAAATTTTTCAATTAGTCTGACGTATTATTTCTCATTGAGCCAATGTTAACAGACTATTGCAACAAGAATTGCACTTGGGGCCAATTTAAAAATTTAGATGTGACCAGTCACTAGAAAATTTTGACTTGGAGAGGTTAGAATTTTTTTACAGTGTAGTTTAGGTTCTGAAGCTCGCATGCCAGATGATTAATAAAATAATCTTGAATTTAATAATCTTTTCAGCTTTTCACACGCTCTCACGCCACACATCCATTTTCTCACGCACAGAAAAATCGCGAGGCAGAAAGGACACGGAGACCGACAGACTTTCTGTGTCTATAGACAGCAGATTAGTAATGATATAAAAAAAGCTCAGCTCTCAGATTCTGTCCATTTTATTACGAAATTCAAACAATAAATACCGTTTTGGTGTTTGTAAATGTGACGTGACGGATCCCTAGCGGCACGTGAACCGATCATCTCAACTTAATAGTAAATAAACACGAATGAACAATGTTAAAAGAAACAGTACAACTTACCGAAATGTATATTCATCATACATAATATCAATCAATCAGTGTTTTTTTTATTTTTATTAACGCCCATCTTGTGTACCTAATATTTATCCAAATTAGTCAATATTAAATCAAATCACAAGAATTGAACTGAATTGAAATCCTGAAATTTGTTTCAAGCAATAATAAAAAAAAACGTAGCTTACCAGAAATTGTACCATATATTATAAACATTGCAACACCTAATACAATTCAGTTTAGTTACTAAAATGTTTTGACAATCACAATATTTAAGCCCCAGGATCCGCTTTCATTGAAATGTCATTAGAGGGCACCGGCAAGTGTCACACCGCCGTCACTTCGCAGGCACGCAGTAATGGCGGCAGGCAAGATGGCGGCGCCCATAGAGATTGCGGCGGATTTGTGTATATTCATTATAATGTTGCTTCAGTTTGTGTTAAATGGTGATGAATGTAATATGTAAAGCGTATGAATATTTTATTTAATTTTGCATGTTTTCATCAACTAATATGTTATTTCCATTGGCTAAAATGAATGAATATGGCATGATATATCTGATATTTCCATCAAAAAATAAATAGTCTAAAGGGGAACTTTTGAGAAGAAAGAAACTTCTCTTAGTTTAATCTCTTTGCAGCTGAGATATTAAAGAGATTTCAGTTGTGATTTCACTTCCATACACTCACATTTTTGTATCATAATCCTTATTGAGAGGGTTAAGTGTGTGGTTTCTGAGACAAAGCATTCCAGAGTGTCAGTCGTTCTCTGAGTGTTCATAGCCTGCGGAGTTAGAAACCGAAACCGCAGAGCCTCGGCTTCTTCCACGGTCTGCTCCGGACATGCAAACACTTGTACCATACTTGCACGTGGGTCACAGGTCACATACGCTCACACCCGGGTCAGAAATGAACTGGGACTCGAGGGTGAAAAGTCCACCAAAAGTGGTAAAATGCCCCAGATATACTGTGAAGACAATCCTCCTTTTCTCTGACTCAAATTATTGCTTTGTTAGGCTTACTTTATTAGAACACACTTATTGTTTGGGGTCAGTATGATGTTTTTTTTTTGAAAGAAATTGGTTGCACTTTATTTTACAGTATATGTGACCCTGGACCACAAAACCAGTCACATGGGTAAATTTTTTGAATTTTCTTTTTATATATCATCTGAAAGCTGAATAAATAAGTGTTCCATTGATGTATGGTTTGTTAGGATTGGACAATATGTGGCCGAGGTACAACTATTGAAAATCTGGAATCTGAGGGTGCAAAAAAATCGAAACATTGAGAAAATCTCCTTTAAAGTTGTTCATTTATGTTCACGATTGTGATGCATTCACTCACAAAAATAAATGTTTTATATATTTACGGTACGAAATTTATAAAATATCTTCATGGAACATGATCTTTACTTAATATACTAATGATTTTTGCCATATAAAGGAAAATCGATAATTTTGAACAATACAATGTATTGTTGGCTATTGCCACAAATATACCCGTGTGACTTATGACTGGTTTTGTGATCCAGGGTCACATATGTAGTTACAGTGACCTTACCCACAAAAGTACTGGTAATGTAAGGTGATTACATGGGTTAAGGTTAGGTTTGGGAGTAAGTTCAGAGTTACCTTGTTATAACTTACATTACCAATACTTTTGTGGGTAAGTACATTAAAAGTGTGCATACTGTAAAATAAAGTGCAAGTTATAGAAATGAATACTTTCATCCAGCAAGGACACATTAAATTGATCAAAAGTGACAGAACATTCCTATTTTAAATGAATGCTGTTCTTTCCATTCATTAAATAATCCTGAAATAAAAATACATGACGGTTTCCACAAAAATATTAAGCAGCATGACTGTTTTCAACATTGATAATAATAATAAATGTTTCTTGAGCAGCAAATCATCATATTAGAATGATTTCTGAAGGATCATGTGACACTGAAGACCGGAGTAATGATGCTGAAAATTCTACAATTTAACATTTTCATATAGAAAATAGTTATTTTAAATTATAATAATATTTCACAGTATTATTATCAAACAAATGCAGCCTTGGTGAGAATAAGAGTCTTATCGACCCCAAATTTTTAAACGGTAAAATATATACCAGATTATTTCAGAACACTGGGGACAATCTCGCTTCACGTTGTCGTCGTATATTAGTCTGGTGCAACACCATGATGACCAGGACGGTCATCAGGGTGTTATAATAGTCATAAACAAAGCTCGTAAAGAAGAGACTATCTGAGGTCAGGCCCTCTGGTCACCATGACAGCCACCGGAGCATCCCGTGGAATGCCTGAGGAAAGACTAAAAACTTGTAAAACTAACTCCACCCATATTCCCCTTTGTTTGCCTCATCTCATATATCTTAAATCTGTCATGTATAGCATAAAACCCCATACAGGAGTACCGTACTAAGTCACGAATCGTTTTCAGACCATTTAAAGGGATAGTTCACCCAAAAATTTAAGTTCTGTCATCATTTACTCACCATCAAGTTTTTTCAAACCTGTATGAGTTTCTTTGTTCTGTTGAACACAAAAGAAGATATTTTGAAGAATATGGGTAACTAAACAGTTGATGGTAGCCATTGACTTCCATAGTATTTTTATTTATTTTTTCCTACTATGGAAGTCAACGGGATCCATCAACTGTCTGGTTACCATTCTTAAAAATATCTTCCTTTGTGTTCAACAGAACAAAGAAACTCATACCGGTTTGAAAAAACTTGATGGTGAGTAAATGATGACAGAATTTTCATTTTGAAGTGAACTAATCCTTTAAGGGAATAGTTGTGCAAATATTTGTACATATTCATGTCTTTTAAAATTCGTGTGATGTTATCTTTTGCTCGGGTCAAAAAAAGCACCATAAAATCATACAAATAATCCATATGATTTGTACTTGTTCCAAGTGTTCTAAAGCTTTTTGTTTGCAGATCATTGTTCTGCAATTCTCCTTCTGTGTTCCATGGAGGAAGAAGAAGAAAAAACAGCATTTGGGATTAGATGAGTAAATAACAATAGAATTCTTGGATCAATTCTGCTTTTAATGATCTGAATATATGTGGACTTTTGGAAAAAGAAAAAAAAAATTATAATTGGAAAGCATGAGATGCATCATCTACTTATTGTTGTACACTTTAAAGCTGATAAAAAGTGAACTAAAAGCGCAGTCTAGATGCAATTCTACTAAAGAGTTTGGTGGGCTCTCCTCCCCTTCAAAGTGGGAGTGACAGTCCCAGACGCAGCCCGAGGAAGACTTCTACTTCTGTTCACTCAAGCAGAACTACTCTTCACTCCAGAGTCTTCTTCTTCACACACACACACACACGCACACACACACACACACACGTGTCACCTGAGGAACGCTGAGCTGCACACCTGGGCTGTGCTTGTGGCAAGAGGCTTTGCTGCCAAAGGTGAGTCACTGCCATATATTCATTGCATTATTACAAATTGTGGTTAACTTTTCAACATCTAATAAAAATATGAAATTTTATTTGATTGCCGTCTTTGAGCTTTGCATTATTGCAGGTTCATTATATGCATGTCAAGCAGGTTCGTATGTAAGATAATATCATTAGAGATCTCATTTGCCCTTGGAAATTGTTTGTGTATTGATTTATGTTTGAAAAGAGATATATGAATAAGTTAAATATTTACAGAGAAAATAAGAAAAGGTATTTTGCATAAAGAAAATTAGACCTTTTTTGTAATTTGCATAAAGGGTTTTATAATGTATTAAGTAAAAATAAATAAAAAATCACTGTAAAATTAGGCAGTGCAAGAAAGACTTCTATGATCTGTTAATCTATAAATACTGTACTATGTAGTCAGTGCTCGGTAGATTACTTATAAATTGTAGTCGGTTGCTGATTCCAAATTACATGAAAAAAATTGTAGTTAGTTACATAATCCATTACATTTAAGGTAAAATAATCAGACTACTTTTTGATTACTTTTGACCTAACTCGATTATAACATTGATTTGAATAGAATAATCTTGTACCATATTGATATAGAAATACAAAGAGAAAGAAAATATATTCCATTCTTTGTTATCAACAACAAGAAGTGCATTAAATGTTACATTACGTCAGAGTTTCCCAGACTGGGGTTCATGATGGAACTGGGTTCATATTCAGATTCATTCTTTATTGTCCTCGACAGAGGAAATTAGTTTTCACAGGAGCAACATTCAACACGCATTATATGCGCATACCACACAGAATACACATATTTTGTACACATAAATAGACATATTGCAAAAAATTTACATTAAATAAATTACGAGTTCCTGAGTTTAATGAAAATCTTATAATTAAATAATTAAAATTTAAAATAGCATGTAAAAAAAATATGTAAATATGTATTTGTTTTCCTGCATGTCATATGACCATTTACCGACATCAGAGAACTGCCACTCTAAAAACTGCTGGGTTGTGTTAACCCAATTTTGGGTCAAATATGGTCTCACCCAACGTTGGGTTAAAAATTAAATTTAAAAATGGACAAACCCAGCCGTTGGTTTACATTTTTAATGTAACCAATGCAATTTGTCCATTTTTAAATTGCATTTTTGTCCATTTTTGATTTTGTCCAAAATGCAATTTGTCCATTTTTAAATTGCATTTTTTAACCCAACGTTGGGTGAGACCATATTTGACCCAAAATTGGGTTAACACAACCCAGCAGTTTTTTGTGAACTTAATTCTATTATTATTGACTTAATTTGATTATTGGCCTTACTTAAGAACTTAAAATCTACAGGCTTACTTCAAGAAAATATATCAGGTCAATATACAGTATGCAGGTAAAATCTAATGTAAATATGAAATGATGTGAATTTGTACATTTTCATGTGTTTGAAAGACAAAAGCCTCCCAGAAACAGTAAAACATGGTTAAATAATTCACTAAGTGATAATTCAAATAATAATGTATGTGTTCGTCAGGAGTTGATATGTACACTATTGTGCATTGTGGTAATAAGAAATTCCGGTGGAAACTGTTAAATAATATCATAATGCAGTAACATTTAATGCTGTGTTCTCTTCATGCTAACTTTAATATTCTTATTTCTATGTTTTTGACAAGTTTATAATTATATATTGCAGGAGTGGCAGTCATGGCTCACACACTGAGCTGGTCCCTGTTGTGTTTTGGTTTGCTGAGCGTCTTGGCTCAGGACTTCTATGAGGAAAGAACCGGGCCAACAAGAGTCAAGACCGGAGGACAGACGGCGGGCAAACTGCAGAAACATGATGGTCAATGTGAGGCGTCTATGTTAGTTTGTTGTGTGACAGAATGCAATGCATTGTTTTTTTGTCTGACCAGATCCATGAGCAGCTTTTTTATTCATTTTTGCTTTTTAGCATGCATGACATGATAGAGGAAAACATTACTGAATACACTGACTCTCATCTACAGCTATTTTGGGAGGATAAAAGTTATTAATATATTGTCTATTGTACAGTTTTTGGTTTCAAAAACCCGCCTTTTTTTAACCCTTCGGACAACTTTCATTATGAAATCAAGTTTCCGCCCTACATTTATTAATCCTAATTCACTCGGAAAAATACAGTATGTCACTTAAGGGCTTTTCACACTGCACTTTACCCTGGAATATCATAGTTCTAAACCCCACTTTTAACCCTGGGTAAAGGAACGTTTTGCTAACACCGTAAATATGAAAATAAGTACGTTAACCCAAGGTTTAAGAATGTACGGTGTCAAACATCACCTTACCCAGTATACCCAGGATTAATGTTTAAAGGAACACGCCGACTTTTAGCTTATTCACTGTATCCCCCAGAGTTAGATAAGTCCATACATACCTTTTTCATCTCCGTGCGTGCTGTAACTCTGTCTGACGTACCCACCGCTAGCCTAGCTTAGCACAAAGACTGGAGGTAAACGGCTCCAGCTAGCATACTTGCTCCCAATAAGTGACAAAATAACGCCGCCCAAGTAGCAGTGCTTCGCCTTCTGAGAATATAGTTCCCAGTATGTAGGGTTAGGGTTAGGGTTAGGGTTAGGGTTGTACACACTGTGACTATACAAATCACAACATGTAAATAGGAAAATGTTGGCGTTATTTTGTCACTTATTGGGAGCAGTATGCTAGCTGGAGCCATTTACCGCCAGTCTTTGTGCTAAGCTAGGCTAGCGGTGGGTGCGTCAGACAGAGTTACGGCACGCACGGAGATGAGGGTATGTATGGACTTATCTAACTCTGGGGGATACGGGGAATAAGCTAAAGTCCCAAAAAGTCGGCGTGTTCCTTTAACTTCAGGTAAATTATGAGCAGTGTGAAAAGTGAAGCATTATATAACCCAGGATTGCGTTTACCTGGATTTTAAAAGGATCCAGGGTTAACTATTTTGGTAACACTTTTTTTGATGGTCTCCTTTAAACATTCTGTTGACTATACTGTAAGTAACGTTGCACCTATGTCAAGTAACTTTCATTAGAGTATTAGTAGACTTTCTTAGTGTCTGCTCACTCTTTATTTTCATGGTTCCCCAAAAGACTTTCTACTGACTATAAGTAACTTAAGTCAACTTATTCTAACCCTACCAATCTACTAATATTCTACTAACACTCTAATGAGAGTTGACATGCAATGTTTAGTCATAATGTGTAAAAAGGACCATCACAATAAAGTGTAACAACTATTTGAAGTGTGAAAAGCCATAAACTTGTACAGTGTAAAATGATGTGGTGTTAGAATGTTATGGTTAGGTGCTAAGCAACCAACAGCCAATTACGCGCCTCAAATTTTCGTGCTTTGGACACTCACGGAAACATTGTGCGTTCAGCGTTTGAGGAGAAAATGTAAAATGGTGACAGAAAACGTGACAATTAGAATGAAGAGATAAAGGATAAACTTATACAATATAATATGAGAATGCGCAATGCTAGGGCCTTTATGTAAGCATACAGCGTGTGACATTGACACCGTAAATATGTAATTAAGGACGTTAACCCAGGGTTTAGGAATGTTAAATAACAAGACGTTAATATTAAGTATGTAACTTACATTTAAGACACATATTGTCTGTTTTTGCTCCTTCAATGAAAATAATTCCAAACAAAGCCACTTCAGAACTGTTGCGTTTCAATCCTGAAAGAATCAACGTTTCAGAACGAACTGATTTGAATGAATGATTCAATGACTCACTCATTAAGACTTCTTACTATGTATATGCGTTATGAACTCATGGGTCACCGTCAGTGCATCTCATGCAGTCCAAGACACATAAAGCTGGTTTTACGCTTTAAAACATGCAATGTCATGTTAAGACATACTAGACATACTACAGCAGCACATCTAAAGACCATCTTTCTTAGAGGATGTCTGGTCGTAGTGATTTCAGAGGCCTCAGGCATTACCCTTCACAGTTTCCTAACATATACATGATTTATCATTCATATCCGCACAAGAACTGGTAGGCATGTCTTGTCACCGGTGACATGAAGACTGATGAGCTGCTGTGCTGACAGTAGGATCAGATGACAGACTGCATTGCTTAGTGAGTCCAAATAGGATTATTAGAAGACTTAGAGGATTATTGGTGTTTTTTAAAACAATATTGACAATATCTAACAATTTAGTGACAGAGTTAGTTCTGAAATAGTTATGTAACATCAAAAAAGTGTAATGAATTTCATCCTCTGTGCAAAAAGCCAGATAGATTGCAGGGTTGAGCACTATTCAGAATTGAATTTGCCTTTTAGATTCCACTTAAAAAAAATGGTCCCAGTACTTTTTATTAATACATATAAAAAAATCTTTATGCATTATGCATATTATCATATGCACAACAATTGAATTTGAATTGAATTCCAGAAATATTTGTATGTATGTGTGTATGTGTATATATATACACATATACTGTATATATTTCTGGAAATACCTGATGATGTACATATGATAATATGCATAATGCATAAAGATTTTTTTCTTGTTCTCTGAGCCTCTCCACTGTTTGAGGGTAACTTTTTGAAAGATAACTTTATAAAATACACACACAAACACAAATATATATATAATTTGTGTCTGTGTGTGTATTTTATAAAGTTATCTGAAAAAATGTGTTGGATGTTTTGTTGTGCTATATGGATCAAATTTGTTTGGCCAATATCTGCGTTAATTGATGATGATATTAAACTAATATGTTAAATCATATTCTAAATATCAGGCAATAAATAGGCATAATTAGTCAAAAATTATTGATTTATTTATGTTTTATCACAAAACATGTATGGTGGACTAATGATTTTCCTTTGTTCTGTGAGTGTTGGATTTCAACTATTTTAACTAATTTCAAACAAAATAAAAGGAAACTGATTCTTAAATTCAGAATTTACCCAACTAATTTAATCTTAACACATTATCTCTCGCTGTGACGTCAGCTATCCTGGATGAGGACTGCAGTCTGGAGCTGGGCTTTCTGCTGGACAGTTCTGAGACGGCCAAGGACAACCACCAGCAAGAGAAGAAGTTCACCATGGACATTATAGAAGGTCTCCAGAGCATCCGCTTGGATACAGGCCGCAAACTCAGCTGGAGAGCGGCCCTGCTTCAGTACAGCAGCCAAGTCATCATCGAGCAGACCTTCAAGCAGTGGAGAGGCTCTGAGAACTTCAAGAGCAGAATCGCACCGATGGCCTACATCGGCCACGGCACTTACACCACCTACGCCATCACCAACATGACCAAGATATTTGTGGATGAATCGAGCCCACAAAGCATCAAGATTGTCCTGCTGCTGACCGATGGCTTCTTTCATCCCAGAAACCCTGATATCTTCTCTGCTATGGCTGATGCAAAGAACCAGGGCGTGAAGGCCTTCACAATTGGCATCACTCACACTGCCAATGAGCCTGCCAACACAGCAAACCTGAGACTGCTGGCGAGTACGCCAGCCTCCAAATTCATGTATAATCTGCAGGACACGAACGTCATGGAAAAAGTCATTATTCAGATTGTAAGTATGGTGTCCCACAAGCACTCGTTCTGTCCTCATACAGTGTGTCATAGGCAGAACTCCCTCAAATCTGGTCAAATTCGTTCCTGCAACTTGAGTATTTGTGTAGTCATTACTTTGGCTGATTTGATTATGCTTTCAGCTGCCAGTAAGAGTACTTTGAGCTTTGTTGAATACTTTTTTGGCATTTTGAAATCCATTCTACAGTAAAAGTCTACATAGTTACAGTTCTATGTAAAAAAGTCTGCAGATTATTTTCTGGGTTTGTTCAAGGGTAAAAAATTTAATAAATACAAAAAGCTACAAACACTTCTCTTACTGGGATTTCAACATAGAGCTCTTTTTACATGGTTGGGTAACCATTCAGATTTCCTGATTTGATTCGATTTCAATTCACAAGCTCTCGTTTTGATTCTGATTTTGATTTGATTCGGAATAATTTGTGCATATTTTAGTTTCACTGTCCATTGGTATATTACAAAAATATTAAATATCATACATTTCCACACAGCCATATTCAAAAAAGGCCTTATTACTATTAAATTCAATCACTGAAAGAAATATTGAATGATTGGCTGTGTGACTTATAAGAGTTATTTGTTGTACTGTGTTTTTGATTCACTAAAAAGAACCAGTTTCTAAGAGTCATTTTCTTGTGAATCGGGCTTCACCAGTCGTTCGTGTTCATTCGAATCAAACTTCTAATTTAATTACTGTAGGAATTAGAATTTGCCCAAATGTTTCTTTTGCTTTAATACTTGCTCTTTTATTATTATTATAATATTTCATCACTGAAAACGGCTAAATGACACAAAAATGCATTAAACGCTGACATAGAGTGAACTGTTAATGTCACGATTTTCGTTATCGTGCTTAATTGGGAATTTTTATTTTTTATTTTTATTTTACATCAACGATTGACGTCTTTAGTGTCAGTAATATGTGCTTGTGAAATACTGTGACTATCATCCTGCTAAACTTAAACCAGCTTTACTGGGTTTGCTGGTCACCTGGTTTCCGCAGGTCGGTCTGGTTGGCTGGTTTGTCAGCTGGTCAGGCTGGGAGACCTGTTAAACCAGTTTAAACCAGATAAGACCAGCTAACCACATCTGGCCTGTATTTGACAAGTATTTGAACGTACAGAAGAGAAAATAATTACATTCTGCTAATGGTTTAGGATCCCTGACACCTAACAATTAGCCTTTCTACACTTCATTTACTATAATTAGAGTAAACAACACGTCCCGTTGTGGCTTTTCTATACATCTGGGACTGGGTTTATACAAATCCATAAATCTTTGTTGTCATTCCTGCTGTTATACTGATAAGCATTTATGGCAGGTTTCATTTTTCTCATTTGAGCAGAAACATTGATATAATTCCAGTGTAAAGCAGGACTCAACATGTCAAATGATAGTGTTTCCTTTAATCTCTGGGGAGATTTATGAACGTATGGCCTGATGTTCATAATGTTAACCCAAACCTCACAAAATGAATCCTTGCCATATAGCAACAATTATGACTGCAGCTTTTATATACCAGTTATAGTTTGTACAGAATCAAATGTTCTTGTTGTTCCCTCTACATAGGCTCAGCTGGCAAATGATGGGGTAAGTAGATCATATTTAATATAGATAATATTTAATGTAAAGCATCACTGCCGTACTGAAACACAAACAAATAAAACCTGCTTTTCCATTTACACTCTTTTCTCTATATTTAGTGTCCTCTGTCCCAGAAGTGTGCTTGTGAGAAAGGCGAGAGAGGACCCGCTGGCCCAGCGGTAAGTATTTTCCTTCAACATGGGACCATATTTCCAGGAAAGCCCGCGGGCACATTTTTCCCCTCTTTTTTCCGATTCCTAAGAGGTGCGGATTCCTTTGAGGATTGTCAACAGTGGGAAGAGACAGGCACGGTTCTGACATCTTGGATAACTACTTTGTTTAGTAAAAGTCAGGATAATTATCTTTGTCAGGAGGACCCTTCAGCACTACCTTAGGGAAAACACGAAATAAGATTCCGAAAAAAGTGTTTTTCATGTTTAGCCTGTTGAAAGTGAAGAGAATGTAATTACATGTTATGACTGAAAACCTTGACTTTCAAACACTTAAGGGTCTAAAATTAACATGTTGCCACACCTGCCAATGATGGCTGAATACAGTCATAGTGACACTTATATTTTTTGTCCTTGTAACTGCAGTTATTTAGTTATTTTTTATAAAATCAGATCAAAAGCACACACATCCAAAGCAATGTGTTGCTCAAATTGGGTGCTCGACCAGAAAGTTAATAAAAAAGGAAAAAAAGTCGGCACACCATGGCTCCAAAATGTGAAAATGTAATAATAGACTCACACACAGGTGGTAACGTTTCAAGCGCGTAGGCGTAGGGTCTGATGAAGAGCGTACACGCTTGAAACGTTACCACCTGTGTGTGAGTCTATTATAAAATGTTCACATTTTGGAGCCATGGTGTGCCGACTTTTTTTCCTTTTTTATTAATTTTCTGGTCGAAAAAAAGTGCCAACTTTCCTTTTTTTGTGGATTTTTTTATAAAAAATGCACTGATCGACAGGCCAGGGACCAGAATAAGCCGATTTTTCACATGCTCGGCCGGACCGGTGACCGGCCGGTCAGTCTCACGTCTTTTCGATTCCGAGCCGGTCCGTTTGGTTCCCAGCGGCACAGGCAATAACAGTTCTCATTCTCTGCTCTCCGACGGCGAAGTGACAATAGTTAAATAGTGCTTGTATTGCGAATAATTTACTAATTCCCGCAGGTTTACAATTGGCGCGCACAAAAAGCCGCCTCTCAAACAGCTTGTGTACCAAAACGAGTGGCTTACTGCGCTTAAACGATTAAATACACACCAAATTATGTCAAAATGCTTGTCTTGGTGAGTATTCAGTTAAAAACAGTCAGTTTTGGAACGTAAATAGTTGAGAAAGATAACGCATGTTGTGTAACTTGTGTTGTGTGCTTAAACTCTTAAAGTGACAGCAGCCTAATATTCCTCTATTTCATGTTAATTAAAGAACAAAAGACAAAGAAAATCACTCTCTGCTCTTGACTGAATAACTTTTGTAACGTTGTAAGCATTAATATGTATTTAATTTTAACAATGAAGACTATACAGTGTTGTTTTACATCATTTCTGTAGTATTTTTTCTTTCCTGAATACTGACCTTCTGTTAGACCCACCTGCAAAACTTAAAGCCGTGTTTATGTCATATCTCTCTTTATATATTGCAATTATTTGTGCTGTTGTTTGCAATTTGTTTATTTGTTCTTATTCTATTACTGACAAGACATTTGCAATAGTTGCATATCTAGTCAAAGTCACTACTTTGCGCTGAGTTTGATTCAGTTCAAGTGATTCTGGTCAAAATCAAATAGATGCACTGAACAAGTTCAGATTGATCTTTTTATTGCTCTTTTAACACGGCTTAAACTGTAGTGTGTAGAAGGGCGGATCACGTTAAGAGTCAGTTATTCAGCGGCAGGCGCCTAACCATCATTATCCAGGTGTTTTACCTCTCAGGGATTCCACACATTCTCATGGATATAAATGACAGGCCTCAGTAATTGCTCTCATTAGTTTAACATTCTCTGGCCGAAGCAGTCGATCAGGTGCTGACCAGGTGCCGAGTCAAACTCAATAAACTCAAACTCCAGACTGAGAAGTTCAATTCAATTTAATGAATCGTTTCAATTGAACAATTCATCTAAATGGTTCAGAAAGCAATTCATTAGACATGATATTTTACACCCTGTTTTTTTTATTGAAATAACACTGCCATAAAAAATGAGATTTTGTCAGATTTGGTAAATTTTTGGCAACAATTATAAATAGATAGTTGCTAGATTAAATTTAAACAAGTGTTGTTATTGTCAACTAAGATTATAAAAATATATTTTTTTATTAATTGAAATAAAGCTGAAATAAGATATATAAATATTAGATGAAAAACTTGAACTTAAAAATTAAAAAAAAAAATGTAGCTAAACAAAGATACAAAAAGAAAAACATTCAAAGAATGACACAATTAAAACCAAACAAAAAGAATGACAAAAGCACATAAAAAAAGACATTAAACTTAAAATGAAAACTTAAAATATAAAAATAAAAGCTAATTCAAAATATTAATAAATACCATAATAAATACCTAATAACAATAGCTATTTTTCCATCCAAAACTGCGAATTTACCTTGGAAAATTGGACTATCGAATATTTGTGAATAAAGCACCGTTTCATTCCATTCCTGGAAAATTGGCGCAAAATATCTGTAATAAAAATGGAGCCACTGTGGCTCTTTCTTCCTACATCATAAACGATGTATGTTCGATATCGAATGCTGGTGTTTGGGAATGCAATCATGGCTCAGGCCTTTCAGAATGATCAAACCAACATTTTAAAAGCTATGCAATCTAGGGATTTATTAAGTAAATGTGTTTCCATTGTATACAAATATGTATCCACCTCAACTGAGCGCATATCTTTTTTATGCACATTTTTTTTAATTTATGCGCATCTTGGAGTTTAAATCCAGTTTTTTTTATGCGATATTCCAAAATGTGGATAAAAAAAGGTGGATGGAAACATAGTGACATATAAAAACATTTTTTAAGGCCGCTCCACTAAGCATCAGATATATGAGGTCATTCACTTTTTCACTCGAATAGAACTAAAACAGCTGCTCACTTTCTCCCGTTTCCCCGGCAGGGAAAGAAGGGTCGCCCAGGAGAGGACGGAACCCCTGGGGCTAAAGGTCATAAGGTCAGCATTTCTATCATTCTCTCTGGCGTATGCCTGCTTATGATGATGTACATGGGAAATGTGATGAGGAAGCTGATGGCTATTTATATAGTTGTGCATTTGTCTCTTAATATTTCTATTAAGATTTCATATACACATTTTCTCAGATTCAGCAGTACAGGAATCAAGAATGACAGGCTCTATTCAGTAACTCTTTCTAAAAAACTCTTTTGTGCCGTTGTTAGGGTGATGCTGGTTTGAGTGGACTTCCTGGTCGTGAGGGTACAGAGGTGAGTGGCTGATGCTGGGACAAACTATCCACAAAATCACGACTCAATACTCAAAAGTATTGTGCTACATGATCGAAAACCTACAGTATTTGGGTAAAAATTAAACAAGTACGTAAAAAAAAAAAGGTCTAAACTTGTCTGGTGGTGTGATCATCAAAAAAAGTTACAAAATGTTTAATTATCAAAGATTATTACTGAATACACTATATCCTAATAATTCATAGAAAAAACTTTTAAAAATGTTACAATATTTTATAGAAATATATATTTTTAATTATTACATTTGAATTGTTATTTAAAAAAGGTGAACTAATTATCATGTAAAAAAGAAGAAGAAAAAGAAGGTAAAAATAGTCAATATTTTGAAAAGCACTTATTGACCATGAGGGTTACACTTAGGGGTCCACTGTGATGTCATTTCCTGTTTTTTGTTTTCTTGTCATGTGACAGCTAAATGGTTTCCTTTATTTTTGATTGCATCACGTCGACTTTTATTTGGTAGACATTTTATATATATACATATATTTAAAACAAAACTGCTTCACTGTTACATTAATAAAATATAATAAAAAAAAAAAAATTCAAGATTGTTTGATTACAATATCCAGACAAAAAAATCTGTTTACAAAAAAACACCACCTAGTTTTTTTTTACTTTAAGCCTAAAAAAATCATTAAAATACAATTGAAATTTCAGAAATTGAAAAATGTAGTCAAGCCATTCTAAGTATGAGTTGCATTTTTATAATTATTTTAAATGACTTAATATATCCAGACAATATATGACATCACCAATCAATGTGCAAGATGCAAATAATTAGGGTATTTAAAAAAAAAACATATATTAATATCTTCCTGTTTTGCTCACAGGGGAAACCAGGCTACAAAGGAGAGCAGGTACTGAAGCCCTGCAGCAAATCATAATTCATTTCTGTTAAAGCGCACAATCATGTGAGACTGTCATGACTCTGATCATCTCTTGACTGTGTACAGGGTGAAAGAGGAGAATGTGGAACCCCAGGAATCAAAGGAGACCGGGTACATAAACCTTCAGACGTCACAGCATTCTGCACGCTCCATGAATATGTGATGAACACAATAATATATGTTTCAAATGCTTAATTAGTTTATATTGTACTATCTGATAGGGTCCTGAAGGTCCAGTTGGCACACAAGGGTCCAGAGGTCTGCAGGTATGCGATTATAAAATTTATGGCAAACAAAAAATGTCACCCCTGTCTGTATATTTACATGTATATGTATGTCAAAAATGTACAGTTTACAGTTGTTTTACAGCCATTTCAAAGTT
This sequence comes from Leuciscus idus, assembly GCA_021554675.1. Classification (NCBI taxonomy): domain Eukaryota; kingdom Metazoa; phylum Chordata; class Actinopteri; order Cypriniformes; family Leuciscidae; genus Leuciscus; species Leuciscus idus. The sequence continues at coordinate 44,733,747 of CM038626.1, read as the reverse complement.
TAAGGCCTTTTATTTTTAAAATGTTGTCTCAGCTAACAGGGATTGTTCTCAGAACGTTCTGGCAAGGTTCTCTCAATGTTACGAGCAAACGTTGTTTCAATAACATTAATAGAACTTTCGTTCAATTTGATCTGGTCTTTAATATTGTTCTCAAAACGTCAGCACAAAAACATTTATACTGTACATCATTCAGGGAACGCTTTATCTGAAACATTATCTAACATGTTTTTAAATGTTGCTGCTCGTTTCAGAACGTTAAGAGAACATTCAAAAGAAACGTTCACATAATGGGTTGTAGAATTATAAAATGGAATGTTTCCCAAAAATGAAAATTCTATCATTAATTACACTGTAAAAATTTTTAAAGTTTTTAAAGTTTATTCAACTATTTAACATGAAAAAAGTTGGGAAAAGTTGAGATAACTCAAACACGTAAGTTGAGAAAACTCAAAAATGTCCTGCAGCTGGTTGCCTTAAACTTTTAAGTTTTCTCAACTTTTTTTTTTTTTTACAGTGTACTCAACCTCGTGTCGTTCCAAACCCGTAAGACTTTCATTCCTCTTCAAAACACAAATGAAGATATTTTTGATGAAATCGGAGAGATTTCTGTCGCTCCATCGACTTTGCCACTTCAAAAAGTTCATAAAGAGATCGTAAAACTAATCCATATGAGTTGAGCGGTTTAGTCCAAATTTTCTGAAGAGACTTTATCGCTTTATATGATGAATAGATTTAATTTAGGCTTTTATTCACATTTAAACATTCATCAACTCATACATCAGTTGTGGTAAACAGAAGCTCAAGCATATTTAGATGGTTTCTGCGATGAGCTCTACATATTCGCTTGACGTGGGAGAACCAGATCATTCTCGAGCGTCAAGCAGGTTCGGTTGAGCTTTATGTTCACTGTTCAATGTTTATATGTGAATAAAAGCCTAAATTAAATCTGTTCATCATAAAATGCGATTGAGTATCTTCAGAAAATGTGGACTAAATTGCTCTAATCATATGGATTAGTTTTACAATCTCTTTATGAACTTTTTGAAGCGTCAAAGTGTCAGATTTCATCAAAAAGATCTTCATTTGTGTTCTGAAGGGTTTGGAACGAACGAGGGTGAGTAATTAATGACAGAATTTTAATTTTTGGATGAACTAATAACCCTTTAACGTTTCCATAACCAAAAAAATAATAATACATAAAAAAAAAAATTGACATTTGAACGTTCTGAGAACATTCAGAAATAATGTTTTCGGAACTTAATGGGAACGTTAGCACTTTTGTTAGCTGAGGTAGCACTATGGTTGATTAACAGGCGAGTAGGCGGTCCTTCGCTGCTGACTAAATATGCAAATGTGGTTTGAGTGATCAATAACAGAACGTTTTGAAGCCTCTTTACATCTGTATTTAGCACTGATCACCTGAGACCGATGTTTGTACCATTCCTTTATTTCAAACTAAATCTGAGAACTTATTTCAGAGAAGGTAAATGTTCAAACACATCTTGAGTTTCACCCAACATATGATTAAAATATCAAAACTTGTATTTTACTGCACACTGTAAAGCAGCATAATGCTTAGGGTGTCTACAGATAATGCTACACATCCCTAGAGACATCACGCAAATGTTCATGCCACTGTTTCATGTTTCCCCTGCAGGGTTTACCGGGACCACAGGGTGACATCGGACCAGAGGGCCCACAGGGCAAGAAGGTCTGTGCCTTATAATCACAAACCATTATCCTAAAAAATTCAGCTCATCATGTTTACCAAGCACACCTGGAAAAGTCTCACTGTTTCCCATGTTAGCGTGCATGAGAAAACACACGTGTTGGAGGCTTGTTTGTTTGATACATCCATTAGGTAAAATCCATATGCCACAGTGAATGAGAAATATTCATGCATTCTCAGTTGTTTACTTCACGTCTTTAGTAGGAATTATCATTCGTGTCCATTTTTGACTAAATGATGCACTCTGAGGGGAACAGGTGCAGAATAGAGACAAAAGAGTCTCATATAAGGCTTTCACTCTTCGTGTTTCTAGGCCAGTGTCGTGTATTTTTATGTAAAAAGTGTGTGCATCCCTTTACAATGCATTTGAAAATTTCTTAATTTCTCATCATGATTTTAAAGGAATAGTTCACCCAAAAATGTATTTATTTCATAATTTACTTTTCAATACATTTTGATCTGTTTACATACAGAAAGCTATTTGCACGGTTTCAGGAGTCTTGGCATCGTGACCCTTTAATGGTGTGTGTGAGTGAGTGAGTGTTATGGTTTATGAGGACACAAATGTGTATAATGAAATTTTCAAATAAAAAAAATGCAGAAAGTTTTCTGTGATGGGTAGGTTTAGGAGTTGGGTTATAGTGTAATGGGATAGAATATTCAGTTTTTACAGTAGCAAAACCATTACCGTAAACCACATATACAAGTAGTGTGTGTGTGTGTGTGTGTGTGTGTGTGTGTGTGTGTGTGTGTGTGTGTGTGTGTGTGCGCATGCGTGCGTGTCATTGATTCCTTTGTCATTGATTCCAATAAAAAAAATAACAATATACTGATTTAGAACAACATGAGTGTGAATAAATTATATAATTTCATTGTTAGGTGAACTAATCCTTTATTTCTGACGTTTGGACGATAATCTCCCAAGTGTCTTCTTTCAAGAGACAATGGTTTCATTTGCAGTGCAAAGGGTTCATTAACTGCAACCATTTTAGTTTGAGTATGTATCTTGCGCTTGTGCTCAAAAATAGGGTCGAAGATGAGCGTGTTTTGACACGTTTTGGATTTCCTTTAATAGATGCCTGTAGTGAAACCTGCTGCTCTGCCAGTAGTTTTCCCCTTGTTTAATTTAACTGCAGGAAGCATTCAGAGGTTTACACAGCTCTGCAGATGTCAGGGATACTTCTTTATTCATGCACGGGGTCACAAAACTAGTGTCAAAGACTGTCTGACTGATATGAACCACACTTTGTTTTGTTTTTAGAGGCAGATTCATCTTAAAATGGAATATATGATACCACAATAAAAGACAGAACAAATTATAATAAACCCTTACTACCAAGGTTAAACGTCAACCAATTAGATTGTAACTTGCCAGAAAGTGCTTGTCAGGATTCAGGGTGGTCTGCGATTATTGTCAAGGTCGCTAATAACAGTAGAAATGTGCATGATGGAAAAATGCTGTGCAAATGTGTTCTCTTCATGCACAGACACGCAGATGACGTGAACAAAGAGCATTTCCAGCATGTAGAAATGCAGCACAGCGAACACTGTAAATGTCATGAGTAGATCATTTAACTATTTGTTTAGATTGGATTTTACTTTTTTTGACAGCAACTATATGGTTCTATTTGAAAATGATACTTAAAATAAGCCGATAATGCACAAACAGATTGAACAATACCTTAAATATGGATAGGAATAGTAAAAAATCTAATCTAACATTTCTGGTTCAGACTCTAATCCCTCTTTATAATAATTATTAGGGTTTTTTGTATTTTTGAGGTTTGAGGTGATATAGGTGACATGTACATATATGTGTGTGTGTGTGTGTGTGTGTGTGTGTGTGTGTATATATATATATATATGAAGACTTTAGATGCAAAAGCCTCTAAGTGCCATCTGAAATTTTCTTCTAGAATGATCATTTTTTATCAAGCTTGTATATTTATGTTCAGTTATTTAACTTTAATGGCAATGAAAATTACCAATTAATTGTCATTAAAGTGAAATTACTGAACTTAAATATAAGAGCTTGATGAAAATGCTCATTTTAGAAGAAAATTTCAGATGGCAATTAGAGGCTTTTGCATCTGAAGTCTTCATATATATATATAATACTTTTTTTGTGGTAGTATTAGTATGAGTTTGACTATCATCATTTTCATGTACATCATATAGCGTTCTGACTGAAGGTTATGTAAAAGGAATGTTCTTGGTTCAATTTAACTTAAGCTCTATTGACAGAATCTGTGGCCTGCAGTCGATTCCCACAGAAAATAAATTCATCTTGTTGACAGTCATGTGCTTTCATTGTAAGTGGATTTCTGTCAGCACCATTTTAAGTTATGTTTGTAAAAACTGAGGGACGAGTTTAAATTATTTTCAGTGATAATCAACAGCATGACACGGATACTGTCCATACACTGAACACAGAACATTCCTTCAATGTTTCTCTGAGATGACAACTTGAATTTAAACTTAAACCTGAATTTATATAATACTAAATACATGATAAAGGTTCTCCTAAGAAACTCTTATGTCTTTTTTGGATATAGATTTTACACAATTTAATTTTTTTTTCCATACATAATAATGAATGTGATATAATGATATTTGTTGCTTTTGTTTGTAATTAATCACAGGGTGAGCGTGGCCCTGCTGGCCCACCTGGAATACAGGGCGACATTGGAGTTGGACTTCCTGGAACAAAGGTCAGCCGCATATATCTTTTATATTTAAATACACTTAAATTCTCCAAAATCACCACAAACAATCAGACTTTAAAGCTGTAAAAACAAACGCCTAAGCTGATTTACTGGTCTCTCAGCCTTGAAAAGTTTGGGTCGCTTTTCAGTTCGCTTTTCCTAAAAGCATCATTAGCCAACTATGGTTGCAAGTTCTGTTGAATTGTGTTGGTAATGACAAAACTGGAGACCACATTTGGCTTTGGGAAACGCACCCCTGATAAACCACAATAACACCAGTTTAGACAAGCAAACAATCTCAGGATGGATGTTTTTTTTTCTTTTCCTTTCCTTTCCATGGTTAATGAGCCACCTAAACTGGGACTTTAATTTAACCCTATATGTATCATATTACAATTATAATGATCAGAACTTTACTGAAAAGCCTGTTGCACACAATCTACTACATGCCTTTTGTCGTCTGATTGATAGTTTAGTAGCAAGTAAAAGATCTTTTAGTATAATTGTAAAAATGTCCCCCTTCATGTCTTATTTGTGACCCTGGACCATAAAACCAGTCACATGTCGCACGGGTATATTTGTGGCAATTGCCAACAATATATTGTAGTCAGGTACAGGTAGTATTGGTCAAAATTATAGATTTTTCTTTTATGCCAAAAATCATTAGGATATTAAGTAAAGATCATGTTCCATGAAGATATTTAGTAAATTTCCTACCGTAAATATATAAAACATTTATTTTTGTGAGTGAATGCTGCACAATCGTGAACATAAATGTAGAACTTTAAAGGAGATTTTCTCAATGTTTCGATTTTTTTGCACTCTCAGATTCCAGATTTTCAATAGTTGTATCTCGACCACATATTGTCCTATCCTAACAAACCATACATCAATGGAAAGCTTATTTATTCAGATGATATATAAAATTTGACCCATGTGACTGGATTTGTGGTCCAGGGTCACATTTAAAAAAAAGTAAACGTAAGAATAGCTTTTATATTGTTAGAAATATTTCAAGATGAACATTTACTGCATACAGCATTTTTTTTTAAACATGTTAAAATGTGAGTATCAAATATGATCCATGAGGCCTTTGAATCATAATTGTTTTGCCCCTCAAAATTAAAGCTACAGAGTTTTGATCATAAAACTAAGAATTTAAATATTATCCTAAGACATATTATTGGGTGATACAGAGTCACAACTGACATTTATATGCATTTTATGTAACTAGTCTGCTACCAGAATCAGAATTTCATCTTAATTTTTGGTCAAAACAACAACTGCACCAAATTGCATATTTTTTTCTCAGTTTGGATTTCTGAATAAAACAGTTTTTTCAACAACAACAAAAAAGAAAAAGAAAAAATTTAAATAAAAGAGAGGGTGGATTTGGTTTCCGATAACCATCAATTCAGTATCAACATATTACCTATGGTTACAGACGAAATAACACAAATAGCTCCATATTCTCACTATATCATATTATATGAGCCATAAAATGCTGGTCTATCAAATATTATAAGGTTTTGTCTAAAGGTTCCTTATTCCTAAAAAAAAATTCTGACAATTCATATCCATATTTTTTATCTTGACATAGATAGTAATGATTCTCATATATGCAGTCATATTTTATATTTCTTACTCTTTCTCCTGAATTGTTCACTCTGATCCGTCTGCAGGGAGATATGGGATTTCAGGGGAGATCAGGTCCTCCGGGTCCACCAGGCATCGGCGAGCCAGGTCTGCCTGTAAGTATACAAGCAGAAGGTCCGAAATATTCAGTTTATTAATCAGCCCACGCTGAATTCACACCCAGAGGTTTGTACAGAATTTAAATGCACATCATGCACAAAGATCTACACATGCCCCATGTCCCTTGCATGCTAAATTATTAAATATTTTGGCTAATTTAATAAGAATGTAGCTCCATTTAACACATTTATTTAACATGATTAACAGATTTTCCCCACAAAATCAGCACAGAAAATGCAGCACACTCTGTTTAGGCCTTCAACTCAGCATGCAAAAACCACTATAAGATACAAGAATAAATTCTTTACTTAGGCTTATTATAATTGTGATTAGATTATGTTCTTGCATTGTGGTGCTATATGACATTTTTCTTCACATTTCTTCATCAAATCAGGGGCCTCAAGGGCCACAGGGGGTTCAAGGTGAGAAAGGACCACAAGGAGAGGGTTTTCCAGGTCCAAAGGTAAGGTTAGCCCAAAAACAGACCATGTTCTCACTAATGTCACTCTCTGCTCTTTAATCTAGCTGGAGATTTGTAGCAGCCAAAGGCAATCTGAGAAGATCTAAGTAAACAAATTCAAGACTGTCATTTTTTTTTTTTTTTTAATATACCTCATTAGAGGCTCAGAGTCCCCTGGTAAATCATCATCTCAAAACCCAAAGCTATTAATTACTGTATGTTCACAGGTATATTAGCTGAGCATTACCAGCCGGAGGACACGAGGCAGAATTTATTGGATCCATTTCCTTGAACTCTATTAAGCCTCTTTGTAATCTATCTAATGTTAGCATCTAACGAGATCTACATCAAAGCCAGAACTGCATGTAAAATGTAACCATAATTGAAAAATATAGCAGAGAAACTTGAGACCTACTGTATTTCTGAACCTCAGCGCTTTGAAAACCTGCATACAGTAGCTAAACTATATTATATCATTACTTTATGATGATATTCAGTATGCAATATATCAAGATGATGCAAACAAATTCAGTTTTGAACCGATTCATTCATACAGTTTGAACTGATTCACAGGAATGAGCAGAACTTACCAGATCTAAGACCATTTTTGCTTCTTAAGTTCATTATTAAAGTCCCCATGAAATCAAAATGGAAGTTTTTTGCCTTTTAGTATGAATATGTTAGCCTTGCTGTTATCTATAAGCTAGTGTGCTCCAAAACAATGACAACATTTGCATTTAGAAGAAATAAGCATTCAAAACTTACAGTCTCTCACTTCCACCAATATGGATCAATGATTTTGATGACATTATCACTCTGCACTTCAGCTTCCATCAGATTTTCTGTCCAATCAAATGCTCTCTAGAATCTAAAGCCTCCCGCCGCCGTACATTATAAATAGACGCTGAAGATGCGGCTGAAATCGGTCACTTGTTCACACATTTACCATTTTCTACATGGGGAATGACACATAGTGCACTATATAGGGTATAGGGAATGATTCAGAGCACGACAACGTTTCGCTTTCCATTGGGGCGAAGGAACACACAGTCTGCTCCAGTTCTGCACAGAATGCTATATTTTAAAGTGATATGGAGGAATGGAGGAGAAACATTGGAGATTTGGTGGAAACTTCGGCGGCTTTACCGAGCACAGCGGCTCTGGCCGAGCTGTGATATAAACGCCGGGAAACGCGTGATTACAGGACTTCCTGTTTCAGGAAATTAGTTCAACACATTAAATAATGCTGCGCGTTTCAAGGCACTTCAGTGGGCCTTTAAAACATCTCGTCATGAAATGTTAGTCAAGCGCAGCTTCTTTTCCTGTGTTGATGTATTTCCTACTAAAACAGGAAGTTGGGGCGGGACATATTAAATGGCTCGTCAATTTCTTTAAATAGCCAATAGGCTTTAGTTTACCTCACACAGCTCACAGCCATGAGCAACGATTTAAATATAGCTAAAATATAAATTAAACTGAAATAAAAAAAAATATAAGAAAAACGTAAACACTAGAAATGTTGGCATAGCAACTAACTGAAATAAATAAGTTTAAATAAGAAGTACTAAAATGATAAAAAAATAAATAAAATAAAAGCTCAATAGAAATATTTTTTTCAAAACAATAAAAATTATAAAAGCCAATAACAAAATTAATAAAACTTAAATCAAATAAAAAAATATTAAAATGAAAACTAAAAAAAATATTTAAAATAAAAGCTAATTAAAATATTAACAAATACTACAATATTGTATCAATAATACTGGAATTCATCAGTGGTGAAGGTTTTATTTTGATTATTGTTGAGCAGTGTTTATTATATTAAAATAAAACCAAGATCAACAAATCCTGGATCAGCTCTAATTTAATCCTTATTAGTTCAACGAACCATCAGACAAATTGAGCCACTTTGAAAGAACAACAATTTCCCTCATTTAGGGATTGTACTGTATCATTATCAGTCGTAAATCCTAGAGTGAACGTTTTCTATTGACAAAGAAGCAATACGAGCAGTGCAGTAAATGCATCTGAATGGGAGGTTGGCATTTCAGAGACACTGGTCTGACACTGCTCTTTTGTTTGACAGGGGGACCGGGGTCTGGAGGGGCCGAAGGGACCAAGAGGACAGCCGGGCCCGGGAATCAAAGGCGATAAGGTGGGCTGTAAATATATCAGCCCATGAATGGGCTTCACACAACCACACCATCTGTCTCACACAAAAGGCTTAATGAAGTTTGTAAAGTGGCCATACATTACCACTTAAATGCTGGGGACTGATTGGACAGTGATAGAGGGCGAGAAAGGGCAGATAGGAGGATACAGCTCAAATTACTGTGGGAAAAAATGAGTCCTGCTCACCTACTGAGTATCATGAAACACCAGTCAATGCTCAGAATATACAGGTTATTATTCACATAAGTTCATTTTTAGAGCTGTTTTATTTAGTGCCGTCCATCCTCTCTGTGTCCTCAGGGTGAGCTGGGGCCTCCAGGTTTGCCAGGACCAATTGGACTCACAGGCCTTGGCATTCAGGGTGAAAAGGTGATATAATGCGTCCTTCCTTGACTTTTATAGGGTTCAATGAAATAAGAAAATGTACATGAATTGACATTAATTATTCTATAACATATAATGTTGTCCTTATCAGTTAAACTGCACCTTGTCATAACAGACTATAGTCTATTCTCTTGGAGCAGGATTGGGCGCTCCTGGTCTATTATTTTGTTATTTAAAAGATTAAACATACAAGTGTGCCATTTTGTGTGCCATTCAGTGTGCCATTTTGATGTATTTGAAAGTAATTCACTAATTAACACTAATTTCAGTTAATCAAGGAATGCATAATGCATTACATATTAATAGTAGTGGCCGAAAAATTATGTCCGGCCTAGGAAAATGTACATCTTCAACCTTTATTCAAATATTAGTACAAATTTGTTAAAGTTTTTTTTTTTTTTTTTTTGAGTCAATTGTTTGATTTGTGAAAATGAATCAGTGAATCATGCCAAATTGTGCGGACATCAAACAAGAGAGAACCAACTAAATATTAATAACTGATTATGTGGTAGTCAAGATATGCTTTTTCCTGTGAGGGCATTTATGCATTTTTTTTTTTTTTTTTTTGGCATAGTAAAATAAAACCTGTAGCTGTGGTTAACCTTTTTTGGCAATAATATTTTCCTCAAATTTTGATTTGTAGAGTCATTAAAAACAATGATCCCCTCCAGGCATCACTTTTGGCCACTACTGTAATATCCAGGATTGGATATTAAATAAAGTATCAGTATACTACTTAATCATATATATATATATATATATCTCCACCCCCGAAATAAAGGAAATTATTATTTCTAGCACAATTATTATTAGCGATCTTAAATGTTAGGTTTTCTAATGTAATATTTCTCAATCTCAGGGTGTTGAGGGTCCGAGAGGGCCTCCGGGAGGAAGAGGAACACCAGGAGAGGGCCTCCCTGGTCCCAAGGTTGGTACTGCTAAAGATTGAAGAGAATAACGTAATTCATGGCAAACTGTAAAAGGAAGTGTCAAATTTGTTCTTGGCTTAATCTGTTGACTATATTTTCTATTTTTCAAGGGAGAACAAGGTTTACCAGGAGAGATGGGGGCGCCAGGAGAGAGAGGGCAGGGCGAATCCGGACCAAAGGTTTGTATTCTTAATAAGCTCAACAAAGGAATGGGCCATTCAGGATGGAAGCCAATTTAAGACCATGATGAAGAATTTAGGTGATACTAGGGATGAGCCCGAAGCCTAATTAAGAATTTGGAAAGGCATAGAAAATGAATAACGCATTCTACGGAGTCCCTAAAGGGACATGGTTATGCTTGCTGTGGTAGTAGGTTACATTACAATACATCAGATCTCACTTATCACGTGAAGACAGTAAGGAGAGATGATGGTCTGAGGATTTGGTGTGCAACAGATCCTGAACGTCATTGACAAATATCTTATCTTGTAAAGTGTGTGGTCAGTGCCACCGCTCCTACACAGAGTACGTGTGATCGTGAATTGGAAAGCGAAAGTGAAAAGCGAACGTCCATTCAAAAGCGATTTCAAAATCTGCATATTGATAGCAGCTCCATGATGTTCGCACATTATATACAACATAATTGCCCACCTATATAATTTTGAGAACGCAAAAGCATTGAAATATATGTTTTCTTGCCATCTCATATCTCATGTCCCTTTAGGGGCTCCGTAGAGTGCATCATTTCCTTTCCGAACATAGTATTTGGTTTCTGGCACATCCTTACTAAGTACTGATATTATTTCTTCAGGGTGAGCCTGGTTCATCTGGCCTGGCCGGGGTACCTGGACTTCCCGGGGAGGACGGTGCTCCAGGACAAAAGGTAACTCAACTTTCTGATGTCTGGACTGCTCTGAGGTCATCTAACATCTAATTTTCTCTTGGATATTAGATTTGTCTCGGAGCAAATAAGTTAACAAATTAGTGAACCGGATATTAAATGCATTACAAAACCTAATGGGGAAGACATTATGGGCCAGATTTACTAACATCTTGCACCAGCGCAAACCCTCTTTTGGTGTAAAAAAACGAAAAGCATTGAAAAAAAAAATTAGCACTGAAAAGGCGTGGACAGGTTTATTTTTTTGCATATTCCTTATTGCATATGCATTTGTAGGAGTTTCCCTTTCAGATGCAACATTTATGGGAGGAGAGTATTTAAATAAATCAAGCAAGGTGATTTACTAAGGTTTGCGCTCGTCAATTCACTGGTGTTTGCACCATTATTTACAGTATTTCAATTAATCATAAAATGGCCCTGATATGTCACTAGACATTAAGAAATCATGTTCATTTCAAATACTTATATCACTGACAACAGTAGTCCGGCCAGGATATTGTCATTTAAAAGTGAAGTTGCAGCCCTCAACTGATGTTGATGTTGTCATGCTGTGTTTTGGCCTGATGCCCCACCCTCCACCTATCTACCAATCACGAAGTCAGTAGTGTTTCGACATCCGGGTTGCCAGCTCTGCTCTAGTTACCACAGCTGCAGCTACAAACGTGTCGGATAAAAAATGTCTAACGTTACGAAACCTAAAAGACCTCGTTATGAATCCGAAATACGTCGTGACAAAGTCCGAAAAAAAAACGTACTGTATAGGACTCGTCACTTGCCATTGGAAGCTCCTTATAGTAGGCTACGTTCCTGCTGGATCCTGCAGCCTAACTGGCAACCTCGAGTGATTCACAGTGATTGCAGTACCAGTTTTGGCCACAATCTTACATACGGTTCCTTTAAGACAAGCTATGTGCAAATTCAGTTAACACCATTGCTGAGTATTTTCTCTTTAAAACTGCAGTGAAAAAAAGAAGTGCGGGCGAGTTTAACTATCATTAACTATGACCGCTCGCTCTAAAGCAGTGGAGTCTCAGGAGAAGCCAGGTTATCCGTATATTTTAACATTAGCAAACACCACAGCTGTTTGATACCATAGTCATGCATAAGGCTAATCTAATTAATTACGTTAAGTGCTGATGTTGTAAAGAGCGATACCATTGTGTTTATCTCAGTAAGTTGACCGAGTGAATCTCTGAGCTGGTGTGAGCGAGTGGAGGCGGGGCTAATTAGCATATTCATGGATCCGTGTATACTAAATGAAGCAAGGGTGTAGAGTTACATTCAAGCTATTTTTAAAGCATGAAGAAGAAGAAAAAAATTCACAGGAAAAAAACATTAAATATGTCATTTTGGTGATCAAAGATGAGTTAAAAGGGATACAATTATTGACAACAGGGGGACTTTAAGCCAGATGCTAATTTGCACTGCTACTGGTAGATTGCGATGGTCATTATGGAAATTATCTAGCGGAATCTGTGTTCTTTTATTTGTCAGTAGATCACGTGCACAACTTTCCACTCCCATCGGCGATTTTTGGGAATTGCTCTCTCATGCTAATTTGCCCTGTTTAGTAAATCTGGATCTATATTCCTTCCATTGTGTTTCACTTCACTCAGGGTGAGCCTGGGGCATCAGGTTTCAGGGGACCTGAAGGTGCTCCTGGAATTGGCACTCAAGGAGAGAAGGTACTTTGTTCATTAATGTTATTAATATTCAATATGTGCCAGAGTTTCTTTCTATATGAGTGTCTTGTGATTGTCATCTGGTGGATGTCAAAAAAGTATCATATGTCATTATAACCACCAGTATGTGTTGATTGATGTTCTATGTTGTAATCTTAATAGGGAGATCAGGGCCAACGGGGCATTCGAGGGTTGCCAGGTTCTCCTGGCATAAGTGGCCCCTCAGGAGCAAAGGTGAGAATATCAACAACAAAAAAACACACACACACACAAAAAAAAATAGAGTGCAACTTTGGTTCTGGAAGTAGTTTCTTTAGAATGGTAGTAAAGGTTTATTGTAAAATATTGTAAAATATGTTGTTTTTTTTTGTTTTTTTTGCTAATTCAAGAGTGTAGGGAGAAAAAGAATGAGGCTTCTGTTTCCAAAACCTTATTATTGTGCTCTACGGGGAATAACTAAAGGAACTAAATATGAATATGATATGTGAGGAAAACTGCATGATTTTTTTTAGCTCCAAGCTTACAAAACCAATCATTGTTTGAAGTAACAGTGCAACACAATGCTTGTGGTTTTTCACAGTTTTAGAAGTAATGCAGTTACATCATAGAAACATTATACTGCTTTTCAGGGAGAGCCAGGCACACCAGGAAGACTGGGCATGCCGGGATTTCCTGGACGAGCTATTGCAGGATCAAAGGTAACAAAGCCAAGCTACTACAACTGAGCCCCTCCTTACAGGCCCACTGCCAGCACAATGAATCAGAACATTTCTATGTCACATTCATCAATGCCAACTTAGCAATAAAAGAGAGTTAAGTAATGCTATGACCTCATCTCCTTGTGCCTTCAGGGTGATGTGGGTCCCACGGGTCCTCCCGGACCGATTGGAGAGACTGGTTACGGCTTGCCTGGTCCAAAGGTGGGACTTTTTAATCTGTAGAACAGTGAAGAAAATGAGCAAAAGGAATGAGATATAACCAGTGAAAAGTTTGGAATAATGCATTTATTTGAACAAAAATACAGTAAAAACAGTAAAATTGTGAAATATTACAATTTAAAATCACTGAAAATATTTTAAAATGTAATTTATTCCTGTGATGCAAAGCTGAATTTTCAGCATCATTACTCCAGTGTCACATGATCCTTCAGAAATCATCCTAATAGACTGATTTGCTGCTCAGTTATAATCAATTTAAATTATAATAATAATTACTGTATTTTTACTCTATTTTTGATCAAATAAATGCATGAACATAAGAGTTTTCTTATAGATAAATACATATTCATTTATATATTTATCCTCCCTTATCACATTTAGGGTGATCGAGGTAACCCAGGCCCTCCCGGACCACTTGGGCCTAAAGGTGAAGGATTCCCTGGTCCAGTGGTAAGCAATGTTTACATGCTTATTTAAAGCATCACTGCACACTCATTAGGGGCGATATTGAGTTCACGAGAAGACAATATTTTAACACTATTTTTAAGTAATCTTCAATGACAAAATATGTGACTGAAAGTCACAAAATACAAAACAAAGCAGGTGCATTTGGAAATGTTTTAACTTATCTAGGGCTGTCACTAACGACAATCAAGTATTCTGTCGATTATTTGGATTGAGTAATCGGACAATATTTTTGTGGTAATAAAAATAGTAAACAATAGCCTTAAAAAATATTTTAAATACATATATAATAACAATGAGGCAATAACAATTGGTTCCAATAAAGTATCAAAAGCAAGTAATCATATGGTTTTATTGAACAACACTGTTAAAATACATACTGTACTTGCATAGTATAACAATTGCGTGTAATGACCTGGGGCCTCATTTATAAACGTTGCGTACGCACAAAAGGCGGCGTACGCCGCTCTATACGCAATAATTGGTATTTATAAAAAGCAAACTTGAAGGGAAAATGTGCGGTCCTTCACGCAAACTCTGACCCAGGCGTACGCACAAAAACGGGTGAAATGAGAAATGGCGACACCGTCGGCAGATGGAAGAAACATGTGAAAGTGTGTGAAACTGTAGACCGTTGTGTAAAAGAAATGGCAATACTGCCTCTCATAAATAACATGAAGACTTCACAAAGCAAGTCTTACAATGAACAGCCTATACGAACACCTGTTTGATCAATCTGCAGTGTAAAACAAACAAAATCAAACGAAGATTACAACAGAAATGCAAATTAACACATATTTTAACATATTTAAATATGTTCTGCAATAATATTGGCATGTTATGCAATTCATCCTCATAACACATCTGTAGCTTGTCGGATGCAATCAAATGGATGGTAACTAGATGTACCGCATGGCGGTACAAAATATGACCGCCGCTCAGGCCTGCACTGGCTTTCCACAAAAATAAATGACGTGGAGCAATTTGGCTGTATTGTGTGTTTATGTATATACCTAAAAAAAGTAGTAGTATGTGCATGTCTGTCTGTGTGTGTGTGTATGTGTGTGTGTTTGTGTATGTGTGTGTCTGTGTGTGTGTGTGTCTGTGCGTGTATGTATGCGTGCGTACATGTGTGTGCGCGTGTGGGTTTGTGTGTGTGTGTATGGGTGTGTGTCTGTGCGTGTGGATGTCAGTGTGTGTGCATGCTTGCGTTTGTTTGTATTCCTGCATGTGTGTGTGTGACAGTATCATCCTAAACCAGCAACCCTTCGCTCAACACCACCATCTACAGGCCGATGAGTGTACAGGCACTAAATGTGCACATAAATTAATTTATTTTATACCCCCCCATGGATGAAATTCTACGAAACTTAGCATACCCCCAGAGGATGTCAAGTTAATCAAACACATGAAATATGGTGCAGTTCTGAACATCTCAACTGAAGATAGGGGCGATTAAAGCAGAATAATATTGCATTTTCATTTTTTATGGGAGGGGCGCAAATCACAAATGAGTGATTATGGGCTAGGTTGATGTGGGCCCTTAAGACCAACATACCATAAAAATGTCTTCATCCTCGGTGCCACGGTTCAGGTAGTTATTTAGGAAAAACTGCATTTTTTGGGTTTGGGGGGGCCCAGCGCGGGGGGGGGAGTGGCCCCCGGGGACCAAACGAAATTTTTCCGTAAAAGTCTAGTGGGGCTACATGCCCACCAAATGTCATGTTCCCCGGTGTTTCGGAGTCCCTGGTATCGTTGACGAAAAATTCAGTAGATGACGGAAAAAAAAAAGACCAACATACCAAAAACCATAAAAACTTTGACAATCCCTATATGACCGCTTTCGCTAGCTACGCTAGCGGCGGTCATAATAAAATGCCATGATGCCATCACAATGGGTAATGACGCACAATTCACATTGAGTGAAGTTACGTTTCTTGGTTTTCCTCTCTGTGTTTGCCATGATTTCGCAATCGATGAATATTAACTTGTGGGCGTTTCACGGACTATTTATGGGCAACTATGGGCGTGACATGAAGCCGCAAAAGCTGCGCTACATTTAGAATTGATTGTGATTTATTAAGGGAAAACTGCGTAGGATGTGCGTGTGCACGGTTTTATAAATCTGAATATTTCTGTGCGTACGCCACTTCTGACGCAAATCCTACGCAAAGTTTTATAAATGAGGCCCCTGGTGATTGTTGTTGTTACACTTCACAGCATGATCAAATCCTTGAGAAATATCGTCACGTTCTAATATCGCGAGATCTTGTGACCTAATGCTTATACATCACTCAAAAGATATATTTTTTAAGTAATTTTTATCATAGTTCCCTTACAAAGGTTTGTATATGAGCATGTGTGTTTACCTTCCACAGGGTCTGCCTGGTTTTCCAGGCCCATCAGGTGAGCCCGGCCCCGAGGGCATCGGTGTTCCTGGACCAAAGGTGAAGATACCACTTGAACCTGGCACAGCATGTGTTAATGATGACCTATGAGGGTCATTTCTGACTTTAAGTGTGTTCGACACTTCAACTTTATTAATTATGACTTGATTAATTACACAATGACAAGAATGGAAAGAAGGAGCTAAAGTTAGTAATTTGTCAGTGAGGGATTGAAGGTAATTTTGGTTGTTTTTTTAACCATCCTTTGAAATGCTGATATTATCAAAACTGACATTTCTATAAATGTATTGATCATGATGGGATGTTTTATAGTTTATTGCACAACACATCACAGAATACATTGATAACCCATTGATAATACTTACTGACATTTGGTTTTGTTGATTTCACTTAATGATGTCACTTCCTGGAGGATGATGTCATGAAAGAATTGGCATTTGCTAGTTATGGATTTGACAAAAGACTATCAGGATGCAATGTGATACTGAAGACAGAAAACGCCCAGTAAAAACTGATTATAAATTAAATTAATATTCCAAAAAAATTAATTAAAATTGTTTAAAAATATTCATATTAGAGAAAGGACAAAAAAATTAGGAAGCACTTTCAATAATAAAAAAAAAAAGGCCAATATTTACATTATGCTAGTTTATCATTGGCTTGAGTATAGTAGATGTTAATGGGATTTTTTGTTTTTGTCTAATTTATAAAAAGTAGTTAAATTATTTAAAAGTCACAATTGACTTGATTGTGTTATTGTGATAAAGAAAGCAAACTAATGATTGTGTGGCAATTAATACAGAAATATTGAGTTCAATACATTAAGATGGGAACATGAAAATGTACTGCATAGTAGGAATTAATTTAAATGGTGGTTTTGGTGAAACTTTCTCTTCAGGGAGATGTTGGGTTCAGGGGTTTGCCTGGTTTGCCAGGACCACCTGGTGAAGGACTGCAGGGACAGCCGGTAAGATTGATATTCATTCCCATAAATCTCCCTGACTACAGTAATGAAACTGTGATGCCGCACGGCCTGAACAAGCATGCATTGGGAGTCTGTCTGTGTTGCTGTGGAGATTGAGGAAGACAAGCTGTCTGTTCTGCCCTTATTGATTCTGCTTTATTGCTGTTTCAGGGTAACATGGGAAGACCAGGTCTTCCAGGGCCACAAGGACCCCCAGGGGAAGGTATTCAGGGACCCAAAGTAGGTTCATTTAATACAGATAAAATAATTATACATTGATATTTTTCAGCAGTCGTTTTCAACCAAACAATTCAAAATATACATTACCAGTCAAAGGTTTGGAATAATCAAGATTTTTGAAATTGTGAAATATTACTGCAATTTAAAATAACTGTTTTCTTTTTTAATTAAAAAATGTAATTTTTATTCCTGTGATCAAAGCTGAATTTTCAGCATCATTACTCCAGTCTTCGGTGTCACATGATCCTTCAGAAATCATTATAATATGATGATTTGCTGCTCAAGAAACATTTCTGATTATTAGCAACGTTGTAAACTTTATCTGAGGATAGAAGCAGCAAAAAAACTGTTTTCAACATTGCTAATAATAAGAACCATTATTAAAAATAATAATTGATGATAACTGAGCACCAAATCAGCATATTAGAATGATTTCTGAAGGATCACGTGACACTGAAGACTGGAGTAATGATCCTGAAAATCTCAGGAATAAATATGTATATATTTATTCTTATAAATATACAATAATATTCCACAATATTACGGTTATACAGTATTTTGATCAAATAAATACAGCCTTGATGAGCATAAGAGACAAAAACATAAAAAATCTAAATTATTCCTAATTTTGACTGGTAGTGTGCTTTAAATAAAAATCAAGACACCTTTTAAACTAAATTAAAAAAAGATATAATTGTCATGATGTCATTTTAAATCAACAGCAAAATCATGAATATATGCAATATTGCTCACCTCTACTGGAATGTAATAGCATTGTGTCCAAGTCATGATAACCTGGTTTAGAAAATAAAATAGTTTGTTGAATCCATCAGGGTGATCATGGGGGTCCTGGAGTGACAGGGCCGAGGGGTCCATCAGGAGAAGGACTTCCAGGCTCCAAGGTGAGACTAACTAAAGAAGACGGGGGAGTTATAAAGATGTTACATTAGTGTGTGTTCACACTTGTAGTTCAGTTCACTTGGTTTCATTTAGTCCTGGTCCACATAGCATTCACATTGGCATTTTAACAGCGAACCTAAAGCCATGGAGATGTGTTCATAACCTGATTGGTCGGCTTTTATCACATATATCTCGCAACAGAACTTACCGAACGTCCAAAACTATGCTGTGTGCTGGGATAAATGCCCTTGTTGTATGTGCGTAGCCGAAATATGATGGTATTTTGACCAGCTGAGAACTCGTGAAGAGCTTATAAAATGTGTAAAGGAGTCAAAACAGCATCAGGAATCCCTCCATCACACACACAAACCCAGATCTGCAGTGAGGAGACGCGGTTCTGATGCCTGTGATGGGCAACATCTCGACTGTGAAGAGGAATAAACAGTATTCTGTCCTTTTTAGGGTCGCATCTTGTGACATCATTTCCTGTTTTTGGTCTTTGCCTCATGTTGCGTTCATATTTTAGTTGAACCGTACCAGAGTTCGTTTGGAAGCGGAGCGAGACCCATGTTTTCAGGGATCTCGGTCCACTTGTTTGGTGCGCATCAGGGTTCGGATGGCAGCGTTCACGCTTATTCAAATGAACAATCGCACTAACAGAGCAATCGCACAAGTGTTCGTTTTAATCCAACCAAACATGCCAAGTGTGAACGCACTCTTACACTCCTATTCGCACGGGATTAGTATTATGGGGACCTCGTGTGATTTGGAAATTACCCACCCACATCTAAATTTTGTGCATTCGCATGGGATAAGCGAAGCCTGTGATTTTACTGACGGATATATGATGTCAATAGGCTATTGCTTGGAAATGTCTTGTTGTTATTATAGGTCTAGCTGTATGATATATCATAAACAGAAGAATGTTCCTACCGCATGCTGTGCTATACATGTCATCCATCTCCATCTAATCATGGTTTTCAGCTTTCTCTTTCTGCAAATTGTATAGTTGTATGGTGTATAGCGATATGACCCAGCACCCAAAATACTATCAAAACACTCAAACTCAATTCTTTGCGAAAGATGGATAAAAAAAGCGCACAGGAAACAAAAACCTTGAAAAAATTATAAACGACCTCGCCAAATCACAGAGATGCCGATTCGCACGGGACTAATATTATCACAGGACCTCTGTGTTGGTCGGTCATTTGCGGTCAATTTTTACTTTACAAATTACAGAAATGGCCGATTCGCACAGGATTAAGATCACAGACAACCTCCGCAATTATTACAAATGACTAGAGGTCACCAGGTAATACTTATCCCGTGCGAATAGGGCTTTAAAGGCACAGCCGTATAAAAGCAACCTGCTTAGTTCAGGTCTAAATGAAAAAAGGGTCAGAAAGATTTTTTTATGAAAAATTGTCTATTTTAAGTGTACCTCAGGTATAAAAATTCAATGATTTTAAAATCACTGATATCAATGATATGACCCCGTTCATCTGTATGTCTCTCTGTCCTGCAGGGTGATCGTGGTTTGCCTGGGGAAAGAGGCTTTAAAGGAACCAAAGGTGACTTTGGTGACCCAGGGACTCCAGGACTAGCTGTGAGTTCATTTAGTCACTATAAACCATCGTTTGTGCAAAGAGTAGACAGTGTAAATTAGTACATTAGTGTGTTTAATGAGTGTTTAAATCTCCTCCATTAGGGAAGACCAGGATTCAAGGGCGAACAAGGACTCACGGTAAGATTTTTCAATTGTAGATTAGGTTTAGTAGATGTTAAATTTAGGAATGCAATGATAACATATGCATTGTAAATATTAGCAAATTCAGTCATTTTTAATGATTTTTCAGAGAGAAGACATAATCATGCTTGTTAAAGTGTTCATTTTAGGAAAACTGCAACAATTTGCTTTGTATTTATTAGCAAATTCTGTCATTTTCAATGCTTTTCAGAGGAAAGACAATCCAGCTGATTTTAGGGAAACTATGCAACATATGCATTGTGAATATAAGTAACTATAATATTATAATATATAAGTAAACAACGTTTTTAGAGGGAAGACATAATCAAGCTTGAGTTAATGTTTGGAAAACTATGCAACCACATGCATTGTAACTATTACCAAATACAGTCATTTTTCAATAATTTTTTCATAGAGAAGGCACAATCCAGCTGATTAACAAGTTCATTTTAGGGAAAACTATGCAACAATATGCATTGTAAATATTAGAAAATGTAATAATTTTTAATTGATTCTTCAGAGAAGACATAATTAAGCTTGAGTTAATGTTTGGAAGACAATGCAACCATATGTAAATATTAGCAAATTCAGTCTTTTTTTTTTTTTTTTTCAGAGAGAAGACATAATCAAGCTGATCAAGGAGATTTGTGGTGAGTCTTAGGTTTTAAAAATGGCAAATCAAATGATTTGATAATGAAATAACAGGTGCGTCATGATATGACTGTATATTTCTAGGATGTGGTATCAAGTGCAAGGAAAGGCCCATGGAGCTGGTGTTTGTGATTGACAGCTCTGAGAGCGTGGGCCCGGAAAACTTTGAGATCATCAAGGACTTTGTCACAGCCTTGGTGGACCGTGTCACAGTGGGCCGTAATGCCACGAGAATTGGTCTCATTATTTACAGTTTGGAAGTCCATCTGGAGTTTAACCTGGCCAGGTATATGACAAAGCAGGACGTCAAGAGGGCGATCAGGAACATGCCTTACATGGGAGAGGGCACCTATACTGGCACTGCCATCCGCAAAGCCACACAGGAGGCCTTTTACAGCGCCAGGAACGGTGTCAGGAAAGTAGCCATCGTCATTACGGATGGACAAACGGATAAAAGGGAATCCGTTAAGCTGGATATTGCGGTGCGTGAGGCTCAAGTGGCGAATATTGAGATGTATGCGCTGGGTATCGTGAACACCTCTGACCCCACACAAGCAGAGTTCCTGAGGGAGCTCAACCTCATTGCCTCTGACCCTGACAGTGAACACATGTTCCTCATTGATGACTACAACACGCTGCCAGGTGAGCATGGAAGAAAAATAGCCTATATGCACAGACAAATTATTAGCTTATGTATTTTTAACTGCATATTGGCCTGGGAGATATAACAAAAAAAAATTTTTTTAGAATATATAATAATAAACAATAAATTGCATTAAATGTAATAAAACAAATACATATATTTTGTTTACAATGATTGTTATAAAAGATAAATAGCCTAAATGCACAGATAAATGATTATGTATTTTTAACTGCATGCATATTGGCCTGGGTGATATAACTAAAATATATATATTTAATAATATAAAATAATAAACAATACATTTTATTAAATGTAATAATAAAACTAATAAATATATTTTGTATACAATGATTGTTATAAAACATAAATGTTGACATATATAATAGTCAATAGGCTGAAAAATATGATAATTATTTAAAATATAAAATAACAAATAATAAAATTGTATTAAATATAATATAAAATAAATCATTTGTTATAAAACAAATGATGGCAATATTGAATCTTGTCAATCGGCTGAATTATAATGCGATAATGAAATATGAAATAAACATTTTTATACAATGATTGTTATAAAACATAAATATTGACATATATATGTAATAGTCAATAGGCTGAAAATATAATAGAAATGACATTTTAAAATATAAAATTGTATTAAAGATAATATTAAAGATAATTTTTTGATAAAACATTGACGATGTTGAATATTGTCAATTATATTTTATAATACAAAATAATTCAATTATAAATTTGTATTAAATATATGTTTTTATAACAGCCATTGTCACCAATTATACTGAAAATGTGTAATGCAAGAATTAAAATACGGCAAAAATCTAGTTAAAATAATCAAGGCATGTTTTCTAATTTCATATATTTAACTATTTTTATGCACATGCACCAATTCAGCAATAGAGTAATACTATACACCTACATATAAAAATGAATAAATTAAAAACATAAGTGGCGTTCTGAGTTCTGAGTGGCTTTTGAGTGGTGCAAACATTTGTAAAGCTCTGAATCGATTCACTGAAATGGACATTTTGAACTGATTCCCTAAAATGAATGAATCTTACCAATTTTAACAATTTTTTTCCAGATTTTTAAATCAGATACACTATTTAAACATCCCTAAACAAATCTTAACTCATGTTCAATTTAATGATACGCGTTTAAGATCGCAATATTCATGATGTTGCCTAATTTTGTATCAGCAAGTCATCATGAAGAGTCTAAAGGATTCCTGTAGTCGTCATTTCCATAGATATCATATAATAAAGGCTAGATGTCTCGTCCACGCTGCTGGCCAATGGAGGTCGACGTCCGCACACGGCGGCCATCTTGCCACAGGGAGCTCGCTCACTCATAACATTGTGTTAATGGTGCGTGTACTTTTTAAATAACCATAACTTGCTCAATTTTCTACCGATTTTCAAACGGTTTGGTTTGTTATAAACGTCAGAGATGTAGTTATGACACTGCATACTTATCAATAAATATAATATTATATATTTAAATATGTTCAAGCATCCAGAATTATAGCCACGTTCATAACGTTTGTAAGAAACCAAACCGTTTGTAAATCCGTCAAGATTTCAGCGAGATAAGAGGATTTGTGTTCGTGCTGATCACTCACCTTACTTCAGATACCACAGAGCTCGCCAGAAAGCTCCCCTGTGACAAGATGGCCGCCGGTGTGATGCCGTTCGAGACTCCGCCTTAAGACATCTAGCCTTATATGGATATCTATGGTCATTTCAACAGTTTCAAGCTCAAACGAACCGCATCTTGCTCTGTGTTCGTGTCTTTACGCAGCTCTGGAGTCTAAGCTGGTCAGCCAGTTCTGTGAGGATGAGAACGGGGCCCTCTTCTTCAACAAGATTACCAACGGCTTGAACGGAAACAACGGCTATGTCTACAACAACGGCCAAAAAGACATTTACTCAAACGGGAACAGTGTTTATGGGAGCAGATTTCAGGAGTCACTGGACAGATCGGCGGTGACGGGTCACACCAGAGGCAGAGGACACACCATACCTCTTCCCATCAACCCTGGCCCTCTCAAAGCACAGGTCAGCTCACATAAACTAACTTACTGTGAATTTCATTTATACTGTAAACACACACAAAGTGATTTGAAGCGGGGCGCTGTCTGAGTGTGTGTTGTGCTGTGCAGGTGGAGAATGACTATGACGCAGAGGATCATGACATAAAGACACGAACTCAAAGTGGAGGCACCATTGCTGTTGTCAATAAAACCGTCCAACCTGTACAGCAAGGAACCTCTTCGTCATCATCGGTATCAGTATCTTCATCAGTGTCGACGCATTCTACCTCAGTGAATGTGAACGCAAAGCCTCGTCCTGAAGTGATAAAAGGTAATAAGACAATGCACTCCACACCAACATTCTCCAGCTAAATGGAAAATTTGGTCATTTACTCCCATTATGCCCTTCTATAAAGTCTTGATTTATTTTTGAGGTCTTATTTTTCGCACATTTCACATTATTGCAGCACCTCTCTTCCAGTCTGTCAGTAACACTCTGGTTTAGTTCCTGTCTCTATGAAGCCCCTCCTTCTAAAAAGCACAATGTGCTCTGATTGGTTGGATGGACCGGTGTGCTGTGATTGGTCAACCGCTTCGAGCGTGTTTCGCAAATGTCACGCCCCCTTAACCATGAGTTTCAACACACTACTAACTAACTCAACCAAGCCTCTGCCCTTTTTTGCTTATGCCTTCTATTTTTAGGTTGAATTATTTAAATGAGGAATATTGTGACGTTCGTACCTGGAAGAAAACTCAAGACTACAATGGAGGCGTTTCAGGGAGTTCAGAAACTGTGACACTGATATAGAGAATAACTCAGAGCTTTTTCATGCTCAAACAGCAACATTACACGCTGAAGACAGTTTATAGTGTAAAAAAAAGTGTAATAGTGAACTGATCTTACTTTCTCTTCTTCTGGGGTTTGTCAGAATCAGCTCCCCTGGATCCTCGGTGTCTGCTCAGTATCAGTCAGGGTTCCTGTAGAGACTACATCATTCGCTGGTACTACGACAAACAGGCGAACGCGTGTGCTCAGTTCTGGTATGGAGGCTGTCAGGGCAACGACAACCGTTTCCAGACAGAAGAGGAATGCAAGAAGACGTGTGTCCGCGCCAGCACAGGTATTACTCACTCCTGCAGACGGGAATTCTGATGCTGTTATAAAACACAAATATTGCCGTTAATAAATATTGTCAATAGGCTGATAAGTATCATACAAATTATATTTTATAACATAAAATAATTAATAAAAATTATATTAAATATGTTTTTATTATTACCATTTATATTGGAAAATATAAATAAAAAACATAAAATGTAATGCAAGAATTCAAATACAGCAAAAAATCTAGTTAAAATAATCTATTTTTTTAGATATTTAACTATCTTCATGCACATGCACCAATATAATAATAAACGAAAAACATAAGTCTGGATTCTCCTAGTTAAAAGAAATCTTTAGGGAATGTTCTAGGTTTAATACATTTTAAGCTCAGTCAAAAGCAGCGTTGTGATTATTATTGCAATTATTACAATTATTATTGTTACATTTATTGAAATTAAGCCTTAAAAACTTCTCATTCTGGCCAGTGTTGCTATTGTTAACTAAAACTAAATAATTGAAATTATTGTCTGTAATTAAAATAAAGCTGAAATAATATCAAATATGATTGTTAGATGAAAAAATGTAAACTTAAAAATTAGAGCTGTTGCTTTAGCAACTAACTGAAATAAGTTGACATAACTGAAATTCTAAATATTAAATATAAATATTATAATATTATGTAAAAACATACTAAAATAACATAATTTGTGGCATAATGCCAATTATGTTTTTAATGTAAATTTAATATAATTTTTATACAAAATAAATGTTACCTAAACCACAGTTACACACAGTTAAAAGCAGAAATGTGAAATTATTTTTGCTAAAGCACTGTGAATTATTAGGTAAAAACAAAAGGTAAAGTTGTCTAAAAAAAAGTTGTTTAGATAAATTTTGCCTATGCATTACAGACATAATACTTGAGAACATTATATAACAAATACTGTCAAAAACAGAACTTTCCTTTAAAATGTGCAAAGCTTTACATCTTTCTGTCATATTTTACTGACTTTTTCTGCCATTTTTTTTTTATAGCTGGCTAAACTGGATGAAGATCTACATCGGTCATCCTACACTCAACCTCAATAGATGAACTTTATGCTGGTGATGATGATGATGATGATGATGATGATGGTGATGATGATGATGTACCTCAATGACAGATGCCCACTTCGGTCCCTTCTTTTTATATCATAAAAATGTTCCCCAACTTTAACTCTTTCCCACCAGCGATTTTTATTTTTAAAAAGTTGCTAGCCAACACCAGCATCTTTGATCATTTAAAAAAAAAAAAAACTTTCATGGCCTCCAGAATATTTTGTTGTAAGAATATCTGAACCTACAATATATTAAAAGAATGAGCCTTAAAAAAGAATGAGCCTCTGCTTTGAAAACAAACAAACAAACAAAACAATTTTATTCCAGCTTTATCCATTTTTTTTAATAATGAGTAAGTTAGGTGAGAAAATCACATTTTTGTTAAAGACTACTTCTGGATCGGATTCAGAACGCTAATCAAAACATAGATCGAGTCCATCGACACTCCCAAAGCATCACAGTCCTGTACCTCTTCCTGGGTCGACATTTCATGCAGTAACATTAGGCAGTTTTGATGAATGAGCTGTTGAATGTTTGATGATCACATTAACTTATGGCTCGGCTGTTTCTGCTTCTTCTTCGCTTGTTTTTGGATCCGGAGATTCTGTACTCTTTCAAAACATGCGCAATAGCGCCCCCTACCGTATAACAGTGGAAGCATGGATTGCCGGAAAATTTCGTCAATGACTAGGAAAGAGTTAAAGGGTTATTTCAAGCAAAACATTAAAATTCTGTCATTAATTACTCGCCCTCATGTCGTTCCAGACCCGTAAGACTTTCGTTCATCTTCAAAACACAAATGAAGATATTTCTGATGAAATCTCTGAGAGCTTTCTGTCCCTCCATTGACAGCCATCAACCGACACTTTGACGCTTCAAAAAGTCCATAAAGAGATCGTAAAACTAATCCATATGAATTGAGCGGTCAAGTCCATATTTCTGACGAGACTCGATCCCTTTATATGATGAACAGATTTAATTTATTCATTTATAAACATTCATCAACTCACACATCAGTTGTGGTAAACGAAAGCTCAAGCATGTTTAATTGACTTGCGGGAACCAATGAGGTTCATTCTCGGTTACGCATCATGCTTGAGCTTCAGCAAGAACCAATGAGGTTTGCATCTTCTGTTTATGTTCGCTAAAGCCTAAATTAAATCTGTTCATCATATAAAGCGATCGAGTCTCTTCAGAAAATTTGGACTAAACCGCTCAACTCATATGGTTATATGGATTAGTTTTACAATCTCTTTATGAACTTTCTGAAGCGTCAAAGTGGTAGTTGCGTCGCTGTCAATGGAAGGACAGAAAATGATTTTGATTGAATCAAAAAGCTCTTCATTAGTGTTCTGAAAATGAACGAAAGTCTTACGTGTCTTACTTGTGCCTAAAGTGAAACACGGGTGTTAGTGTGAAGCTTGCATATTCATTTATAAGCACAACATTTCTTATTTGTCTTGGTATCCACTGAGAATCTGTGCACTGCTCTACATGTGACAGTTGTGACATGCAGAAATATTATTTACAACCTTCACTGGGAATTGATTGTATATATATGTTTTGTTTTATTTAAAATTGATATACAATTTGTGACTTGAGTAAAGACACAGGCAGGATTTTAGCAGATTGCAGAAACATCATAAATGATGTCTTGAGGGTTTTATAGGGATATTGTCATTTTGTAGGGAGTAAAAGAATATCAAGCAGTCAAGTCACTAAGTTGTAATAATGTAAATGCAATTACGATTTTCAAAACCGAAAACATTTTGTATATATTATTTTTCATGTGTCACAGTGGCTTTATAGTGTTATTCACACAAATTAGTTTTGCAATCCTGAATTTTGTATTCTTTTGTCTTTTTTTATGAACCAACCTTGTTCTAATTGTTGTCTGAAATAATTGTAGACATTGACATTTTGACTGTTTTATGCAAATTATATATTTTAAGGTATTCTTTTGTGGAATTCTTGAATAAAATGTTTGTTTAATAATGATGTCTAACTTTGTGCTTGTTACTGAACATCTGTAACCAAAATAATCACAAGACCCCTTTTGCGCCGACGTCACAGTTACGTCACGGCGCTAGCTGGAGGCAAAACAAAAGGAAAACTGGAGGCGGCCAATACAAACCAGCACAGATTCGGCGACATAATAAGGAGCTTAAATTATTATTTTTATTATTAAATGTCATCTTGTTGTGTTGTTGGGTGCAAGAATCGATGAAAAATGAGTATGCTGTATCTGGAATTTTTATTTCTAGAAAATATTCATATCATTAAAATTGCACCGTAGTGTCACTCTTTACATTGTCGTCTTCTTGGCGCTGGCTAGGCAGAACTGCGGATCGTACCACACAAGTCTTTACATGACCATTCAGCACATAGTTATAGGCATTTAAATATGCCCTCAGTTTCTCTTTACCCTCGGTTTCTCTATCGGGTAGGTGTAGAAGTCAGGCCACTCAACCGGAGGTAGCGTTAACGTTAATCCTGTCAGATCGTCCATTGACTGAGCGTGTACGGTCATCTGGTTCCGTCCGTTAAAATTAACTTATGCAAATAGCAATCGCGGTCCTGGACAGTGAGTGACCTTGCACATTAAGACAAAATCGGATTTTCTCCAGTCATTGTTAAAAAGCCAGCTAACAAAACTTGCAAACTAGCGTTAGTGAAGCGGCCAGAGGGATCTTTCTGCCTCCAGCTAAGCCCCGTCCACACAAATACGTCACCATGTTTACCAACTGTAAAAGGGTCTAGGCCTAGATAGCCGTCCCGTA
Source organism: Leuciscus idus (assembly GCA_021554675.1). Taxonomy (NCBI): domain Eukaryota; kingdom Metazoa; phylum Chordata; class Actinopteri; order Cypriniformes; family Leuciscidae; genus Leuciscus; species Leuciscus idus. Next base: position 44,705,041 of record CM038626.1, on the reverse strand, counting down.
TACGGGACGCCTAAGTTTACTTCACTTTATTACAATTACATCCTAATTTAATCACGACAAACTATATATCGTTGGATAGGTCTAAGACTCCTTAATAGATATTTCAGCACTGTTTTTTGTTACAATTTATGCAGGAACAGTAATAGATGAATTTATGACAAGAGCGCACCTCAAAAAATCGACATCATAACAGGCGTTTCTGGCGTTTGTCACAAAAAGTTGACGCACACACTTTTAATAATTTAAACTTTGATTTTCATGCTAAAAGTTCATAATAAAACATTTAATCTAGTATTTGTCAATAAAAACATATAAAATAATATTATCCTCTAAAAAGTATAATATACTATCCTCTAGTCTAAAATATAATATCTTTTTTTATTGCCTTTTTATATTACATCACATATTTTAGTAGTTATCATAAATTAGGTATCATTTGAAAGCTTACGATCTCAGAATTCATCCTGTGAAAACTGTTTTGAAATTGGACATTGTGTTACCATAGAAACGGGACTCTAAATTATTTTATCAGGCTCCTCCCCTTTTGGGCGTCATCATATTTCATAATTTATTATTAAAAAAAATTATAATCTTGACAAAACACATATTTTCAGAAAGGTCTGAGTCTTAAGGTTCCATATTTTGTGACAGAAGTGATATTTGGACAGAAATTTATTAATTTGTTATGGTAGAATGCATACAGTTAAATTCAATGGAATTCAATGACACCCGGTGGCTATTTTTGGTAATACACCTAAACAAAATCTCATGGGAACTTCAATTTTGTGATATCAACTTCAAATTTGGAACACAACTTGGATAGATATATGGCTTTGATTTTATAGTAATTTTTGGGGAAAACATATTTTGTAAAATATATATTTTATATAAAAGAAAAATATTAAATAAATTATATTTGATTTAATGTAAATTTAAACTTTCATAACTTTTTCATATTAAAATGTTTTGAAGTGCTTTCACTTCAGCAATAATCTGCTATTTTTTCCCTTTAAAACAAGACCAAACTTGGGTCTATACTCCAACGCATTCTTGAATTACAACCATTTAAGCTTGAATAGTGCATTTTAATGTCCATTCTCAAAAAGGGGGGTGACAGCTAAGGGGTTAAACCAGTCTATGGGTTAAACACATCAATCCTGACAGCTTAATATAGCTAGTATATACTATAATATGTATAAGCATATAAAAGTATTCATATATAGTAATAAAGGAATGGTTTTGTGATGTGTTCTCTTATTTGAGCGAGTTCATTAGGACTCCAAAGCCGTCTAAAAACTGAATAGATCTACTTTGAGATCTTCGAAGTTTGTCCCTCGCGGCCCGCCGTACTCACTGATGTTACCGTGGTGACGTGAGACGCTCTGCTCTGTGTTAAATCCTCTTACGGAGCGAGTGAGAGGGTTTCAGTTCTTATCAGTGGAAAAACATATTAACTTTGGTTTAATTCACTTATAAAAACGCTGAGTGATCATGGCGTCAGTGTTAGACGCACTCTGGGAGGACAGAGACGTGAGGTTTGACATCACTCCGCAGTAAGTCCTCGCGCTAATCTGCTAGCTGAGAAGCTAATGACAGGACTTCATTAAATCAGATAACTTACATTAACAGTGAACTAGCAGGATGGATGTAAATTAACCGTACAAGTGTTTCCATATGATGCATTCATGTTTGTGTACATTAAACATTCATGCATTTGAGTCAGTCAATTAATTTAAAAGTGATAAAGTGTCTTTAAAGATTTTAAACATTCAGATCAATAAGATGTTTATAGTTAAACTATCACCAGGGTTATTATTGTAAATGTTTACTAAAACTATTAAAAACATTTGTGTTAATTTAAATAAAGCTGAAAAAGTGAATATGATTATTAGATGAAAAACAAACTAAACGAAATCTGGAAATAAATAACTAAAATAAATTAATCCTAAATAGTAATATTAAAAACTAAAGCATACAAACAAACAAAATTACTACAATATTTAACTAAAACTAAAATAAAACATTTGAATATAAAAACAAAGGCTAATTCAAAATATTAATAACAAATATTATAGTATAAATAATAAAAATAATACTATTATGTATGATTATAACATATAAATAAATGCATATAAAAAAATATAAGGCATATAATCATGCCTTCAGGGTTGTCACACTTTTTTACATTTTAATTTGATGCTGTTTTACACTTTATTTTCATTACATGTGCAATATATGGTGCAAAGGCACTTCCTAGAAAAAAAATGCTTTATACAAGCATCCACTTTTCAATGATCAGTCTTTATAAAATCATGATAGTGTATCTGTACTTACTGTAAAATATAACCCAATTAGGCCTGGTTTCACAGACAGGGTTTAGATTAAGTCAGGATTAGGCCTTAGTTTAATTAGGACATTTAAGTAGCTTTTAGAAACGTCCCTTTTACTGATGTGCATCTGGAGACAAAACAATGGCAGTGGCAGATTTTAAGATATGTCAGTGTTGCTTTCAGTTCAAACAGCTCAAACATGCATTTTAGTCTGGGACTAAACTTAGGTTGGTGTATTATTATTCCTCTCAGACAACAGCAAGTGATTTTAATGTTTCTTTTAAGGCAGATGAAAACCAGGCCGGGTGAAGCGCTCATCGACTGCCTGGATTCCATCGAGGACACAAAGGGAAATAATGGAGATAGAGGTGATTAAATGTGGCCATTTCATCCTAATAACTTGCGATTACCTTTGTTTTGTGTTTTTATTAGATTATTGTCATGTAAAATATCATTAATTAATTTATTTTGTATATTGTTTTGGTTATTGTAATGTCACGACTTGTTTTGTCTTCATATAGGAAGACTCCTGGTGACCAATTTGAGGATAATCTGGCATTCGTTGGCACTGCCAAGAGTCAACTTGTGTAAGTATATTGAGTAATATTAAATAGGGGTGTAACAATATATCGTGTCACAATATATCGCAATACAAAAATGCAACAATATGTATTGTGTATATTTCACCCAAAATAAAAATTACTGTGTGAGAAAAATTTCAAGTTTCGAGTTTTAGTCTCAGTACTACATTAAACTACTAAATATATGTATAATGTATGTATAATAATGCAATTGGTGTCCTGATAATGCCAAATGTCTGATGTTACCAGTAAACACTGCATTATTTTAAATATATCTAGTCTGTGAAAGAGTGCAAGCATATTCATCTATAATAATTCTGTATTTTCAGCTTCAGAATCATGAATATTGTTATTCTGGTGTCTCTATTGTCCTGTTCATTGGGTTTCAGCACCAAGTCCAAGCCGATTCATTTACACCCACAAATTAAGGATTTTAATACACAGTACATTTTTTTGTTAACCTTTAATCATATGTCTTGGAGTATCGCAATAATATCGTATCGTGATATGTATCGAATCGTGACATGAGGGTATCGTTACACCCCTAATATTAAATCATAATCTCTGTTGCAGCTCTTCATAGAGAGCCTTTGTCGCCCTCTATTGAACAGAATATAAATAGAGTTAATTAATTACTACAATGAAAAGATCTAAAACTCCATGTTTTATTGAACAGGACAGATGTAGCCCTCTCAAAAACATCATTTTGAATGATTGTTTTCTTGTTTTTAAGTATTAAGATTTAATCGTTTGTGCATCATAGGGATGTTTACTCTATCAGTTGATGGCAGGACTGTCAATCATTATCTGACACATTCTGTCTTTTGTGTTTATTAACAGCTGTGGGATACAACTGTATTATTAATATCACCACGAGGACTGCAAATTCAGTGAGTCGTTTTCCTTCATGTTCCTTCACATCAGAAGCACTTTTTTAATAGCCCATATAGATGATGTCAAATTCCCCCTTTTTTTCCCAGAAACTGAGAGGTCAGACCGAAGCGCTTTACATATTAACCAAATCTAATAACACTAGATTTGAGTTCATATTCACGAACGTGGTTCCAGGAAGTCCGAGACTGTTTACATCTGTCATTGCTGTTCACAGGTACTTGTGTGATACATAATGACAAGATGAGTGACAGTTTTCATTTGTTTCTTTTTTTTATTTTTATTTTTATTTTTATTTTTTTTGTTAATTAATGGACTAATCTTTAAATCTACAGTGAGATCTGTAGTTTAATCTAGAAAACACTCAAGGAAATTTATTCTGTGAATTGCATAATATTAAATACCACATTTTTAATGTAAACAGTTCAAAAGTATTTTGAACAGGAGTTAGAACAAAACATGTTTTAGTCATTTAAAACATTTAATAAGATTTAGTCATGAGAATGTATTGTAAGATTAAAGAGCAACAAGCTATATTTATTTAGCACTGCACACAAAAGATACCACAAAAGATAAATGATTGGTTGGATTTAGTATTGTAAATGTACATAATGAGTAACTTAAAAAAAAAAAATATATATATATATATATATGGTCACCTTTTTATAATAATAAGAAATATTATTATAGGAAAGTGTCAATAAAAGGAAATGCAATTTTGCACAAGATAAAACATTCGACAAATAGCTAAAAAAAAATAAAAAAAGGAACTAAAATGATCATGTTGAAATTATTGGAATGTCAATAGAATACATTTATTCATTTACTTTTATTTGTTTAGTTGACCCAAATAATATTACTAGGACATGTAAAGTATTAGATACAATAAGGTATATAGAATAGTTATCAAACTAATTATTAATTTTTCTCGCAGAGCTTATGAGACTTCCAAAATGTATCGGGATCTGAAGCTTAGAGGAGCTCTTATTCAGAATAAGCAGCTGAGGCTTCTTCCACAAGAGCAGGTCTATGACAAGATTAATGGAGTCTGGAACCTGTCTAGTGATCAGGTATTTACAGTGGATTTACAATATTATTATTTATCGTTTTAGTAGGAATTTAAAGTCTGTTGTTGTGACCTTAACCTTTATACTTTCCTCATTTTTCTTAAAAGTTGAGTGTTCATTGGAGAGGTCAGTTTTGTCACACTTGAAATTGGAATATGCACCAAAAATGACTAGATTCAAGGTGATTTTGTGGATGTAATAAAAATAGTAATAAATCCTTTCCTCATGGGTCCATTTGACCCCCATAGGAATGAATGGGAAATGGGGAAAATGTTTTGTTATTTAAAATCTGGCTCAATCCAGAACACACACACGCACAGATGAAGGGATGAGACCATAAAACATCCCCAATGCAGAACACTCGCATACACACACACACATGTACAGACAAACACACACCAAGAAATTGCCTTAAAAATCAATAGGGGGCATATAATGGGGCAATGTTTTTTTTCTTTTCAATTTTCAAAAAAAAGATCAAGATTTGCTCCATGTAGAGCTTTAACCATCTAGTAGCAATAGTCATGAAATGCCATGTTATATAATATTTTCTTTCCTCAAAAGGCCAGCAGAGACACCACACCCAATGCATGAATGCATGAATGTTTTATTTTATTTGCAGTTATTTTGTGTTTAAGTGAAAGAATGTGCTTATTTTTATTGTTAAAATTTCATTATTGTTAAAACTGAGTAATTTAGAGGTAAATAAAATAATAAATAACAAAAAAATCTCCCAGAAAAATTGTATTAAAGAAAAAGAAAAAATATTATCAGAATGAAATGATAAAAGAATTCTGGACCAAATTTTTGTTTTTTGTTGAAATAGTGTAATTTTAATGCGTCGGGTCATTTTGACTGGCGAGGGAAGGATGTGTCATACACACAAGAGGAGAGCAACTAAGCATTGCCTTGTGTTTCAGGGTAATCTTGGAACGTTTTTCATTACTAACGTGAGGATAGTGTGGCATGCCAACATGAACGAGAGCTTCAATGTCAGCATTCCCTATCTGCAAATTGTGAGTGTTTCTTCTGCTTCAGAAAAGTCAAAGACTGAGCCCTCAGTAATGAGTTGTATTTATAAAAACCATGCTTTCTTTTCTCATCCCTTTGTTTGAAGCGCTCCATAAGGATTAGAGACTCTAAGTTTGGACTAGCTCTTGTGATTGAGAGCTCTCAACAGGTAAAGTGTGGACCTGGACCAGGATCCAGATCTCCTGAAAAAACACCTATAATGACACCAACATTTTATTTAACGCATAATTATTCTGAAAATGATTATTATTATTTGATTTGGTAAAGAATAAAAGAAGGTATTTGTGCACTATTGTTAAAAATTTTGCATTAAAAAAATTATGCATTTATTTAGCAAGGATGCGTTACATTGATGAATGATATTTATAATGTTACAAGATTTCTATTTCATATAAATGCTGTTCTTTTGAACTTTCTATTCATCAAATAATCCTGAAAAATATGTATCATGTTTTCCATAAAAATATTAAGCAGCACAACTGTTTTCAACATTTATAATAATAAGAAAAGAGCAGCAAATCATCATATTAGAATGATTTCTGAAGGATCATGTGACACTGAAGACTGGAGTAATGATGCTGAAGATTCAGCTTTGCATCACAGGAATATATTACATTTTAAAATATATTATAATAAATAAATCAAAAACGTTAAATTGTAATAATATTTCACAATATTACTGTTTTTACTGTAAGAAATAAAATGCATCCTTGGTGAGCACTAGAAACTCCAAAAGCACTTACCGACCCCAAACATTGGAACTGTTGTTCATGTGGATTTAATTTCCTGGTGTGAATTGAAGGCAACATTTTGTGATTTTTTTTTTCTTTTTTTCTTTTCTTCTTTCATCTCTCAGACAGGAGGATATGTGCTGGGTTTCAAGATCGATCCAATGGACAAGTTACAAGATGCAGTGAAGGAAATCAACTCCTTACACAAAGTGTACTCTGCAAACCCCATTTTTGGAGTGGAATATGAGATGGAAGAAAAGGTAGTAACAAATATTCATGTTCATGTGTAGTGAAATGTGTGATAATATTGAAAACAGTTGTTTTGAAACTGTATTGGTAGTCTATACTTTTAACAGGTGCTCTCCGTTTTGCGTTGTATCTAAAACACCATTAGCCGAGGTGCATCTCTGTTACCTATGCCTCCACTTTTCTGTAAATCAAAGGCAAATGGCCCTTAAATAATATACAAATAAATGAGCTTTCTTCTCAGCCTCAGCCTCTGGAGGAGCTGACCGTAGAGCAGCCGCCTGATGACGTGGAGATCGAGCCGGATGAGCACACTGATGCTTTTACCGTGAGTTTTACCTCATATGCTACTCTCAGAGATAATGACGCTCTGCTTTCACCACATAGTGTGTGTGTGTGTGTGTGTGTCTCACATGCTGAAAATAGCTGACGGCTTAAGCCACGACTCACAATGTCCCACCAACACAGACTTTTGTTGCCAGGTATCAACAATGTTTACACAGAGGTCTGATGATTCTGACATTGGAAATGTTCTATTATCTAAGATTTTATTACATATATAATCACTGATTTTTCTCTCTTTTTCATCTCAAGGCTTATTTTGCGGATGGAAATAAGGTAAATCTATTGTCTGTCCATCTATCTATCCATCTGTATGTCTATCTATCCTTTTAAATGACGTATTTCTTTCCTCTCCTTAAAGCAACAGGATCGTGAGCCGGTGTTTTCTGAAGAGCTGGGTCTGGCTATAGAGAAACTGAAGGATGGATTCACACTCCAGGGACTCTGGGAAGTCATGGGTTAAAATGCTCAAGCAACTCTGTACAGTTATGTATTTTGGCATTGCATAGTTTGATACATTGTTTACATCCAACATCAAGAATTTTGTGATTAGCAAAATTTGCATTTATTTTCAGAGCATTTATTTGCTACTGATAATTACATATGTTTACAAATCATATTTCAACCAAGTGTAAGTTAAGAAAAAAAAAAAGTTACTTTTGTATAATATATGAATGTATGCATAGAAATAGAAATTATATACAGTATGTATATTTGTATATTAGAAATGCTAAGATCTTTACATGCTAAGTTTGCTGTTGTGTTGTAATAAAAGTATGAGAGAATGTGACCGGAAATAGTTTTTTGTGTTTAAACCGTTTTCCAAAACCTGTTTAAGTGGTTTTGATAGCAGTGGCTTGATCAAACCATCACATTCTGTTTTTAGCTCGGGTTTGACAAAGTCGGGTTCAAAATGTGTTAAAAGAGCTCGACTACTTCACAAATGACCAGAAGTGCTGATAATTGCTCTCTAGCGTCACAGCAGCTGTTGTTTGCTGACCTTTTAGGCAACAAAATGTTAACACGTTTCGTTTTTTACATTTTTATCATGATTTACTCGCCTTCATGTTGATCCAAACTTGTGTGCTGTTATTTTTCCTGTGAAACAAAAATGTCAAATTAAACTTCGATGACCCTTTATAGTCTTCCAAGCACCAAAAAGAATAAAATAAATCATACATTTTATAATACTACTCCATATAGACAGCATGAATAATGTCCGAATTTTCATTTTTGGCTGAACTTTTAAATTGAATCCAGACGTGGATAAAGTACAACATGAATGAGTCACGGAACTATAAACTCATTTTTGAGAGTCGTACAAATGACGGCACATGCAAAACAAAAGTAATGACACACACCTATATGATTATTTAAAACTCTTAGACATCTGTTGGATTCCTACTAACGTGTCACTCCCAAACACACATTCGTTTTCCCTTTACAAAACACCCCTGACCTCTGAGTGTGTCCAAGGTTCACAGTTGTCTTTTTTAGTCTTTGACAGCTGCCTAATGACGGCTCCCTGAATTCTTTCTGACTGCACGAGGGGTCTATATTTAGAGGGGTGGACATAAATTGCAGGGGGTTTGTGTTGGTGCCGTGTTATTTCAGCCTCTTACACTTGAGACGGCAAGACGAGAGGAAGTACCGCATCCTCTTCGAGACCTGCAACCTTTGAGATGGAACCAATGAGAATCAAGGAGGACCTGAGGCTCTTTCAGAGCACTCTTCTCCAGGATGGCTTAAAGGAACTTCTGAAGGAGAACAAGTTTGTGGATTGTTTTCTAAAGGTTGGAGATCGGAGTCTTCCCTGTCACAAACTCATAATGGCAGCGTGCAGCCCGTACTTCCGAGAGCTGTACTTTACTGAGGACGGGGTTGAGAAGAAAGACTCCAGCAAGGAAGTAGTGCTGGAGAACGTGGATCCCGCCATTATGGAAATGATTGTGCACTATCTCTACTCTGCAGACATCGAAATCACAGATGATAACGTGCAAGACATCTTCGCAGTCGCCAATAGGTTTCAGATCCCATCCGTTTTCACCATTTGCGTCAACTATCTACAAAACAAGCTGTCTTTGGGAAACTGCTTGGCCATCTTCAGAATGGGACTGGTTTTGGACTGCCCGAGGCTCGCTGTGTCCTCTAGGGACTTCATAGCGGAGCGTTTTGAGACTTTGTCCAAGGATGAGGACTTCCTTGAGTTCACCGCTCCCGAGCTGTTCGCCATCATCGGGTGCGACTCTCTGAACGTGGAAAAAGAAGAGGTCGTGTACGAGCTCTTGATGAAATGGGTCCGGAAGAACAAGGAGACCCGGGCAATGGCTTTGGGAGATGCCTTCGAGCACATCCGCTTCCGACTTCTGCCGGAGAAATACTTCAAGGAGAAAGTGGAAAAGGATGACATCATCAAAGCCGACCCTGAGCTCCTCAAGAAGCTGAAGATCGTCAATGAGGCTTTTGCTGGAAAACTTCCACAGATTAAGGAGGGCGCGAAAGGCGAAGGAGAAGAGGAGGGGAATAAATTGCCCGGTTATCTGAATGACAGCAAACGGTTGGGGATGTTCACCAGGGATCTCATACTGATGATTAATGACACGGCAGCCGTGGCCTATGATGCTAATGAAAACGAATGCTTCCTAGCGGCGATAGCAGAGCAGATCCCGCGAAACCACGTTAGCATTACGTCTAAGAAGAACCTGCTCTACGTTGTGGGAGGGCTGTTTGTGGATGAGGAAGATGAGGATTCACCACTGCAGAGCTATTTCTATCAGGTTAAGACACTCATTTACTGTATAATAGTCGTTTCAAAACTGTCTCGTTCTAGTTGTAACAATAATGAAGGTATCTTGCAGGAAATCTAGTAAAACTTTTTTTTTTTTTACACACAATCAAGAATAATCGAGATGGACTGTCAAAAAAAATCCAGTTTTATCATATTTTAAATATGAAAGGCTATTTTTAACCCCGGGTACTTACAAACTCACAGAATATGCACAGGCTCGCCTCATTATATATAAAACATTATATAATATTCATGCAACCATATTAAATATTCATCAGAGGAAGACCAATAAGAATGTTATTTATCCAATATATATTTTCTGGCCGCATAAACAAGAATTTTATCCCAGGATTTACAAATGTACAGTGCGCAAAATCTATGAAACATTATACATATACATAATTTTATAAATGTATATATTTGAATTTATTTTATTTTCATATATTCCAGTTTAATTTTAGCTAAAGTTTTTTTTGTGTTTTTTTTTTATGTCTATAGTTTAGTATTAGTTATTTCAGTACATCAAGTTAAACTAAAATGAAAATGAGAAATGTTGCCTTAATATTTTATCAAGTATTTTTATCAACACAATTACTGTTTATTTTATTTCAAAAGGTTTTAGTTTTAGTTCAGAATGACTCTGGATTAGCATTTTCTAGGGTGAAAATCCCATTTTTGTGTTCTATAGTGGTTTGGAATGACATGAGGGTTAGTAAATGATGACACGATTAACTATTTATTCAATTGCATGACTTTATAATTTCTAGGAATTGGAATTAGGTGGAAAGGCGTTATGTGTCACCAGGGAGAATAGAATGAAAGTTATTTACATTTGTAAGTCATTTGTAAATCATCCATTTTCTTCAGCTGGACACTCATTCTCCAGACTGGATTGCCCTGCCACCGATGCCATCGCCCAGGTGTCTGTTCGCCATGGGCGAGTTCGAAAACTACTTGTTTGCAGTTGCTGGGAAAGACCTGCAGACCAGCGAGTCTCTGGACTCAGTGCTGTCTTATGATGTCGAGTAAGTACTACATCTTCTACATTTTCTGCTTCATGCATAAACCAAAAAACTAATTATGTTTTGCTGTTCTCGGCAGTAAGATGAAGTGGCTGGAGACCAAAAAACTGCCCTTAAGAATTCACGGTCACAGCGTGATCTCACAGAACGGACTGGTGTACTGCATAGGAGGAAAGACGGATGAAAAGTAAGTCAAATTTTAGTGAAGATGAGCTTAAATACAAAATAAAAGCCTGAGATAAAGTGTCATTGCTTGTTTTTTATCTCTGGAATAGTAAAACCATCAACAAGATGTTTGCGTACAACCACAAGAAGTCCGAATGGAAAGAGCTGGCAGCCATGAAGACCCCCAGGTCCATGTTTGGAGTCGCCGTCCACAAAGGAAAGATCATTGTGGTTGGAGGAGTCAATGAAGAGGGCCTTTTAGCCTCCTGTGAAGCGTATGACTTTTCAACAAACAAGTACGTATTGTTATTATTGATATTTAATCCTGAAACACATTTTTAAAAAGGCTTAAAGATGCTCTAAATTAAAGCTAAAGTTAGCCAGTGCTCAGTGAAGGATTAAAAGTTAGCTTGCAATTTTTTTTCAGCTAGGCTATATTTTTGAATAGTGACATCATAGTCATAACATTTAACACCTCAAAACATTACAGAATTCTGCAAATCTATTGATAACACTTTCTGATTTGAGCCATTGTTTTCCCTCCAAAATGATGTCACTTCCTGGAGGATGATGTCAGAAAGGAACTGGCTTTTGTTAAAGTGATATTACATAGATTGACAGGATTGAAAAATAAAATCCCAGCCAACAATTTTTGGTTTCGAGAACGTTCCCTGAATGTTAGCTTTTGGTTCCCAGAACGTAATTTTTTTTTAAGGTTTGTTTTTGGACTAGACAGGAAAGTTTTCTTAACAGAAATAGAACGTTAGTTTCTGGTTTGTAGAACGTTATTTTTTTTTACGTTACTTTAATGTTCTCCTAACGTTATTCTAATGTTCTCTTAATCTCTTTACTCCGATATCATTACCTCGCTGTAACCTTATTTTACGGGTATTAAATAAGAACCTAAAAATAACCATTAGGGAACGTTCTGTATAAGTTATTTTTAGGTTATTTAAAAATAACCCTCCTGTGACGTTCTGGGAATATTATTTTATGGTTGCAAAAAAAAAAAAAAAAAGAACATTCCTAGAATGTTATTATTTGGTTCTCAAAAAAAAAAAGAAAAAACGGGAAACCAAAAAGGCTACTAACATTAGGGGAACGTTCTGTTTGCTGGGATTAGAGGGCAAACCTATAAAATGGTCACCAATTAAAACAATATTTCCAAGAAAACATATTTTATGTAAAAAAAAATAAAAGAATAATTATTAAAGAAGTGAATAACAATAACAAAAATGAGTAGCTAAATTATTTAAAAGGTTTGAGGTATTGTGGCATTTATCTTATAGGATATAGCAGATGTTATCCTCTACAAATCTATCAGAATCAGTTAAAACCATGTTGTTTTCCCCAATAGATGGGAGGCGTTCCCTGAGTTTGCTCAGGAGAGAAGCTCTGTGAATGTGGTCAGTTCTGCCGGAGTGCTGTACGTGGTGGGCGGCTTCACTGTGAAGGAGAACGACGACAAACAGTGTGTCCCGTCAGAAATCACAGACATCTGGCAGTAAGTGTTCTGCTCGACACACAGCTCGATTATATTCGTCTTAAAGGAACAGTTCACCCAAACAGGCGCACGGCCGTTGCCAGAAGCTGGCGATTATATTTGAACATAAGTCCATTGCTTCTCTTCACATTTATTAACCCATTGGAGTCGTATAGATTTCTTTTATGATGGATGGATGCTCTTTTTGGAGTTTCAAAAAAATTGGGTGCTATTTAATGCCATTACAAAGCTGGGAAGGTACAGGATATTATTTATTGTAATAATAACTCTGTGTTCGTCTGAAAGAATAAAGTCATATACAGCTAGTTGGGATAATTTTCACTTTTGAGTGAACTATTCCTTTAAGCCTTCTTGATCAATTCAATGTGTCCTTGTTGAATAAAAGATAAAACAAAATCTTCCTGAACCCAAACTTTTGAACAGTTCCTTAAAGGAATAGTTTGGGTTCAGGAAATCAAGAAATCAAAAGTTTGGGTTCAGGAAGATTTTGTTTTATCTTTTATTCAACAAAGACACATTGAATTGATCAAAAGTGACAGTAAAGATATTTATAATGCTACAAAAGATTTCTAATTAGAATAAATAGTGTTCTTTTGAAAGTTCTATTCAAAATAATTGTATCCTGTTTTCCACAAAATTAAGCAGCACAACATTGACAATAATCAGATATGTTTCTTGAGCAGCAAATCATCATATTAGAATGATTTCTGAAGGATCATGTGACACTGAAGACTGGAGTAGTGATGCTGAAAATTCAACTTTGCATCACAGATATAAATTAGATTTTAAAAGATATTCAAATAGAAAATAGCTTCGGTGAGCATAATAAATGACCCCCAAACTTTTAAACAGTACTGTAAAATGTTTAAAATCACAAAAATTATGATTTAAACAAGTGTATTTAAAGTATTAACTGGGACTAAATCTAAAACCGCTCTTATTTTGACAGGTATGAGGAGGACAAGAAACAGTGGGCTGGAATGATACAGGAGATGCGATATGCTGCCGGCGCCTCTTGTGTTTCTATGAGACTAAATTCAGCAAAGATGCCTAAACTTTAAAAACATCATCACTGTCATTGATTGTATCCAATAACAAACTGTAACTATATTTTAAAGTAGCATAAACCACACAAAAATTATAGTCCCCTCCTCACATACAGTGAAAACATGGATTGCCGGAAAATTGTCAATGGCAGGGAAAGAGTTAATGCACATTCCCAGTCTTTATATGTTTTAATCAAGATGTAACAAAATGTTCCTTTTAGGCTGACATTACAAATCATCCATCACTCTTCATAACGGAGGTAAAATGGTAGCAAATGGTATGACCTTCAACATATAAAAATGACCTATGATTTATATTAATGTTGGGTTCTGTTGTAAATGTGGTGAAGTTGAGGAAAACATCGGATGTCAAAATTAAATTTACTTTATTTTTTTCCATATACATCTCTTTTATATAAAATGCATAATAAATACACATTTAAAGGCAAAGCATTTCTCCTTTGTTAATGAAACAGTGACATGGAGTCACTTATAAAAAAATGAGCAATTCATATACATTTGTAGTGCTATCTTGCAGCTCAAATGAAGGATCACCTGATGTACAATCCTTTCATAGTGTCTCCCGCTGATTGCACAACATGCTTTAACGTCCAGTTTAGATAATGTCTCAGGGCAACTCTGTAAATATTTTCTTCCTCAGATATTCTTTCCATGCCTCTTCTGTGGAAAGCTCCATTGAGTTCCATTCAAAGTGGGGAATCTGTAGAAATGCATATTATCAGCAAAAACACACTTTTGTCATGCAAATAGTTATAGCATGTGTGTCAAATATTATATCTTTCTAATGACCTGTAATACTTGATATCCTAAAATCTCCAGATGTCTTTTCTTCATCATGGCATCCCCTTTCAAGTGCCGGGAATTTTTGCAGAAGGATTTGGAGTCCAAGAAATCCAAGGCAATGCTAGACAGATGAAGGAGCATTAGCATAGGAGAATTATATGTGACCCTGGACCATAAAACCAGTCACATGTGGATTTGTGGCAATAGCCAACAATACATTGTATTGGTCAAAATTATCGATTTTTCTTTTATGGCAAAAATCATTAGGATATTAAGTAAAGATCATGTTCCATGAAGATATTTTGTAAATTTCCTACCGTAAATATATAAAACATTTATTTTTGTGAGTGAATGCAGCACAATCGTGAACATAAATGAACAACTTTAAAGGAGATTTTCTCAATGTTTCGATCTTTTTGCACCCTCAGATTCCAGATTTTCAATAGTTGCATCTCGGCCAAATATTGTCCTATCCTATCAAACCATACATCAATGGAAAGCTTATTTATTCAGCTTTCAAATGATGTATAAATCTCAATTTCCAAAAATGTACCCATGTGCCTGGTTTTGTGGTCCAGGGTCACATATTAAAGGCCATTGCACACTGAGTCCGAAATTCGCATCCGAAATTTTCGTACGTTAAAAAAAAAACTTCGACCTCACGTTATGTCAATCACGCTTGCACACTGTCTACGAAACTTTCGTCCGTAATAAAAAAATTCGGATCGGGTTCGATTTTCTGCGTTTTTCGCATCCACAGCCAGTATTTTGAGAGGTTTTTTGACAATTGACAATTTGACAATCAAGTGTTTACATGTTCTCTCGATCGGATTAGAAAAGGAATACCTCCCCTTTCAATCAGATCGAAATTTCGGATCGATTAAAGTGTGATTGAGCAGCCAATTCGATTACTAATCATGTATTATTTGGGTATAAAATAACCTGTATACAGCTGTTCTGTCTGCCCAGCGCTTCCGCCGGCCGTGTGTGTGTCTGTCCATACCAGACTAGTTCAGGATCGATTGGTTCACGGAAATTGGTGGTCTTCTTTATAATATGTGGGTCCAGTATCGCTACAAAGCATCAAACTTTTCCACTGACATTCTGAGGTAAATTTTGAATCGCTCGGGATAATTTCGCAACTCCTTGATAAGGAGGTGAAACTCTCCTTCCTCTCGGCGCAATCTCAGAATTGGATGGACCCAATATTTCCTCTTTCTTTTTCTCTTTTTAAGAAGAAAGAGGGCAACAAAATCATCCTCACTGCTGTGCTTGACGCGTCCATTTTGTATTTTTTTGCGTTTTTTCCCGCAAAGGTTTAATAATACGCATCGGACTCAGTATGCAAGGTTTCTGTGCGTGACGAATTTTAAGGCTGACGAACACGAAAAAACGCATACGAAAATTTCGGACTCAGTGTGCAATGGCCTTAAATCTGAATATTACGTGTAGTTTTGCACATTGAAGCATGACATACCGGCGAGCTCCTGGCGGCAGCTCCGTCCTCTCTCTCTCTGCCGACACAGACTGCCAGTGAACGTTTCCGTTCTCGCTGATCTGCAGCCGACTCGGCTCGCTGTACGGTACCGGCTGAAGATGACGATCCAGGACAAGTTCAAAATCTGATGACAAAAACATGACAGTTTTCATGAGCCTACAGAGACAGCAATGCTGTATCTAGGACTGTCATCCTGTACCACTGTATGTCTGCAAATGTTTTTAGTCAATAATGAAATATTACCATGGATCGGAGTAAATCAATTCAACTCATATAGTATTTAATGGTACATAACACCCCACAACTAGAAATATCATACTGACAAGATAATGGAAATAAAATAGATAACACACACACACACACACACACACACACACACACACACACACACACACACACACACACATATACATATATATATATATATATATATATATATATACACACACACACATATATATATATATATATATATATATGTGTGTGTGTTATCCATTTTATTTCCATTTCCATATATATATATTAGATAGATAGATAGACAGACAGACGGATAGGTAGACAGATAACAAAAAATGTTGCCATTTTAATTATTCAAGTATAAGACGACGTGAAAGGCAACGTCTTGGTTACGTCTGGTATGGTAACGCTGCATCGGAGTGATCCGACTCTATAGGAATCTCGCTAGAGAGCCAATCTACTTCGAGTGAAACTAAACGAGCCAATGCAATCATTTGCAGCAGCTGCTCTGCCACACAGCGCGAGCAGATATTGATATATACACACACATATACATATATATATATATATATATATATATATATCAACAATGTTAGGAATAAATAATGTGGACTATTTTACTTGTAACGCTAGTTTAAAACTCACCGACAGTATAGAAGTATGGAGTCAGCACTCCGACTTTAGCACAGTTGATCCCACCCAGGACGTCTCCGAGCATCTTATGGATCTGCTGCTGAATTGGACTAATGGAGCTGTTGGCTGCAGTCAGAAAAACATTCCTCAATTATTTGAACCAACCAGACTTTTTAATAAAAAAAAGTTAGTTCTTACATTAAACATTTCAATCTATTTGACTACAATTATGCTTTCTTTAAAAAAAAAAAAAGGAAAAAAAAAGGTTATTTCAAAATACATAAATATTAATTTATACACTGTTCAAAGGTTTGGGACCAGTACATAAAAAAAAAAAAAGATATTAATATTTGTATCCAGCAAGGACGCATTAAATTGCATCATGGTTTACACAAAAATATGAAGCAGTTTTTAACATTAATAATTATCAGAAATGTTTCTTGAGCAGCAAATCATCATATTAGAATGATTTCTGAAGGATCATGTGACACTGAAGACTGGAGTAATGATGCTGATAATTCAGCTTTGCATCGCAGGAATAAATTATATTTTAAAATATATTAAAATAGAAAACAGTTATTTTCAATTGTAATAATATTTTACAATATTACTGTTTTTCCTGTATTTTTGATCAAATAAATGCATCCTTGGTGAGCATAAGAGATTTAATTTAAAAAAATATATATTTTTTTTAATCTTACTGACCCCAAACTTTTGAACAGTAGTGTACAAATCTTATCAAATGGCTAAAAATTATTGAAATAATTATTTTAGCTACATGGAACAGCCGTTATTAATATTAATGTGTACAAAGCACAAATGCTTTCAGACAAGAACTGCTTTCCAATTCTATTATTTCTAACAATGCAGTTCTAGTCCGTTCCCGTTGTCCAGACGGATCTCCGGTGTGCTCACCTCTCTTCTGCAGCCGTTTACAGTAGCGCTCATGAAACCAGGGCACCTGGAACTCGGGACACTCCAGACACACGGCCCGATTCAGCTCCATGAGACGCAGACGTATGCGCATGTTCAGAGCATCCGGCAAAGCTGTCAGCAGTGGGGAAAAACATGACAACCACATTTAAACACGGGAGTCCCCTAAGCTATCGCTCTGTGTGTGTACTAGGCAGACGGTAAACATATTCCAACCATTAGTTTTCAGTACAGGTCTTTCGGTTAGGTACGCATGTGTACCAAGGGAATACAGTGTTGTTTTAACAACTGCACTCGAGTAACTTCTCTGTAGGATGGGTCAATATCGTTTATATCAATAATCTTTGATGTTGTGAACACAGGCTGTTCATATCACAGCTCAGACAGAGCCGTTGAGCTCGGGAAAGCAGCAGTTTCCTCCTAAACTCCAACCGTGTTTCCTCCTAATTTCCGCCATATCGCTTTAAAATACAGCCTTCTGTTCAGAAGTCAAATGAGACGTTTTCTGGTCTATTTATAATGTAAGGCGGCGGGACGCTTTAGATTCTAGAGAGAATTTGATTGTACAGAAAATCTGATGAGAAGCTGAAGTGCAGAGTGATGATGTCATCCAAATCATTGATCCATATTGGCAGAAGTGAGAGACTGTAAGTTTTGAAAGCTTATATCGTCTAAATGTGAATTTTGTCATTGTTTTGGAGTATATTAGCTTATAGATAACAGTAAAACTAACATATTCAAACTAAAAGCCCAAAAACTTTCATTTTGATTTCATGGGGACTTTAATGATAAAAAAATAATAAAAAAAACATGGTTTGTTTCCCCCCTGCTGTACTGAAAATATATCGAACCATGACTTCAAAACCGACTTATGTACCGAACCATCATTTTTTTGTACCGTTACACTCATACTGTGTACAGAACACTGGACTCACTCCCGAAACCGTTTTGCTCATTCGAGGCCAAATATGCAGATGTCTCTTTCAGACCTTCAAGATACATTAATCATATAATTGTTTACATTATATAATCTCAAAAATACACATACTTTCCAGATGGGCATCCAACTTTGCAAGAAAGTCCACGTTGAAGATCTCTCTGACCACTTCCTCAGGGAAATAATCAGCCATAGCCAGTGCGTACGCCAAGAGAACCAGCAGGTGAGGGTCAAAGGAACCTGTTTCAAATCAGCAGGAACAGGTTCGAATTTGCATCTTAAAGTTTAGAAACAACTCATTTATAGATGCACAGTGGAAGGATCTTACTAATATATGGAGTGAAATGTCGAATGCAGGCATCAAAAAACTCCTCCGCCATCGGTGGGTCATAATTTAGCACAGCGAAAGGCAGCAAAGTGGCATATGTTGAAGAGTAATGAATCTGTTTGGAAGAGACAGACATACACTTGTTTTATAACAGATGGTTCTGATGTATTTTGCATATTAATAACAAGAGAAAATGTTTCTTGAGCAACAAATCAGCATTTGATTTCTGAAGGATCATGTAACACTAAAGATTGGAGGAATGATGCTGAATAAATTACATTTAAAAAAATATTAAAATAAGAAGACAGTTATTTTAAATTGTAATAATATTTCACAATATTAGCATTTTTACTGTGTTTTTGATTAAATAAATGCAGCCGTGATGAACATAAGGGACTTCTTTCAAAAACATTTTGAAAAAATCATACCGACCCCAAACTTTTGAACGGCAGTGTATGCATCTCATCAAATGACTAATGAAAATATTGAAATAATATTTTTCGCTATATTTTGTGTGGTAAACAATGGCTTCAATAGAAACATTTAATGGCTTAACAACCTCAGAGCTCATTGCAGATCTGTCCTGAAATCTTTATATGTTATATGTATTTTTCTCTATGGAGGAAATTAATAATATTTCTGAAGAACACTGTACAAAATAAAATTTCAGCACCAGAAATTTGAATAATACTTACATTTGGTGACAACCATTGTTATTGTTAGCTAAAACTATTAAAAATAATTTTAGTTAATTGAAATAAAGCTGAAATAAAATAAAATATAAACAATAGATGAAAAACTTAAACTTTAAAACTTTTCAGAAAACTACAAAATATTAATATATACTAATAATACATAAACAATACTAAAAAAAAAATATTAAAAAAACTATAATTATTAACCATATATACATTATATAAGTTAACCTCTTATAACCTTAATAATAAATCAACTTATATACACTGGCGGTCAAAAGTTTGGAATAATGATTTTTTTATGTTTTTCAAAAATGTCTCTTATGTTCACCAAAGCTGCATTTACTTGCTCAAAATACAGTAAAAAGAGTAATATTGTGAAATATTACAATTTAAAATAACTGTTTTCTGTTTTAAAATAATTTAAAAGGTAATTTATTCCTGTGATCAAAGCTGAATATTCAGCATCATTACTCCAGTCTTCAGTGTCACATGATCCTTCAGAAATCATTCTAATATGATGATTTGCTACTCAAGAAACATTTCTGATAATTATTAATGTTAAAAACTGCTTCATATTTTTGAATGTCAATGTTGAAAACAGTTGTGGAGCTTAAAATGTTAGTGGAAACCGTGATACACTACCATTTAATAGTTTTGGGTACCATTTAAAATAGTTTTTTCAACAAGAGCGCATAAAATTGATTCAAGTGAAAATGCATTCAAACACCACTTCAAATGACTCCCACCTTGTCAATATTTTCAATCGTCACACCGGCGATACGGTCCAGCAGCGCGGCACAGAAGTAGTTAGTCCTGGTCAGATAAACGGACACCTCATGCACATTAGTCCAGGATATCTGGTGAAGCAGTCTCTGCAAGGTGACCATAGACTCCTCCAGCAGCATCTCATCAAACCACTCCCCCGACAAGTACTTGACCTCCTCCAGCACCACATCCACATGCTCCAGCTTGTGCAGCCGCTCGCGTGCGCAGCGGTTCAGGGTCTGCAGCAGGCGGACGTACTTGCTGGGGGTGTTGTGCCGGTACGAGGGGTCGTTGCGGATCCACTTGGCAACGACGATGGCGTAAGTGTTGAGGTTGTTTAGGTTGCACTGCGGGAGCACGGCTTCCACACGGGAAAGGACGCCCTCGTCGAGATGCCGAGAAGGAAGCATGGACAGAACCCTAGTTAGCATGGTCACCTCGTACGGGTACACACTGCCCTGCTGGAAACTAGGAGTGACAATCAAAGACAGAAAAACAATATTGGTTAAATGTGTTAAATAAGATCATTTAATTGTGTTAACCCTTTATATTAATATTAAATAATGCATTCACTAAAATTAAGTAACAATGAGCAATATTAGTTAATAGTAAAACTTTTTTTTAATATTAGCTAATAAAATACAATTGTTCAACTAATGGTAATAGATACAACATTTGATTAAAAACATTATTATTATTAAATGTTGAAAATAGTATTAATAAGGGGGTTAAGTTCAGCCTACGATACCCTGCAACGCTGGTGGTGTACTTTGAGGGATCTCGGCATTCATTCAGCTCTGCAGAGACTGCTGAAACTTTCTACAATCAACACCTCGGCTCAAAAAAGGACTGAGTTGGTGATGACTGGACAGGAGGTACACATTTACAAATGACAGGATTGATATCGTCCGCAGGGGGTCTTTATTACAATGACTTTAATGACTTTAATCTAGGGGACTACACTCAGTTGGAATGTGAATGTTGAATGTCTCTTGTCGCTTCTGGGGGCAGAGTGCAGATAGCCGAACTCTGCAAGTACCCCTCTCTCAGAACTTATTTAATCATAATCAATGTGTTTAGTTACACACTTAGTGGGACGCCACATGCCAATGTGTTCTCACATTGGCATGTTTTCATTTGTATTTTACCCTATTTTTCAATTTGAAGAGGCACTTTAAAGCGCAACATTATTCTGGTTTAATATTATTGATAACATATCTTAATTTCATTGTTAATTTTTTTTTATTATTTTTTTTTTTTATTTTATTTTTTTTAGGTATGTGTTTATATTATATCGCTCCCATCATATATTACTGGATTATATTGATTTTGGCATTATATGTTAAGATTTAATGCTCGGATAGCTCTCCCAGGGAGAGTAGATAAGTTGAGGATAGAACCAAGGAAGTCAAGTGTTTATCACAAGGGGGTGGGGGGTTTGGGGTTCACACAGAATAATTGTATTCTTTATTTTATATCAGGATTACAATGCATTTTGGTTAGAGGTTATCAGGATGACTAATTATATTGTATTGTCCCTCAATGTTAGAGGTTTAAATTCACCGTATAAGCGAACAAAAGTCCTAGATTTCCTGAGAAGGAAAAATGTTGATGTGGCTCTCCTATCTGAAACTCATTTACAACCAGCTTGTGTCCATCGCATGCAGAATAAACATTATAAAGTGGTGGCGTCCTCGGGGGATGGCTCTAAGACTAAAGGAGTTATGGTATTAATGAAACGCAAACTTAATTTGGTTATTGAGGAGGTTAACTCTAACAACTCAGGGAGATTGGCCTACTGCGGGGTCTCTATTCAGAGTAAAAAAATAGCTTTTATAAGCATTTATGCCCCCACGATTTTTGACTCATCCTATTTTCCTTGGATGACTAAAGAGTTGCTAAGTTTGTCTAATTATTCACTTATTATAGGATCGGATATGAATACGTTCTTTGATTGCAATTTAGATAGATCTAATCCATCCATTACACGTGCACAAGCTTTATCTTCTGAGGCTTTAAAGAACTTTGTCAAAGATATAAACTTGGTTGATATATGGAGGCTTCAGAACCCTACAGCCAGAGATTATACTTATTTTTCCCCCTATCATAAGATGTTCTCAAGAATAGATTACATGTTATCCACACCAGACTTGATTGCAACTGTAGATAAGATGGTTTTCTTACCTTGTATTATCTCTGACCATAATGCAATTATGACTTTATTTAATTTTGACTTTTTACAAGGTAAATCGTCTAGGTGGAGATTTAATACAACTCTGTTGAGAAATGAAAAATACCTTGCACAAGTTAAGCCCAAATTAGTGGAATTTATTAATATTAACAAAGACTCAGTTTCAGACAAAGCGATTGTTTGGTCAGTAATCAAAGGCTTTCTGCGCCAAAATGCAATTAGTTTTTCATCTTATCTTAAACGGAGCAGAACACAAAAGATTACTCAAATGGAACAGGCTTGCTGCAAATTAGAGAGGGAGCTTAAGGACAACTATAGTAATCAGGTAGCAACAAAGCTTAGGGCTGTGAGGGCAGAACTAGATAATATACTGAGGCAACGGGCTGAATTCATGATGCATATCACCAAACACAAATATTACACTGATAGTAGTAAACCAAGCCGTCTCCTTGCATTAACATTAAAACAACAAGAAAACCAATTTAATATTCCTTCTATAAATTGTCCAGTGAACGGATTGGTCACCAAAACAGCCGACATTAATAATTCATTTAAATTATTTTTTGAGAACCTCTACTCTTCGGACGAACGATCCTCGCAGGAATTATTTGATTCATTTTTTGACAACCTGAATTTACCTGAGTTATCGGACAATGAATCCAAGGACTTGGATACCCCCATAACGCTAGAGGAATTACATACAGCGGTTAAATTAACCAATAGGGGGCGCTCACCAGGAATTGACGGGTTACCTGTGGAGCTGTATCTGGAATTATGGGATATTATAGGACCTATTTGGCTAGATACTATTAATTCAGCTATAGAAAAGGGCTTCTTCCACAGGGATCTCAACACAGCACTTGTTTCGGTACTCTATAAACCAGGGAAGGACCCCCAGAATTGCTCAAGCTATCGCCCTATTTCTTTAATTAATGCAGATATAAAAATTTATTCCAAAGTTATTGCCATGCGTCTTGATAGGGTTACTGGGAAGTTAATAAATTTAGATCAGACTGGTTTTCTTAAAGGGCGGCTAGCTTCAGATAATGTCCGGCGGCTTCTACATATTATCTCGGAAACCAAAAAGACAGAACTACCTTGTGGATTTTTATTTCTTGATGCTGAAAAAGCGTTTGATCGCCTGGAATGGAGATATTTGTGGAACGTATTAGAAAAATTCAAATTTGGCCCAAATTTTATTAAAATGATACAAGTATTATATTCTAATCCCTCAGCAAGGGTTGTTACAGCTGGACACCTTTCTGATCTTTTCAGTATTTGTCGTGGTTCCAGACAGGGGTGCCCAGCATCTCCTTCCATTTTTAATTTATCACTCGAACCATTAGCCCAATACATACGTCAAAGCACCTTAGTAGCTCCAGTTAAAATAGGGTCCACATTACACTCCGTTTCTTTGTACGCGGACGATACACTTATTTATCTTTCGGATTTACAGCAATCCCTTCCGAATGTTCTAAAAATTATAGAACACTTTGGTACACTTTCTGGCTATAAGCTTAACTATTCCAAATCAATTTTAATGTTGTTGAATACGGATCTGAAGAAATTAAATATCCAATCCCGTATACCAGTGGCGCAAAAGGCCACATATTTAGGTGTTGAAATTAGTCCCAGTATCCATGCAATAGCTAGGAATAATTACTCATCTATTTTGAAAAAAGTTGAGAATGACCTAGTGAAATGGGCAGCATTTCCATCGTCCATGCCTGCCCGCATGGCTACTATCAAAATGAATATTCTTCCACGTATAAACTTTATTAGTTCTATGATTCCAATATTACCCCCGACAGGCTACTGGCAAAAACTTGATTCAATGCTTAAAAAATTTACTTGGAATGGGAAGAAGCCGCGCATTAAATGGTCAACATTACAACGGGATAAATCTCAGGGTGGATGGGCGTGCCCGAACTTCAAACTGTATCATTGGGCCTTTATATTACGTTCTTTAAAATACTGGCTTGATGCGGAATTAGTGTCACCTTGGAAAACGTTAGAACAGGAGCTGGTGCACCCTTTTAGGCTTCGGGATGTGATTTTCTCTGGTTTGAAACATAAGAAGTGCTATTCAGAATTTGGACCGATTATTTCGTATACATTACAAATTGTGAAAAATTTTGAGAAACACGTAGACTTCAAACTGAAATGGCATAAACACTCTCCTATTTGGCACAATATCAATTTATTGACAGGTGGTAAACCATTCATTTCTCAACTGTGGGCTCAATATGGGATATGGACGTTGGGGGATATCTCAGGGCAAAATTCTATTTTAGATTTTCCTGTTCTAATGTCCCACTTTGATATTCCAAGAAATTCACAATTTCTCTATTTTAGGGTAAGGTCAGCACTTAATTCTCTCAAGGTTCCCTGGGGGTCTGCATTAAAGATTCATCCTATAGTGTCTCTTATGGAAAGAGCACCCCAAAGGAAAACGGTCTCATTCATTTATAACAATCTCATGTCATACATCACTACAGAATTGCCTGGGTATAGATCGTGGGAGGTGGATATACCTCTTGGAACAGAGACCATTAATTGGGAGGTGGTGTGGAATAATGTATTTGAGTCTTCTAAAAATCCAAATCACCAATTAATCCACTACAAAATCTGCCATAGGACCTATCTGACACCACGTAAAAGACATTTATTAGGTCTAGTGCCCAACCCCTTCTGTACATTTTGTAGTCAAGGCACTATGGGCACATTACTACATGTCTTATGGGAGTGCCCAGATGTACAAAGTTTTTGGGGCAAAGTTGTGGATAAAATGACTGTTCTGGTGGGGAAGAAATTTTCTCTGGAGCCGGCGCTGCTTCTTCTAAATGACGATTCCAGGTTCAAGATCACTGAGATAGAACGTAAACTTTGGTTGGCTGGTTTGACTGCAGCAAAAAAAATTGTTGTTCTGAGGTGGCTTCCTCCGCACCGATTATCAATAAAACACTGGCTTCAAACTCTTCTCGAGGTGATCTACCTGGAGTGGTCATCAGCCCGTATTAATAATGTCAAGTTAAAAACGTTGGTGATGTGGGAAAAGGCTGCAGGGGATGTAAAGAAGTTATTGTTATGACTTTTTGTATCTTTCATTTGTGGTAACCCATTAGGTCCAATTTGTAATCTTGATCATGTCTCTGGTCTAACTTGTGTGCTCCATAGGGAAATGGGAGGGAGGGAGGGAAATGGGAGGGAGGGAGGGAAATGGGAGGGAGGGAGGGAAATGAGAGGGAGGGAGAGAGGGAGGGAGGGAGGGAGGGAGGGAGGGAGGGAGGGGGGTTTTGTAGTTAAGGAATGTGTGGTGTATATTACTTATGTTTAATGCAATTACTGGAAGTAATGTAACTGCACAAATTATTATTGTTGTTGTATCTTGGCAAAAAATTGAAAATGAATAAAAACATTAAATTACAAAAAAAAAGAAAATAGTATTAATAAATTCTGTAGAATGATTCTTCATTGTTAGTTCATGTTAAATAATTTAGTTAACAAATGTTAAAAGTGTTACCTTAAAAATTGTATAAAGACTCCATAGAGTCAATCAATTTTTTTTAAAGAAGTTTTTTTCGACAAGGAGGCATTTATAATATTACAAAAGATAAATGCTGTTCTTTTGAACTTTTTGTTCATAAAAAAATCTTGATTTTTTTATTTTTTATCACGGATTCCAAAGAAATATAAACCAGCAGAACTGTTTTCAACATTGATAATAATAATAAGTATTTCTTGAGCATCAAATCATCATATTAGAATGATTTCTGAAGGATCATGTGACACTGTAATGACAATGAAAATTCAGTTTTGCATCACAGGAATAAATTACATTTTACAAGATAGATTAATTGTAATAATATATTTCACAATATTACCCTTTTTACTGTTTTTTATTTTTGATCAGATTATTTTGGTATGCATAAGAGGCTTCTTTGAATTATTATTATTTTTTTAAATCTTAACGCAGTGTAAATAACACCATACAGGTTCAAAATGAAATGATGAGTAAATAATGTGAGAATTTTACATTCTGTGTGAACTATCCCTTTAATTATAAGACTCCAGACAGTCACTTATTGATCTCTCTGGTGTTTGGAAACACTCACTGCAGCAGTTTGGCTTTCAGTCTGGAGAAGATCTCGGGATTCTGGCAGTGGAGCAGGATGAGATTTTGAGTAATTCGAGCGATTTCCACAGGACGATACGTCTCCAGATTCTTGAAGAGTATTGCTGCCATCCTATCAGAAAAGACATGGGAAGGTCTTCAATTCAATTCAACTTTATTCCCGGACTCGTGGTCCAATATAGATACAAGACACACACACACCAAATAAAAAGAAACAACAATTAAATAGGCTTTTTAAAAAGACAGCTGTACCAGTGGCTCCACAGCTTGGACTGGTAGCGGACTGCACTAAATCTAATATTTGTTAGTGACATAATTATTTCATTCTCAGATTTATTTAACCTACAGATAAAGCTATACATTAACTTTCGCAAAGTTGCTTGTAGAGTGTTAATTCGAGCTGTGACAAACATTTCACTCGCACTTGTCCATCTTGGTCGCTTTAAAAGCAGACGACAAGCATCATTGTAGGCCACCAGCAGCCTTTGCAGAATGGCTTTTTTAAAGTTAGTCCAAAGATGGGCCGTGTACAGAAGATGTACAATATGTCTTAAACAGAGTCATCTTAACATTGTCTGTACAGTGTCCAAACGTCCGTGCGAGAGTATTTGCCTTGTTAAGTCCCAGGGTCTTTTAATATAATCTGTTGTGAGAAAATGCTTGTGTGCCCTGTGTTGTGCTCTATTTCTCTACCTGTGGGTAATTAAAAGGTATTGTATGAAATCTTATTAGCTTTGCTCATTTTGGATTATCTGGGAAATGTAGGGAGAGGGTGCCTTTTTATTTTAATACATTTTTTCTCCTGTTTTTGGTTAGAGAGGGAGCTCAGGAAAGTTTTGTTGTTGATTTTCATCTTTGTTTTTGTACAGGGTAGATAGCTCCCTTAAACCTTAGTTAGTCTGTTTTTGTTTGTTGTTTTAGGCCATGCTCTCTCCTGAAGACTTATTCCCATCCTTTCTAAATCTCTTGAATATATAACAGAAATAAATACTTTTGCTTGTACTTGAAGTTGTGTTTGCTTTCACTCTGGGACTGAGGCTGAAGTGTGTTCTCCACGTAAATTTACATCTCTACGTTACCTTTTTTTAAAATCATATCTTCTTTTTTCTTTGTTACTTCCCCTCCTGACCCCTAGACTGGGAGGAGAACGTAACAGCCTGGGCATACAACGTTCTACATTGTCTAAAAATGTCGCGACGACAACGCAGTCCTGAAGTGTCAACAAGACTCTCCGTTTCCTGAAGTGAGGTGGACCTCAGCCGTATCCAGATCAGATGGTGGATCTGCACCTGGACTTAACAATGACGCATCCTGAAGTGCCAGCCTCATCAGCCCTCATCGACACGACCAATCTGACTTCTGACCTGTAACGCTGCCTGGATCATAATCCTACACTGTGCGCTCGTTGGCCAGAGGAGAACTGGCCCCCGACTGAGCCTGGGTTCTCCCAAGGTTTTTTTCTCCATTCTGTCACCTGATGGAGTTTTGGTTCCTTGCCACTGTTGCCTTGGCTTTTGGCTTGCTTAGTTGGGGACATTTAATATTCAACAATATTATTGATCTGCCTTATTATTATGGGTGGACGATGATGCAATTTTCTTCTAGAAACAAACTTTGTTGTATTATTTTCATGTTATCAATGTGAAGCTGCTTTGATACAATCTGTATTGTAAAAAGCGCTATATAAATAAAGGTGACTTGACTTGACTTGACATGTCCTCTGTGAAGATATGCCCAAGATACTTGATTTTACTTGTGACTTCAAGAACAACATTTGACGGAAGAAGTCCGGAAATTCAGAGGTGGACAAAGTACACAACTTCCTTACTTGAGTGAAAGCACAGATACTTCTGATCAAATATTACTCCATTACAAGTAAAAGTTGTAAAGACTGATTTTTACTTAAGTAATTGTACAGAAGTACTTGTTTTTAAAAGTACTTAAGTATCAAAAGTAAATGTCAATGCATTGTTTTATTGATGCATTGTTTTATTGATGCATTGTTGTGTGTAATACTTACAGTACCTTATGCCTCTGAATCTATGCCTGCCTACCCTCATAATAATATCAAATTTATTTCTAGAACACAGCTCCAGTAGTGGGACTGAATGTGAGATTGAAAAAATGCACTCAATAACGTCCACAATGGTTTCGGACACCCAAATGGCTGTTCCCTCAAATAGTGCCCTATTTAAAGTGTTTTGGCTTTTATTATGAATATGTTAGCCTTACTGTTATCTATAAGCTAGTGTGCTCCAAAACTATGACACAATTCACATTTCGAAGAACAAACCCAACGTTGAAAATGAAAATCAGGTTGATGTCAGAATCCAGCGCCAGATTGACGTTAATCTCCAACGTTGGACATACGTTGTATTGTGGTTGAAAATGAAAATCGGGTTGATGTCAGAAACCAACATCAATCTGGCTCTGACGTCAACCCGACTTTCATTTCAAACCAAAATCCAACGTCTGTCCGACGCTGATGTCAAAACAAGAATATGTGAAATAATCAATAGGTCTAAGGTTATGAAGTTCAAATATTGTTTTAATAAAGTTGTGAACCTTATACATAAATACACAGTTGACGTCAAAGTTAAGAATGAAGGAGTTATTTTGTGATGTATTCACAGCGAAGCTATTTTACTTTCTTTGCTTAGGTGTAAAAACAAGTCTGAAATACCTCTGTGTATTGTGTGTGTGTGTGTGTGTGTGTGTGTGTGTGTGTGTGTGTGTGTGTGTGTAAATTATACACAATATAGTTTAAAAGTTTAGGGTCATTAAGATTATTTTGATGTGATGCAAAGCTGGATTTCAGCATCATTACTCCAACTTTTGTAACAATGTAAATGTCTTTACTGTCACTTTTGATCAATTTAATGCATCCTTACTGAAAAAAGTATTAATTTCTTCTTCTTTTTTTAACTGACCCCAAACTTTTGAACAGTAAAAAAAAAAAAAAAAAAAAAAATTGTAATCACATTTTTAAAAATTATTGCAGAGACAAAAAATTTAATAATTTTACCGACCACTACCTGTGATATGTCTAAGTTCTGACATGTAGGTGTAATGCAGATAACTCATCTTACTTGTTTATCAACTGAAGGTTCCTGCATTGCATCTCCTCCATTGACTCCAACACTCCTAAAGCCTGCTGGGGATTCAGCTCATCAGCCAATAGCAGCGCAGTACTCTCTAACCTGCAAGACCAATCAAACCAATCAAAACATACAGCGGAAATTCATCTCAGAACTGGTTGGTCTGGTGGTTCATGGCTTAAAACACTTTAATTCAAAACCCTATGAAAAAATACAGTCCCTGTTCCACTCTATTATACAGATACCAAGGAGTTGAGGTCAGAGGAATTGGTCTGAACAACATATGAGAAATAAAAGTCAGAAATACTGTAAACTAGCATTTGCACAGAACTGTGAGATAAAAAGTCGCAATTACCTTCTTTATTTTTTATTCCATGGCAGGAACACACTTCCATAGTATATAAATGACACTAAAATAGCACTGATATAAAACAATAGTGCGTAATTAAAAGAATAAGGGATGCTCACCCCTCTCTGACACCTTGTCCTGCCATTGGTCCAAGAGAAGCGAAGAGTTTGGTGAAAGTGGCAGGATCAGTGCTTGTGTCCACCAGCTCCATGAGTCTCTGTCTCGCAGCCACTCTGAAATCAGAGTTATTGTACTGCAATGACTGATACAGTCCCAGAGTGATGCCGATGTGCTCTGCGTCCAGATGGGCCACGTTCTGCACGAGAAGCTGGTTGCATTTCTCCAGGAGAGGTAGGTGAATATATTTGACGTTTCGGAGGAACTGCACCACCCTTCTGGGGTTGTTGAATTGAAACGGGTCCATTTTGTCCAGAAGGGTGTCCGCTTTTGTAAGCAGCGCATCCCGCAGTTGTGGCGACACCAGGGCAAAGATACTGATCATCAAGGGTGTGAGCACTCTGTAAGGAGGACATGTGTAAATACACTTATTTTCGGGGTGCACTACACCTTTAAAGGGGTGGTATAATGCTCTTTTCACAAGATGTAAAATAAGTCTCTGATGTCCCCAGAGTGTGTATGTGAAGTTTTAGCTCAAAATATCCCACAGGTATTTTTATATAGCATGTAAAAATTGTCACTTTTTAAGGGTGAGCAAAAATGCACCGACAGGGACATTTTTGTCTGGAAAAATTTTTGTCTGTCCCTTTAAATGCAAATGAGCAGCTGCTCCCAGCACGGGGGGCGGAGCTACGACAGCTTGTGTCCTGAAAATTTCAAAAACTTTTTTGTTTATGTTTAAATTTATGTAGCTGATGTGGAGTTAACTATCTTCTAATCATTGATTAGCATTTTCTGTCTTGATAATCTATAAATCGAGTTCCCGGGGGCGGGGTTTATGTAAATCTTAGGGTTAGTGATGTCACTAACCCAGGAGGAATGTTGTGTAGTCCTTAAAAAGCAATTTCTTTAAAAGCAAATATCTCCCGTTGCTTTGAACTTCGAGCATTGTGACTTTGCAGATGTTGTTTATGCTCAAACAGCAACATTACACACTAACTAAAGTTAGAAAAGTGAAATCATAATCAACCACCCCTTTAAGGTGTTTGATGGTTAAAAACACACCTGGCGTCTTGAATGGAGTCCAGTCTCTCACTCACTATTTGAGTAATCTGACCCATCAGAGGGCTGTGCTGCAGGAACTGATCACTCAGGCAAACCGCAAACTTTGAAAGTGTTTTCATCTGGAATCTGTAAAGCACAGAAAGCAAACGTTTATGGGGCGATTCATGGGTGCTGACTGTGCAACAGGACATTGAATGTTGCTGCTCATTTGCATAGAATTAAACTTTTTTTTAACTTTGTTGCTGCAGTACTTACAGTATCCACATCACATCTGCATTAGAGTACAACAACTGATTTTTAACAATAGCTTGTAA
This sequence comes from Leuciscus idus, assembly GCA_021554675.1. NCBI lineage: Eukaryota > Metazoa > Chordata > Actinopteri > Cypriniformes > Leuciscidae > Leuciscus > Leuciscus idus. The sequence goes on along the minus strand of CM038626.1, from coordinate 44,673,194 downwards.
ATCTTTAAAGACAGACTTACTGTGAGCTACAAGGCTGTTAGTCGATGGTATAAGCTATGCTAAATTTTTTCCAACTTATTTTTTAATTAATCAATTTTAACAGCAGAATTCCTGGTATAAAACTACATTACACATGATTCTGCAGAAGTCTCCACCAATCAGAGGATTGAAACATCAAATCATACTAAAATAACGATTTAGCACCCATCCAGTCAGTCTTCCCTATGATCGTGTGCGTGTGTGTGTGTGTGTGTGTGTGTGTGTGTGTGTGTGTGTATATTTTGCAGGGTCTGTAAAATGTTAATTATTATAAGAAAATAAGAGGATCATACAAAATGCATGTTATTTATTTAGTATAAAAGATGTTTACATATAGTCCACAACGTTTACATGTTAGTCATGTAAATTATACTATATATATATTACAATCAACACCTCTAAATCAGTCGCTTTATTTATTGAAATATGTTTCAATCATTTATTTATTTTAACTATTTATTTATTTATTTTAATTACGTACCGGTAATTTGCAATGACACAGTCTTGTATCTTTGTCTTTCTGTCCAATTTTCAAATTTTGTTTTGCCTGAAATCAAAGTTTGAAATGTTGTCGTTCACCTCCTAGCTGGATGTTTTGGTTCATGGCTTATTTAACATAGACTTTTTAAAAACCCTATGCCATTGGAAATCCCCAAACTCTCACTGAAGTGGTTGCATTTGTGAGAAGTTTCCTGTACCTCTCCAGTCGGGTCCAAGCCTCTGTCACCAAGTGCTGCACTAGAGAGTCGTGATGTTCTACTTTAAGCCTGCAAAACAAGACCAATGCAATCAAAATATGGCTATATTCCCCACAAATAATTAATTAGGACACCATATTTACATCGTAGTTTTGACAATAGCTCTGTTCCAGAACCTACACAGATGAAAATAGAACTGAAATAGAACCTCATAAGCGACCGAGTGCTTAGAAAACGTTTTGATTCATAATTGAGTTTGGTGCTAGCATGTTGCAAAATTAATTACACAACACTTTAAGCATAAAATACATTGCATACAAAAATACTGGTAAAAAAAAAAAAAAAAAATTTATCAGAATTTATTCTAATTCTCTACATTTCTCTACTACGTTAAAATAACTTTTTCTACAGTGCAATGCATCACAGTATTAATAATGTTTCAAATTATTATGTTTTTGCTGCTTAATATTTGTGTGGAAACCGTAATAACGTAATTTTTTTAAGGATCCTTCAGCATTTATTTGAAATATAAATCTTTTGTAACATTATAAAATGTCTTTACTGTCACTTTTCATAAATTTAATCCATTATTGTTGAATAAAAGTATTAATTTCTTCTCTTTTTTTGTTAAATCTCACTTACCCTAAACTTTTGAATTGTAGTGAATCACAGTTTCCACAGAAATATTAAGCAGCAAAACTGTTTTCAACATTGATAATAATAATAATGTTTCTTGAGCAGCAAATCATCATATTAGAATGATTTCTGAAGGATCATGTGACACTGAAGACTGGAGTAATGATGCTGAAAATTCAGCTTTGATCACAGGAAAAAAATTACATTTTACATTTCATTATTATTATTTTAACTGTATTTTTAATAATATAATGCAGCCTTGGTGAGCAAAAGAGACTTCTTTCAAAAACAAAACTTAATTATTCCAAACTTCTGACCGTATAATAATATCTAGGTCGGCTACACACAAGGTTTTGCACATTTTCACACTGTACCTGAGCACATCATAAAGCATCTTCACCACTGAACTGTCATCCAAGAGGCTGATCTTGTTTTCAGCCAGAACTCGAAGCGTCAGGAACTGCGGGTGATTCTGGACGAACTCAAATGTCCTGAGCATCTGTGGCCGGTCCCGTTGAAACTGCCACAGCAATCCAATAGCGCAGCTCACATGGTTCACGGACAGCTTGGCTTTGTTCCGGCCCACCACATCGAACACCTGGTCCTCAGCAGAGCAAGCCCAAAGCTGGTCTAGAAGCTGGTCACGGCTGACGACCCGACTGTGAAACAGCCTTCGGGAACAGACCCGAAGCGACCGGAGCCGAAACATGGCACAGGACGGCCGCCGTCAGGAGTCACTCCACATACTAGAGAGATCAGATGTACTGAAGAATCAGATCATCAACTTTTGTCCATGTCAGCTAGAGCACTGCTGTTATTAAAGCAAAAGGAGAGAAATATCAAACACTAAGACATTCTGAAATACATGTAAATTGTATATACAGTGCCGGTCAAAAGTTTAAAAAAACATTACTATTTTTTATGTTTTTTGAAAGAAGTCTCTTATGATATATTAGGCCTACCTATAATTATATAGTGAAATATTATTACAATTTAAAAATAATGGTTTTCTATTTGAATATACTTTAAAATACAATTTATTTCTGTGACACAAAGCTGAATTTTCAGCATCATTACTCCAGTCTTCAGTGTCACATGATCCTTCAGAAATCATTCTAATATGATGATTTTTTATCAATGTTGGAAACAGGTGCTGCTTTTCTTTCTTTTTTTTATAATCTGTGATACTTTTTTTCAGGATTCATTGATAAATAAATAAATAAAAAAATTAAAAAAGAACAGCATTGGTTTAAAATATAAATTTTGTAACAATATACACATTTACATTTACATTTATTCATTTAGCTGACGCTTTTTATCCAAAGCGACTTACAATTGCTATATATGTCAGAGGTCGCACGCCTCTGGAGCAACTAGGGGTTAAGTGTCTTGCTCAGGGACACATTGGTGTCTCACAGTGGATTCGAACCCGGGTCTCTCACACCAAAGGCATGTGTCTTATCCATTGCGCCACCACCACCCCACACCACACCACACCACACCACACCACACCACACCACCCCACACCATACACTACTGTTCAAAAGTCTATTTTTTTTTTGTTGAAAGAAATTAATACTTTTATTCAGCAAGGATGTTTTAAATTGATGCAAAGATTTATATTTTTAGAAAAGACTACTTTTTTTTTTTTTTACATAAATGCTGTTCTTTTTAACTTCTTATTCATCAATGAATCCTGAAAAAAGTATCACAGGCTCCAAAAAAATATTAAGCAGCACAACTGTTTCCAACGTTGATAATAACTGAATACCAAATCATCATTAGAATGATTTCTGAAGGATCGTGTGACATTGAAGACTGGAGTAATGATGCTGAAAATACAGCTTTGATCACAGAAATATATTTTATTTTAAAGTACATAAAAATAGAAAACCATTATTTTAAATTGTAATCATATTTCACAATAATACTGTTTTTTTTTTTTTTTATCAAATAAATGTAGCTTTAGTGAGAAGAGACTTATTTCCAAAACATTAAAAATAGTAATGTTTCCAATTCCAAACTTTTGACCTGTACTGTATATATGAAGAGTTCAGATGCAAAAGCCTCTTAAGTGCCATTTAAAATTTCTTCTAGAATTATCATTTTATCAAGCTTGTATATTTAAGTTCAGTAATTTCACTTAAATGGCAATGGAAATTACCTATTAATTGTCATTTAAGTGAAATTACTGAACTTAAATATACAAGCTTGATAAAAACTATCATTCTAGAAGAAAATTTCAGATGGCACTTAGAGGCTTTTGCATCTGAACTTTTCATATATACATATAACATGTCATCATCATTACATCATTCTTTTTTCTTTTTCTTTTGCCATAGCACTACTTATCTAATGACTCCTAGAATGTCAACTAACAAACATATACTTATGTTTTATGAGTTAGTTCTTACAAAGTCAGCAGATGTGTTGGACAGGATCATGAGCTATATAAATAAAGCTGAATAAGAAAGATTTCACAGTACCTTCTTCAAGCTGCCATGCCATAACCTTAGACTGTAAAGAAATAACACACATCATGTAACACACAACATGAGTGTCCTGAGCTGTAGCAGACCACGTGTTTTAAGGACTGATGTCGTCAGAGGTGTTACAGTCCCACAGACGTGCTTGTGTTTGTTATACAGATGCTTATCGTGCATGTAAGAACAATGTTTTATCAACCAACTGAACAGAAAAGGGCCAAATGTGGGTGGTTTCAGAGAATGGTGGTATAATGGTCAATGGTGCTACTGGCTTCCTGTTTAATGAAGCGCACAGCTAAAAGTCACGGTGTCTGTCAAAATAAAAGTCACACCATGTGATAGAAATATTATCTTTATTGGACGAGTGAAACCATAATGAATTTGGAGGTGGGATATACACATGTATCATTAATTAAAATATTAATGAAACTTTGAATTAAAAAGAAAAATTGATAAATGTATAATTACACAAGTAAATCATTGTCATGATAAAAATAATTCTCCTGATATCCTGATATTTAAAGGAATAGTTCACTTAAAAATTAAAATTCTGTCATCATTTACTCATCCTCAAGTTGTTTCAAACCTGTATAAATTTCTTTCTTCTACTGAACACAAAGGAAGATATTTTGAAGAATGTCGTAACCAAAAAGTTGATGGACCCCATTGTATGGAAGCCAGTTTCCGCCACAGCTGAGTAAAAAGTATAATTCTGTAAGTAATAATAATGAGAAAGTTTCTCATAACAATGAATTATGTCATAATAATGAGAACATTTCTCGTAATACTGAGAAACTTAGTTTCTCATTACGAGAGGTTATGTCATAACTACGAGAACGTTTCTCATTAGTAGCCTATGACATAGTGATTATGAGAAGGTTTCTCATTATTACGAAAAAAACCCAACTTAACATCTCATAGATAATAATCATCTGGTGGTAATGCGAAACTTTCTCGTAATAATGACTTCATACAAACAGGGGACGTTAGAAACGTCCAGGAGATCCCCCATTTGAAGGGAAGTCATTATTACGGAAAGTTTCTCATTGGCTACTAGAAATTTTCGCATTATTACAAGATGTTAAGTCATAATTGCGAGACATTTTCTCATCATTAACCTATAAGGTCCCTCATTATAGGGTCCCCATTAGGTCCGCTATGTGACGTGTTTGACGTCAGCAAATTTTGGTCCGCTTTATGGCGTTCCGATGATGACGTCCGCATTTGGTCAGCTTTGTAACTTTCCCATACCTGCCATTTCCACAACAACACTTGCAAAATCCAGTCGCCCATGCGTTGCCGTTTATCATCAGACCTGATACATTGCAACGCAGACAAACGAAAAATCGTACTAAAATGTTATCCCATATCGGATTTAAAAGTGAATTTGTTTATTCTTTAAAATCCCTTAAATTCATTGTGATAACGGATTTTATCCAGAAACCATGGTTTTTGTTTTGCAGACTGACATTATAGTTATCTTGTTTATTATATATAGAGATATAACACCTATCTTAGTTATTGCATGTGTTCGTCTTGTATAATGAGATAGAAAAAAAAAAAGAATAAAGAAAAAGAAAAAAAGAAAAATATTATAATACATTCTATTTTTTCGCATCCCAAGGCAAAGTCGTACTTTAATTTGACTGCTTTCAGTTTAGTTTGTTTTAAAATATTCCTCAAGTTTCTCTGAATACTACTTTCAGGACTTATTTATAATATTACTACTTACTTGTTCATAAACAAGCAGTTTTTCTTTGAGGAATCCATACATCAGAATATTTCTAAACATACTTATAAAACATCCAATTTGATATTGTAATAAAATTGCAGCAATTAACATTTCTTTTGCATAAAATCTTAATTGTTGCAATAGCCAGACAGAGTCATTATAACAACTAGATTACCAGGTAAATCCTAGTCTTTTCTTGGACTTCTGAATGTCATGGGTCTCATTCAGCTCTTTTATGTTTTGAGTGGTGCCGTTCACATAAGTGGGCATCTGAACACCCGACTCATCATGGACTAGATAGCTTGGTCTAATTCCACCGAACATGGGCCCCAGCCCCCCTCCGATGCCCTCTCTGCCAGCCTTCAGGAGCGGGTAGATGTTTCTCCCAGCCTTCTCGGCTGTTTCGACGACTTGTTTGGCGTATTTCTGGAACTGGTTTTCCTCCTCAACAATGAGAGCGGTGTTCTTCGCCACAAAGTCCTTCTGTTCTTTTTTCGTACGGTGATGCTTTGCACGTTTTTCAGCCTTTACAAAACCAATGTTGCATTAGAGAGAAATTATGAGTTCAATGCATAAAAAAAAAGAGCTATACCCACCATTTCTTGTATGTAGATGTCTTGGAGTGCTTTTCCTTCTTCTTTAGCTTTTCGAGCTTGAAGTTCCTGCTTTTCCATGAAGATTTTATCTGCTTCCTTCTTTGCATTCAGCATCTCCAGAGCTTTCTGTTTTTCTTCCTCTGCCTTTCGTTCCAGCTCTTGCCTCTGATATAGAGTTGAGAAAAAATGTTTATTTCAATAAATGCATTTCAAATTATATATATAATAAACAGTGTGATGCTCATAAACCCAGCATCACTGTGGTAAAATATCACTGTAATACATGGCCTCTTGTGGCTATACTTGCTTTTAGTTCATTAAAAAATTTAAATAATCATGCATCCATTAGACAAAACATAAAATTGAAATCCTACATTTTTTTTTTTTTACATGTAAACAAATATGTGACCCTGGACCTCAAAACTAGTCACATGCGTACATTTTTTGACATTGAGATTTATACATCACATTAAAGCTGAATACATAATCTTTCCATTAATGTATGGTTTGTTAGGATATGACAATATGTGGCCGAGATACAACTTTTGAAAATCTGGAATCTGAGGGTGCAAAAAAATTGAAACATTGAGAAAATCGGCTTTAAAGTTGTGCATTTATGTTCACGATTGTGCTGCATTTACTCACAAAATTAAATGTTTTATATATTTACAGTAGGAAACTTACAAAATATCTTCATGGAACATGATCTTTACTTAATATCCTAATGATTTTTGCCATAAAAGAAAAATCGATAATTTTGACCCATACAATGTATTGTTGGCTATTGCCACAAATATACCCGTGCGACTCAAGACTGGTTTTGTGATCCAGGGTCACATATGAGGAATAGGTAATTTACCATGGATTCTCTGTGTGCAGTGATAGATTTCAACACGGCTGCATGTTTTTCTTCTTTCTCACGCTGCACTCGGGCCTGTCTGGCCTCGCGTTCAGCGACTGCTTTTGCGATGATCTCTTCCTCATTGCTGATTTCTTCCTGCTTCTGCACGGCTAACTTCTGTATAATAGTCTCTCTGTGTCTTTGAAGCTCTCTAAAGCAAAAAGAAAGACAAATACAAGCCCAGTTCTGAGACAAAGCAAGCAGTGGAAAGAATTATACTTTCTCTCCAGGCTTCCCACACTTCACCCACACACTGAATTTCCATGATTTCAATAACCTTCCCAGTTAGATGTGATTGTAAGACTGTGGATGTCAAATGGTATGTCAGGTAACAATCTTTTGATTTGATGTAATTTATTTACATTTGTATAAATGTTCCCAAAAGACCTTTCACAGACAAATTAAAGATTGGATCTGGTTTGCAAGCAAGTTTGAATTTGAAACAAACACTCAGAAAGAGCAGTTTCTAGTTGATTAAATACACTAGCAGATTTTTGTTTTGTAATCATACATTTGAATTGCTCTTAACTTGAAATATTTGAGTAAGCTAATTCATACACAACTTAAAATTATCATGTAATCTCAACTTACATTTTTTCAGTAGTGGAAACTTAGCTAGCTTTAACCAGCTAATTCAATAAGTGCTACCTTGCTAATTGGTGACACAATGCTTTGTTAGCGTCAGCATATCATAGCACTTGCTGAATGAGTACAGTAACTTGAAACATTTAACATACACTGTTCTCAAACCAAGCTCATGCTCGATGCTCCACTCGTCACCAGCCATGATGGTAACCCCCTAAAAAACCCAACAACAGAAACTCTTCTAAACTAGCATAACAAAACATTAAACACTACTAAATCTCCCACTTAACATTAATCTGGCTTTATACGTCATAACATTATATGACACTTCATTTTAGCATTTACTCTCCCTTTTGAGTGTCATGGCAAAGCTTGCTGGGAAATTGAAATCCCAGCCCAGTTTCAGTTAAATTTAAGTTTGTCTAAATTAAAAGAAACTTAACCTTAAATTTTGAAATGTTGCCTTGGCAACTAATTGAAATAACATTTCAATTTGTAAGTTGAAGTACTAAAATTACTAAAACTTAAACTGAAAGAAATATAAAATAAAGCTCAAAAGAAATATTAAAAAAATAAAAATAAACGAATAAAAAAATTACAAAAGCACATACCACAATTCCTAAAACTTAAAATATAAAAATAAAAGGTAATTCAAATTACTAAATACTATATACTATAAATAATACTAAAATAATACTGAAAGCCCATGATCTCTAGAGATTCAAAGTTTGCCTAAAGAAACAAAAATGCCTAAAATGCGCCCAAAGTTATTTTATCTGTTATCTAGCATTTAATATATTAAGTTTAGTAAGGGTTGGAAGTATTTAACATAAATAATCAGCATGCTGTGTGTTTTATACGTGTTAGCCCTCATACATGTAAAAAAATGCTCCTGAAAATCAATTGCAGGGAGCAAAATAAAGAAGTTAATTTCTGACACTAATGAGAATCCTGTCATTAATATCCACCACAGGACGCATTTCCATAGTCTTATGTACAATACCTAAATATTTCCTCCTGCTTTTCTTTCCTCATTCTCATCACTTTTTCTTTATGGCTGGCGAGCTTCTTTCTTTTCTCCTCCTCTTCCTCCTCCCTCCGAGCCTCTGCTGCTTTCATCAGCTCTCTGTTGGTCAACTGGTCCTGATGGAAGACAGAAGAAGAGATTTCAAAACAGAATCTGATTCAATCTGCTTTTACAGTGTGAATGCTGTCCAACAACCGCCTTACATGGAAAGCATTCATTGTGCTTCTCTTCTCTTCCTGATTCTTGCGCTCTTTCAGGGACTGTTCCCACAGATGAAGATCTCTGAGTCGCTCAATTTCTTCAGCCTCCCTTTTGATCTCCTGCCTCTCTTGCTCTTTCTTCATTTCATGATCCTTAAACCTAATAAAGCAGGAAACATCAGATACTTTGTCCTTTAAGGTAATTCCCAGCTAACAGGGAATGTTCTCAGAACTTTAGATAAGTTCTCTCAAAGTTACGTTCGTTCAAAGTTATCTGGTCTTTAATCATGTTCTCAAAACATTAACACAAAAACATTATTTATACATCATTCATGGAGTGTTTTTTTTTTTTTTTATGAAATGTTTTAGTTGGACAATCGTCTAACTTTTTTTGAATGTTACTAATTATTTCAGCACGTTCAGACAACATTCAAAAGCAGTGTTCGGGGTATTGCATTACTTAATAAGATTTCAAGTAACGAGTTACTTTACATTCCTTTTAAATTTACAACAAAATATCCGAGTTACTCTTTCAAATAAGTAACACATGTTTTCCCATTTATGGACTGACAGCTCTCCTGTCCCCATGTTGAGAGAAATCGGGAGTAAGTGCAGAGGCGTTTGTGTGTAAACATGATGGTTATTGTATCTCACTTGCACAAAAACATATTCAGCATTCCTCAAAATAAATTAAAACAGTAAAAACTCAGAATATGGCAATATGTCAAATAATACAAATACTTTATGCATTTAATCTCACTTTATTAAGCAATGCCTTTGCTGTTGACCTTTGATGTTCCAATTAAGAATAATCAAAAATGACTTTAGATGAACAAAAATGCTGAAATACCCTTACGAAAAAGAAGTATACTTCAAGTTCATTTTATGAAGTATACTTAAGTAATGTTCAAGTATACTTTATGTAGTAAGTATACTAATATAGTCTATTTAACGGATCTTCTATCGCCCTATAATCCATCGCGCTCTTTAAGATCACTAAATTCAAGGCTTTTGGTCATACCTAGGATATCCAGAACCACCAAAGGAGGGAGAGCATTTTCACATTTAGCTCCAAAACTCTGGAATAGTCTTCCTGATACTGTTCGTTGCTCAGACTCGCTCTCCCAGTTTAAAACTAGATTAAAGTCGCATCTCTTCAGCCAGACATTCATATAATCCTACAGTTCAAACTACAATCCGGCCTCTAGTTCATAAATGCCAGAGGAGAACTGGCCCCCGACTGAGCCTGGGTTCTCCCAAGGGTTTTTTTTCTCCATTAGGTCACCTGATGGAGTTTTAGGACACCATTAGGTCACTTGATGGAGTTTTTCGGTTCCTTGCCACTGTTGCCTTTGGCTTGCTCAGTTGGGGATATTTTGGGGATATTTAATTTAATTTTATCAATCAATAAATTCCACTAGAAACAAACCTTGTTGTATTATTTTAATTTAATACTGTGAAGCTGCTTTGATACAATCTGTATTGTGAAAAGCGCTGTACAAATAAACTTGACTTGACTTGACTTTACTTAATATCAATGTGTACTTGTAGTAAACTTGTAAGTGTACTATTTCAATACTGCTTGGGACTAAATTGGCCCACTTTTAGTATATAAAAGTATACGTTTAAGTGTAAGAGTAGTAAAATTTAAGTACACAACTAGGTTTCTCATTTGTAATGCATCTGTACTACAAGTGAACTTATACTAGTAGTTTCCTATTTCAATACAAATAGTAAATTTTTTAGTTTATAGAGCATTTTTTTGTTAGCTGTGTTTTTATGCCAAATGCATTGAAGCATGAATGCACTTTATTTTCTCCTTACTGTAGTTTCAAGCTCTCAGAAATGGCCAGTTGGTCTTGTTTCCTCTGCAGTGCTTTCTGCTGCTCCTGCTGGACAGCCTGGTCTTCTCTGCAAGCCATTTTGGCCAAGATATCTCTGTCAACATCTTTTCTGGCATTCTGCTTCATGCGTTTTAGCTCGATCTGAGCCTCCCTTTCCTTCAGAACCTCCGCCAGCATCAGAGCGCTCTATAAAAACAAGAGGATATAGTTTCTACCAACATTTTACCACAGAAAAAGATTTGTGATCTAATAGCGTAAGACACAAACATGGAAGCTTTTCACTCGGTCGTTCTGGTAGTACTGCTGGGTTTTTGCTTTCTCAATGGCCTCCTTTCGGATCTGGGCCTGGTATTTCGCTTCTTCTATGTCATGTAGTTTCTTTTCCTCTTCTTCGATCGCCTCTCGAATTTGTTTCGCCTCTAGCTTCTTTTGTCGTTGTCCCTGTAAGGACAAAATCAGATTTGTTTGTTGTACTTTGTTACTGTATACATCAAGCCTCATATTAACCCTCAGAGACCCAGGTATTGTTTTATTTATTTTTTTAATGAAGAAAAATATCACATCAAGATGACATTCAAATTACAATTTAACATTATACCAAATTGTAGCAAACTTAATATTATAATAGGGGCACAGACACAAAAAGAAAATTAGACAGAGAGAAGTATAAATAAGGCTATATAAATAAAATAAAAAAAACAAAAGTATCTGCACATGCTCAACAGAATAAATAACAGTAAAATTGTTTTATATTGTTTATGTTCTTTTTGGGTTTAGTTTGTGTTTTAGTTTTGTTCCCGTGTGCCTTGTCATTTGACTTAGTTTCCCAGTGTGTTTGATTAATCATTCCTTTCACCTGTTGTACAATTACTTAGCTCTTTTGTTTGCTCTGTGTATTTAAGCTCTCAGTTTGAGTTAGTTCCTTGTCCAGTATTGTTTGTATTAAGTGTAATGGTTATTCTGTTTCTCCTGCATGTTCCCATTGGTGATTAAAGTACTCTGGTGATTATCTCTGACTTGTGCGTGTGGTAGGCTACTTCATGTGTCCACTGTATAGTAAGTTCACCATTAGTTAAGTACAACGCTTAACAGGAACTAACAATGAAAAATAATTCTAAAACATTTATTGATCTTAGTTTGTTTATTTTATTAATACATTTTTTAAATCAAAAGTTGTCAGTCTGTTAATATTTAATAGACCTGAGCTAACATGAACAGCTGTATTTTAATAATTAATATTAACAAGGATTTAAGATATACTGTAACAAATGAATTTCAAATTAGTTTTACTTAATGCATTAACTAATATTGTAAAGTGTAACCTGTGGAAAACATTCTAAACACAAACGGCATCCAAAATAAACAGGAGTATTAACAAAACATTATACATTATACATACGAGCTAAAAAACCAACCAAATAACAGCTTTTTATTCGTAGTTTAATAACGATTCTAATAACGATTTAATAGCTTTTTATTCGTAGAGGCATATTTTCCTCCTTAAAAGTGTTTAGGTCAATAAAAAGCATGATGTTTACGCATATTTAGTTTTAGGTATTAACTGTAGTTAAGTATTAATTGCTCAGTGAGTATGATGCAAGAAAAAAAAATTGTGTGCACGATTTACTAATTCGTTCCCTCGATTTAGCCTACTATTTTTTTCCCTGCATGTCATGTGCGGGGCTCCGTAAATAGGAGAGCTACAAATGCAGTGATTCCAGTGCGAATCAGGTGCGAATGTGCGATGCTCATTGCTCACAGCTATGGTGTTGGACCAGTGTTTGACGAGCTCTTTAGAGCGCATGTGCAGCGCCTCCCGCTGTTCAGCTGCTGCTATGACACTTCTGTCGTGATGATTCACACCGTTCACACTGTCCTGCATGCGCTGCCATTCAGATTTGGACAAAACTACCACTTGACGAAGGTCTGCTTCGGTTTTCTCCACCTCCGAACTCACAACTGTATGCATTCGACAACACATTTCCAAGTTATTATAAAAGCTCTAATTATTATACATTATTTTCAGATATTTTGTTGCGCAGTATTTGTAATTATCACCTTGTTTACTCGAGCCTTTCCTCCGACCGTACTGGACGACACCTGTTCTTACTAAGGCTGTTGACATTTTAACTCCTCACATTCGTTGATCTAGATGTATATTGAGATGCTTTTATATTTTTATTCCTTCATACGTCGACGAGCTTGGCAAACGTTGGTAACATGCTCGGACTCTACACTGTGGTGCTCGGCAACCACTTAAACTTTTGTTACACCGTTACCCAGCAACCCAGAGTATGGAGTTAATATTGTGCCATAATTAAAAAAACAAATCCAGCATTTTGCACACAAACTCGATCTGCTTTGCAAAGGAAAACTCGACTCGTAAACAAACAGAAAGCAATGTGCAAGTACAAAGGTAAATTTGAGCGAAAATGCAGTGGAGTTATAGCCTGGAAATCCAGACCTAAATCTAAAAGATTAATGGTCTGGCGTCGACTAATGAAAATCGGCCAGCTCGAGGGCCGGCACCAAGCATGCATTTGAAAATCTCACTGCATGCAATTGGATAACACTACGACAATCACAACAATAAACCACATACGCTTAGAAACCAGCGGAGCTAACTGGTAGATTAGAATCTTACCGTATCCGGTCGGCAAAACAGCAAAAACGTCCTTCTTGCAAAGGAACGATTCGAGCGCCGTCTTCTGTTTCTCTTTTAGATAAAAAGCCAAATCTAACTCGTTCATTCATAGCCTTCTTGCAATGTTTACTAATGACTTCGATGCTGTCGTCAACTGTTTAGCTCGCCTCTGGCCCGCCTATATCAGATAACCCGATGTGATTGGTGCAGCTCAGATCGAGGGGCATATTTAATGAGCATCATTACTCGACACCAGAGTAACTCGCTGAGCAAATTCAACTTGTGCTCTCGCGAGAACTCTGGATTACCAGGGTAGTGGAGTTACACATATATTGTGTTTTACAAAATATAAATAAAGCCTAGATAATATTTCACAAATAAATACAACCCATCCTACAAATTGCATGTAACCTTGGCTTTTTATGAGATCTCTCGGCTCGATTTTCTCACAAATGTGTCCGGGCAGATTTTCTCACAAATGCAGTTGAGTAACTTCCTCTTCTAAAACAGATGGCGCTAAGATAGGGGATTAATTTAGGGGGGATCAAATCAGTGCTTCTCCCAGGAGACTAGCGCTAAATTAATCCCCTATCTTAGCGCCATCTACTGTTTTGGAAGAGGAAGTTGCTCAACTGCATTTGTGAGAAAATCTGCCTGGACACATTTGTGAGAAAATCGAGCCGAGAGATCTCATAAAAAGCCAAGTGTCTCACAATCATAACAGACAGATATGCATTTGTATGCACTAGATTTGGTATTTTTTCAAAGGTTACATGCAATTTGTAGGATGGTTTTTATTTATTTGTGAAATATGTTCCAGGCTCATTTATTTCTATTTGCAAAACACAATGCATATGTGTTAATCCACTGCATTTACGCTCAAATTGACATTTGTACTTGGACATTGCTTTCTGTTTGTTTGCGAGTCGAGTTTTCCAAAGCAGATCGTGATTGTTTGCAAAATGCTGGATTTGTTTGTTTAATTATGGCACAATATTAACTCCATAATCCTGCCTGTGAAGTAGGTGACGTCATGCGAATGCTTAAAGAGCCAGCAAAACAAACTGATTTAGCCAATTTGGTTCATTTGCCTTGAAATTCTTAACATTATGGAATTAAATGAAATTATATTTGCTTTAAATCCTTAGTATATAACTTTTAATAATACAGATACTCTCTGAAGCCTTTCTTCTTGGTCTGGTACATGTTAAGACAAAATGGCAAAATAGCCTTCTATATTCAAAAAGTAAATTCTCCTACATGATTTTACTTCAGTGATATTGACTTCTAAAGTAGGGTAGACCAGGGGCTAGTTTTCACACATTTTATTCCAGTAAATAACATAGTTATATTATTTTTAACTGCCTTTTTTTCTTTCAAATTAGTGTTGATTAATGTTACTGAACATATGTACCATGTTTTCACACTATATGGGGTAAGTTGTCACAACTGAAACTTGCCATTACAGTGAAACAATTCTGAAACACATTACTGTCATCCAGTGTTAAAAAAAAACTTTTCCTTTTAACACATTTCACATTTTTATGAAATCTCAATACATTTTTTTTTTTAAATGCATAAACTTTATTCTGATTTTACTAACTTAACTAGATTATTACTAACAGACAAGTCAAGACGAGAAAATGGCAGCAGAATAAATGTCTGTCATGTGGTCACCTAATTAGTCAGATGCTTGAGCTTGTGTGAAGAATTAGTCCAACTGACCTGTAATAGCCTTCTTTTCATCCTATATTCACTTTAAGCTCAAATGAATAGATCATTGATATATTGAAACATATTGATCATTGAAACACCCATTAAAGTATGGAGATCCAAAACTGCAGAAATTAAGAATAAAAACTTAAATAAATGTATAATAGGAAATAAATAAAAGTGGACATAAATAAATAAATGTGGGGGAAAATGAATAAATGTTTGTGAGAATAAATATAATAATAGGAAAATCCATAAAGACATTCTAAAATGTGAAATATATAAATAAATACATGTTTGAACAATAGATAAACAAATAAATAAATGTATGTGAGAATAAATAAGTGTAATAATAGGAAAATCCATAAAGAAATATATAAAAGTGGAAATAAATAAATAAATGCATGTGGGGAAAATGAATAAACAAATAAATAAATTGATGTGAAAATAAATAAATAAATGAATGAATGTAATAATAGGTAAATACGTAAAGAAATATATAAAAGTAGAAATAAATACATGTGGGGAAAATAAATATATAAATGAATAAACAAATAAATAAATGTATGTGAGAATAAATAAATAAATAATAGGAAAATACATAATGAAATACATAAAAGTGGAAATAAATTAATAAGTACATTTGGGAAAATAAATAAATGTATAAATAAATAAATAAATAAATAAATACATAAATTGATATAATAAATATATGTCGGAAAAATAAATTAATGTATAAATTAGTAAGGAAATAAATACATGAAAAAACAAATAAAAATAAATACAGGAAATAATAAATAAAAGGAAATAGCAAGTCATTTCTTTCTTTTTTTTTTTTTTTTTTTTACTTATTGTTCATTTCTGCAGATTTGTGGGTCAATAATACCTGCGTTGCCATTACAGATTTTTAAATGTCGATAAACAAAACTCTTGCGAAATGTGTGTTGCTTCTGTTGCATATCCAGCGAGGCGCGTGAAGGGCGGAGTTAATATGAGGAGGAGATCTTTATTCTGAACATCAGTTCGCAGTTCGCACGCGATCCGTCATTTGAGTAGAGTCGAGTCAGTGAATCAACAGCAATGGCTCCGGTATTAGTCAAACGCGTTTTAATCAGTGAAAGTGTTGATCCATGCTGCAAAACTATTCTGCAAGAGAATGGCATCGAAGTGACGGAGAAGCAACAGATGACTAAGGAAGAGTTGATTGCAGAGATTCAGGTAAGTGATTCTGAAGTTGTGCAGCAACTTCACCGGAATATCAAGTGGCTTGATTTGAATCGCCGCCAAGCTAATGGCGTCTTCCAGTGCAGCAACAGTACAACTGTGATGTAAAATAATATAAGCATGCGAATGCGTGGCTGTTGGATGTGCTGAAGTTTGTGTGTGACTGTCACCCCTCCTCCTCCTCCTCTACAAGAGTCTGATGCAACAGCAGCCTGTATCTGCACCATTACACATTACACATTAGATTCACAACTAATGGTTGTATTAGACATCAAACAGTCAATCATGATCCTTCCCCAGTGCAGTGTGCTTAATGCAAGTGTGTTTTGCTCTCTGCATGTGTTTTATTGGTTGTGTTTTAATTTATGAGGTATTAGCATTCGCAGTTTATCATTTTCATTATCACCAATGATAATGTCATTGCAGACAGAATAAAATATATTTATATATGTGTGTGTGTGTGTGTGTGTGTGTGTGTGTGTATGTATATGTTGTTTATTGTCAGGATAAATAAACAACATTTTACAAAATAACAATATAAACAACAATAAATATACATTTATTTACTGTCAGTAATACATTGCATGTTGACTTGCATATTGTTCTTATAAAGGTTTGGGATAAACTTAATAATACCTTGTTTTACATGCCAATTTTGTTTACATGTCTTACAATCTTTTCCCCCAAGAATTATGATGGTTTAGTTGTCCGATCAGCAACCAAAGTTACTGCTGATGTCATCAATGCTGGCAGTAACTTGAAGATCATTGGCCGGGCCGGAACAGGAGTTGACAACGTGGATGTGGATGCAGCGACCAAGAGAGGAATCATTGTCATGAAGTAATGAAGCATGTTGAGTCTTGCTCTGACCTCTATTCTCTGTGTTCTCAGTGCTAAAGCAGGTTGCTCTAGTTGCGCACTTTTCTTTATTCTGTTGTTAAAGGAATTGTTTGCACTAAAAATAAAATCATCATCATTTATTGACTCCTGTGTTATTTTAACTCTGGATAATATATTATTTTTCTCGTCAAACACGCATCTTAGGAGGTGCTAAAAAGAATGGCTAAGAATTCCTTTCCTAAAAGTTTTTTTTATTATTTTTTATGTTTTTTAATTAATTTATTGTATTAGTGAAGAAGGTGATTGCAGAAAGATGTTTCTTTTAATTTTATTTGTATATTTTTAGCACTCCGAGTGGAAACACAATCAGTGCTGCGGAGCTCACCTGTGCTCTTTTGATGAGCTTGTCAAGGTAAACTTGAAAAATTATTCTTTAATACATAACTTATGTTTGTTTTTTTAAAGGGTTCATATCATGTTTTGAGATTAATTGTGTTATGAAATTATTGTAATATTCAGAACTCCGAAGTCACTGATGTCTGATGATGGGTCTGAAATAGGGAAGAAAATGGTCAAACAATAAATTTATAAACTAAATTTTGGCTGCTTTGGCCTGTAGAATAAGTGGACCTCAGAGAGAATTTTTTTAAAACATGATATTATCCCTTTAAGTTTGTTAAATTGAGCTTTCACAATCATCATTTAAGTTATGTTCTGTTCCTATTAAATACCTTATTAAAAAATTATAATAATATATTTATTATTATTTTATGCATTTCTTAGACATATTCCCCAGGCTGTCATGTCAATGAAGGATGGAAAATGGGATCGTAAAAAGGTATGCACACTTTTTGTCTTCTGTTGCACAGGGCATTGCATTATGGGATAGAGTATTGCATGCAACACATTTTTTTTGGCAAATCATCAATGTATTCTATGCATACTGAAAGTTTACAAATACTGTTCAAAGTATACACTGATGAGCCAAAACACTATGAGAGCCCCGAAGGTGTCCTGTGGTGTCTGGCACCAAGACATTGGCAGCAGATCCCTCAAGTCCTGTGGGTTGTGAGGTGGAGCCGCCGTGGGTCGAACTTTGTTGTTCCGGCACATCCCACACATGCTCAGTTGGATTGAGATCTGTGGAATTTGGAGGCCAGGGCAACACCTTGAAATCTTCATCATGTTCCTCAAACCATTCCTGAACAAAATGTGGATTGTGGCAGGCAGGATGCATTATCCTGCTGAAAGAGACCACGTCCACCAGGGAACACCATGGTGATGAAAGGGTGTACATGGTCTGCAACAGTGTTTAGGTTGGTGGCACGTTTCAAATTTGCATCCAAATGAATGGCTGGACCCAGGGTTTCCCAGCAGAATATTGCCCAGAGCATCACACTCCTTCCACCGGCTTGTATTCATCCCACAGTGCATCCTGGTGCCATCACTTCCCCAGGTGAACAGCACACATGCACATGGCCGTCCAGACGTCCTTCTTCCACTGCTCCAAGGTCCAGTTCTGACACGCTTTCGGCAGTGGACAAGGGGTCATCATAGGCTCTCAGATTGGTCTGTGGCTACTTAGCCTGTGTGTTGTGACACATTCCTCCTATAAATATAATTTAAAATTGTATGTCTTGTGCCACAGAAGACCTTCTGTTGGCTCGGACCAGACGAGATAGCCTTCATTGCCTTCATGCATTCATAAGCTTTGGGCACCAAACACCCTGTCGCTGGATTGTCCCTCCTCAATGTCAGTAGCCGCGTTCCCATTACCCTTCAAATTGCGCAAATTGAAATTGCGAATTGAAAATACGCCCAATGGAAACACGTCAATTTTGCAAAAACTCCCATTTTTCGCAAAAAAGTTTTTACGCTCGCATGAGGTGGTTTTTCAGGCAATTCGAAAAAGAAATATTTCGTAAAACTGCAATGGAAACAGTTTTTGCGCATTTACAGTCACCTGACTTAGATGACGCGGTGTGTTTGGGCAGAATACGAGACAGAGCTCTTTATTAAATTCATAAAAGACAACAGAATTACAGGAATAACCTCAAAGAAATGCCACAATCAAGACCTCGAAGCAGATATGAGTGATAAACACCCAGAAACACCTCATATGTGCCGTTCCAAGTATAAGGGTCTTTCCCTAACATTAATGCTTGGATAACACACATACGTCACCTTCGATTAATAATAATGGCCATTGCGGTGGCCGGGATATACGTCAACCTACCAACATCTGTCGCCATGATTTTTGGAAGGACTTATCGCGAGAGGAAAAAATCACGTTTTAGTCGCATAACATCGGTTAATGGAAACGCCGTCATTTTGCAATAGTTTTTTGTCGACATTTAGAAAATATCACAAAAGTTTTGCTCAAATCTGTAATGGAAACAGATTTAGTTTTAGTTAATTCTCACCACTGCTGATCGAGAGCAACCCAGTCGCCTTGCCATAACAGTTTGACCCTTGTCAAAGTCACTCAGATCTTTATTCCTGCCCATTTCTCCAACACATTGATTACGAGAACTGATTGTTTATTATCTAATCTACCCTATTTGTCCTTGTTCGGAGATAATCAACGATATTCGCTTAACCTGTGACTGGTCATACTGTTTTAGCTCATCAGTGTACAAAGTACATACTGCAGAAATAGTATGCCAGTGTGCCGTTCCATAGCCATGCTTTCCTATCTGTGTTAACTCAGTCATCACTAATCAAATGTGATCACTGAATGTGTTGCTTCACATTGTTTTGGGAGAATGGCTGAGAGTTTTGCTAATGATTTTGCAGTTCATGGGTGCAGAGCTGTATGGAAAAGTTCTTGGAATTGTAGGGCTTGGAAGAATCGGCAAAGAGGTGGCGGGGAGAATGCAGTCCTTTGGTATGAAGGTAAGATCTTTGTGACCTAAAAAAACCCTTTGTGATTTTTATCAAATAATTTGATTGTTTTACAAAGATTGAACTTTTTGTATCCCTAATAGACCATTGGGTACGACCCCATCACGCCTCCGGAGGTTTCTGCGGGCTGGGGTGTGGAGCAGATGTCTCTGGAGCAACTGTGGCCACAGTGTGATTATATCACTGTCCACACTCCACTCATGCCCTCCACCACAGGTACACACATCCAAAACAGGACATGTGTCGTCTTCGCCAGTTTGCTCAGGCTGCACAATTTGGTTAAAAAATTTAATTGTGATCTCAATTAAATTGTGATCTCAATTGTCATCTCATATTGCCGTTGCTTGGATGCCCAGACTAAAGTCCTGAGATACCTTCGTCTAATATAGTATAATCTAAAACCTGCATCGAATATAATTTTTATTGTTGAATATTTGAAATGATATATTCTATAGATGTATAGATAAAATCCCAAGTTCAATAAAAAACATCTGTCTATTCATCCATCCAATCAATCACATCCATCCATCCACCCAATCGATCAGATACATCCATATTAATCCATCGAATCAATCACATACAATTGATCACATCCATCCTTCCAATCAATCACATCCATTCGATCACACCAATCGATCACATCCATCCTTCCAATCAATCACATCCATTCGATCACACCAATCGATCACATCCATCCTTCCAATCAATCACATCCATTCGATCACACCAATCGATCACATCCATCCTTCCAATCAGTCGCATCCATTCGATCACACCAATCGATCACATCCATCCTTCCAATCAGTCGCATCCATTCGATCACACCAATCGATCACATCCATCCTTCCAATCAGTCGCATCCATTCGATCACACCAATCGATCACATCCATCCTTCCAATCAATCACATCCATTCGATCACACCAATCGATCACATCCAGAATTGCCCCAGTGTAAAATCAAACCTTTGATGTCCTACACAGGTCTCCTCAATGACGCCTCATTTGCTAAGTGTAAGAAGGGTGTGAAGGTGGTGAACTGTGCTCGTGGTGGCATCATCGATGAAGCCGCCCTCCTCCGGGCTGTGGAGTCGGGGCAGTGTGGAGGAGCGGGACTGGATGTGTTTGTGGAGGTCAGAGCTTGTCTATCACCCAGACTGAGAACTGTTTTAGCTTTTAGCTGTATAAATATAAATAAATAACATTACTTTCAAAAATATTTAAAATGTTTCTAATAATGTTGCTGTTATTTTTGGGGGTTCAGGAGCCTCCAAAGAACCGGGCACTGGTGAACCACCCCAATGTAATCAGCTGTCCTCATCTGGGAGCCAGCACTAAAGAAGCACAGGCTCGGTGTGGGAAGGATATCGCCCTGCAGATTGTGGACATGGTTACTGGCAAAGCATTAGTGGGAGCTGTGAGTTACGCTCGGTTTACCAGTGTCAGAAATGAACTTTATGATGGATGGGGCAATATTTGCCCTCTGGAACTGATTCTTTTCACCCCTGATTTTTCAGGAACATTTTGTATATTTATGAGGGCTTTTTTTTCCCTAACCATATAAAATCATAGCAAATTGTCCTTTTATGTCAAATAGTTCAGTTAAAGGTCCCATATGGTGAAAATATGTTTTTATGGGATTCTGTGTGTCATATAGGCTCAGGGGTGTAAATTAAAAGCTGTGAAAATGTGAAATCGCTCACTGCCGCCATTTCTCCATCCCCCACAAAACTAGACCGCCTCCCAGCTAAATGGGCCAGTTAGAATTTGATGTATTTTGCTATGTAGAACCCAGGTAACCAATGGGTGTCGTGTTCCAAAACTCGACCTAGCCCCGCCCCCTTTCTCGAATCCGAGAAGAAGTGGGAGTCATGTCTGGAGTTAAGTCGTCACTGAAAACCGGGCACGAGTTTTAAAACTTTAAAAATGAAAACATAATTTTATAAAACTACAAATAAGGTCGTACTATATCGTCTACCAGTGGTCACAGGGGACCTTCATGCTGCTGACACCGCTGCCTTTTCCAGGCAACAGTGGCGCACAGAGAGCCGGGGATAAGAGTAGGTGGGTGTGTGTCAGGTAACGCTATGTGCCGTGCACCGGAACATAAACACAGACACATCACCGAAAGTATGAAAATAACATGAAAACACATCATTCAGTGGTCAAGTGGTTTCTGTGACTTTCAAACATGAACAATCCAAGCATTTGTGGGAGGGGAGAAAAAAGGCTCTCAGAAAAGTGTGGGAAAATCAACCCAACTTTTGGTAACACTATTAAATTAGTGTTAAATAGACACATATAAACGGTACAAATATAAGTTTAAGTGTCATCATATGGGACCTTTAAAATAAAAATGTTCAATCTGAACAATTATGAATGAAAAAGTAGCTGTAAATAATGCAACCAAGTAATTTATTTTGTAGGACAAAACAAGTAATGTTCACCACAGACATTTATTTTCCAAATTCCACCACGGAAAACCTGGAAATATCAGGAATTTTGAAAATGAAATCCTTGCTAGATATTGAAAGGAAAAAGTTTGTACACAACCGCTCTGAAAAATACATTCAATTTATTCAATTCTCACTTTCAAATGATTACACTCTTGTTTATTGTAAAACTTACTTGCAGGACAAAAGTGATGTTCAGTTTATGTGTGAATTGTTATTTTTAGCGAATCCGATGAAACCGATTTGTAAAATGGACTGAAAGATTCATTAGCATATTCTTCTTAATGAATGAGTTTTAAAAACCCTTATCCAATTAAGAAATTGATGTTATGAATAAACAACTCATAAATTGGCAAATGAGAAAGTATATTTAACATATAAGAAATTACACACATAACCTGAACTATTTAGGATATTTAAAGCCAGCATGAAATGAAAATTGATATAGGTTATTTTGTAAGTGCATGTTATTGATCTTATTGTAAACAATTCATCCATGCATATGCTTTTTTTATTATTACATTTTTTATTAAGCTTGTAATTTTTAATCAATTTCATAACTTGACATAACAAAATCTTCCAGTAAAAATAGTAGATTTCTCTTTGGTGACGTGTGCCGGAATTCTCCAATCATTTAGTCTGCTTAAACCCCGCCCCTTTCTTGCAGTCTCCTGCAAGCTCGCATTCAGATCTGCCTCCATCCAATCAACAACCATTCTTTTGTGTTTCGATAATTTATTTCACTTGGATGTATATCACCATACAGTATAGCAGATATGCACTACGTCTGTTACATCTAGACTTTAATGTCTTGTTTTATTCTCCTCAGGTCAACGCTCAGGTGTTGGTCAGTAGTTTCTCTCCTGACTCTCATCAGTGGATTCGGCTGGGAGAGTCCATGGGCAGAGTGTTGAAGGCCTGCAGCACTTCTAAAAAACCCTACAGCCAGGTCCATGTCACATCACTTGGTAGGTCAATTATTAAGGAATAATCCAGCCAAATACGTTGTCAACTTTTGTTATTAAGTCACTCACTAACTGAATGAGTTCTTAAACAAATGGCAAGACATACTGTTAAATTATTTTTAATAACCATTTTTTCATTTACACATGATGCAGGATTGGAATTACACACACATATTTACTGTCAGGAGAAAACCTTCCCATATATACATGTGAGAGTTTGCTGTCTGTCAGATATATTTTATGGACTTTTAGAGTAGATATTTCTACTCTTCTGAGAAAAATATTTTATTCAATTTTTATTTTATTTTATTTTTTATCAAATTAATCCACATTTACAGTAGTTTATAAGGTCTTAATATCTTAACCCTGTGTGACCACTACAGATGTGTAACTCTCTCTCTGGATTAATAATTTGGAATTATTAATTCCATATTATTAGATACAAAATCATGTTCTTGCTTTGAAAACCCATGAAGATCAGTGTTGTTATTAACTAAAATAAAAACCATTCAAAATAGTTGTTGTTAATCAAACCAAAGATGAAATTACATAAAATATAAATATTAGATGCAATAAAATTGTATTTAGAAATGTTGCCTAATAAACCAAGTGAAATAGAATAAACTTAATCTGAAATCTAAGTAGAAATATTTCTTAAACAAAAACTAATGAAAATAACACAAAACAAAAGAACTAAAACTTAAAGGAACACTCCACCGTTTTTTGAAATAGGGCTTATTCACTTTCTTTCCTACATTTAGATAGGTGGGCAAATGCATTTTTTGTCTCAGTGCATGCATTGTTTTAGTTTGACAGGGTCGGCGCTAGCTTAGCTTAGCACAATGAATGGAATCCTTTGTTGCCAGCTAGCATGTCCTGAGTAAAAGTGATATAAATTTTTTTAAAAACCCACCTAATTACTTCTTGTGGCCTGCGTATTCACAACAAGTACAAATAGTGATGCAGATTAACACTAGACGATTTCCTAGGCAGATATTGACTTATATATTAAGGACTATATTAGGGGGAAGCACAGGCGAAGCACTGCTACTTGGGCATGATATCTCTGCGCCAAGTAGCAGTGCTTCACCTGTGCTTCCCCCTAATATAGTCCCAAGTCAATATCTGCATAGGAAATCGTCTAGTGTTAATCTGCATCGCTATTTGTACTTGTTGTGAATACGCAGGCCACAAGAAGTAATTAGGTGGGTTTTTAAATTTTTTTATATCACTTTTACTCAGGACATGCTAGCTGGCAACAAAGGATTCCATTCATTATGCTAAGCTAAGCTAGCGCCGACCCTGTCAAACTAAAACAATGCATGCACTGAGACAAAAATGCATTTGCCCACCTATCTAAATGTAGGAAAGAAGGTGAATAAGCCCTATTTCAAAAAACGGTGGAGTGTTCCTTTAAACGAAAATATAACAAGCTAATTCATAATAATAATAATAATAATAATAAAACTATAAAAGTATATAAATAATACTACAATATCAATGTTTGAATTTTTAGATGTATTCATTTGTGATGTAAAAAGTCATGCATCACAGGGTTAAATTTTAATCATTTATGGTTTTCGGCATGAAAATAAGCAAAGAATCTGGCTTTCGCTTTAAAAATAAAAAACCCAAAGTAACATGATAACAATGTCGTGATGAAACAGATTATTTTTGCATTTTACAATGATTACCTTTCTGCTGTATTACAATTAAATAAATTTCTTACAAATGAAATGATGACAATTTACATTTTTATCTACTGGCATTACATTTTTATCATCAACAGTGCAAGCATGCCATCTTGTGGCAATATCATACATTTGTATCCATTTTACATATAGTATATACATATAAAATGTAAAAATATACAAAATATTTGTTTGTTTATTTGCTGTTCAGGGGAGTCCTTGAAGAAGTCCACTGGGTTTTTGAGCTCCGCAGCTGTAGTTGGTTTGCTCACTGAAGGTCCTCAGAAAGGCCCCAACTTGGTGAACGCACTGCCTCTTGCTGCAGAGACGGGGATTACCGTAAGACAACTTTACAAAACCATGGTTTTGAACTATGTATTTTAGGTCAAAGCACACGTTGTGTTAAATCTGTCCCTGTGTCACAAACCCCCAGATGAAGACGGATCATAACGACTCGAATGACCGCGAGGCGTGTGTGGTGGAGGTCTCTGTGAACGGCAGTAGCTGTAAGGCGGTTGGCTCGGTCCAGGCTGGGGTTCCTGTGTTGCTGGAGCTGAATGGAAGTGTGTTTCGACAGCCTGTACCTCTCAGCGGACACCTGCTGTTCTTCAAGGCCGCCTCCTCCACTGAGCTCCTGCTCTCCATAACCGGTAAAGGCTGATTCACGTTCTGCACATGTAACAGTGTAGCTTTTAATGGGAAGAATAACTGAGATGGAAAAACTAGCAATATTAGGAATTTTCTAAATTTAAAGCTCTAAAATATTGACCAGAAATCGCTCTTTGCATGTAATTTATAGAAAATTACAAGTAATCACAAACGACTGAAAGTCGTGAAAATGTATTGGTCAAAAGGCATGAGAACCCTGTTTTTTTTTGGGGTAATTTATGTCCACTTACAACATCCTGGAATTAATATATATTATGTTTATTTATATATACATTTATAGTAAATAAAAACTTTTTTTTTTTTTTTTTTTACTGAGAGGAAAGCATATTCATCATTTATTGAAAATTTACATATTCATCTAACCATCGCTCTCAGCAGTGTTGAATGTTCACTAACAGTATATGGCTGCTCACATATTTCTGACTTCTTTTTACCCGTAAGAGAACTTAGCCGTGAGTGTATCGCATCGGGACCTTCAGTTTATTAATGCTTTCCTATCTTCCTCAGGGGTTTTGGCTGCTGCAGGTGTGGAGCTGGAGTCCTTCAGTGCCTCTACTGCCAGCAGTGGTGACCAGTGGTACTGCATGGGGATATCTTCACTGCTGGGGGACATTGGTGCCTTGAAGTCCTTAGTGAAAGAGGCTGCACAGCTCACTGTTTAAATATCTGTCACTGAACCACTTAACATTCCAGCATCTAAAGCTCTAGTCTGACCGAGTTTCATTACTTGCTGTTACTCACATTGATCACAACATTACATTTCCTAAAACAACAGTGTGAAAAAGTCAGATTTTTACTTTTGTTGTTGTTATTAGTTCACTAAACCTTATTTCTATTGCAGATATGTGAATGTTCGATTAAAACAATAACCATCAGTGCTTTGCAGTGGATTGTGTCTCTTTTCATACTAAAGGGCTGCCATTTTTGTCTCTTAAGTGTAAAAATTACAGTAAATAACTGACGATATTTACTAAACACTGCACTTATTTTTCCCTTTTTTTCCTGTTTCTTTCATCATCAGGATGGAGTTTTTGGGACTGTCCCCACCTCTGTTTCTAACGTCTTATCAACAAATATGCATTAACAAATAGCACTTTGTTTTAAGTCTCTCTCTCTCTCTCTCTCTCTCTCTCTCTCTCTCTCTCTCTCTCTCTCTCTCTCTCTCTCTCTCTCTCATACATAGACGCATGTTTTACTCTATAATGTATATTCAGAAAGTATTTTTTAAAGCTACACTGTGTGATATTTTCCCCCATCTAGTGGTGAAATTGTATATGACTACCCAGTGAATATTAGTTTATGTTCCTTTCAATTCCGAGGGGCGTTTTAACTCCTATGGTGGCCAGAAAAAAAAAAAAATTAAATGACAATGTTTGGTTCCTGAAACGTTCTTTCAACATTAGTTTATGTCATTAGTTTATGTTTAGGTGATACAATAATAAATCCGTTTAATAATGCCCTGTTTAAATTACTATCAGTGTAAAACCTCTCAGCAACATTCTGGGAACATTAGCTATAAAAATGTGGACCGTATTCTAATGTTAGGGGACATTGAGTTTGACATTGCGACCCTAGTGGTCAAGATGGTGGAACTAAAAAGTGTTCGAAAGTGGATTTAATGAAGACACAGGAACATATTTTTGTCAAGTGATTATATTAGCTATAAATAAGTATACATCATCTATATCTCCCTGTAAAGAGAAGCACACCGAAAAAGGGCTGTGTGATTTTACTCAAAAAGTAATTTGGTAATGAAAAGGAGCTAAAGTAATTTATTACAAATTGATCTCAACTTGAGACCAATTTGTTTTTATTTTCATACCCTGATTACCAAAATAAAACGTGATCAATACATGATACAGCTACACTGTGTAACTTTTTAAGTTGATTCTTTTTAAGTATTTATCTTTTATTTTTGTTTTTTTTACTATGGAAGTCAATGGGGACCAGAAACTATTTGGTTCCCAACATTCTTCAAAATATCTTCTTTTGTGTTCAACAGAACAAAGAAACTCATACAGGTTTTGATCAACTTGAGGGTGAGTGAGTAACGTTAAACGTTGACAGAATTTTAATTTGTGGCTGAACTATCCCTTTAACGTGTTTATATCTTGAGACTCAATTCACATCACAATTATACACGAAATTGAATATATCTTGAGATTAAAGAATGCATTCAATTTAAATTCTTCAATTATTAGCACTTAATAATAACATGAAAGGATATTTAAAACCTCTGAGAACTTATAAATCGCCTCTATCAAGCAGGAAAAGGCGCTCGCTTCATCGACTTGACCCTCAACACTGTTTCCATGGTAACTGTGAGTTATTTCTGTCCTTTTAATGTACCCTATGGACTTAATGGTAGCTACACACCAATAACTCACCGTCGCTAAGCTATATAAACAAATATTTTTTAAACGAGTTAAGAAAGCGGTGAAGCGTTCGGAGTGGATTAATTCTTGGTGTTCGGCCGCCCTTGGTACTAGTAGTTTCCCTCAAGCGTTATTATGCAACGGCTTTAATCCTTATTAGGATTATACACTCAGCACTGCCATGATAACTGAAACGTGAAAGCTAGTATTATGTCTCAGTTGATTGAAGAATCGATCAAATGGTGGCACTTTGAACATGTCTTTGTAAAGATGGGATGCTTGTGAACATACTGGTCTCGTCACATGGCTGAAGGACGGCTGTGTTGAATCACTAGTGGCGGGTGACAGCAGCGAGTCTCCAGCTATTACACAGATACCAAAATAGGAGCTCGACATTCTCTAGTGGCTGAGACTAAATACAGGGGCCACATGTCTGATCTGTCCGAGCACAAGTTGCACTGTTGGGGATAAAACTTCTCCAGCGAAGAAAGGACGAGCTGTGTCAGTCAGTCAGTCTGTCATTACGGGCCAGGTAAGCTTGTTTGTACATAGGGGCTAGTTGTCACAAGCTTCATCTAGGTTGTGAGGTAACGAGTTATAAATTGCATGAAGGCTTGTTTACATTCGCAGTGTTTTTGTAATAGGTTGCTTGCAAAAACTTAATTCAAAGGTTCACGGGGTTATTATATTTAACTAAAACTTAATAACTTAAATTAATGAAATAAAACAATTAACTCTTTATTTCAGCTAACGTTAGCCTAGTTGTTTTCTAATTTCTCATTTAGTTTAACGTTATGTACTAAAACAACTAAAAATAAAATAAAATATGTATAAAAACAAAAACAAACAATATATTGGTCACCATATTGGTATCTGCCGATATATGTTCATTTTTAATGTTATCGTTTTCGGCCAATAAGAAAATTAAGTCGATATACTAAAGCCAATAATCCATAATAAATAAATAATAAATAAATCCATAATTGATTATTTTCTTCAGATGAGACACTGTTAAAAAGGGAAAATACAGTTAAGTGTAACATGTGCAGCACAAAATCTGTCATATAGGCTACATTAAATTATGAGGACATCATTATAATTGTGTGCTTGAGACATGGCTTTTAATGATAAGACTTTTGTTTTTATAATCAGGCTCTCAAAATTATAAAAACTTTGGTTTTGATTTATCGGCCAATATATCGGTTATCGGCTTTCAAATATAAAGAATTATTGTTATCCACCAAAATGTTCATATCGGTGCATCCCTGGCCTACACACAACCAAATTACTAAACGGTAACTAAAATGAAAAGTAAAATGGTAAATATAAAAATAAAAACAACATTTAAATAACACTGGTTCAAATTTGCCTTTTATTAGGATTGTTTTGTACATCTTGTGCTCATAACTAAAATTTCTAAAAAAATATTTTTGTTTGATCTGTTAAGTAAACAAGTAAACAAAAGCTGAAACAGAAAAGAGATAAATGTCAGACAAATTTATTGTCACGTGTGTTTTAGATGTTGTAATTTTATACAATTGACTAATTACTATTTCCTGGCCAAAACAATATAATATTTTATGTTACAATTTACATATAGCTTTTTCATGATTGTTTTTTCGTAATTGTTTTACTGTTTGCATTTTGCCTATAATGTTTAATGCAAAGTGCTACAAACTAAGACTAGGTCAACATGTGTGACAATAAACAACCACGTTTTGATATTAAATACTTTAATGTTCATATACAGCAACTGACCTTCAGAAATAATAATGAAAAATATTCACAGGAGTAAATGTGACAACTAGCCCCAGCGTCTAAAATATTACATTTGCTTTTTAAATTTGCTATTTATGTTGAAATTTTTACATATTTACATATATTTAATGCCAATTCATTATATCTTAGCTTAAATCTTGCACACACACACACACACACACACAAAAACATTATATAAAACTTTACTCTCCCTTTTGAGTGTCATGGCAAAGCATGCTGGGAAATAGAAATTACAGCCCAGTTTTAGTTAAATTTAAGTTTGTCTAAATTAAAATAAACAAGTTCATAAAACTCAAAAACAATTAAACAATTCAGATGACTTAAAATGTGTCAGCTTTGTGAACTCAAAAGAAAAAGAAAGTTCTAAATACTAATTTAACTAATTTGTTTAATTTAAGTTGACCCTACTCAAACCAATTAATTATTTTGAGCATTAAGGTTTACAGTGTTGAAAATCATCTCTTTCCAGTTGCAATGTCAGGAAAAGTTCAAAGCGACTACTCGTACGAGTTCTGCGACGCTTCACATTCATCAGAAGTGCTGGAAGCTCTTCACGAGTTCCACAGCAGCGGTTTGTTCACGGACATCACCCTGCAGTCTTCATCCGGACAGCTCTTCCACTGCCACAAGGCTGTCCTATCAGCCCGCAGCTCCTATTTCAAGGTAATGTTCACCTTAGACATGAGAGAACGTCTGAATGACACCATCAACCTACCCTGCATAGACGGGGAGATTCTGGGTGCTTTGGTGACTTACGTCTACACTTCAAAGATCAGCATTACCCAGAGCAACGTTCAAAGTCTTCTGGAGGCCGCAGACCTGTTGCAGCTCAGCTCGCTCAAGAAAGCCTGCGAGAACTTCTTGATTCGTCTGCTGGATGTCGACAACTGTCTCGGGATGCACTCGTTCGCCGAGCTTCACGTGTGCTCTTCACTGGAGCGCGCGGCCTTGAGGATCATACTGAGCCGCTTTGAGGAACTCACACTTCAGGAGGAGTTCCTAGAGGTGGATTTCCAAAAGCTCGAGGTGATTTTAGCAACTGAAAACCTTAATGTGTGGAAAGAGGCGACATTATTGGACGCTGTGGTGAAATGGGTCGCCCATGACGCGGCTCCTCGAATAGACCACCTGAAAGATCTTCTCAACTGCATCCATCTCGACGTGAATGATGTATATCTCAAAACTGCTTTGGATCTACGCAAACAAAGCTTTGAAAGCAAATTGCGATCCCTAATTCTCACCTCCTTGAAGCCAAGCAAAGGTTTCTCAAACTGCTGCAAAAAACTAACATGCAGCTTGTATGTTATTGGTGGATATTACTGGCATCCGTTGTGTGAAGTCCACATGTGGGACCCTGTTTCCAACACGTGGGTTCAGGGCAAAGACATGCCGGACTTTGCAAGAGAGAGTTATAGTGTGGTACTTCAAGGCCCTGATATCTACGTGACCGGAGGATACAGGACAGAGACTGTAGATGCTTTAGACACCGTGTGGATTTATAACACAGACTCGGATGAATGGACAGAAGGATGTCCGATGATCACAGCCAGATATTACCACTGCTCCGTGGCTTTACGGGGGTGCATATATGTCATAGGCGGATATACGGCAGGAGCTCCTACACGAGAAACTGAATTCTATGACCCCTTGAAGAAGACATGGTTCCCTGTGGCGGATATGATACAAGGTATGAGAAATTCAAGTTGTGTCTCAAAGGACTCACCATATACCAATACTATGTACTCAACTGTGTAGTATGAATTTTATAAGGTTATTTTGTCATCGAACATAAGTCTTATAACCCCTCCCCCTCAACTAGTAGTATTTGAAGTTCACTTTTGGAAATTCTCAGTGTAAAAACACTACTTTCATACTATAAAACGGCACAGAATAGTGCATAGGTAAAATGGGACGCATCTTCAGTTTATTTACACACAACCTTTTGCTAAAAAGGGTGGGGGTTTTTAAGCGGCCTCAGTTCTGGAAGTATTTTTTTTCCCTAATTTTTTGTTGGGATTTAAAAAAAAAGACTTACAAAAATACAATAAATACAAAAATACAATAAATAGCCATTCGCCAAATCTACCAGATTCATCTATCCAAGATGAATTACAACATATTTTCAGCAAAAAAGTATGTGAAAATAGGACAAAAAAGGACAAAAGTACAAGACTGTGCACTTAAATTTTGTTGTGTCATTTGCAATGTTTCTTGGATTACATAATGAAATCAGAAACCATGGTATGAAATTAAACATTCTCATTTAAATACAGATTATTAAACATTTCTTTAGTACATTTCTGGACAAATATTTAGACATCTACACTACTGTTTAAAAGTTTGGGCTCAGTAAGATTTATTAGTAGTTTTGTTCAACAAGGAAGCATTAAAAATGTATCAGTAAAGTCAGTTGTAAAGTTACAAAAGATTTATTTATTTCATATAAATGCTGTTCTTTTGAACATTCCATTAATCAAAGAATCCTGACAAAAATGTATCAGTTTTCACAAAAATATGAAGCAGCACAACTGCTTTCAACAGTGATAATAATAAGAAATGTTTCTTAAGTTCTGAATGATCATGTGACACTGAAGACTGGAGTAATGATGCTGACAATTCAGCTTTGCACCACAGGAATAAATAGCATTTTAAAAGATAGACATCAGTTACTTTAAATCGTAATAATATTTCACAATATTATTGTATTTTTGATCAAATAAATGCAGCTTTTGGTGAGCAGCAAAAGAGACTTATTACAAAAATGTATGTGTAGTGCAGCTTTTCACTACGATTTAAGCTATTAAAAGACAGTTAAAAAAAAAAAAATTATGTTGCAAAATGTATTGTCGACTCTTACACAGAAAAACTTTCAAATACCAAAGACTTAAAATGCCTGTTGTTGGAAGTTCATCTTTCTTTTTTACTTTAAAGGTGTGGGAAATGCAACCTCTTGCGTGGTGAATGAAAGAATCTATGTAACTGGAGGGCATTATGGGTACAGAGGAACCTGCACTTATGAGAAGATTCAGACTTACCGGCCAGATATCAACGAGTGGACCATCACAACGATATGTCCACATCCTGGTGAGCCACCTACGCTTCGTATCAGATGAGCCAAAATGTGTTCTCCACCAGCATCCTAACAGAAATGAGTCCATCTGGTTTCTCTCATAATGATGTACCTGCCTATATTTAACCTTCTTCACCATCCCTTATCATTAGAAAAACTCATCAAAACTCTTTACTTTCAGAGTACGGTCTTTGCTCGGTCTCCTTGAACAATAAGCTTTATCTGGTCGGCGGTCAGACCACCATCACAGATTGCTACGACCCCGAGCAAGATGAATGGAGACAGATGTGTGCGATGAAGGAGAGAAGGATGGAGTGTGGATCGGCCGTTATAAACGGGTGCATCTATGTAGCAGGAGGGTATTCATACTCTAAAGGGATGTATCTGCAGAGTATAGAGAGGTACGACCCTGAGATAGACTGCTGGGAGATCGTGGGGAACCTCCCATCGGCCGCACGCTCACACGGTTGCGTTTGTGTGTTCAGCATGTGAAATCACTACACAATCACATTCAGTGGGGTCTAAAAGTCTGAGACCACCATGTATTTATATAAACCTGAACATAAATAGTTCAAGCAATGTCGTAAAACAAATAAGCAGTACTTCAGGTTCTGAATTTCTAGGTCACAAATCAAATTAGTACACCCTTTTGCTGTTATGACCCGCTGCAAACGAGATGTATAACCAGACACCAGCTTCTGTCAGCGTTTCTGAGGAATCTAAGCCCATGCCTTCTTCAAATCCCACCAGAGATTTTCTATGGGGTTCAAGTCAAGTGACATTAGCCGTGTTTCTATTACCCTTCAAATTGCGCAAATTAAAATTGCGAATTGAAAATACACCCAATGGAAACGCGTCAATTTCGCAAAAACTCCCATTTATCGCAAAAGCAATTTTATGCTCGCATGAGGTGGTTTTTCAGGCAATTCAAAAAAGAAATATTTCGCAAAACTGCAATGGAAACAGTTTTTGCGCATTTACAGTCACCTGACGTAGATGACGCGGTACGTTTGGACAGAATACGAGACAGAGTTCTTTATTAAATTCATAAAAGACAGAAGAATTACAGGAATACTGGATTCTAAACTTCAAAGAAATGCCACAATCAAGACCTCGAAGCAGATATGAGGGAGAAACACCCAGAAACACCTCATATGTGCCGCTCTCAAGTATAAGGGTCTTTCCTTGCCATTAAAGGGATTCTCCACTTTAAAATGAAAATTCTGTCATCATATACTCACCCTCATGTTGTTTCAAACCTGTATGAATTTCTTCTACTGAACAGAAAGGAAGATATTTAGAAGAATGTCAGTAACCAGACAGTTTCTGGTCTCATTGACTTCTATAGTATATATATTTTCCTGATGACAGAATTTTCATTTTAAAGTGGAGTATCCCTTTAATGATTGGATAACACACATACGTCTCCTTTGATTAATAATAATGGCCAGTGCGGAGGCTGAGATATACATAAACCTACCAACGTCCATTGCTATGATTTTTGGAATCGACTTATTGCGAGAGGAAAAAATTTAGTTTTAGTTGCCATTTCACAATAGTTTTTTGTTGACATTTAGAAAAAAATTGCAAAAGTTTTGCGTAAATCTGTAATGGAAATACGCCTTGTGATGTGTAAAAAGTTCTTTCTTGTGCTTTTGGGTGAGTAGTGGTGTACGTCTTGGAGTTCTGGCATGGAAACCATCTGCGTTTAGTACTCGCATTACTGAAACCCTCAGTGCCTGTTGCCACCAAGTCTTCTTGCAGGTCTTTTGCAGTCACTCGAGGGTTTTTCTGAACCTGCCTTCTCAGAAATCTGGTTGCACCCGTTGATAGCTTCCTTTTCTGCTCCGTCCAGGTAGTGTAACCACTGTTCCTTTAACTTTAAACTTGTGAACTGTGCTTCCAATGGTGTCTCTAGGAACATTTAGGGCTATCTTTTTGTATTCCGTTCCTTGTTTGTGAAGGGAAATGATATCTTCTTTTAACTTTTTGGACCATTCTTTTGGTCAAACGTGACACTCAACAAACCTAGCTAGTTCAGATATTTCATGTGTTATAGCTCAAGCACACCTGGTACAACTAATGAAGCCCTTGATTGGTTGCATCAGGTGTGCTTGAGACAACATCTGTTGTGAGGGATTCTCTTCAGGGGGTTGAATAATCTTGAGACTGCAGAAGTCATTAAAAGTCGCATTTTCAGTTGAATTTGGGGAAACCACTTGAAACATTTGTTGTGTTGAGCTATTTCAATTTCTTTTGTTTGATTTGTTCATTGCAAACAGCTGTTAAGTCTATACATTTTGCCAATAAATCTGATTTGCAATGGGGGTTGAATAATTTTAATCACAACTGTATTACATTATCGTTATTGGAGTGAACGGGCCTTAAATCCTCGTGCATTGCAAATCCACTCTCACATCATGTTCACTAAACCTTTGGCTCCGCTCTCTTCCTGATCCGAATGCCTGCTCTGCTTGTATGACAAATCTATTTTTAGAAAATTATTTTTATATTTTAGACAACAAAATAGGGGCAATAGTATGAAATAAAATATTTTTCCATACTTATCCAGACATGGAAATGACTAAAATCAAATTCCATACTTTTCCATTCTGCGTAGGAAGGAACCCTGCAAATTTGTTTACACTGATCATCTGACTTTTTGTACAGGCGGTCAGATGCACAAAATGCTCTTTGGATAATCTCAAATCATACTGGAGATCATGATCATCAGGTTTTGTTCATGTCAGCTCCGAAAGGGAAAAAAACAATTAAGGATGAACTGAAACTCGTGTACATTTTCAGTTTCGATTTATCACTTGAATTGTTATTACCCTGAAAATCTCAGACTTTTGAACCCCACTTGTGAATGGCGTCAATATAATATCATATTTGTTCAACATGTGAAGTCACTGATAATGTGTGAGAAACAGTTTGTCTGTTGTCTGTGCTGGAAGATAAAGGGCTGTTTCTAAATTTACAGATTACAGCACTTCACTTTTTGCATAGTGACTTTATAATATTTTGCAACAAAAAAAAACAAAACTACTGGTATTTCAAACATGATTTAAATGTATTTATTCCTTGATCAGTATTCATTTACATGATTTTGAATTTGTAATACAATTGTGAACCCAGGATTTTGCTAAAAAAATGTGTGTGATGTGTAATTTATTGTTTTTAGTTATGATGATGATGATGATGATGTTCAACTGTGTATGCTGCCAAAAATGTGAAAAGCACAAATTGAAATAAAGTTCAAAGAATAGTGTGTTTGTAAATCTCTGCGGTACCCACCCAAAAATTATACAGTATGTAAATGTATAAAATTTATTTTGTACAACAGTGAAAAACCCTACTAAAATGTTGCAAAGCAACACAAACTCCTTTCCCCCCACAACACCTTTATGTTGGAGTGAATCGAATGAAGTCCACTTGAATATCAACCTACAATAATCAGATAAAAAAAAAAAAATTATATTAGCAGTTTATCATGGTAAAGTCTGATACACATGTTGCCAGTGCAATATATATATTTTTTTTTTGTGGCAGTGTAAAATGTGAAAATTAAACTTCTCAACTCAAAACATGGACTTACCGACTTCTTTTTGTGGAACTTATAAGATGCTGGCAGGTCATATCTGAGCTCTGTGAGGAAGACAACAGTTCAAGATAAATAAAATATCATTATGACAAACTATAAAGCTTATTACATCCTACAGGTATTGCAGAAACTCCTGCATGCTCTTGTAGTTCAAAAACAAAACAATAAAACCTACAATACCCTTCAAAAATTAGGAATTAAATTTTAATAAAATAAAATGTTAGGAAACATTTTTTATGTTTTTTGGGGAAAAAATCTCACTGCAGTTACTTGATCAAAAACAGTAATATTGTGAAATATTATAACAATTTAAAATAACTATTTTCTATTTGAATATATTTTAAAATTTAATTTATTCCTGTGATCAAAGCTGAATTTTCAGCATTATTACTCCAGTCTTCAGTGTCACATGATCCTTCAGAAATCATTCTAATAGCTAATTAGTTGCTCAAGAAACATGTATTTTTATTATCAATGTTCAGAACAGTTGTGCAGCTTTATATTTGTGTGGAAACCATGACACTTTTTTCCAGGATTCTTCTTTTGAAAGTTCAAAAGAAGCATTTATTTGAAATAAAACCAATTTTGTAAAAAATGTAAGTCTTTACTGTCACTTTTGATTCATTTAATGCCTCCTTGATGAATACAAGTAATAATTTCTTTCAAATAAAGTCTTTCTGAACCAGTAGTGTGTTTATAGGTGTAGTAAATGTTACCTGCAATGACTTCCATTTTCACTTTCCAGTCATTTGCTTTCTTCTGAATGTGCTGCACAAAATTGCAATTCAATTGTAAGTTATGTGTTCTCATGTATAGAGTTGAAGCTGCTAAATTAAGACACAATGGGGTAACTTACATCTCGTGTTGAGGTCTTGTGAAGGGAATACACTGCCGTACTTGCCATAGAAATCGCTGTCTGCAGGAACTGCATGTCAATACCTAAAGGTTGAAGACATGGATGTATATAAGTTACTGTGAAGTGAAGCATTGCATGCAGAGGATAAGCTGACTCTTACCCTGGTTGTGCTTGGTGCCAAAAGGCGGGTTCATGATGACCGTGTCAAACTTCTTGCCGTAAGAGGATCCGATTGAGCACACGTCACACTGGACCACGTCAATGTTTGACAATTCAAATTCCTCAACATTTCCTTTGAATATATCCAAGGCGTCATCATCGATGTCAAATCCAACACACAGTCTTGTAAGGAAAGATTACGGTTATTTTGATTCATATCATTTTTAAAACTCGAGTAGTTTTAGGCCGTGGAGAGAAGGATGGAGTTGGTCTTACCCAGCATCAAGGACTGCAGCTCCTATAGACAGAACTCCACATCCACAGCCCAGGTCTGCAACTAGTTTATTCTGTATGTCATCAAATGTGTTGTGGATGGTGTACAACATGCAGCCTACAGACAAAAGCACATAGGAGCACATAACTGAATGCAGGGCTCAACATTAATGACGTTAACAACATTAATTAACATATACTGAATTGTGGTATTCAGATATGGAATACAGATGTGAATATAGCATATATATATATATATGGTCTGCTAGATGAATGTGTGCACACACGCACACATATACATACATATATATATATACATATATACACATACACAAATAGGCCTGTCGCGATAATTAAATAACCGTCTGATCGCGATTATTTGATCTAACCGCGATTGTTTCAGACAACCGCGATTATTGCGCTCTTTTATAGACCTACGGCACAAGGGGGAGTCATGAACCAAAATAAATAGACAAGCAGTCAAGCACTAATTACGTTTTCTAGCAATATATTCAAAGTCATCTGAAGCCATTCCATAGCTTAATGTGAGGGACAGTAGTATATTTACATTGTTAAATTAAAGTTCACAAACTCGTCTGCAGCTGTCAATCATTCCGTTCAGCATTCAAACTCTGCAGCTGTCAATCATTCCGTTCAGCATTCAAACAGCGCGCGTCGTCCGGTTACGACAGGATACACGGTAAAACTTTCTCCAATGTGACATTGACGTTATAATGCTTGATCTGTAGATAAAGGGCTGTGGATTTGCATAAAATGACTTTATTTTGCTGGAGTTTTTTGCTGTTTCTAAATGACTCGCTCGCTACCGTGTGCCTACACAGCACAAGGACTATGAATTGGCATCAGACGCACAATAACTGGAGTTTAAAACTGTGAAGAAACAAATGATCAATAAACTGTTGGACTGATATACACTAGGATTTGTGCCCTCGACATTTCTTCGCTTTGTGCCGTGAACTTTTAAATGCGCACTTGTGCATCGCTGCGACTCCATGTTGCATTAAGCACATCATTCTGCACCCGCGATGCGCATACGCGCTTTGTTCCGCTCTGTTTTGAAGCGTATCATATTATCATGGTTTGTGCACATTTGTTTTTATTAACATGTTTAGATTTTATTAAATTACTGTGCAGATGTTTTCAAAAATTACTTTTTGCTGCTGATTTATACACTCACTAAGTTTAATAAACAAATTGTCATAGCTATTGAATATAGCCTATTTATTTAATATTTAAAGGTGTTAACTGTAAACTTACACTGCAAAATGATAACTTACAAAGGATTAAATTCATCACAATTATTTAATGAATGAAGCACAAAGCCCTAAAACAGACAATTAATCAGCATAATTGCCAAAGCCCTAACACAGACAATTAATCGTCAAAGCCCTAAAACTGACAATTAATCGGCATAACCGCAATTATTTTTTAGACAATTAATCGTCA
Source organism: Leuciscus idus (assembly GCA_021554675.1). Classification (NCBI taxonomy): domain Eukaryota; kingdom Metazoa; phylum Chordata; class Actinopteri; order Cypriniformes; family Leuciscidae; genus Leuciscus; species Leuciscus idus. The sequence goes on along the minus strand of CM038626.1, from coordinate 44,633,766 downwards.
GCCAAATTTCATAATCGTGACAGGCCTATACACAAACACTACCGGTCAAAAGTTTTAGATCGGTAAGATTTTTAATGTTTTTAAAAGAAGTATTTGATTAAAAATACAAACAAAAACAGTCATATTGTGAAATATTATTACAATTTAAAATGACTTTTCTATGTGAATATACAGTAAAGTGTAATTTATTCCTGTGATCAAAGCTGAATTTTCAACATCATTACTCCAGTCTTCAGAGTCACATGATCCTTCAGAAATCATTCTAATATGATGATTTGATGCTCAAGAAACATTTATGATTATTATCAATGTTGAAAACAGTTTTTTACACTTTTATTTCATGATGCTATGATGACTAGAAAGTTCAAAAGAACAGCATTTATCTGAAATCTAAAGCTTTTGTAACATTAAACACTACCGTTCAAAAGTTTGGGGTCAGTAAGAATTAAAATTTTATTTTTGGGGGAAAGAAATAAAATAAATCAATACTTTTATTCATCAAGGATGAGTTAAACTGATCAAAAGTGACAGTAAAGACATTTATAATGTTAGAAAATATTCTATTTGAAATAAATGCTGTTCTTTTGAACTTTCTATTCATCAAAGAATTTTGAAACAAAATTGTACACAACTGTTTTCAACATTGAAAATAATAATGAATGTTTTTTGAGCATAACATCAGCATATTATAATGATTTTCTGAAAGATCATGTGACACTGAAGACTGGAGTAATGAAGCTTTCATCTGAGGAATAAATTACATTTTAAAATATATTAAAATATAAAAGTCATTTTAAATTGTCATAATATTTCACTATAATACTTTTTATTTTATTGTTTTTTTTTAATCAAATAAATGCAGCCTTGGTGAGCAGAAGAGACTACTTTTAAATACATAAAAAATCGTACCGATCTAAAACTTTTGACCAGTAGTATATATCTATATCTATCTATCTATCTATCTATCTATATATATAAATTATATATGTATAAATGTATATAAAATATATAATATGTAAATGTAAATATATATATATATATAATGTGTGTGTGTGTGTGTGTGTGTGTGTGTGTGTGTGTGTGTTTATTCACCTGATACTAGTAGACCACATCCATACGTTCACAAGTACGCATCTCACATTAAATCAAAGTGTCATTATTGAGTCTATATAACAAAAATACATAATCCTCACCCGCTATGTGAGGACTGGTGGGGTACTGCTCCAGGAGGATTTTGGGCTCCTCAAATCCATCCACCTGCTGAAGGCAGCTCTCCAGCTCTTTAAGCTTCATAACTTACATCAGATGATCAGTTAATCCAGCTCATATCAGCCTGTCGGTATATGTCATGCTAATGTTAATCGGATGAGGAACGTTGACTCACTGACTCTCTTAACTGAAGCGCCTAATGATCATGATGTCGTGACTGATGTGTTACAGGGATCTTGTGATGTCTCCTTCTGATATATATGGTGATTTTCCTCAAGTGGATAGTTAGTTCACACAGTGGATCGCATTGATATGAAAACATGTAGTGCACTTACATGTGTTTTTCTCTTCTTCTTCTGCAAGATTATCTTGCTGGCTAAGCATATTAGCGCCATCTGCTGGATGATGACCACCACGCGGCACAGTCATCATAAGTCAAATTACCAGAGGTGTAAAGTCAGGTCAGAAAGTCCTGCCATATGTTTATTCCACCCATTAACTCAGACAGCTGATTTCACTAATTAGTTCTTTCTCCTGGCTGAAAAACTGTGCTAATTAGCAAATCCAGGTGATTGGAACAAAATACTGAGGAGGACTTTTACTTTCTGAACCTGGACTTTACACCTCTGGTTTTGATATCACATGATTAATATTAACGGAACATTCGCAATTTATTTACATCCCCCTGCCCCTCCGCCCCTCCACCCCTAACGTCTAACATTATGACAAACACTGACCTGACTTCCCCTTCTAGGTTTAATATTCTGACAGACTTTGGAGATAATGTACTAAAACGTTCTGTTCTTTACTCTGGAGATAATGTACTAAAACGTTCTGTTCTTTGTCTGATTTTGTCATGATATAATCAATAATCAACTGAACTCTTAACTCTTCACAACTCAAACTCTTTTTGCTTAAATGTCAATAAGAGAGGGTGAAAGGGGGGCTTGCTTTACCAACTGAACCAATCATATTGATAGAAGGTGACATGTTAGTCACGCTGATCTTATTTTGATGTGTCTGTCTATCCTATAAAACCTGATGTATTTTTTTTGGGGGGGGGGGGGGATTATCTGGAGAACTGCTCTGAGAACACTCCCGGCCGCGATTAAAGCATTTAAAGGACATTTGCTGAAGTTTGTCAGTTATTAATGCTGCGCAGCAAGTTCATTAGGGGAGAGTATAGGATTATCACCCAGCCGCCGTCGACTATAGATAGGAAACTAACGTCGACTGTAGACGCGCTATAGATAGGAAACTAACGTCGACTGTAGACGTTCGGGGATGTCGATTGTAGACGAGACCCAGGTAGACTTAGGTCAGGTGAGAAACAGAGAAAAACCTACCACATAGGCTACCTTTGCAGTGATATAGGCCTACTGACAAACATCCAAACGCCCTGAGAGCGACGATGAATAGATGTAGTGCTGCGCGCTTTCCTCTCAATAAAATAAAACCAGAACAAAAATGACAGTGGTGAGAAAGTGGCAGTTAAGAAAACATCTGATCATAGCGATGTATATTATTTGCACAAGCTCTGCAGTTCATCATCATGCCGACAGATGAGGTAATACAATTACACTTATGATAGTTTGATAAAGTAGCCTATATATATATATATATATATATATATATATATATATATATATATATATATTTGAGACTATATATAAGCATTCGTTTCATGTGTCATAGATTAGAATGGAAGACAGGCTCTCGGGAGCACGCGTAAACGACCTTGGTTCCCGGTAAAAACTTAAGCAGTGGCTAACTTTAGCCAGCTTTTCTTCTTCATTTTCTGGCAAGTGTCTTATCTTGCCTGCAAGGTGTCTGCACAGCATATTTTCGAAATCCTGCATGGACACTTTTACAGAAGTAGGCTACTTCCTGAAATTCTACCATAAGCATTATGTATGTTATTTCTTAAATGTTGCAGCGTCTAACAGTAGCAAGGCTACTGAAATCGTTAACTGGGTGGACCTTGGTGAAATAGGGTAAAAAAAAAAAAAATTATATATATAATATAGCCTATATATTACGCTAACCGTAAATGTGCCACAACACCCCCCAACCCCATGTAGGCTATAAATACACTTTAACATATTTTAAATATAGGCTAATGGCTAACATAGAAATGGTGCAGAACCTTAAATAGGAGCAATTTTTCATAAACCCTGTTTTACTTTTGTCAAAATCCTTTAGCTTGTTTCTTTCCAATGGGCCTATTTAAACCTGGTCATTCGTGCATTTTTACTGATCGGACAGATAGCCTATAGCCTACATTTACACTGGGGAACCTCCTCAAAACGAATATAAATCTAATCTTCAAATTTCCGCGCGAAATGCAAATTCAACGGAGTAAAATTTACATTTGTGGCTTCAGCAACCAGATGCATTTTGTCCAGTTCCATCTGGAATAGGAAAAAAGGCACTCTCTTTCAGTCTTTTCACGATTGGATAGCTATCCGATGACCAGGTTACGCATGAACGGAGTTTCCACATGCATCACAGTCATTTTGATGTGAGTGGAATGTTTAATAAGGACTCAATATACTTAGTTGAATATCTCCAAAATGTATAGTATTTACTATAGTGTAGCCTACAGCGGAACAAACTGTAAGCTCTCAGTCAGTAACTGTCATGCGCAGCAGAGTCCTGCACGGGTCCGATTTTGTAAATGCGCACCCGCCGGTTCCCGCAGTGCTTAAAGCCGCATCCGACCCGTTTTCCGACAGCAGCACTAATTAAAATCCGCACCCGACCCGCAACCGAAATAAAATCAGTTTAGACTATCACATTATAGACACACTTACAAAAATGTTTATTGCCAGGTCATACAGAACCATACATTATTACACGACCATTAACACAAGGACAACTTCAGCCGAAGCAACATGGCTAACGTTACCACAAAACTGAGTAGCCTAACATTTTACCAATCGAACAGACACGGCTACAACACTATATCTGCCACGCAATTTCGTCTAGCCTATTGCGCAGTGGTCATGCTTATGATTTATCAGAGCTGGTATTTTTAGAACTCCTAACTGAATAAAACAAGCTGTGTTATGACGAATGATTACCTCAAAATGTAGATTTGTATATGCAGATATGAGGTACTTCATCTGAATGAAATGATGACACCTCTTTCACTTTTGCTCATGGGTTGCTGACCCAACCAGCCCCCCCGTTGGTTAGTTACTGATTAACTAACTTTGAGTTTAAATGCTCCGTGCCCTTTAAAGCTTGTTATGTTATGAACCTTCACTTGCATACAGATGTTGACAGGCTGTGCTTGCAGTTGGATGATATTTGCACTATTACACAGATTTTCCATTATACACAATGATGGGTGATTATTATTATTTTTTTCTCTTGAAAAGATGCAGTCTCTCTTATTGTGATTCATGTTTATATTGTTGTGTAATATTTAAATGTTTCCTTATTGAAATACATATGGGTCCTGTATAAATTAGAGCTGTCAATATTGCTTTTTTTTTGCAATTAATTTCATAGTTTTATATGCTGAAATTTGCCTCTACATACAGTATTTTCTCTATAGATTAATTGTAAGAAGATTTAATGTAAGAAAAAAAATGATATACTGTATCTTAACCATAATTATTTATATTTAATTTTGATCTTTTCTTTCCCTCCTTTGCAATACAGGTACTGGACAGGTTTCTCAGGTGCTTGGTCCAATCATGCTAACCCTCCTTCTGACGACTGTTCCAGTTGTTCAGAGCGGGAAGGTTCTTGTCTGTCCTGTGGGTGGCAGTCACTGGGTTAACATGAACATCTTGGTTGCAGCACTTCATGCCAAAGGTCACAATGTTACAGTCATTCGGATAGAAGACAGCTGGCACATCAAAGAATTCTCACCTCACTACACATCGATCAATCTCAAGAGCGAAGGAGGATTTAGTGAAGAACTCCTCGAGGCATTTACATCCAGACTACTGGGAATCATGAGGGAGGATTCGATTTGGGCTCGTCTGAAGCTGGAGATAATTATGTGGAAAAGTTTTTTATGGATGGTTGAAGAAGAAAACAAGATAATAATCAGCATGTTTGAAGACCAGCAGCTAATGCAGTCCTTAAAAGATGCCAAATATGATATGATTCTAACAGATCCAGCCATGTTTAGAGGTGTTATATTGGGTCATTATCTTAAACTGCCCATTGTCTACAATGTCCGTTGGACAGATTACAGTGAGGCTCATTTTGTAATAGCTCCTTCACCGCTTTCTTATGTTCCTGCTTCAATGGTGGAGTTATCAGACCACATGAGTTTCTTGGAAAGAGTGGAGAATGTTGCGATGTACATCGTTCCAGAAATACTCCTAGCTATCCTGATTACCCCAACTTATAATGCACTTTGTGAACGGTTCATTGGCCCAGGAACATCCTACTTTTCTTTACTTCAGGGTGCTGATCTGTGGCTCCATAGATCTGATTTTATTTTTGAATTCCCGCGTCCCACTATGCCAAACATTATCTACATCGGTGGTTTTCATTGCAAGCCATCAAAGCCTCTTCCACGAGACCTGGAGGACTTTGTGCAGAGCTCTGGTGAGCATGGTGTCATCATCATGTCTCTGGGCACTCTCATTGGTCAGCTTCCTGATGATGTAGCTGAGGCAATTGCTGAAGCTTTTGCAGAACTTCCACAGAAGATCATCTGGAGGTACAAAGGAAAGAGACCATCTGCACTGGGGAACAATACCTTATTGATGGACTGGATGCCTCAGAATGATCTTCTGGGTCATCCTAAGACCAGAGCCTTTGTGACACATGGAGGAACCAATGGAGTTCAAGAAGCCATCTACCACGGCGTGCCAATCATTGGACTTGGGCTGATTTTTGACCAGCCTAGTAATCTTGTAAAAATGAGAGTAAAGGGTGTAGCCAAGAATGTAGACTTCGCCACAGTGGGTAAAGACTCCTTTCTTAAAACTGTTAAAGAGGTTCTTTATGAGCCCTCTTATCGGGAGAACATGCAGAGGCTCTCAAGGCTTCACAGGGACGTCCCAGTAAAGCCTCTGGACAACGCCATCTTCTGGATTGAGTTTGTTATGAGGCATAAAGGTGCCGCTCACTTGCAGACAGAGTCTCATAAAATGCCCTGGTACTCTTACCACTCTGTTGACGTCATACTATTCCTGCTTTCTGCTGTGGCATTCATAATCCTGATCATATTTATGGTTATCAGGTATTTCTGCTGCAGAATATTCATGAGAAAAGCAAAAAGCAAGTTACAGTAATGAGGACGAGGTCTTAGAATTTGCATTTCTTGCATTCTTTCCTTTTTGTCTAAAAATATAATGAAATCATCTATCTCAGCTAATCTCCAAATGCACCTAATAACAAGAATACTTGGGGGAATATATTTGGTAAATAATAAATATTTTACCATCTGCTCATTTAGCTGTGCATTCTTTATAGTATGTCATACCTTTTCTTTCCCAAAAAAGCATTTTTAGGAAACGGAAAACAACAAACACATTTCATCACTTGACCTAGTTTCTGTAAAGCTGCTTTGAAACGAAGTGTATTGTGAAAAGCGGTATACAAATAAATGTGAATAGAATTGAATAGTCATATTCTGAATGACACAAGCAGTAGTGACATTTCCATTGCTAACCTTTGATTATGATTATGCTCAAGAGCACAGTGATGGATATCTCCAGTTTATGATTCACATCTATGACCTTTGTGTTAGCAGCCCAGATTTGTCTAGTAGGCTTCAAGTATATCACTTCACTTGTTCTGTCAGTGTCAACTTGACACAGTTAAAATGTTGTTACAAAAAAAAAAAGAAAGAAAAAAAGACACTCTCTAGTCTAGTGTTTATATATTCATTGCAGTATGTGTTACATGATTTTAAAAATATTAAAGGGCACCTATTATGCAAAATTCACTTTTACATGGTGTTTGAACATAAATGTGTGTTGGCAGTGTGTGAGCAAAACCACCCTAGAATGATAAAAATCCACCCAGTAGTTGTTTTACTATCTCAATAAATCACAAGCACTGTCTCAGAACGCCCTGTTCTAGATTTCCCTCACTGTGACGTAGAAATGCGCTAAGCCCCACCGACGCGGTTTGATTGACAGTCTGGTTTTAGCATAGACCCCGCCCTCGGTGATCTGCATCCTCCATTGTTTCAACGACAGCCGGTGTGTAATGTCTCATAAGAAGTGTAACTTAGGTGTTCTGTTGTGGAATTTAAGAATGGACATAGTAGTGTTCACTGACATCAGAGCCACTGAAAACGCAGCGGATGGATTTTATTTATGAACAAACGGCGCCACTTAAACTTCCTTCATTTTCTGACTGACTGTTTAGTGAACGAGGGTCAAAGTTAATCAAGTGTGGATCATTGCCTACAGTTCGCGATTCAACGTCACCTCCAGAAGTAAGTGTATTTTATGATTTTTGAGCAAATAGTCATTTCAATCGATGTCAGCCAGTTCAACAACAAATGCGTCTAAAGCTATTTATTGTCGTCGTCATAGATGTCTCAACAAACAACGTCAGACAGTTTTATGTCACGTAGGCTATCATTTTTGCAGCAATTACAAATGTAAATAAATTAAGGTCTGCTCTATCTCCATAGACAGTATATAAACGTCTATCTCCCTCCCCTTAAGAAAAAAATAAATAAATCGTTTGTACTTAGCAAACGTTATCACAGTATGTGTGTGTGTGTGTGTGTGTAGTTTCAAAAAATTGTGCGAACGTTATCACAGTTCGTGTGTGTGTGTGTTGCACATCCATAATTGCAAAGGGGACGCGATTAAAACTTTGTAAGTACATAAATGTATCAAATAACCATTCCGAGACGTTTAGTCCATTCCAGAGCCATAGAGAGAGAGAGTTGCGACACTCTTTGATGTCGCCGCTATGGCTGTCACGTGGTTCATGTAAGCCCCAATAGTTCCAAAACGTACGCTGGCTGTCATGTTCTTCTATGGGACAGACAGCAGCGATTGCATTATTGAACGGTAAATATAAAATAAAACACACACCCAAGTACTTTTTCAGCTGTTATTGCATTATTGCATTTTGTTGATGTCAGTTTTGCATTTGGAGATAAGTTTTAAGCTATATTTTTGGAGGGAAAAGCTTAGTGTTCATGTTCGCATGGGTAGTAGCACTGGCTTTAGCGGCTCTAACTTAACTTTTCCATATCATTCATCTGATGATGGACGTCTCATGATATTTATTTTAGCACAACTGGGCTGTATTAGGCTATTGATTCCCGTGATTTTGCTTATAAATTTAGATTCAGCCATTAGCCTACCTTCGTGATCACGCAAGAGGTCTGCTGTGGCGGTCCGTTCAGAATTCGCTTAGAAGCTAGCTCACTTCTTCTGATGAAAGTGGCCATCCCCCGGGACCACAACGTGAAACATAATAATGTTAAGACTAAGAATATTATTTTAAGATTAAGCCATACACATTATCAAAACTATAACAGATTAAAAACGAATTTAAGCATGGCTGATACAAATGAAGGTTTTCAAATAAAATTTTTTTATTAAACAATAACAGACAACAAAAATGTGTGCTTGTGTGTGTGAACAAGAAAAACAAAAACCAGGGGCAGGTGATCCATGAAACAGACAGGACTGGTGATGGCCATAACAATCCTAAAGGTCCAGCATTGTTCTCACAAGCCGCTTCACTCAAGACAATAATAACATAATGAAAAGTTAGTATATCCCAAAAAATTAAATTAAATAAAAGTTGCTATAAAGGTGGTAGCGATTCATTACCGAACTCTTAGCTGACGAAGTCGCGCTAGCTAACTAACGTTAGCTAGCAGGCAGTGCTTGAAAATTGGTTGAAACAACCAACATAAAATATAAATAATTACGCTGTGCATGTACAAATGAAGACCAGTATAAGCATCGCAAAGGGCCTCTGATACAATATAGACAGTTGACAATTCAAAAGAGGTCGATATTTCGGCAACTTAACTCTGGAACAACTCGACGCGCAGCAATGTAAGTGAATGGTGTCCAACGCCCAAATGACAGTGTTTGGAACTATTCCGATCTTCATATCCCGGAAGTAGGCGGTTAAAAGCGCCGCCATTATTTACAACGGAGGTCTATGGGAGTGTCGCAACTCTCTCTCTCTATGACTCTGGTCCATTCTCATTCGTGTCTCTTCATCATCTGGGTCCAGCAGCAGGGCGGGGATATGCAGCTCATTAACATTTAAGGTGGTACACTCCAAAACAGCTCTTTTTAAAACAGGCCCCAAAAATGACATTTTCAAATGGTTATAATAAATTAACTGTGGGGTATTTTGTGCTGAAACTTCACAAATGCATTCTGGGGACACCCAAGACCAATATTACATCTTGTAAAAAGGGGCATAATAGGTGCCCTTTAAACATATTAATATGTGGTTCAGGCAATATGTGCATATGTACTCTGATTGTCTTCACTGTAATACAATTAAACGTGACATAAAACACAACCCTGTCTCCTTTTGTTAAATGTCAGTTTTAATGATCAATAATTATAGTGATTATAAAAGTAAAAAGAAGATATAATAAGAAATAAAGCAAACAATTCAGTCAAATACATCACTCTAAAAGCCCCTATTGTCTATATTGTGTTGATTTTTTTATTCACTTATTCTATTTTATCATTATGACTATCATTACTATCACTATTATAGGGTAAAAAAATACTAAAACTAAAAAATAGATATTTATATCTACTGCAGTTGATCTTGTGTCTTATGTTTACCCAACCACCCTCTCTCAGTTTATTTTTATACGCTGAATACAATGGAAAGAAAAGAAGTGTGAAGCCACATCCTGTACCTTTCTGAGAATTTTTTTTTTTTAAATGTGTTTACCACATTATTAGTTTATCAACATACTTTATGTCATATGTTATATCGTTTTATTTATTTATTTATTTATTTATTTTAGATTTTATTATTATTATTATTAGTGTTGTTATTATTAGCACTATTGTTATTGCTCATACTTATTATTATTATTATTATTGCGGAATAACTATTAATGTTCCAAGGCAGTGGTTTTAAACAAATGATCTTTCTTGTCTTAATTCACACACACTGATAACAGGTGTAATGAGGATAAAGATTATATGTGATACAGCATTAAGAATTAGAGAAGGGTTTGTTTATGCACACAGACAGAAGAGAACAGAATTGGATTGTGTTTCAAAAGTATTTTTTCCTGTGTCCATTTCTCAAGACTTTATTTACTCAAACCACATAAGGATGACGTGTCACGTGTCATTTTATCATGGTTAACACTTAGTCGACATAGTAATAAAAATAATAAAATAATAAAAATCTAATAACTGTATTTTAGTGGCATACAGAAAGTAGTATAACTTTTTTTTGTAAGTTAGTTTGTATGTGCGTGATGTTGTAATATTTAAAGGGTTGTGACCCGTGAAGGAGGAAAACAGGTTTCTTCACTTCTCTCTGTTTTGTTGTCGAGGGGAAGTGGAGACATTAGTGAAATCATGTCATTGCATGATTCAGAGCAGACTGATTTCTCAACAGAGTTTAATGTAGAAGTGTAAAGAACTTTATTTTTACTGAAACAACTTTATTTACAGCTGTGAAGCAGAGTCAACACAGTTATTTGCTTTTTACATTATTAAAGTAAGAAGAAAAAGAACATGCCCTGAAACAAGCAACAAAAAAAAAAAAAGAACAAACTATATTCAAATGTTTGGTCAGTAATATTTTTTTTAAAGAAATTATTACTTTTATTCAGCATGGACACATTCAAGTGATTAAAAGTGACACTTAAGACATTTATAATGTAACAAAATATGTATGTTTCAAATAAATGCATCAAATATTTACAGTGTACTGTTTTAACTGTATTTTTGATCAAATAAATGCAGCCTTGGTGAGCATATAAGAGGCTTTTGTCAAAAACATTTAAAAAAAAATCGTAAAATTGACCCAATTTGTAAAATTGACCCAAAATTGTATACAACACTGGTAAAAATACAGATGAAAAAATATTTTTTTTAAACTATCTCTGCTTTCATGGGTTATTCTGTTCTGACAGAATCTGAAACCTCTGCAAAGTGTTTTTCACAGATCATTTTTGATATGAACCCACAGAGTAAAAAGCAAAAGCGTGGCATGTCACCTCAAGCCAAAGAAACATTTTTTTATGATCATTATCACAGGATTCACAAACAAGGTGTAAGTCTATACCTTGGAAATTAAACTGCTAGACTTTGAAAAAAAAAAAAAAAAAGAAGAATTTAGCTTACATGGAAGTAAAAGATGAACCAATGAACCATTTTTTTTACTCACTCCTTTGATGTTGCAAAATCTGTATCTTTATAACAAGGATAAGTAAATAATGACCAAATTTACATTTTTGTCTAAACTATTTCTTTAACAGAAGCAAAAGGCTTTTGCACCCTCATTAGAGAACAGCGGATGACTACAGTGTGACTGACGTGTGCCTTGTGCTCCCAGAGCTATGAACAGATCCCACTCGATATTTGGACAACACGCTTCTCCCCAACAGGCCTTTCTTAAAGAGAGAAGTCAGGAGCTGGTTGCGGAATTTCTTCCCAATGAAGGCGTACAAGATGGGGTTTACCGCACAGTGGGCGAAAGCTATGGCCTGCGTGACATATAAGGTCACGTCTAAGTCGTCCCTCAGCTTGCACGTTTCCGTGATTCTGCCGGCTCGCATCAGGTTGTCTAAGAGCTCTGTGATGTTGTTGGGCAACCAGCAGATGATAAAAGCCAGAACGACGCTCAAGATGACCCGCATGGCCTTCTGCTTTTGGCTGTTGCGCGAGCGGCAGAGCGTGCATATGGTGAAACCGTAGCAGAACAGCATCACGGCAAGCGGGAGGAAGAATCCCAAAGTGTGGTGGAGAATCCGTAGGCTCATCCTCCAGTTTTCTATGCTTTCCGCCGTCACATTGTCATGACATATGTGGTCCCCATAGGGCGCGATGACATCGCGATTCAACATAACGGGAATGGACAAGAGAATGGCGCACAGCCACACCATCGCACACACTATGCCAACCAGATGGCGTTTTTGGTTGATGAATTGGGTTGCTTTCACGATGGCCAGGTAGCGATCAACACTAATGCATGCCAGCAGGAAGACGCAGCAGTAAAATGTGGCTTCCTGTATGCCTGATAGCAGTTTGCACATAATGGTGCCAAACACCCAGTCGCCGGCGTGAAGGAATGCGGCCCAGAACGGGAGGGTCACAGAAAAGAGCAGGTCGGCTATGGCCAGGTGCATCAGGTAAACGTCAGTAGACGTCCTGCGGTTCTCCATGCAAAACACCACGAATATCACCACGGTGTTGCCCAGCAAGCTCAGGCAGAAGACGATGATGTAGACTACGACCAAAGGCGCGCTGTTCAGATACTGAAAGTTGTCCGGGCAGGGAGTCATAAATGAAGGGTAGAAGTAATCTGTAGTAACTTCCATGTTTGGGTCTTCCATGTTTAAGGAGTTTGGCTGCCAACTGCAGGGGACGAAAAGTTCATTAGGACCAGCATTTTCAGATTGCAGAAATGTACAAAATATGACTCACTACCAATCTGATATTAAAAGATATACTGTACAGTATGCGTGAATCACTGTATGTCATTTATTACATGTAAACTATTAATTTTTAATGGCTCAAACTAAACAGTTCTCATATGCACTAGCCGAATTAAGCTTGTCAATAAACTATTATTGCACAAACCCGAATCAACACTATACTGACTCGAGCTGAGTAATGACACTATTATGTTCTGAAGAGCTGCTTTATAGTTGAATTGAGTTTGCTTCATAACTAATGGACTATACTGCCACTATAGACCTTTTTCACAGCAGCGCTATCTTTTATTTTGAACGGGAATGAAAGCGAGGCTGTGTGGGATAGACATACATCTCTTCAATGGGTTGTACTGTTATTTAATGCGTTTTTGGATCGTTCTGCTTACAAAACATTGCAAAAATGTCTTTCCAAGAAATCTCTGTAGGCTAGCTAAAAAACTCTAGAGAACATGAGCATTGGATTATTATAAGTGATCTAGGAGCTTTATACAGGTTTTTATTTCATTTTTTTATTTATCACTCACACACTTCTGAATAAGGTCTATTGTCCTTTAGAGCTGCTTTACAGCTGAAATTGTGAAATTTCATTATCGAAGATCTTCACAACATTAACTTGTTATTTTCTTGTTTCTTAAGCTGCTTTGAAACAATCTGTATTGTATAAAGTGCAATATAAATACATTTTTGACTTGACTAATTATTATTATAATAAGGAGTAGATATCTAAACTTTTGACTGTTGTATACTTAAATGCATAAATCTAAAAGTATACTTCGACAATTCAAAGGAAATATTTCACAGTAAGTCATACTAACACATCCAAAAGCTGAACTAAATAAATATTATTTATTCTCTTACCGTTTTATCTTCTGTGATTTTACTGAGATTTTCAGGGCTGACAATCTTGGGTTTAGGGATCATTCAGTGGAAATTCTCCGATACTTACTGACTGATTTCTCACAGTTTTCTGAGAATGACAGGTTTGATAACGACTGATTATTACTACCACGTCCCTTTCCTTCCTGCATGAATAATCAAAAAGCAGTGAGCAGATATTATCAGTACCACAGTTTCACAAGAGAGACAACTAAAAACAACTTAAAACCTGTTCAGGTATTAGCAATTAGTGATACACAGTAGGTCATGTTGACTCTGGCTTGCTTTTATGTGATGTAAAAAAACCACAATACACACTATACGCCAGTACATGTGTCCATTAAAGCGCTAATAGTTATTTTCAAGTAGTGACCACGACTCTATGCCAGCTCTGCCCACAACGAAATCTCATTGGTTCAAAATCACACATAGCTGTACAGTGGTTCAGACCTGTGTACAAACTGCACTTTAGGTTCACTTAAGCACTGTAAAAAATGATTTTTTGGTGAAGTAAATACTACTGAAAAAAAAACAATGTAATTTACATGAAAAAGTTAGTTCAGGCAAGAATGAAAAAAACTAAGTAAATTCCATATCAGTACTTAATTCAAGTGAGTAGAAATGAAAGCGTAAATATCAACTCAATAAAATTAAGTAAAAATTACTCAACTTTTCTGATACTGGGGTTCCCATCATGCACTGGACCTTGAATAATTAATGAGGTTAATTTTTCACTGGTTTCCAGCTGTATTTACACTGTTTTATCATTGCTTTTGTTGTCAGGATTAGTAACTTGCCATTTTGTGCCATTTCGAGTAAATTTTCTGCTCAAAATGCCACATTCAAACACAAAAACGATCCATCAAATGTTACCGTCATTGTGTATTGTCTACCAAGTATTGAGGTCTTTGCATTCACATGATGCTTAACATCTGACATGATGTAGTATAAATTACTTAGATAATCTAAGTAAAACACATACTATAAATGACTGGTATAATTCAATATTATTGTTTGAGTGATATGTAATGCAAAGGAAATTTCAACTAAATCGATAATAATCAACCTTTTACTAGCCAAGTTAAAATGACTTATTTTCTTTGTTACTTTCACTTAACTAGGTTAAGTAAAGTTTACTTAATTCCATATTCCAAGTACATTTAACTTAAAGATTTCTAATTAAAGCTACTGATAAATATGTTTAGGTTTTTACTTGGCAAATCTTTGTAAATTTACTAGCATTTTCTGAGTGGAAAAAGTTGCCTAGCTTTTTTCAAGTAAATCCTACTCCAAATTTTTTTCAGTGAGGGTAGGACTAGAAATGTAGCGTTGAAAAGATACAAACCCCTGTGTTGTACCAAAGACTTATTTTTATGATTTTTATTTAGAACAAAATATAATTTGCATACAATATAGCCATAAGCCTACATGTCAAAAAAAAAAAAAAAGGCATTTTACAGAAAAAAACTTGTACAAATGCCTGTAGTTGTCATTGCTTTTAAGTTTTTACTTTTCGATATTGTAGCCTAATATATTTTAACATCAATTTAAAATTGTCCAAAATGTGCAATTTTTTCATTCCATTTGACTTTATGAATATAGTAACTGGCAATAATAATAATGAGATCAAATAGAAACAAAGATTTTTATCACCATGTAATGAAAAACATTTTAGATACAAAGAAGCTGCACTCATGAATGGTAGAAAGTATACAACATCGTCACCTTCTTAAAATGATTGCCCAAGTCAGTTTTTCAGGTTTCTCAGAAAACACAAAAAAATAAAAAATAAACTTCAGAGGTTGAGTAGATTTTCGTTCTTCTTGATGCAGCTGCCATCTTGAAAAGCTTGTAAAATTCTCAACAAAAGTCTCATTGTCTTTTGACTTAGGAAAGATAAAATGGCCTAAATCACACTCTTGACATTGGCCATTATACCACAGGGGTAGAATTGCATGATCTGTTCAATTGAGGATGTGGGCGATTTTACCAGAGGTGGCCAGCATCATGACTTATATTCAAAAAATATTTTTTTGTCAAAAAATGACTTAGCCAATTATTTTAGGAAGGTGAAGACATGCAATATGGCTGAATAAGTCCCGCCTTCTTCAGAAAAAAGCCAATCGCCAATTGGGAAAGTCACACCTTGCGTCCATACTATCCATCCTAAACAATACGTGAGATTAAAATAAGTGTGTCCCAAACCATAGTATGTATATGCCAGAAGTCCCCGGATGGTCTACTATTGTGGATCCGTGCACACTCTAAAGGCTAATATTGCCCACAACCCATTGCGGTCATGCAAAACATGGCGGATGTGCACAACTGACGGTGAGAGGTTCAGATAAAGGTTTGAGTGACTAATCAAAGTTTAAGCTGCTAAAAAAAAAAAAAAAAAAATTTAATGTAATCCGGGTTATTTTTCATCTGCAATAACAATGTGGACTTTTATAAAGACCCCTTTGGCCATTAACTTTTAAATGCATCATTATGCATTAATATGAGGAGAAAGACCTGCGGACATGTGGAACATGCTTATGCATTTCTCTCTGATACGGTAGGAAATTAAATGAAACGTGGAGGATTTTATCCTTGACAAGATGATTGACAGGCCAGTTTACTGTGACAGGATGCGACAGAGAGCAACTGTTAAAGATGCAGTTGTATGCTTGTCTCTTCTGCTACACACTCAATAGTATGTACTTTTTCTTCACAAAAAAAGTACATATTTTTAGGGTGTAGTATAAGTAGGCGAATTGAGACTCATCAATGAAGCTGCCCTTAGAAGCTTGATTGCTGTCACTGGCTCAAAATCACATACTCTCTTGAGTACCCAGCTAGCAAAAAGTCGTCTATTAGACATTTTAACGTTGAAAACAGGTCGATGTTCACCGTCTTGATGTAAAACTCTTTAAATTTATTTGAGATAATAATGAACATGGTTTGGTAGTTTGTTTTTCTCTGTTATTTTAGCATTTAACAGACTTATCCTATCTTAGATTACAGTCCGGCCGAAACTACTTAGTTTAAATCACGTCGTAAACCAGTCCAAGGCGGATTGACTTATTTTCAACCATATTTCAACATTGAAAGACGGAAATTGTTTACTGAGCACTTATTTTGAATAAGTAATTACTTTGCGACCACTAAAAAAGTACATTCTTTATAGTACGAATGTGTGTAGTATGAATGCAATCTGGACGTACAGTATATTCGCCATGTTGTCATTATCACGTGACCTACCAACATCAGTTGCGTCGCTTCACTGCCATTCATAAATCCTCTCCCGTGGTCTCATAGTAAAGTGTCCATCGTATGCACACATCAGAATCTTGCTGGAAGAAGTAGGTCATCCGGGTACTTTTTGCCTTCGAAGAGTAGCCTACTGTGAATTCAGACATAGCCTACTTCTTTTGTCAGATTTCAGTGGTGATTTCAAATATTACATTTAATCGTAAGCTTGGTGGATAGCTTTCGTGAATTTGATGTTTCCCCAGTCAGAGAGATAGGAGCTGTACTTGCACGACTGAATGATGGCCGTCGAGCGAAATGACTTGCCTTTAAGGAAATTTGGTTGTACCCTTTTAGAGAAGTGAAATTATTTACTTGGGATGTAACAAATCATAGCAGTTGCTACAGTGATTATGGCCATTCACAACAAACATTACGCACTAGTGACGCTTTCTAATCGGAGCAGGGTTATTGAAACAATGATAAAACTATGATAAAAAAAAAAAAAAAACATTTAATAACCAAATTAATTGAACTTAAAATAAATTAACCAGAATGGAGGCACGTTTCCATAGTCAGCATTTTCACACGGTTGAATGTTTTTCTTTTTGTGGGAAGACGTCCCACAGCGGGCGCTATAGTTTGTGATAAAATAAATGCTGTTGATTCTGAAAAGGATTTCAAGTTTATATAGTAGCCTAAAGTAATTTTCAACCAGAGCCTCAGCAAACTTCCAAATGGGCCTCAAGATGATTTAAAATGCTTTTTAAAAAAGAGAAAAGACCATATTTCTTATTTTAATTCACCCCATCAACATCTGTTTGTTTCCTATGAAGAAACGGTTCACACAGTCTAGGAAAACCTGGATATACTGTATGTGGAAGTGTGATTTAGACCTGAAAAAGTCATGTAAATTAATAAAAAATTAAAAAGCCATCAGTATTTTTTTTATAATAAATATACATTGCTCTATATGCCAAGCTCTTTAAAAAAAAATCATTGTAAATTATGAATAATTGGAAGAGTCATGTAAATTCATTGGTTAAAAATATTGGGAGCCCTGAAGAACATTCAGCTCTTAAAGTTTTTGAAATCCTGCAATGCAATTATTTTAATTACAATTATTTTAGTTATTTTGACTTAAGCTTTTAAAAACTGAAAAATATAAAAATGAGCAGATTAAATAAAAACGAAACTGTAACCAACAAAACCATATCTAAAAGTAACTAAAAAATAAAGTCACATGTTTGAACATTTAAAATGTCACATGACACAAAACACAGAAGTGGCCTCAACAGCCACTTTCGAGAAATTATCTCAAAATAAACCCCTAATTACTGATCGCCCTTTCTGAGTTTATTGTGCAACATGATCGGACTGACGGTATATTAAAGGGACGTGAGTGTGTTCATAGCATTTTTATTTTTTAAACTTACAAATGAGCATAAAAACAAACAAACAGTACATCCATTTTAAGTCCTGGAGAGGTTTTGTTATTATTGCATTCAAGGCTGATAAACCATCGCACCATAGACACTTCATAAATACAATAATATAATACTCCTCCAGAATGCCCTGAATGAAATGAAGAATTCTGTTCAATAAATGGAGGAAAAAAGTACATTATGCACTAGGAAAAGAAGTATAATGCATTTTGATCAAGTGCATTTTAGACTATAATCTCATAAATAAAAAGCATCTTGCTTACTGACCACATACTGTACAAACCAGCTGCCTTGAGCAAAACATGACTGTGAAAAGCTTTTGCGTGGTGTGTTGTAAGCAATTTCGCCAACATCAACCTCTCTCCAAACCCATGGCCTAGCATTATGCAATAGCATGTGTTTACTGGCAAGTCGAGTCAAAAGAGTTCATCACCATTAAGTCTTTATGATATTAAAGCTTTTTTAGCTTTTACTAACAAGTGGCTAAATGGGACTATAACGATTGTCGGGGACATAAAAAAATAAATAAAAATTTAATGAAAAAAAAAAAAAATCACCCAAAAATGAACATTTTGTAATTAATTACTCACACTCATGTTGTTCCAAACCCGTAAAACTTTCGTTCATCTTTCGTTCATCAACCCGTAAGACTTTCTTCAAATCTTCAGATTGAATTTAGGCTTTTATTCACATATAAACATTCATCAACTCACACATCAGTTGTGGTAGATGGAAGCTCAAGCATGTTCGCTTGACGAGCAAGAACCAATGAGGTTAATTCTCGTGTTACGCAGCACGTTTGAGCTTCAGCAAGAACCAATGAGGTTAATTCTCGTGTTACGCAGCACGTTTGAGCTTCAGCAAGAACCAATGAGGTTAATTCTCGTGTTACGCGGCACGTTTGAGCTTCAGCAAGAACCAATGAGGTTCGTTCTTGCATCAAGCAGGTTCGGTTGAGCTTCTGTTTCTGTTCGCTGATCAATGTTTATATGTGAATAAAAGTCTAAATTAAATCTGTTCATCATATAAAGCGATCTAGTCTCCTTAAGCGTAACCTTAAAGAGTGGAAGCTTAATGGTGGTGGCGTTTAAGTCATGTGACCATAGTGTAGTTCATTTATAGCCTAACTTTAGCTTTTCACTTCTGCTGACTGTATTTGTGTTTCATCATGATGAACAAAGGCTGTATGAATCATAAATGTTGTTGGCCACAAAGCTTATTTTCTGTAATCATCCAACAGCCCAAAGGAAAAAAAATCCTATTGGGTTTTTGTCTACAAAAATATATGTCACCACTTCTATTCTCACCCGATCATGGATTTTGCTCTTTCTGACCAATAGATGGAGCCAACGCAACATGGCAATTAGTCTCTAGAAGAGGGGTCTCCAATCCTGCTCCTGGAGGGCCACGTTCCTGCAGAGTTTAGTTCCAACACAACTACCTGGAAGTTTCTAGTAGTCCTGAAGACTTGAAGTAGTCCTGATTATCTGGTTCAGATATTTTGAATTAGAGCTAAAGCTACACTTTGACGGAAAGTAGCCCTTCAGGAACATAATAGGACACCCCTGCTCTACAACACAGTGTTGTTGTATTTCAAGCAAACATGGAAAGGTGCACAAAGTGTCTTGCAATTCACATACATTGATGTCCATGGCCTGGCAGTAGCTCACAAGAAGCTGGAAGTGACTTCTGAGGTCAGAGAGGAGGAAGACCTACTAGATCTAGAGACGGAGATACGGTTCATAAGTCCATTTCTATAGAGCAACTGCAGAAGCCTTCTTCTGAACTTCTCTCCCACAAAGGCGTACAGCACTGGGTTCACGCAGCAATGCAGAAGCCCAAAGTTTTGAGTTGCGAACATGGCGATGTCTATCGATGTCCGTGCGAAACAGCTGAAGTGAACCACTTTGGCCCTCATGAGGGTGTCAACCATCATGGAAACATGGAAGGGGGTCCAGCACAGAAGAAAAACCACTACCACGGCTACGATCACCTTCATGGCCTTGTGCTTCTGGAAACCACGTGTACGCAAGAGCCGCGCCACTGTCACGCTGTAGCAGATCAACATGACCACCAGAGGGAGAAGGAAGCCCAGCAGATGCCTCATGATACGCGTGGCCAGTCGCCACTCGTCGGCGTGGTCCGTCTCGAAGCGTTCTGCACAAATAAACTTCTTGGAATGTTTGTCGTAAAATGCCTCGTAGTACAATGATGGCAAGGACAGCACAAAGCCCAAAACCCACACCAATACACAGGTGACCCCGCTGCACAGTCTCCTCTGAGCCTTCCTGGACTCCGTAGCCCGTACGATGACCAAGTAACGGTCCACACTGATGCACACCAAAAACAAGATGCTGGTGTAGAAGTTCACTTCCTTCACCAGGTTAACCAACTTGCATAAAACATCACCAAACACCCAACCTTCGATCACGGATGCCGCCGAAAAGGGCAGAATGAGAGCCAGTAACGTGTCGGCCAGCATCAGATTGAACAGGTAAACATCTGAAGCAGAAAGCGAGCGTCTATTAGAGCCGATGACCCAGCCGACGATCAGATTCCCGGGAATAGCCATCAGAAAGATGAGCACGTAGAAGACGCAGAATGAAATGTTGATGGCATCCGCCATATTGATGGAGGAGCAGAGCAGCGTTTTCTCATCCAAAACAAATTCAGTGTCGTTCTGGTATTCTGTATAGTTGAACTCTTCATTGTAGAATTCACTGAAGTCATCGATAGTCCCCATATGATAAGAGGTATTGTTCAGATCTGTAGAGAAGAACAAATAGAAAAGCAATGTATTATTAATAATTTCGAAATAAACTATTTTTCCGACAAGAAATACAGTTTAGTAGCTTAAATCTGTTTTTACATTTAAAAATAAATTCATAATTTTTTTTTTCATCAGTTTTTATTAATGAAATTCACTACAAAAGATTTTTATTATTATTATTTCTAATGTCAAAAAAAAAAGAAAAAAAAAAGACATGACTAAACAAACTATCAAACAAATAAAAAAATAAAAAAATACATTAATTATTTGATATTCTAACTGAGATTTTTTGGTGGGCAGTTGACATGACATGCTATCCTAAACTATTTTACTGTTATTATTAAGACTTGTACTATTGAAAATGTAGCTTTTTAGGCCCATTACATGCTGTATATTAGCTTATTTTAATTGAAGGTTTACATGGAAATATACTAGTACAATTTATTTTTCACACAGCCGGACTATTTAAAATGAATAAATGATGGCAAAAGATGATTAAACATTTTTAGGGAAAGCCGAAATGGTCCCATAGGCCTATACATTCATACACATTTTAACATACAATCTGTTTTTAAATAAACATTTTAAGTGTCAACGACTTAAAAGCATTTGATAATCAGATTTCCAAATGATTGACTTCTAAATGAATGATAAAATTAACATATGGGACTTACCAGTCATCATAACGTTTGGTCAAGTGCTGTACGTGAGAATCCACGGAAAATAATATTAGACTTGTGTGCTGAAGGTTCCTTTATACTCTTTGAAGGGATGTTGATATATCCTGTTTGCCTAAGTCCTAAAAGTTACCTAAAGTGCACCATCTCAACTAAGATGCTCCAATTCTTCTCAAAAACGTATTCACGGTACTCATGACATATCTGGAATAATCTTTCCCCCTTTCACAGGAGACAAGCAGATCTCACATTTATGTCTCCAATATCTGAATGGGATGCAGAAGATTAGGATATTTGGTGATGTTGCTTTTATGTAGCAACAAGAAAGCAGAAGATAAGAGATGTATGCTGGGGGAATTTGAGACATTCGAATGGTCACAAGATCCCCACTCGTGTTCCATCAGACATAAACATGATCAAAACACCAAAAGTGAAACTAAGAATCATGTGGACTAAAATCATAATATTTATGATACAAAGTCACGAGGCCATTTAATAAGAATTCTGAAACCCAGTTTTAAATCATAATTTTGGTTGTGAATATTAATAGGAACATTAATGGGTTTCTTTCTACATATACATGACAGTCTTAAAATTGTTATATTTAAATAACAGTCATAAAATATATTCTGTGATGCATGTACATAGCAAAAAAATTAAAAATACATTTAAAAAAAAGATGAAAAAAAAGATTTTAATTTTAAGACTAAATCTAACTAGGAAATCAAACATTTAAACGAATAAATAATTTAATTATTTGTTACTTATTGTGTGACTGTAAAAAGACAAGAGTATAACATTTTTGAATTTTAAATGAATCACTAGAATGTTATTTGATACAATGTCAAGGATTTATCTGATCGAAGAACACCATAAACATGATTTAGAAAAACCTAAAATACGTAATATGGAAGTGATTGTTCAACATCGGAGGAAAGATGCGTCACATGTGAAGAGATGTGAGGCCACAGATCATCACTTACCAACATTTATCAAGGAAATTGAGCAACTCCGTCCCACGTTTGTCCTGAAGATGCTGTAAACAAGTGTTTCTCATATGAGAAGTGACCAATTTTATTGTATTAGCTATTTTTAAATGCAGAAAAAGTAACCATAAACTGGAGAGATCCTGGGTATTTTTTTTTTATATATTTTTTTTTTTTAAACATATTTGGACCTTCATTTATGAATATTGATGTGGTGTGTAAACAACCATGCAGAACAATCCTTTCAGGTATAAATTATAAAATATGTGTTTTTTTATATTTTGAGGTGTAAGAGAGGCTAGCTTGTAAGTGCGAGTAAACCTCACTCCCTCACATGAAAGATGTAAGAGTCCAGCTCTCTGTAAAGTCTCCTTCAGCACATCCCAAAGACTTTCAATGAATTTAAGCTCTGGACTCAAAGGTGCCGATTCATGTGTGAAAATGATTCTTAATGCTCCTCCCAACCATTCTTTCACAATTTGAACCTGATGAATCTTGAAATTGTCATCCTGGAATATGGCCATGATGAGTCTTCCTACATGGTTGTTTAAGAAAAGAAAAACTACACACTCCATCAATAGGGTTAGAAGAACTGTTGCCAAACATATAACATGATAAATAATCACGGCAATAATGATCCAATTGTCTCAATTATGTTCAGTTTAGTTTGAGTTTTCATTGACCTTCTGTTTGTATTGGTTAGTCACACGTGTTTCTTTGGTTAGATTCCTGTCACTAATCTGTTTCCTTGGTTACCGTCATGTGTATCAGATGTGATATTGTCATTACATTACCTCATTTGCATTTAGTACTCAAGTTTCCCGGTCACCAGTATGTTAAGTTGTGTTGTGTTAATGCCTGTCTGCCTACTCTTGGATTACCTGTTATTAAACTACATTTGGAACTATATTTTTCTTCCTTCTAGCACACGCACGGGACACCAATTATAGACTCTTAAGCATTTGCCTATTTAAATCCAAACATTTGGGGGCTGGGCTAGGCTGAGAATGGTATATGCGTATAGCATATTTATACATATTCCCCCAAACATGAATATTTGAATGTAATAATTGTAAATGACTTAATGCAAAGTTATTTTAAAATAAGTGCTAGAATTCTGTTTAGATTTACCTTACTGTCAGCAAGGTGATCAAGTACAATGAGATATGATCTTAAATTAGATTACATTGTGAAATTTAAAGCAGCGTGAATCTGGTCCGGCCCTTTTTGACAAAGACCCCTTTCTGCTGTATTCAGGACAGGAAGAAACACGTCTCTCGGTGAAGGATAAGGCAAGGAATGCAAGATGAGATGTAAAGTGGTTGTATTACATCGGAATGTTATGTAAGTTCATTCATACTAGCATTTCAAGCATTCATATTAAAATATGATAGGCACAAGATAACCCCTATAGGGGCAGAACATCTCAAATTAGGTATTTTTAATATCTCAGCAATCAAAATATTGTGTGCAATCAAACGTCAGAGATTTCAACATTTGAACTTAAAATGTTTCATCTATTTCTTCCAAGAACTTGAAAGATCAAGTTTCTTTGTAAACCGCGATAACCTGTAAATAGGGAGACATCCCACCCCCACTTCATTCCACGAAAGTAAAAACATTTTATAGACAGAGAATGGAAAAGAGTGTCCTTCTCAGATTACAGTGTGTGTGTAAATGGCAACAAAAAGACAGGTGAAAATTCTTGCCTGAAAACACCTCAGGCTATAATCCATCAAAGATCCTCAGAAGTTGATGCATGTTTATACTTTCCAATAAAAAAATAAAGATCTCTGCAGTGTCACCCATGAATGTTAATGAGCCAAATGAATAGGATTTTAATGTGAATAGACAGAACAAGATAATAATTATTAAAGTAATAGTTCACCCAACTATTTTGTCATTGTTTACTTACCCTCATGTTATTCCAAACCCGCATGCTGGCATTTTTCCCAAAAACACAGAAAGGGAACTTTGAAGAATCTAGTTATCTTCTGTAACACTCACATAAATAAAGGTTCCAAAAGGAGGTTTGTATACGATGCCATAAAATAACAATTTTTGGTTCCGCAGAGAACCTTTCAGTAAACAGATCTTAAAATAACCTTTTTTTTTTATTATTGTGAAGAACAGTCTTATAATCTGAAGAACCCTTTTCCACTTTAGAGAACCTTTTGTGCAGTGGAAAGATTCTAAAGTTGTTAAAAGTTCCTTCATGAACCACCGATAGCAATAAAGAACCTTTATTTTTAAGAGTGAATGACACAAAATACACACTGACACACAAACTATTTAGCTACTGCCTTAACTGGATGAAATGATCTAAACATCAAACTCACTGAAATTTCAGGCAAGACAAATTTAGCCTTACAATAACATAACAACCTTAGCCTAGACTAGATAATCACAACACTGTCCTACATTTTCATCATGAGGTACAAAAGATCGAATTTAGACACATATTGTTGTAAAATACATAATTCTTCAGTTTTCTTAAATGCGATTTCATTTTTTTTTAGTAACTGGACAGTATACCTACAGCACAGTAGCCTATAGGCTATTAGTATCAACAACAGGCCTTTCACACTCAAAACGTGGAAATATCAGAGAATGGTCCCAAACAGCGTGATTTCAATAAACTAATAAATGTAAATGTTATAACATAAAATAAAATATCTGAAGTATTTTTTAGAAAGAACGAATAAATAGTAGAAATTCTTCTTATTTAATTTCAGGATATGATTAGCACAAACGAACAGGCAGTGACGCGGGCAGCTCGCGGGTCTTTCGAGTCAATGCGGAAGCGGCCAGAGGTCTAGGAGCAGGAAAACCAAAACGATTGAACTAGGATTGTAGAACAGCAATATTTACTCTTATAATTTTAATTCCACATAGCCATTAAACAGTCATTTAAATCATCATGATTTTGTTGGAAATCAACAATCGGATCATAGAGGAGACTCTCACCCTCAAATTCGACAGCGCGAGCAACGGGTAAGAGGAAGATCTTCCTGTCTGAGCCAGAACTCGCATCAAACATCGCTCATCTGATGCATGCATGCGCTGACAAGAGACATATTTTGTTTTGCACGGATAAAATAACATAACGCTTGCATTCGTGTTCGATTGATTCTGTTCTGTGTGGTAATCTGTTGATTGTCTATGGTCGAGTAATGAAGTATCCTGTATGGGGTGTGTCCAGCTGTTCAGGTCACATAGAAAACAATTATTTATGTGTGAGTGAGAGAGAGTGGATCAGTGTGTCAAGTGATTGCTAAAACAAATCTCGTGAGTGATTCTGACCATTTCATACATGTCGCTTTCGGCTGACCAGATTTCTATAAATGTTTAGTCCCAGTGAAGTACTGAAGACACTTCCTGTTCATAGCGTCCAATAAATCAGTCGAATACATGTCGCTGCAAGAACAAGCAACTATCGGGTCTGATCATGTGGTCCATGCAGGATTAAGTAGCATTGCAGTTCATTGGGAACTTCTCTCCCCTTCATTTCATTCTTCTCCAATATGTGTGACTTTGCGCGTGCTTGCGCTCGTGTTGGAACGGCCACGCGCCTGCTGTGACTCATCATCAAAGCATGATATAAAAATAACCAAGTTATGATTTGTTTCCGCTTTGTGTTTGAAAAAAAAAAAGTGATTTTACTTAAAATAAAATTAAACGAAATGGCACGTCATTGCTTTTAAAGGAATAGTTCACCAAAACATAAAAATTCTGTCATTGTTTACATTATTACTGGGATACTTTAAGGCTACAGTTCACCCAAAAATGAAAATTCTGTCATCATTTATTCACTTTCAAGTTGTTCCAAACCAGTATTCATTTATATCTTCAGCTGAACACAAAACAAGATATTTTGAAGAATGTTGGAAACTAAACAGTTGATTGACCCCATTGACTTCCATAATATTTTTTTTTCCCATAGTATGGAAGTCAGTGGGGTCCTTTGGGATTTTGGTGAACCATATTTTTCACAATAGCTTCTTTTGTGTTCAACAGAAGAACGAAATTCATACAGGTTTGGAACAACTTGAGGGCGAGTGAGTGATGACATAATTTTTCATTTTTGGGTGAACTGAACCTTTAATTCTGATTGGTCAATCACAACATTCAGGTATAATAATATTTCTTGATAATGACCGCTGTTCATGACCACGCCGTATAAATAACTTATATTAGCATTGTATAAACTAATAACAGTGAATATTTAATGTCCATGTATTTATTTGTTTATTTGGCAAGTAGTTGTGTAGTAAGTGGAATAATGTACAGTCATTATTGCATAATAATGGATGACTCTCCGTTATCCCTTACTCTTTCTCACGTTTTCTTACTTTTATTTTTGTTTCTGTGTGTTTCATGTGGAAAATACTATCAATTGGATGAACTGTTCTTTTAAATATTAAATCATTCATGTTCCTGCTCTGCCTTAATGAGGCTGAATATCTTGATAATAGCGATTTTCTCCTTATTGTTGTCCCGAATTTAAAGGGACAGTACCTTAATTTTCCTATCTTAGTGCCCATACGGCCTATAGATTGTCATTCATTTCCAGATAGCAGACTCACAAAATGCTTTTTTCTTTCTTTCAGGAACAAGCCTGAAGCAGTAGAAGTTACATTTGCAGGTAAGGTTGAAATATGGATGACCTCAGCAGTGGAAGTCTTTCTGTTGTTAGTGTTTTCTGTTGTTAATAGTGTTTCTATTATCCAAACTGTGTTATTACTATGCATGTATTTTATTGATAACATATTATACACTGATAAAAGCAAAATGAATGATTGGAATGGGACCTGATTATATTTTTGCTACAGACTTCGATGGTGTGCTTTACCACATCTCCAACCCCAATGGAGACAAGACTAAACTAATGGTCAGCATCTCTCTCAAGTTCTACAAGGAGCTTCAGGAGCACGGCGCCGATGAGGTACGAGAACATGTCAAGAACATATCTGAGTGGAATTTCAGTGAGCCTAAAAATTGGCTTTATCTTTTTATGCAAAAGATACACTACCGTTTGGGGATGTTATGCTTTAAAAAAAAAAATTTGTGAATAAAAAATACAGTTAAAACAGAAATATTCCGAAATTTTATTACAATTTAATAGATCTGTTTTCTATTTGAATATATTTTAAAATGTAATTTATTCCTGTGATCAAAGCTGAATTTTCAGCATCATTACTCCAGTCTTCAGTGTCACATGATCCTTCAGAAATCATTCTAATAGGATGATTTGCTGCTCAAGTAACATTTCTTACTAAACACAACAGTTTTCCTCCTTAATATTAATATTTTTGTGCAAACCATGATACTTTTGCAGGATTCTTTGATGAATGGAAAGTTCAAAAGATCAGAATTCATTTGAAATTGAAATCTTTTGTAACATTCTATTTATTGTCACTTTTGGCCAATTTAATGCGCCCTCGCTGAATAAAAGTATACATTTCTTTAAAAAAAAAATCATACTGACCCCAAACTTAGTGTGTTTTAATTACTTGTTCCTTTTGATTTTGAGTGAAATATGACCTGGTTTATTATTATTGTGAGTTTTACATTTTTACATTGCAACATTATGTTCAATGCAGTTTTTCACAATAACATCATCATAGCTTACTGAGCAAATGGACTAGTTAGTTTGCAAGATTGCAACTTTTGATTATATATTGTAATTCTTGTCTGTTACAAAAGTACAGTTCACGTTTCCTATGGACAATTATGCAATGTGAAGTTGCAGTAAAAGCTGCTTTATTTCACACGGTCTTTTGTGTCATTCTTTCATACGGTTCTTGTCCTGTGATTTGATATGTCTCAGTCCAGGGTGATCACATTTAAGCACCATGTAAGGTTTTAAATGACTTGTGGTTTCACTATGAAACAGGAAGTGTCTATGACTCACTTTGGATGGAGGAAGTCACATGTTATTAAAAAAAGAAACATTGGTTCCTTGTCCTTTTAAGCCAGTGTTCTGTTTATTTGCTGTTTTTATTTTTTTTATTGATTCATTATTTGCTGGCATGTTTCAAGATCATTGCAGTTGCATCGGCAGGATTTTGAATCTGTGCATTGAGAAAAAAATGATTGAATTGTTTTTAGGGAAGGATTATCAAGAATCTTTAGGGTTCATGGAGTTGAGGTTGATGGCTAGCCTTTTTCCCTGCCAATGCAAATAAATATTCAAAGTATGTCCCAGCCCCATTCAGGACTGCCAATGTAAATCAAACGAATTACCAATGCAAAATAGAGGAACCAGTCGAATGGCCCTCAGCTTCCTGTCTGCTCTTGCCCATCCACACTGATACAATCTCTGAGACAAAAATGAATTCAAATGAGTTTTTTCTCCATGACAACTGTTGATCTTGTCTATATACTGACATTCAGGCAAAAACAGATGACAAAAGACAAAATACAGGGAACTCAAAGCATGTTAAAAATGCCAGGAATGAAACAAGCCAGTGCAAGTAATTTCATACGTGGTTAGTGACATGAAATAGTTTTTTGGATATTGATGTGCCCTGAAATGTGACATTCTATACATTATTTAAAAATGCATTTTATTCATACCTTTATAATTGTTACACATGCTGACATTTTAGGACCTGATTTTTTTTTTTTTTAATGAGCTAGTTAACCCTGTCAGTACTGTTCAATGACAGATTTAAAAAAAAATATATATATATATTTCAATGAAATTATTGTACTATATTTTAGTTCGATAATGTTTTTTATTTAATATTTTGTATTTTTAGGGAATTGTATGGTACTACATTATATTTATGCAGTAGTTATATTCCAATTTATTAACTTTTTGAGCATGGACCTTAAAATGAAATGACCAACTTAAACGGTCATATTTCTGGCACAGACTTATGTTTGGTCTCTTTTTAATTTAAAGATGACACTTGGCAGATTATTGCTGAAGTGAAAAAAAAGTGTAAAAAAGGGAACTTGAAAAAAAGTATAAAATGTTACATTTATTGTTATGAAAAATGCACAAAAAAACATTTATATGAAATATTCCAAAACACATTTTACTCTAAAACTGTGAGAAAATCAAAGCCGTAAATCTAAACAAGCTGTGTTCCAAATTTATGGTTGATATCTCAAAAAATTTGCTTTCAGAAAGAATTTGTTTTGGTGCAGTACCAAACATTTCCACTAGATGAAATTCATCTTCCCATTAATTTCCACAAAATAATAAAACCTTTACCAAGTTTCGTACCATTCCGATGAAGTAAAAAAAAAAAACGTAACATTTAAAAAATGACCAGGCCCCAGAGGGTTAAGCCAAAAAGTGGAAAATAGTAACCAGCAGTAGGGCCTAAGATATACACTTTCACTTGTACATTCATACTCAATTTTATCTAAAATCATGATGTTCACTTTAAAAAAAAAAGTATATTGCATTAACTTTGTTGCAGTTGTTATTATTCTTATAGCATAATTCAGTGTTTTTGTCCTTTTTTAAATTAGACATTTAATTAAAAAAATTTTGTATTTGTTTTGTTTCAGTTGCTGAAGCGCGTTTATGGCAATTTCCTCGTGGCACCAGAAGATGGTAAGCTAAACGGGAAGAATTTATTACTGTAAGACTTGACTTGACTGTAGGATTGATGGTTTGTTGCTGTTCCTCTCCGAAGGGTACAATATTTCACTGCTCTTTGACCTGGAGGCACTTCCGCCCAACAAAGAGGAGGTGATCCACCAGGCGGGCATTCTCAAGAGGAACTGCTTTGCTTCTGTCTTCGAGAAGTACTTTAATTTCCAGGAGGAGGGTCGTGAGGGAGAGAAGAGGGCTGTTGTCCATTACAGGGATGACGAGTCTATGTAAGATACTTGATCTTTCTTCATTAGTCCTGCAACTGACAAATTATTGATAATCAACAAATCGAGTCTTTATTTGTCTGATTAATTTGAATAAAATTTTATTGTTTTGCATTTAATTGACAAAACATATTATCATTTAGCAATTTTTAGGCCGTAAGGGACTAGAATTAGACTAGAATTTTACAGTTTCTGAAGAAATTGAGTGGCGCAAATCTTTTCACCATATTAATAACTTCAGATAAACATAAACATATAGGTATATATATATATACGACACCCCTAGCACACGGTTTATAATCCAGCTCACATCTCACCTGTGTTTGTGTTTTCCAGGTATATTGAGGCTAAGAAAGACCGAGTAACTGTTGTGTTCAGCACAGTGTTCAAGGATGACGACGATGTCATCATCGGGAAAGTGTTCATGCAGGTTCGCTCATTTTGTCCCATTTCTTTGGAATAGTTGATTCTCAGGTTCAATCTCAACCATTTCTGTTTTGACTCGCCATTTACAATGTTGAAACACATGTCCTCTGGGTGTTTTGCAATCCAGTCATTTTGTGTCATGGTTTCCCATTTAAACCACTGTATGACGTCATCAACCAACGCTGCCATTCCTGTATTTATTTACAGAATGAAATGCTATCATTTATTCTGACTTCAAAACTTCTGACTCAACATTTTAAGTCATTGTATAGCACTGTAACGTATGTACAGTACAGTCATCCCAAAAAGTATTTTGACAAATAAGCCACAATCAAAAATATTTGCTTTATATAAAAAGCACTCATTTCAATCAAAACATTTCACAAAATGAAGTTTACATGTAATGCAGTGAGCTTTTTAAGTGTCCAGAAGTGACCAAATATTTTTTGGGGCTACATAATACATCTATAAAAATGTATTATATTTGCTGATGTCTAAAAAGGATCAAGATAAATTTAGAAGCAACAGTGCATAAGATTCAGACTTGTTTTCATAGACTGTGTCTTTAAAACAAGTGTGTTTTTTTCTTAGTGAACCAGCAGTTAAAAACAAGTGAAGTTTTTATATTTTATGCAGCGTGGGTTATCTTGTTTTAAGGGTTTTTAGATATTTTAACTGGAAAGTAAGAGTTAAGTACCAAGAAAATGATTTTCTTCAGTGTATACACTTTCAAATTTCAGATTAAATTATTTTATTTTTTAAAAATAATTATCTTATGCATAATCTTAAACCTGCATTTGTTGGATCAAAAATACAGTAAAAACAATTTTTTTTAAAAATATCATTACAATTTTGTATATATCGTATAATGTAATTTATTTTTGCTGGAAAGCACAATAATGGCCAAAAGTGATTATAGGGAAATTATAAGGAAAAAGCGCCTTAGGGAAATTGACATCTTCACCCTTGATTCAAATATTATTAAAAATGTATTAAAAGATTTTGTAATCATATTGCATAGTTGTGCTTGAAGTCAATTGTTCTATTTGTGATAACGCAATGAAATTGTGTAATTTCTGGCCAGGCTGTCATACAAAGAAATTATTAACACATGCAAAAACAAGAGATAACCAACAAAATATTAATAACTGGTTGTTATTATGTATTATGTATGCTTTTTTTTTTTCTGTGTGCTTTTTTTTTTCTATGCTTTTTTTGCATAGTAAAATAAATCCTGTAGCTGTAGTTTGTCTTTTTTTGCCAAATAATTTTCAGATAAGTACCATAACCAAGTTTAGTGTTTTGTTCTTCCCTCATATTTTAAATAATCCCAAAATATAAAGTATTTTCCTCATAATTTGATTGTTTAATTGAACTTGTAGGGTCATAAAAAAAACAAATATCCCCTCCGGACTTCGCTTTTGGCCACTACTGTAAATGGAAAATTTGCAATGAATGACGATGTAATAATGTCTATGTTTGGGATAATCCAATGAATGAAATTCTTTACAAATGAAAGGCACTTCTAATGTAATTTGACTGTATTCACAAAATCACCTGCACGTAATGATGTCAGCAGTGCAAACCCCCACCAGGACGGCTGCTGTGTTTGTTACAGTGGTGTTTTGACAGGCCGATGACTGTTTCTCTCTGTGTTCAGGAGTTTAAGGAGGGCAGGAGGGCCAGTCACACGGCTCCTCAGGTGCTGTTCAGTCACAGAGAGCCTCCTCTCGAGCTGAAGGACACTGACGCCACTGTGGGAGACAACATCGGCTACATCACTTTTGGTTAGTACCATGAGGTCACGTACACATAAACATGAATTTAGTGTCGAGAATGGTTATTTTTACTCACAAATGGCTCTAAGAAAGTGTTCATTTTGGACCCTGGTTAAACACTGTTATCACCCACATCTGCTAGCTGGAACAAAGTTAAATATAGACTCTTGTCAGGTTTACTTGGTGATGACTTGCACGTTAATACGTGGCCAGAACAAAGCGCTTCTGCTTACCTGTGGCAGGTGCACTGTGTATTTGCATTTGGTTCAAGAGAGCAAACGCCCAGCTTCTCTTCATGGCGGTTACACAAACCTCTTAATGAATAAAAAAAACACCGCACCCTTTTATCAAAGCCAACGACGTTTACCAGCGCTACTCTACTTCAGTTTTTCATGCAACCAAGGAAGTATTTGGAGACATGCAATGTTTACTAAGTACTTATTTAGTTAATTTTTTGTTTGTTCATTTTACTCTGGTAGCTTGCAGCAGTAACTGAAACTACTGTTCTTTTAGTGTTAACCTATGCAAACCTCATATTACAGATTATTGTATTTTGGGAAAAATGCTTTTAGTTACTCAGATTGACGTTATACCTTTAGGATTACACATCTGTTTTCAAGTTTCATTGATTTAAATGACTTCTTAAGGATTTAATTAGTTTTTCTCCCCTTTTTCCAGTTGAAATGTCTAACAATTCTTTAAACAGGATCAATTTACTTAAGAAGCAACACTGAAGATATTCAGACTTGTTTTCATAGTGTCTAATACGAGTGTAATTTGTCTTACTGCACTGGCAGATTTTTCTTTCATTAAGTATAAACAAGTTAAGAAGAAGTGAAAGAATCTGTCAGTGCAGTTAGACAAAATACTTTTGTAATAAAGACAACCTATGAAACCGAGTCTGAATATCTTATGCGGTGTTGCTTAAGTAAATTTATCTTGTTTTAAAGATTTTGATACAAAATGTTTGTTTTTTTGTTGCAGTAAAACATAAATAAAATACTTGTATATTTTTAGAAATAATAAATATGTATTTTATATTGGTAACACTTTATTTTAAGGTGACGTAGTTACACGTTACTACATGTACTTACTATTGTAATAACAGTAAATTATGCATAATTACAAGTAACTAACCCTAACCGTAACTCTATAGTAAGTACATGTAGTTAATTTAATATTACTCAGTACATATTTGAGTAAGCACAGTGTAACTACGTCACCTTAAAATAAAGTGTAACCTTTTTTTTGCAGTATTTTTATTCATAGTATGCATTTGTTACCCAAATATCACATTTACACTGAATGTCATATTCTATTTTAAATATAAATCCTAAAATTATTTGAAATGATTTCCAACCAGTGCTGTTCCCCCGACACACCAACGCAAGTACCAGAGACAACACCATCAACCTCATCCACACCTTCCGGGACTATCTGCACTACCACATAAAGTGCTCCAAGGTGAGACCCTCCTCAGAAACGCCTCAGTCGACCCAACAACGACTTATTGGCCCTGTTTACGCCTGGTATTAAGATCACAAGTAGGCGAAAGAGACACATTCCCGTTTACACCTAGTGTTTTAATCCGTCTCTTTCGTCCACTTTCAACCACTTCTCTCCTGATTTCTTTGATGGGTGGGTAAATATATGGGTTTTTTCACTTTCGATCTAATGGACGGAATAATCTTGCCCAATTTACATATGAGCAAAAAAACATACGGAGAGCATCAGTTTTAGTTTCTGCTCTGACAGCCGCAAGACCAGCCGAACGCTGTGAGTGTGTGTTAGAAATCAGGAATGGTGAGAGAACGTTGTGCTTGGTACGTTTTTCATCTTCAAACCAAACTTGGGTCTTCAGCCGACAAAGTTTAAATCCCGTCTGGCTAGAGCTCTTCCCATAATGTTCACGCATTAGGTCAGTAGACAGAGAGTAGACGGTCTTTTGTGTCTGTTCGGACTCATTCCACATGAGCATTTACAGTACGAAAGTAATCCAGTCGAATGCGTTTTCGACTACCTCTGAAAGTGGACAAGCTCAAAATGTTTTAGACCCCGATTACACCTGTATTTAGTGTCTTCCACTTGTGATCC
Organism: Leuciscus idus; assembly: GCA_021554675.1. Lineage (NCBI taxonomy): Eukaryota > Metazoa > Chordata > Actinopteri > Cypriniformes > Leuciscidae > Leuciscus > Leuciscus idus. The sequence continues at coordinate 44,598,827 of CM038626.1, read as the reverse complement.
GATCAACCGAAACGCATCTTAATACGAGGTGTAAACATGGCCTTTGTGTTTATGAGGGTTTGAGCAACGCCCTTGAGTTTGTAAAAAGCTTTATAATGGGCTTCTTAGTTTGCATACTTGCCATTCAACCATTCGGCCCTTTGTTTGGTCAGATGAAACAAATTTGCTGGGGGCTTTTGCCAGTGTGAAGAAAAATGCTATGAAGTTAATGAATAATCGGTGTGTTTTCTCCTGTGTTAGGCCTACATCCACACTCGTATGAGGGCCAAGACCTCAGAGTTTCTCAAGGTACTCAACCGAGCTCGCCCAGACGCTGAGAAGAAAGAGATGAAAACTATTTCGTAAGTGCTGTTTTCAAAAATTTTCGCACTTCACATGAAACCGCACATCAAATAAATAAATATCTTTCTCATGGGCTTTTTTTCCATTTGTGCTGATGTTGGTGCTTATCTCTGGGTTTTATCCAATACCATAGGCACATACTTGCAAAAGATTAATTTGTGATAGTGTGTGTTTAATTGGCTCTGACTCTAACGTCTTTATTAATTACACAGAGGTGTTGCACCATTTGCTGACTCTTAGAGGTTGATCTTATCAGAGCAGATTAGTGTGTACTTTTTAAACACACTGGTGGTTGTTTGAGCTTGTTTAAACTGAAACTTGGCCAAAAGTTGAAAATTCTTTTAACTTTGCAACTACATGTCAACTAACTCTCATTAGAGCATTAGTTCCTACAAAGTTACTTCTAGTCAGTAGAATGTCTGTTGGGAAGCATCAAAATAAAGTGTTAGCAGATTAAGATTAAGCAAGATTAAAGGGATACTTCACCTCTGGGAAGATGAATGTGTATTTAAAATAGGTCATTTAAGATGAAGAAATGTGAAGAAATTTTTGAATTTGGAGCTCTCTAGACTGAGAAAAGCCAGAAAATGTATTTTTGGCTTATGTGGATGAAAGACAACAACTCCCAGTATGCACTTGCTTCGCTGCCCTAGGAGGCCACGCCTACCGGTAAGAGAGCGCAGTTGAAAACAACAAGGCTATTAGGCTAGCCTACGTGATGAGTTTGCCAGGGATTTCGAGATCGCCCAAAATGTCTGGGATTCGGCTTTTGCGTTCTACAGTCGCCATTCATTATGTTTACTGTGGCGAGCAGGACGAGGCTGACGGCCGCGGGAGAACGGCGCGAGGCCGGTGGCGTCATTACTGAGATGCGCCGGGTCTTGCATCACTCACGGAGGAGCGGGAATTTTCTTAGCAATGGTAAAACGCACATCAACAGATTACTTGTTTAGCGTTCATGTAAACACTACATTCAGACTCACCAATCGGAATGAATTCAGTTAGATTGAAACACAAGGTGTGCATGTAAACAATGAATGGCGACCGCAGAACGCAAAAGCTGAATCCCGGACATTTTGAACGATCTCGCCCGCCGGACAAGTCCGGGAAAAGGAGGATGGTAACCCCTACTTACTCAGCTTTCTCCTATTATTCAGCTTTCTCCACAGAACAAGAGCCTGCTAGCTTAGCTTCCAAAGAAAGACGGCTGACACTGTGTGTGTACATTCTCTGAGTGAGATCCCACCTCCTATGGGCGGCCTGAAAACATGCGGAACAACGCCATCTACTGGCTGTAGTCTTTTGCCTCTGGCCAGAAAATCCTCCGATGATGCAAAATGACGATTTTTGCGTCATCGTAGGATTTTTTCCAGACAAAAAATACATAAATCTCTTGTCTCAGGGGGATATGAGGGTGGAAAGCACGGTAATTCGAAAATACTACAGGTTTTCTACTAATACAAAGCTTAATGCTAAATCCTGAAGTATCCCTTTAAGCAATCAGTCTACTAATACTCTATTGACTGGTAGTTGACATGTGGTTGCCAAGTTACTTGTAGTTAGTAGAATGTCTACAGTGGACTATTGAAATAAAGTGTAATTTTTATATTAGGTTGCCTATTTTGTTTAAAATGTGTATGCACTTCTACATTTCTTTTGTATTATGTGTCTGTAGTAAATGTTTCCAATATTGGGACAGATTTACTAGCATCTTGCACCAGCGCAAGGTTAGGAGTTAAAGGAGAACTCCGGTCAATTTTAACATTGAGCAAATTTTTTTGTAAATTTGGAGTGCTGTCAGTACAGAGAACAACGACAAAAATCGGTGTTGCCTACACCGTGTTATCCTCTTTTTAAATTTGCACCCTGTTGACTTCAATGGGGCAAGTTTTAAACCTGCTTTTAGCCTCTTAACATCCTTGATGTGTCATTACAAGTGCCAAGCCATGTGAGTGATTCCTTTAGAGTTAACACGGGTGAATCTGACTGCAGTAGATGTGAAAGATATGAATAAAAGTGATGTTAATTCAGCCAGCGCACATACCTGTATTTACTTCCTGTTTTCGGTCGAAGTCCACAGTAGTCGATTGTCGAGTTCACGCGCATAGGTTATCACGTGCGTGAACTCGACAATCGACTACTGTGGACTTCGACCGAAAACAGGAAGTAAATACAGGTATTTTTATTCATATCTTTCACATCTACTGCAGTCAGATTCACCCGTGTTAACTCTAAAGGAATCACTCACATGGCTTGGCACTTGTAATGACACATCAAGAATGTTAAGAGGCTAAAAGCAGGTTTAAAACTTGCCCCATTGAAGTCAACAGGGTGCAAATTTTAAAAAGAGGATAACACAGTGTAGGCAACACCGATTTTTGTCGTTGTTCTCTGTACTGACAGCACTCCAAATGTACAAAAAAATTAGCTCAATGTTAAAATTTACCGGAGTTCTCCTTTAAAAAACTACTGTCGGGATTTACTAAAGACTAAATTAGCGCTGAAAAGCCGTGGAAAGGGTTATTTTTGCGGCTGACCTTATTGCATATGCATCTGTAGGAGTTTTCCTTTTCAGATGCAACATTTATGGGAGGAGAGTATTTAAATGAATCACGCAAGGTGATTTACTATGGTTTGCGCTAGTAAATTTACTGCTATATGCGCCATTATTTACCGCCCCAAAAAAAGCAAACGTATGTTTTAAACCAGATGCTAATTTGCGCTACTCTTGGTAGATTGCGTTGGTCATTATGGAAATGATCCGGCTGCGTCTGTGTTATTTAATTAGTTGTTTATTTCGTCAGTAGATCACGCGCAAAACTTTCCACTCCCATCTGTGCTTTTATGGGATTGCACACTTGCGCAAATTTGACTTGTTTAGTAAATCTGACCCATTGAGTATAAAATTATGATTTGCCTCAGGCTATAACTATATTTGATCACATTTATTCCCCTGTTTTGACCTGGGAACATGAATCTAACCCTCACATGATCTGTTCAGGGGCAAGACCTTCTCTCGTTAAGGACATGATGTGCAATCACGAGACCAGCATCCGTGGACTCCATTATACACCTCTGGCCAGTGATGTCGATCCTCCACGTGGAATTTGCAACAGGGAGACAAATAAATTCCTCGCTTTGCATTTATAGGATAAATGTTATTTGTATGTTGGATAAACAGATTTTTTGATACACTCTTATGTTTCACTGTGTAGCGCTGTTGACTGACAGTGTTTTATTGACATAGTCATTGCAGTATTTTCCTTTTCCTCTTTCCTTCGTTTCGCCAAATGCATCAATATTGGACATCATGAAATGGTCATTAATAAACCAGTCTTCTATACAAGAGATTCTTTGTCTGTTCTTTGGGGTGAAATCATTTAAAAGTTTGGGTTTTTTATGTTTTTGAGTCTCTATGCTCAAAATACAGTAAAAACAGTAATATTGTTAAATATTATTACAATTCAAAACAACTGTTTTCTATGTGAATATATTTTTAAATGAAATTTATTCCTGTGATGTTCTTCAGCATCATTATTCCAGTCTTCAGTGTCACATGATGCTTCAGAAATCATTCTAATATGTGGATTTGATGCTCAAGAGACATTTCGTTTTATTATCAATGTTGAAAACAGTTGTGCCTCTTCATATTTTTTTGGAAACATTGATTTATTTTTCCAGGAGATCAAAATAACAGAAATAATGCATTATAAGGTATTCATTATGTATGTTATAATTCATTATATCTTTTCATAAATAATTGTAACCAAAGTTAAAATGCATTATATTTTTCAGATTGCTTGTTACATCTGAAATTGGTTGTTTGTCACGTGTTTTAATGCATTTTCATGCAATGAATAGGCAAGTATTGTAACTGTGGTTACAATTATACATGAGACCATATAATTAATTATAAGGTGCATGACAAGGCATAATTAATGCATTGAAAATATTGCATTAATACAGGCTTCAAGTGTTACTGAAATCTTTTATAAAATTATAAATGTTTTCACTGTCACTTTTGATCAATTTAAGCTGCCTTGCTGAAGTATTAATTTCTCACACACACACACACACACACACACACACACACACACACACACACACACACACACACTAACTTTTGAACCTAAATGTACTGTACATTATAAAATAACAACACTGACCAGAAAATGAGGCCCATACTTGTTTTAATGTGGCACAGTAGATTGATGAGAGTCATGGTCTTCACAATAATAAACTGAGCAGGAAGAAGGAAAGAAAGAGAGATGAAGAACCCCTCAGGCTGTTAGATTAGGAAGAGAAATGTAGGACGCAGAAGTAGAAAGTCACTCGTTCTCCTCCACCACATTTAGAGAATCTTCCTCCTCATGTTCATCAGGTTTCTTCTCTTCCTCCACCAACACCTCTTGATCTACTGACTTCTGCAGTTCTTCCTCCACTAACTCCTGTAGTTCTGCTAACTCCTCTTCCTCCCCAGAAACGTCCTGGCTGTTGTGGTTAGTATAATTCTGCTCAAGTTCACTCTGAGAGACCACCTCTCCATCCACTATTTCTTGGGTGATGATGATGGCTTTCTTAAGACCTACGGAAGACGGAAGAGGAGGAGCTGGAGACAGAACGTAGGCTGGAGGTTAGAGTCAGTCTTTAATAATTCATTACATTTATGTAGCTTACAAAAAAAAAAAAATTTTTTATTTTTCTCTAAAAACATTAGAAGCAAACAAATCATTAATGTTTAACTGCTGCACAGGGCTTGATATTAACACCCACCAACCCACCAAATTGTAATCTTTTAAAAATAATAAACTAAGTGCAATACAGTGTTGTCAAAAATATAGATTTGTTTTGATGCATATCGATGCTAAAATATCTGAAACCCTTCCAATACTCATTTTCTGCAGAACAGATACAGGATTCCAGCTGCGTTTTCTCACTCTCTCATCTCTCCGATAATGAGTCACACCGTGTCCTAACACGGTGTTGGTGTTACAGGGTTTGAATTTCAGCGTGAGAATGCGCATAATTTGACTCATTCCTGCAGATGTTGTTCTCACACCCAAAGTACGCGCACATAAAGCCGCCTCTCAGTAATAAATTGAGTTCTTTTTCGCTGCTTATTGTGCTTAAACAGTCAAACACACAAAATAATGTCAAAATGCCGGCCTTGGCGAGTATTCACTTAAACACAGTTATGTTTTAAATTAACGTAAACAGTTGAGAAAGAAAACCATGTTTAACAGTGTAATGGGTCCATGTGTCAGGTCTTAAAGTGACAGCAGCCTAATATACCTGCTAACAAATCATGAGATAATATTAAAAATATCTATATGGCGGTTTTTCCCCATGGTATCAATGTCAAAATTGTGGCCAGTGAAAATGCTGAGTGGCTAGTAATTTCGGGAAACCACTAGCCACAGTGGCTGATGAGCAAAAAAGTTAATGTCAAGCCCTGGTGCTGCATATATTAGTTGAGAAAGCAACTTTTGTAATTGCATCAGGGTTAAAGCATCAGGCTTTTACAATTTGTTAAAGAATCAAAAGGGTCATTCTACAAAACTAGTACCATATATATATACATATGGTACTAGTTTTGTAGAATGACCCTTTTGATTCTTTAACAAATTGTAAAGATGATTATCTTCAAACATATTTGCATGAGGTAAGCAGTGAGAAACATAAACAGTGTGACTGATGCATGTATATTTGGCCAGCGAGGGCTCAGGCAGCACTGATTACTCGTCTGTGTGAGACCGTAGAGCAGTGAGTAATGATTAGTATGAAGACAAGCTTGATGTGGGTTAGGCAAGCGTTTGTTAACTCATACTGAACGACGATGCCTAAAATCTACACGTCACGTACTCACCTGCATACAACGCCTGCTCTAAAGAAAATTCCTCTCTGTGGGAGGGAAGAGAAAACATGAGAGAGTGGCACAAATGTAGGTACTTGTGGGGAAAGGATGCAACTAATTATTCAAGACTGGGGTGGATCGATGTTAAGGATCGTTCACTGAAAAACCCACATTGGGCGACCACTTTTCTGCATACCAGGGGGGGATGTGACCCCCTCATTGTCTATGGTGTTTAAGTGATGTCTGTTTTAAAAGACAAATGCTTGCTGGGACATGTTTCTCACAAGCCTGTAGGGAAAGAGTTTGTGCCTTGTGTTTGTTAGCGTGACTTCACATGGAAAGATATGCTAGATTTGCATGGCCAGCTCACCAGGGAAAATGCTGTATGGAAACAGCAATATTGTGTGATGTGCACATTGCAATTTGTGACCAAATGCTTTTCAAAATTAAACATGCTTTTTCTATTTGTTCTGAACTACACCAAAACATGTGAACAAACAGCAATATTTTCCTATATATACAGTATATACACACACCTTTTAAAGAATAGTTCACCCAAAAATGAAAATTATCCCATAATTTACTCCCCCTCTCAAGCCATCCTATAGTGTATATGCCTTTCTTCAATTCAGTCGGACACAATCTGAGTTATATTAAATAATATAAAAGTATTAGAGGATAGAGCAAAAGAAAATGCCGGTCAAGAATTAGAAGTCTAAAACGAGAAGTTTCAAAGAAAAATGAAAGGAAAGAGGAAAAAAGGCTTCCTGTTGCTGGAAGCCAGTGATTATAGTTAATAATGTTTAAAAACCATCTCTTCACTTCAGACAGCATTTATTAACCCACTGGAGTCGTATGGACTACTTTTATGATGGATGGATGGAGCTTCAAAAACTCTATTCAATGCCATTACAAAGTTGGGAAAAGCCAGGATTTATTTAGTTATTATATAGTTATTTAATATAACTCTGATTGTGTTTGGCTGAAAGAATAAAGTCATATACATCTAGGATGGCTTGAGGGTGTGTAAATTGTGGGACACTTTTACATTTTTGGGTGAACTATTCCTTTAGTAAAACATTCTTAGAGAAAGTTAGAAAGATAGCTAAAAAGGAATGATGCACAAAAATGAATCGAACCAACCAACTCTAATGGCATTTCTGTTGCCATGTTTAAAGTCAACATGAACATGCACTAAATTTGAAAATATCGTGAATCTTTGATATATTGCCCATGCTGTCCTAACTGGTACATTCTTAAAAATAAAAGGTTCCAAAAGTGTTTTTTTTCTTCATTTCATTGAAAAATTATTTTGAGTTCCACAAAGAATGCTTTTATTCCCCTTTGTGTGTGGAGAACTTTTTAATTCCACTATAAAGAACCTTTTGTGCAATGTAAAGATTCTATAAATGTTAAAGGTTCCACATGGAACCATAAATGCCAATAAAGAACCTTTATTTTTAAGATTGTAGTATTGATTCTTTATAAGGGCTTCAGGCTTCACACTCTCAAAAAAAAAAAAAAAAAAAAAATGTTACAGATGGGACAGTACCCTTTCTAAAGGTACTAATATGTACCATTTAGGTGCAAAAATGCACACTTTTTACCCTTTAGGGGTAAATAAGGTACAAAGGTGTAGCCTACCATTTGAAAGGGTATCAACCCAGTGACAGCTTTTGTAGTTAAAAAAAAGGGACTTGAGGCGATTAAGTATAATGGATGAGTCTAGCATTGAGCTGGAATATTTTTTCGCCATCCATTTTTTGAATCTCATTGTTCACAAACTTTCCATCTTACCTGTCTTTGTCCCCCTTATTGTCGTCAACAACACCCTCCAAAAGACGATGATAGCTGGCGATCTCTGCCTCGAGTTTGGACTTAATGTTGAGCAGCGCCTCGTACTCGGCCGTGTGACGCTCCACCTGGGCACGCACCTGTCCCAGCTCACTCTCTAGCTGCATGATTTGAGAGTTGTGGCCATTGATCTCCTGACCGTAACGTCCTTCAGTTTCATGCAGCGAATCTTCGAGAGAACGAACCTGCAAGGCACCAAGCAGAGTAAGAAAAGTTTGGACACACTTGACCGAATTTATGTTTCTCATGATCTTAATAACCTTTTGAAATAAAGGCCTCTGCTTAAATGCTTGCAATTAGTTTTATGGACAAAAATATTTGTTATTTATTTAATAAATTATATTTTATTAACTGTATGTTTTTATTATTACTACTATTATTCTAAAATATGGAAAATTAAACAGTATTTATCAATTTACATGAAATGGAATATCATATTTGTAATGCATTGAGTTAAAAGTGAACGTGGGAAATAATAATAAAGCAATTATAAAGAATAAGTTATGCAATCATTTTTGTGCAGGATATTGCTTCAGCCAAGTTCAAAAAAAAAAAAAAAAATCTTGACAAACCACTGTATAAAAACAGCTTCTGTTTTCCCATGCTTTTAAAAAAACACTTGGGTGCACAGGAATAATGTGTAAAATCAGATGACATGCACGCACAGAGATAGGCATCGGAAAAATTTTTTTTTGCAATCACATTTCAAGCGATCAAATATCAAAGCACCAAGCAGAAGAAGAAAAGTTTGGACACACTTGACGGAAATTATTTTCCTCATAATATTAATAACCTTTTAAATGGCTTTAAATGAATTCTTTATGTTTCCATTTGTGTTATTTATAGACATCTTTGCTATTATTCTAAAATGTGGGAAATAATATTAATAAAAAGTATGCACATCAGAGTTCTGTGAACATTTTTGTGCATGACTGCTTTAGGTCAGAAAAATCTTGACAAACCACTTTGTTTGTCAGCTTCTATTTTCTCATGGTTTAGAAAAACACATGGATGCACAAAGATAATGTGTAAGCTCAGATGACAAGCATGCATGAAGACAAGCATGGAACATTTCATAATCGTTTGAAGGATGCACATGTCTGCCAGGTGAGAGCGCTGACTGTGTAGAATGCAGAATGATTTGTCAAGCAGATAATTAGTGTAATTTGTGTACCGTACCATGTTGTGCAGAGCCTGCAGGTCAATTTCTAGAGATTGCCTCTGCCTGCGCAGCTCATTCAGCTCAGTCTTTGCTGTCTGCAGGGCTTCTGTGTTCTGAGTCACCTCGGCTGTGATGTTGTCAAACTGGATAGAGAGGAACAAGATATTCAGGACACATGATAATATAGGTCCGCCTTATAATTATGCACAAAGCTCTCCTAAATAATAGGCACTTTCCCATAGGGTGTCAAATAGGGTCACAACAAGGATGTGCTTAAGCTTCATTTCTTTGAAGGTACAATTGTTTTAAATATATTTTATATGAGATTTTCCATTTTTGCTGAATTTCTAAATATAAATTAGCACCCTTATTCATAGTATACTACCCTTAGTTTATTTTGCAAACAATTAAAATCATAAATCCTTAGATAATAAATAAATCATTGGATGGATTAAAACATTTTAAATAAAAGTAGGTCAGAAAGGGTAATATGATTCCAAGTGCTAGATTGACTGAGAGCAAATGTTTGTTTAGAGATGAATGAGATTGCAAACACGCCAAAATCTACAAATTAATGGGAGATCCAGACATTTTATGTGTTGAAAATGCTCTGATATTCATGCTAGGATCATGCATATCATGCATATAAAAATAACAGTTTAGCTAATAGATCTAATAGTACCTACATCATAAAAAGTGCCTTGTAATGGGACACCAAAGCATAGTGAGAAACAGAGTGAGACAACAAACGAATGCACAATACAACTGACTTTGTTTTGATACCAGGCTTCAGTTTCCTCGCGGCTCTTCTGTACGGCTCGTTCGTACTGCTTGCGGATGTTACTAATGGTGTCATTGAGGTCTGGACTGTTTTTATTCTCCATTTGCACATTGACTTGACAGTCGCTGATCTGGCCCTTCAGGTTGGCAACATCCTGTGAAATAAAATGATAAATGACTTTAGTTATACGATTTATAATAACAGGATCTGGAAACAGTGTGGCTACTAGATAACTGAGTTTGTTTAATGATTGCCCTAAAGCATTGAAAACCAGGTGGGAAGATCTGTTGACAGTAGGCTTAAATAATAGGTGTGTGCGACTTGAAACAGCGCTGTGCAGATCGATCGGTGTACGACATCAAAGTGGCGAGAACGATTAGAGAGCAGACGGCTCTGTATGCTTTCGAATCTCTCGTGGTACTTTAATGTCATACACCGATTGGTCTGCGCGGCGCCGCTTTAAGATGAACACACCTATTGATTTTATGGTGACTGCCAACTTTTTTTTTAGCACGTCTTAGTTTGGGAATATATATATATTTCCCCATAGGCATTTCTAAATAGGCCTACATTTAAATTAAATATTAAGTTAAAGGGGCTATATGAGGAATCTCCATGTATTAATCACTTTTTTATAGCCAAGAGGAATTTCCATGTATGAATCACTTTTTTTATTGCTTAAGTGTGAACAGCTTGTAAAAAACAAAAGAAAAAAAGGGCCTTCCCCGATTTCCTAGGTCGCTCTTTGACACATGAAACAAATGCTTATGTTCAGGGAAATGCCGAAAGAGCTATTCTGTCCTGTAATGTCAATGTGTCATGCAAAGAAAAGGGATTAATTCTAACTAATTCAAATAGTCTCACATATCCAGATCTAGTCTCAAAAATATACTTCATAATCAAACTATCAACGTGTCATTTTTATTACCTCATCTGTTGGCATGATACGGGTGAGTTTGTTGTACAAAGTGAAACATATTCACATCGCTATGATCAGATGCTTTCTTAACTGCTGATTAGGTATTTCCAACTTCCTACTTACTTTAGTAGCCTACTTACTTTAAGCAAAAAATGAAAAAGAACTTCACAGTGAGTATATCAGTGCATTGAATCACGTTCGGTCTCTTGTACCGTACGTTACATGTGCACGCACGAGCAATTAAGCTGCTGGCTGCAGTTCACTTAATGGCCACCGGTGTCGCTAATATCAAGAGTTTCCGAATTCTACATACAACCCCTTTAAATTAAATAAATAAATACGTTTCTGAATCAACCTTTGAAGTCAGAAATCATACAAAAGTAGGCCTACAGGACTCATTATGATGATAGGTCTACAACTTAATTATAGTCATTGATTATACATATAAAATAATATATTTTAAGTTTATTAAACATTAATGTTAAATATCTGTTAACTACTACTTATTGCTGACTAGAAGGCAGTTGGAGACTCATTAATCACAGATCAAACAAACCATGAGTCGTACATCTGTAGGTGTTTAATCAGTGTTGTATAGTGTGTTTAAGGCGTATACCTCGTCATGACTCTTCTTTAGGAACGCCAGCTCTTCTCTCATAGACTCGATCTGGCTCTCCAGCTGCATGCGGCCCATGTAAGTGTCGTCCAGCATCTTGCGGAGACGAGCAAGATCCTGCTCCACCCCCTGCCGCATGCCCTGCTCTGACTCAAACCTGCCCGGACGGGACGGTCCATTTACATGAGAGACTACAGGGCGTATGTCACACTTACAGGATATTGACAGCTTTTTTTTTTTTTTATCATGATATGGAATATCTGTATATTTGCATTGAGTTAAAACTTAATACATTTCTTAAATTGTTCTATTATAAGAGAATAAAAAAAAAAATCTCACTTGACTTTGAAATCGTCAGCAGCCAGTCTCGCATTGTCTATCTGTAGAAACAGTCTGGCATTGTCCAAATTCATTTCCTGGATCTACAAACACAATGATATCATTGTCTCGCATTGACTATCTCAATACAGCAAATAACCCCCCCAAAAAATATACAATAGGCATTAGACTTTATGCTGAGGAATATAAACTATAATAAAATAAACAAATTAAATAATTAAATATAAAACAAATACACTTTTATAGTAGCTCAGTATTTTCTTCTTTTAAATCGTTACATCTCATATAAAAACAAAAAAAGCTCCTGTAGTAATAAGTATATGCATTTTATATTTGTAACATTTTTATGTCTCTCTTCCGTGAATTCATGTAGTATTTGTTTTTGTGGCCCTTTTTAATGCATCCAGTTTTCTTTTAAATTTTCTTATTAATACTTCTTCCAGTTGACAACAGTTATCTTTTGCTGCTTTTGGCGAGGTCACTAATGAAAAATGTGACTCTTTACTTGGTTAAATAAAGATTACTAACTAAAAATGCATTTTAAAAATATAATATTTTATTAAACCAATTGAATATTCAATTAATTTAATACATTCTCATTAAAAGTTTAAAGTTCGTTGCAGCATATAGTGTTAGCAAGTTGTTCTTACAAGCTTAAACCATCCAAATGTTTAGACATATGCTTGAAATGATATTTTAATTTCAAATGTGATTTTTAATGGATGAGTTGGAGCAGATAGTGAAGGAAAAGCATCAACAAGTGTCCAGCATTAGCTTGCATCGCATGAAGTTGAGAAAGTGAGCAGAGCTGGAATCTAAAGGGTGGAGAGCTTTTGCAGAAGCTCAAATATATGAACATTAGTTTGGTCACTCCATACTTCCACTGTGATATTTCATAGTTTTGATGACTTTAAAATGAGGAAAATAGTCGGGTGTGTCCAAACATTGTCTGTGTACATTATGATAAAAAAAGCATGCATGGATGCCTAACAAAACCTTTTATTTGCTCACCTGGTTTCTCAGATCAGCAATGATCCTCTCATATGGGCTCCAGTCTCTGCCGGTCTCCGCTCCTTTTCTCATCAGAGCCTCTTTGATTTGCTCCTCCAGTTTACTGTTGGACTCCTCCAGCAGTCGCACTTTCGACAGGTAATCCCCCAGACGATCATTCAGACCCTTCATGGTCTCTTTATCATCTAGAGGAGGCAAAGAGTTGCTGTTGATCTGCACATGCGGACGCAGTGCGTTTGCCAGATTCCCTATAGCGGATGGGGAAAAAGCCCCAAACATACTGCCCCTTGAGCCCATGCTGCCAGACAGGCTTGAGCTGGAGAAACTCCTGGAAGGGCCCTTGAACGACATGGTGCGGATTAGAGGTGCCTTTGAATGTGTTTGCGAGACACGGTCCGTTGTTTTACCTGCAGCAGGTAGTAGTGTGAGGGGGGGTTTGGGAGCAGCTATATATAGACTCAGCTCTCTACAGTGATTGGTCTGTCTACTGCTGCACCTCTCTCATTTGTTTGCAAAATCCTAAAGACGATAAACAAACAAACTAGTAGAGAATTTTTTTTGCACAGTGCTGGGTAGTAACTGATTATGTATTACATGAACAGATTCCAAAAATTGAGTATATTGTAATTATATTACATTTTATATTGCTCAGACTACTTAAAAAAAAAAAATAGATTACATGATAGCATGTTTTTAACAAAATGGCAGTAAATTGTTCATATTGATTTTCTTAGTTAATTAATTAAATTTAGTAATTTGGTTAGTTAGTTAGTTTTATTTAGAGTTTGAGAAGGCAGGATATTGAAGAACAAAACCCTGAAATGTATCAAACATAACACATACCCAAGACAACCTTATGTACCTAATTTAGAACAAAACAAAAAAAAAAAAACAAAGAAGAAGAAAAAAAAGAAAACAAACAAGTGGAGTAAAACAGATACACAGACAAACCTGAAATACAGGCTTCATACAATAAAACCTGTACATTATTTATAAAACAATTTAAGAGCACGTGGTATGAAAGAAAGTTCATGTCTTTTTGTTTTACTCCTGGGCACTATTGATCTTTTCTATCTTCTAAAAAGCCTATTGACTTCATACATTATATAAGTAAAAAAAAAATTGGAAGGGGAAATTGGTCACATCTTTTTGTATTTTATTTGGATTTGTTTTTACTTAAAAAATATTTATTTTAAACTTTTTTATGATTATTATTAGATTTATCAATTTATGAATCCCCTGCAGTTTCTTCACGAACCCCAGTTTGACCCTAGTCTAAAAGTGATAAAAAATTTCAAAAAATTTCAGATTATAACATTTGCAATGTAATTGCAATTACAAATTACAATTTCGTCATGTAATTTGAAATCAGTAACGGGCTACAATTTGTATGTAAGTAATCTCGCAAATGCATGAGTAACCTGCATATAAAAGACATTAGAATACTTAAGTTGTGAGTTCGCTTGATCATAGAATCATATGGAAAAATATAGGTAAAGGCTTGGCATGCTGTCCATGAAATGAAATGGAAAAATACATAGTAAGATGAATGTAGAAGGTTAGGAGGAGGGATGTCTGCGCGAGTTCTTCTGTTTAGCCTACCTTTTGGAACAAGCTCCTCCTCCCGTCCCGATCTTCAGAAAGCTGCGCGAGCTTCCTGTCGCATTATGACGTATGCGCAGGAGCTCATTGGGAATCTGTAAAAAGTAAATCTTCCCGATTGAGATCACGCAAGTGAACGTACTTAAAAAAAATATATATATATATTATATATTAATTTTTTTACCCTTTAAGGTACTACTCAACCATTTGGTAGACCACACTTTAAGTCACTATATTTCATTGAATAATGCATCAAGCTTAACTCAACCTGAATGAGCCATCTCTATCGTTTGTTGTAGTTGTGCAATGCTAAAAAAAAAGTCCACTAGATGGCACTATAGCAACATGCCTTTTCAGTGTTCCTTCAAACAGCACGTGACACAGCGAAAATGTACTCATCCTTTGATGACGCATATCGGCGGGACTTTTAAAGGTAAGACTATTTTGTTGACATATTATCGTTTCAGAGGAGTTGTTAAAGAGAATTATGTAACTTAATTAAACAAAAATAAGTCTTATAAGGGTCAAATAATTGTTTTATATTATTTCATAATTTAAAATTGACTATGTTTGTATATTACTATATGACTAGCATTGTAAGAGTACATGGTTTGTAATACAAATAGTTTTCTTTATGTTTTAGACATGATAGAGGGACGCCAAATCATTTTACGGTTCAAGACCACGCACTTTTCTGGCCCTTGTGCCAGAAAATCCTGAGGACTCAGAATCGGATCTGAGTGATGATGACCCCGTAGATGATCCAGATTATCTGCCCACACCAGCAGAAGAGAGTGGGGACACTTATTTTGATTCAGTGGATGAAGAGGAGGTTGCCTCAACAAGTTCATCCTCTAAACCAGGGGTCACCAAACTTTTTTCTCTGGGGGCCACATTATGGTTCCTGACTGTGATGGGGGGGCCGGGGCCGGGTCAGCAACATAACATAGAATTGTATGACCCAGACCAAAATGACCACCAGCAGGCCTCATTAGCCGCGTTTCCACTGTCGGGCCAGGGCCGGGCTAGGGCTAACAGCGAGCCGAGCCGGGCCAGTGGCCTCGGGCCTCAAGCACCGGGTTTGCGTTTCCACTGCCGGGCCATTAGCCCTGCAGCGCTGCCCTAAACCCCGCCCTTAACACGCCTTCCTGGATCAAACGTCATACAACCCCACCCATTTCAGCGGGAATTATGATGTTCATTCAGGCAGGAAGTTAGAAAACTTAGATTTTAAGAAGATAGCATGTATTAACTCACCGTCCGCGGCTGCCATAGTGTCCCGACTTGTCTCTCCACTAACAGATGGACGGTGACCCAGCACACCGTCCATCAAGTCGAACCATGGAAAGTTCCTTCTCTGGGCACCGCTTTGTCCATTGTGCGTTTTAATCGCCTTGTACTGCGCCCACAACTTTTTTATTTTTTCCCGAACTTGAAGCGTTGTTCACTGAATGCTTAGCTTAGCAAGTTCAGCAACGATGTATTTTATAACGTCCTCGTTTCTGCACAGAGGAAGCTCCCGAAAAAAAAGTTGCTTTATTTTATGATAGTCCGGTATAAAGAGACGAGACGTGGGCTACTGACAGATAAAATAAAAACATGACTGTGATAGCCTTTATGATTGGTCGGATTTCTTCAAGCGTATGTTTTTTTACTATGCGTATCTTCAAGCGTTTACTATGGTAATGGTTAGCGCGCATAGTCTTTTGCATCACAAACACAAGGCATTCAAACATGAACGCGAGTTAAATTATTTTAAAAGTCTTTAATGCTGACAGAATCATCCGGCGCTGCCGTCTCTCGACTCAGGTATACTCCGCCTCTGTTCGTAACCACTCCTCTAGCCCGAGCTGGCCCGCTCTGGCCCAAGGCAGAGCCATAGAGAGAGAGAGTTGCGACACTCCCATAGACCTCCGCTGTAAATAATGGCGGCGCTTTTAACCGCCTACTTCCGGGATATGAAGATCGGAATAGTTCCAAACACTGTCATTTGGGCGTTGGACACCATTCACTTACATTGCTGCGCGTCGAGTTGTTCCAGAGTTAAGTTGCCGAAATATCGACCTCTTTTGAATTGTCAACTGTCTATATTGTATCAGAGGCCCTTTGCGATGCTTATACTGGTCTTCATTTGTACATGCACAGCGTAATTATTTATATTTTATGTTGGTTGTTTCAACCAATTTTCAAGCACTGCCTGCTAGCTAACGTTAGTTAGCTAGCGCGACTTCGTCAGCTAAGAGTTCGGTAATGAATCGCTACCACCTTTATAGCAACTTTATTTAATTTAATTTTTTGGGATATACTAACTTTTCATTATGTTATTATTGTCTTGAGTGAAGCGGCTTGTGAGAACAATGCTGGACCTTTAGGATTGTTATGGCCATCACCAGTCCTGTCTGTTTCATGGATCACCTGCCCCTGGTTTTTGTTTTTCTTGTTCACACACACAAGCACACATTTTTGTTGTCTGTCATTGTTTAATAAAAAATATTTTATTTGAAAACCTTCATTTGTATCAGCCATGCTTAAATTCGTTTTTAATCTGTTATAGTTTTGATAATGTGTATGGCCTTAATCTTAAAATAATATTCTTAGTCTTAACATGATCATGTTTCACGTTGTGGTCCTGGGGGTGGCCACTTTCATCAGAAGAAGTGAGCTAGCTTCTAAGCGAATTCTGAACGGACCGCCACGGCAGACCTCTTGCGTGATCATGAAGGTAGGCTAATGGCTGAATCAAAATTTATAAGCAAAATCACGGGAATCAATAGCCTAATACAGCCCAGTTGTGCTAAAATAAATATCATGAGACGTCCATCATCAGATGAATGATATGGAAAAGTTAAGTTAGAGCCGCTAAAGCCAGTGCTACTACCCATGCGAACATGAACACTAAGCTTTTCCCTCCAAAAATATAGCTTAAAACTTATCTCCAAATGCAAAACTGACATTAACAAAATGCAACAATGCAATAACAGCTGAAAAAGTACTTGGGTGTGTGTTTTATTTTATATTTACCGTTCAATAATGCAATCGCTGCTGTCTGTCCCATAGAAGAACATGACAGCCAGCGTACGTTTTGGAACTATTGGGGCTTACATGAACCACGTGACAGCCATAGCGGCGACATCAAAGAGTGTCGCAACTCTCTCTCTCTATGGCTCTGGCCCAAGGTATTCGACGGGCCAGAAATCCTGGCCGTTGGCCCTGAGTAAGCCCCGATCAAGCCCCGGAAGTGACAGTGGAAACGCGACTGGCCCTGGCACGCACTAGCACGGCCCGGCCCTGGCCCGACAGTGGAAACGCGGCTATTGTGTAGTAGAGATTACTAGCCTGGCACAGCCATCCCCACTACTATATCCACACTACTATATCAACACTTGATTCCTGGCACATATTTGTTTATCTTTACTAGTGGTTTGCAAAAGTTGTAATCGAGTCTTCACACTTTGTTTTAATTAAAGTTATTCTTCACAAATAATCGTTGGTCCACTGTTCTTTGAAAACTCTGCACTCTCTTTTAGGGGTGGAACGGTACACAGAAGTCACGGTTCGGTTCAGACATCACGGTTCGGTACGAGTTCGGTACAATGGAGGGAAAAGCAAAACAAAAATGCAGAAGGCTTGTGCATGTCTCAGGCTGGACCTCCAAAAGAAAAATAAATGTCTTAAGCCTTGTTTTATTAATAAGTTTTATTAATAAAGTAAAGGCATAGAACCAGTTTATTTGTAGTGCACTGACAATAGTTTTATATAATTAGTTTATTAATTCAATTAATAAAAAGACCTTGATATGTTTGGTAATTGTACCTGAATGAATTGAAAATTAATCTGCTACATTTCAGATTAATATATTTGTTTTCCTTAAAAATTTAATTAACAGTAACTTAAACACTTTGCAGTTTGAATGATGTCCTGCATAAACTAAATGACGGAGTAGCCTATGTTTTTATGTTTCCACTGTTCGATCGCGGCCGCGCCTCACACACTCACACACACGCACACGCACACAAATATAAGTAAACACTTTACGACTTTTCGATCGCGCCCACTCCTCTCTCTCTCAACATATTCCAGCATTGCAATCTTTACATCGCAGCCTGCTTCAGAGCTAAGGCGGAGCTACAGATTAGGTGTCCCTAAAGAACCCGCGTATCTAACAGTAGTTCCGCATTACATTAATTAAATTGCACGTGAGTTTTATTTATTTTTATACCGTGTATTCTCCGTGTAAATGTATGCACAAACCGTGACGCCCGTACCATGACGTACCGTCCATGACGACTTTTGGGGATTGCCTCATAGGGCCGGTTCAAGTAGTGAGGGGCAGAGGGGCTGGGGGGCCAGTCAAAGGGGGGTGGCGGGCCTGAGTCGGCCTGCAGGCCTTAGTTTGGTGACCCATGCTCTAAACCACCGTCCAAAAAGAAGAGGAGAATGGGGAAAAACTCCCTGAAAACTGTTTCTTTGGCAGAGCTACAGGACACACCTGAACCATCACCCCCAGATGGAAAGGAAGGCAGAAGAAGATTGTGGAGGCATGAAGACATTGAGACATTCCAGGTTCCAGTTTTAACCTCCCCAATGCTGTAAAGACACCCTTTCAGTATTTTAAAATGCTCTTCACAGATGAGATGATTACACATATCTCTGAGCAAACCAAATCTCTACGCTGCCCAGGAGCTGGGAGATCCAATCAGCACCAGTCCTGAAGAGACTGAAAAATTCCTGGCAATGCTTCTCTTCATGGGTGTTTTCAGTTTCCCAGCCATCGATGACTACTGGTGCATTGAGTCACGATTCAGTGTGATATAGCCGATATTATGCCAAGGAGAAGATTCAAGCTGTTACGCCGGTACCTTCATTTTAATGATAATCAGCAGTGCAATGGCAGTCCAGACAGGTTCTACAAAATCCGCCCCCTTTTTGACATGCTTCGTTAGCAGTGTCTTCTGATCTCATCCACTTACCAGCACAGTGTGGATGAGGTCATGGTGGCGTATAAAGGCACAAGGGCTGGCTCTCTCCGGCAGTATATTGCCAACAAGCCAGACAAGTGGGGCTTTAAATAGTTCTGCCGGGACAGCTCATCTGGCATCATTCATGACTTTCTGCTCTATCAGGGGGCGTCCACATTCTTCAACGTTGCCCTAACTGAGCAGGAGGAGGCACTGCTTCTAGGGGCCAAACTTGTGACAACACTCTGCAAAACCATCACACTGCCAAGACTTTCAGTCGTCTTCTGTGACAACTTCTTCACCAGTTTCGATTGAAAGAGAACCTGGGCATCAGGTGCATTGGCACTGTCCGACCAAACCGCATGGGTGGAGCAACCTTAAAGACGGACAAAGAGCTGATGAAGGAAGGACGTGGAGCTTTTGACTTCATGTCTGCTGAAGGGCTGCTCGCAGTGAAATGGTTCGATAATAAATGTGTGAGCCTTCTTAGCAGTGCCTGTGGGATCACACCTCTTTCCTCTGTCAAACGGTGGAGCAAAGAGGCCAAAGCAAAGGTCGCTGTCCCGTGCCCATCACTCATCCCTGCCTACAATCAGCATATGGGAGGCATTGATCTGTCTGACATGCTGGTACACATGTATAAGACCCCAGCGAAATCCAGGCGATGGTACCTTCCCCTGTTTGGATACATCCTAGACCTCTGCATCTCAAATGCCTGGCTTGTCTACAAGCGGGACTGCAGCCTCCTGAAAGAAGCACCGCTGCCTCTCAAAAAGTTCCGTCTGGCAGTCGCACACACTTTGGCTCAAGTCAACAAGCCAGCATCCAAAGTTGGCCGCCCTTCATCATCCTCTCCACCACAGATGTCGTCAAACAAAAAGTCCAATACCCCAAGACCCTACACTCTAACAAGCGGGGGCGATGCAACCTCTGTCCAAAGGGAGTGTCGAGATGGAAATGCCAGAAATGTCATGTATTCCTGTGTATGAATGCAAAGTATGAATGCTTTGCAGCATGCCATCAGAAATGAATGGCCAAAGGCAAAATAAGTGCTGTTGCACCCCTGACCAAAATCATTAGTGCAGTTGCACAACAGGTCAAAACCCATTTGTGCTGTTGCACGACCACCAAAAAAATTTGTTGTATTTGTTTAAATCGTCTTTAAAACTCTACAAAGAAGACCTTACTGCACAGTGGTTTAAAGTAGTCTGACCATATTCATAACAGTGTCTGTAAAGCTTAGTGGAGGTTTTCTTTTTCTCCCACTGACATAAAAAAACAAAACAAAAACGAAGAAGTTTTGCACCAGCACGCACGCGCGCACACACACACACACACACACACACACACACACACACACACACACACACACACACACACACACACACACACACACACACACACACACACACACACACACACACACACACACACACACACACACACACACACACACACACACACACACACTTGATGTGTTTGGAGCCATCAATAGCAGCCATCAGATTTTTTATTGGTCAAGAAATTGCACTTAATATGACTTGTTCTGAATGTTGTTCTTTTTTTATGAACAGACGTCTCAACCGTTTGGTAGAGGACTGTATCTAAAATACTGTAGGGTCTAATAAAAAATTAAATAAAAAAAAGATTGTTGTTATTGCTATCATAATTGAATAAAAAATGCAAAGAAATAATTTTTCCTTTGCTTTTTTCATGGTGCGTACCTTAAAGGGTTTTAAATAGCTTGCGGCATCCAGGAGTAAATCCATTCATCCACATGTAAGTTCCGCTTTGATGAACAATACAAACATGTAAACAAACGCAGCTGGTCACAGGTGAGTTTGCTCACGCGCATAATGCCACAGGAAGCTCGCTCGCGCGCCAGAGTGCTGTGAACGCGCTAAGGACCGTTTGCCCTGTCTGTGGATTACAGGTAATTATGTTGTAAATAGTGGTCTGTGTCTTGCACAAACCGATCGTTTCGCTTAATAATAAGTCAATGTATCATCAGGAGTCATGGGTATTCATTTTGTTTTTTCCTGCATAGCCTATGTTTTTTTTTTTTTTACTCACTCAAAGTGAGGGAGCCTTAACATGCATAAGGCCTATATGAATCACAATCCCTAGTTTCAGCTAAAAACTTCTTTACTGTTGTAGTAAAGAAAAAAAAGAAAAAAAAAAAAAGACACATCTTGGATGGCCTGAAGGTGACTACATTTGTGGGTGAACTATCACTTTGTGGTGGAAATTCAAAATCATGAAAGTAAACATTTTAAAATGCTATTAGAAAAGTAAATATAAGCATGCTGGTTGTCTCAGAACATCTGGCAAGAAAACGCCAAGGTAATATTTCATTCTAAGAATTAGATTTTGCTTTACCTTTTGTGACAACATGCCCCATTAGCAATAGCTTATGGGGTAAGTTGTCACACCAAACAGCCTAAAGGCTTTTCATCAAAATATAATCAGTAAAACAATTATGAAACAGAAAAAGTTATTACATAACAAAAATATAAAATGTAACTATAAACACATTCATTGTTTTTGACAATTTTTTTTTATATTACATGATTGTACAAAAACCTGAAATATTTAGGCCTACACTGTTATAGCCCAGGAAAAACAAACAAACAAAGGAGTTAATTGAACACACACTGACCTTTTGTGAAAACAAGGCCCAGTAGCTTATGGGGTAAGTTGTCACATTAGGAACTTACCATTAAACAGCTTAATGCAAGTATACACTGTAAATTATTGTTGGCTTAACTTAAAAAAGTAACCTGGTTGCCTTAAAATTCAGTTGAAACTATGTTAATACATGAACGTTAATACAAAGAATGAGATTGGTTTAATCAACAGAAGCTCAAAATATTATGTTATCTGAACCACATTCATTTTCTAAGTTGATTTGACAAAAGAAAAAAAGTTGTGATAACAAATCATGAAAATATTTTTTTTAGAGTGTAGAAAAAATGATGAAACAAAAAACAATAATAAAAACTATTGTTCCGGCCAACTAATATTTTTAATAAATGTGATGAATTTTTACAATTTACAACTTGCCCCCAATTTGCTATTTATGAAAAATTCTCTCATCCTTCAACCATTCAGTTCAAATACCTTAAATATATGGCTGACTCATGTTTGAATGTATATTTATGTAGCCCACATTCTTTTGTGCTTTCAAATAATTAAAGTGCATTTTATATTTCTAATAATCTTTAGAATAATGTGATCATTCTTCCCAATTCTTTATTTCATCTCTTGAAGTGTGACGTTTCCACATATGGCCACATGAGGGCAGCAGAGAACGCTTGATTTCTGTTACGCACAAGAAACGTTCTTGAAGGATTGGATTGTGGTTCTGTTCAGGGATCATACAGGAATAGGGTAACGTTACATTCATACATTCGTACAATACATTGTTTGAACTGGTTCTCTAAAGCGGTCTGAACGATGTGTGAATCGTAGCTTACTGAATCGGTTCTCGAGTCAAACAGTCTAACGTTACTCATTGAACAGAGAACAGTCGAAAAGTAAGTTTTGATAGTAGGCTACTTTTTAATAGTTGAATAACAAAATGTTTCAAATAAAATGTCAACACGCATGCGGATAGCTTTTATTAAAGTACTCAGCCTTTTCAGCCGAGTGATGTAAATGTATGTTAGGTGGCTACTGTTTATTGTAAATGAAAATGAAAATAAATTACTTTGTTTTATGAGTTAAATCATGGTTGCAACAATTTTGATTTCTTAATTACGACGTGACGTAAAATAATCAATGAATAGTTTTTTTGAACCGATTCGGTGAAATGAATCAGAGTGCAGTAGGCCTATAGTAGGCCTACTTATTGTTTAAATGGCTGATTAATAATGTAAGGCCTGGCAATTTTAAATTTTTTTTTTTAGCAGTGCTCATTTATTAAAAGTCTGGAATATTAATAGAAGTTTTCTCTCAAAAATCATATATTTGCCTCTGGAATGGCAAATTTCTCATCTTTCTTTTATGATATGTATGTATATTTCTGGTAACAACTTTGATAATTTCATGTGATTAAACAGTTTCCTTTGTTTTTCTTTCCAGTAACGTATTTATGTGAGCAGAAAAACATATTTTGTGCAATGCTTTAGTGTTATCTGACCTCAGAGATCCCTATCAGATGCAATCTCACACAGTTTCACAGTTCTTTACAGCTTTCTGACACAGTTCTGTAGCTTCCCATGATTATAATTTCATTTGTAAGTATAACTAAATATATTTTATGGAAAGAGAAGTAGTTTCATGGTATGTAATATGACTACTGAGTGTGTGATAACCCATTGTTTGCATGCCATAAATGCCATAGGTCACAGGTGTGGAAAAAATCATGAGTAAACAAAGCACTGGAGACTGGAGACTAAACATTGTAGAGCCTTAGTCTCACAAAGAGCGACAAAGATTAGTCTGTTATGAACTGACAAACAACATGGAGCGGCCCATGAACATCAGAATCCACTGCTGAACTGAATTATGACAAGATTATGGACTTCTGATAAGAACATATATGACTTAAACAGGACATTCAGGAATGGATCAGACTTCTAAACTCCCATAAGCTACTGTTTGAATCAAGCAGAAATTCATCTTTCATGTCTGTGTACACAGAGAGATACTAATGCATGCTCTCCTCAAAATACAGGCTCAGTTTCTAGGAAAATGCATGATTATCATTTAGGAAAGAGTCTGTTTTAATACAGATCTCTGTCTGTTTGTGCTCAGCTTATCTCAGAGGTGTAGATCTAACAGCTGTAGGCATTTGGTTGTATAAATCTGTATTAGTCTAGCGTAAATCATTCCGACTCAAAGGATCCCAGATGCCTCAGGCCAGTCGACATGTAGTGTTTCTCAGGGAGATAAATCACATCCGACAACTTTTCCACCTGTTGATTCCTCATGTACTATAATGTGTATAATGACAGGCTGAACAAAAAATCAATAATGAAAATGTTTAATGTTCTCTGACATAAATGTGAGCAAATGAGTGAACTATTTCTTTCTTTACGCAGAAGATCTGCTGAGCTTCAATCCCAAGCTGGAATGTTCTGAGCATGGAGACCCAGAGAAGCACAGAGAAAGATAACATCCTGAAACTGGCGGCCCAGAATGAGGTTTGCAATAAAGATGATGGAGAGCAGAACAAACAGGAATAAAAAAAGATGAGTATTGCTTTTGGTAAAGTGTATCTGATTTGGATCTAGTTAGCTTTTCAGTCACAATACACTCATCCTTCAATGAAGAGTAAAATAATCTAATCTTAAATTCTGGTTTGTGGCTACCCTTCTGCTGTCATTGATGAAAGCACCTTTACAATATTGCATCTTATTGGATGTGGTTTTCAGATGAAGGGTCATAGCACAATAAATGGCCTGAATTAAGCTGGCTAGATAGGATGCACCTGCTTTTTTGGGGGATGCATTTCTGTGCAGATGGATTTTATGATTAAAGTGAATAGAATATACAGTTCTCAATAGATGAGAGGAAACCGTAAAATGGCGGAATCTTATGAAACCCTGTAAGTTTTCTGGTCATCACCGCCATAAGAAAATCTCACCAATTTTTATTACCTGCATGCACTACTGTAATGGGGAAAAAAATAGCAAATTTTAAACAGTAAAATATTTATTCATCAGTATTATGTTTTTTGTTTTGTTATATTTTTTGCACTGCCTTTTATTTATGCTTTTTTAAATATTCATATATTTTTAAAACATTTCTTATGCTTAACCCTTAAAGACCTAGAACATTTTTGGGGCGCCTGACTCACCTGTACTTTTCTTTGTTTTTCTAACCCATTCTAGCAGCAAGCATCAAGTGCCATATATCATTTTAAACAGGAGAACCTAAAGTTTCCAGCTAGCTCATTTAAAGTCCCAGTTTTACATTTCTTTTGTCAGAGAATTTATGAAATTAACAGGATTTTAAGAAAAACGGCAGCAAAAAATGTGGTGTTTTCAGTGTGAACTCAAACAGAACTTCCTGAAGTTTTCTTTTTTTCTTTTAGAAAGTTAGACTTGGTTGTTTTAGACTTCCAGATGAAATTTTGTCTACATGTAACAATCCCTCAGCAAGTTATAGCCATTTATTATAATATTATTCTAGGCGTTTTTGAGTAAAAACAGGTGTATTACATTTACTGACAATGTAGATGTGTCCAAATAAGTTCAGGAAGTAAAGTAAATAGAAAAGTTGTTATATTACAACAGAACACTGAAGCAAACATTTTTCTTCAGAAAATTATATTATAATTTGAACATGAACAACAAATGCAAACAATATAACAAGTAGTGACAACTGTGCAATATAAATACTAACAATACAATATACAGAGTGTAAATGAACAAATGGTTCAAATAATCTTCACAAACTAAATACAAAAAGAAATAAACAGTGCAAATGAAGAAATGGTTCATTGAGGGTAATATACTGAGTCAGTGCTCGAATTGAGTCAAGTCTTATGGGGGGTCCCCAAGTTTTTTTGGGCGGGGGGTTGGTTAGTCTCGCAATATACACTTTATACAAAATATACAATATATTTGACCATAATATGCATAAATATATACTATTTATTAAAAACGCTTGAATTCACATACATATATATATATATGAAAGTATATGAAAGATCAAAGCTGAATTTTCAGCATCAGCACTATTCAGTGTCACATGATCCTTCAGAAATCACTCTAATATGAGGATTTGATGATCAACAAACAGTTATGATTATTAATGTTGGAAACAGTTCATATTTGTGTGGAAATCAAATCAAGTATATTTGTATAGCGCTTTTCACAATACAGATTGTATCAAAGCAGCTTTACAGTATTTAATTAAAATAAAATAATACAACAAGGTTTGTTTCTAGTGGAATTTATTGATTGATAGAATAAAATTAAATATCCCCAAAATATTCCCAACTGAGCAAGCCAAAACCGTCATACATTTTATTTTCAGGATTTTTTGATGAATAGAAAGTTCAAAAGAACAGCATTTATTTGAAACAGAATCTTCTGTTACATTATACATGTCTTTACTGTCACTTTTGATCAATTAAATGCAACCGTACTGAATAAAAGTATTAATTTCTTTCCCAACATTTTTTTATAAATTCTAACCGCAAGCTTTTGAATGGTAGTGTATAATACTACAAAAGTTTATATTTCAGATAAACTTTCTATTCATCAAACTATTTTTTTTTTAAATACTGTAAATAACGGTTTTCAACATTGATATTAATCATAAATGTTTGTTGAGCATCAAATCATCATATTAGGATTTCTGAAGGATCATGTGATGAACACTTGGAGTAACGATGGTGAAAATTCAGCTTTGATCACAGAAATAAATTATATTTTATTGTATTATTATTTTACATTGTAATAATATTTCATAATATTACTGTTTTTACTGTATTTTGGATCAAATCAATGCAGGCTTGGTGAACAGAAGAGACTCTTGAATTTTTGAATAGTGTACATCCAACAGAATGATTCTAGCTTTATTTACCAATGTAGTATTTACCCTAAAAACAACTGGATGATTGATGTGACACTGTGATAATGTTTGTTCCAAAAGACTTGATTAAATGCATGAAACCTGTTTATTATAAATTGTGGCAAAACAGGCTGTCAGCCTGTGTGTTGGTTGGGATTTTTCAACTATTTCAGCACATACGATTTTTAAATAGTTACGTCCAGTGGGTGGCGGCAAAGCACTGTCATGAGTGAGTGAGTCAGCAGACTATTCAACCATTTCAGTGAAAAAGGCTGCTTTATTCATAAACAAACAATACTATGGCAATCAAAATAAATCATTGCTATTTCAAGAGTGAATCCCGCATAAATGCGTATGTAATTCCCAAAACTTTGCCGTGTTTATACAGCCTTTGGTCCTAGCAGCATGAAAAACAAGTCATATACAAATAAATACAAATTCTGAATGGATATTAGAAAGCGCACAACGAGCGCTCCCTTTATAATTACTAAAAATCTGTTATCCATCTTCATCGAGATCTCTAGCACTAGCACTCCTGTAGAACCAGGACTGTTAATTATGAAAAAAATAGTAACGTAAGCCAAATGTTTCCAATATATGCTAGGAATATAAAAGCCCCGACATGGAGTGGATAACTGTTAGATATAAAGTAGAAAGATATATAGCGAGAGACAATTACCCCTCAAAAAAGTCAGTAAGAAGCTTTCTCTTCCCGACTGCGAGTGGAGGTTTATTTTTCTCCATATTTTAAAAGCTAAAATTAGCTTCACCGGAGCGGCGCCAAACAAACAGTCCTGTCAGTCGACGATGTCATGCGCGCGCACAGCGCTCTTTAGGCGGGGCGTTTACATTTTAAAGAGACATGACAACTAGCCTATAAACACACTTAAAATAAATTATTGTAAATAATCAATTCATGATATTTACTGTATCCTTTGCATGCATTTATTTTGATTTGTCATTATTATTTTTACTAAAATAAAAATATCCGAGGGACCCCCCTAATTCTATTTTTTACTTCTTATGGGGGGTCCCGGATCCCCCCAGCCCCCCCTCAATTCGAGCACTGTACTGAGTGCTAATGAACAAATAGTGCAAATAATCTTCACAAACTAAATATAAATAAACAGTGCAAATGATTCAAACAATCTTCTGAATCGGAAGGTTTCACCAGGTCTAACGACTCGTTTAAAAAAAATCAATTCTAACACATCCTCCGATTTGTACTGCTGTTTTTTTTACATACTCATGCTCTTTCGTGTTTTATGCTCTTTCATGTTTTGCGCTCTTTCGTGTTTTGCGCTATGGTCAAAAACTTTGCATCCGTTAGTTTTCATGCGTAGTTTTCAATGCATTGCGTTTGTTAAAAATGTATAAAGAAACGTGATTGGTTGTTAAAATCACCAATCACTATGTTTGTTGGTTGAGTTGATGACCGTTTGGACGAATCTGGGCATGGGGGTGGGACTAAGCATCAACAATCGTTCCTGTTTGGCTCAGAGAAAGAAACCACATGTGTTTCCTTGACGAATCACTGCTGCAGATTTTGATGACGCAATCACCGGCACTACGGAGCCACTGAATGACCAATCTTTCTTCAGTCGAAAAGAAATTAAGGTTTTTGAGGAAAAAATTCCAGGATTTTTCTCCATATAATGGACTTCAGTGGCAACCAACGGTTTGAAGGTTCAAATGTCCGTCTCAATGCAGCTTCAAAGTCTCTACACGATCCCAGTCGAGAAATAAGGGTCTTATCTAGCAAAACAATCAGTCATTTTGTAAAAAAAATAAAATAAATATATATATATATATATATATACTTTTTAACCACAAATGCTCGTCGTGTACCATCTCTGAGATGTGCCACGCATTGCGTCATCACGTTGGAAAGGTCACGCGTCATGTCATCTGTCTAAGTTATTTGTCTGTGTACTCCAGTTCAAAAAGGTAGGGAAGGTGAAATTAATTTTCTCCTCCAACTTCAAAATCGTCCGACATCTTTGTTTTAATTGATTATTATTATAAAAAAAAAAATTTCGTGACCTTTCCAACGTGATGGCGTAATAAGTGGTGCATCTCAGAGATGGTACAAGACGGGCATTTGTGGTTAAAAAGTATATATATTATATATATTTTTTTTATTTCTTTTATTTTTTTTTTAAGAAAATGACCGATCGTTTCGCTAGATAAGACCCTTATTTCTCGACTGGGATCATCTAGAGACTTTCAAGCTGCATTGATACTGACATTTGAACCTTCTTTGAACATTGGAATAGTTGGTTGCCATTGAAGTCCATTCTGTGGAGAAAAATCCTGGAATTTTTTCCTCAAAAACCTTAATTTCTTTTCGACTGAAGAAAGAAAGACATCTTGGATGACATCAGGGTGAGTAAATTATCAACACATTTTTTTTTTTGAAAGTGAACTAATCCTTTAATATGTCACATTGGGAATGGTTTGCAATGCAAAACAATTTAAGTCATTTTAAATACAAATATAATTTTTTATAAAAAAAAAATAGTTTTGATTTTAGGGATAAATATGACATGTTTTTATATGACACCCTTATGAAAAGTGTGTGTGTGTATATATATATATATATATATATATATATATATATATATATATATAATGTTTGCGGACTCCATTTGATGTTTCCCTCATTAAAAAATAGAATAAAAATTCTTCATCTTAGTGGCATGGGATTTTGTGACTTTTGTTACATTATCTATCTAAAAACACACAAAAAAACTTCATTTTTCTTCATTTGATTGTTCTGAAGGTATGTAAAAAAATTTAGATTTTTATTTTTTAGTTAATTGTTTTAATAAAATCCATATATGCAGCATAATTCTTAAACCTTTCAAACAGAAACGAAAGGCCTGGTATTAGAGCACAAATGCAATGTGAAACAAATATATTCACACACACCCGAGGTGTATGTCACACATGAGGTGTGACTGCCACAGACAGCATTTGTAGAGTTTAGCAAACAAAATAAGCCACAAATGTAGATATGAAGAGGTGAGACCAAACACACACACACACACACACACACACACACACACACACACACACACACACACACACACACACACACACACACACACACACACACACACACACACACACACACACACACACACACACACACACACACACCCCAGCAGATGGCAGAATTCTGCCTATAAGACCTAGATTAATATCCAGAAACAACTTTTTAGATCATCATTAAAATATTTTTTTCCCAGAAATAATTAATCAAGCAAATTTCAAATGTAAGCTGCTGGTGTAGTTGAGCAATTTTGTGGTAAATAGGTTAAAAAAAAGGATCACATATCCCCCAAATCACAGCATAAATGTATAGTTTTTGTACATAAAAGTATATTTTGTATTAAAATATGTTAAACAAATATTATACAATCGCTCTGTAAGTGTGTGATCCCAAAGACCATGAGTGTAAAGGGAAAATGAGGAGATAAATATAATAAATATAGATAAATTCTTTATAATACCATTGCAAAAAAAAAATTCAGGTCTGTCACAATATATTTTAAATAACTTTGAAATAAGCGCTGGCAAGGTCCAATACTGTTAATTATAGCTCTTTAAAAAGCTTTTAAATAAAAAATTAAAAACCGACATGACAAAATAGTTTCAAGCTCATGCATTCTGACGTTTGCACCATAAGGCATTTAATAAATCAGAGTGTCCATCAGACACTGGATTAAAAACACTGGGGTGGTGTTTAAAAATGCTCTTCTACAATATCATATCACATGTGCCGTTCATATTCATAAACATACCATAGCTTACGCAAACATCCACGCACAATAGGAGTGACTGTCCTCCCTTATTCTTAGCCAAGAAGAGGCTCATCAAAACCTCAGAGACTGAAGGGTCAAAGCCTAAATAGACTGTATACTCAATTTTTATGTATTTATATGAACGGTTTGTATTATTATTTTGATTTATTTTAAATTTGAGTATAGTCTGGACACTGCGATATTTCGTTCTTTCATAAAAATGTAATCATATTGGGTTTCACATTGTACTTGGTTTATAAACCATTATGTTAATAAAGGGGTGGTTGATTATGATTTCACTTTTTTTAAAACTTTAGTTAGTGTGTAATGTTGCTGTTTGAGCATAAACAACATCTGCAAAGTTACAATGCTCAAAGTTCAAAGCAAAGGGAGATATTTGCTTTTAAAGAAATTGCTGGTATGGAGTCGGACTACAGGACATTCCTCCAG
Source organism: Leuciscus idus (assembly GCA_021554675.1). Lineage (NCBI taxonomy): Eukaryota > Metazoa > Chordata > Actinopteri > Cypriniformes > Leuciscidae > Leuciscus > Leuciscus idus. Next base: position 44,567,606 of record CM038626.1, on the reverse strand, counting down.
GGTTAGTGAAATCACCAACCCTAGAATTTACATAAACCCCGCCCCCTGAACGCGATTTATAGATTATCAAGACAGAATATGCTAATCAGTGACTAGAAGATAACTACACATAAGCTACATAAATTCATCAACTAACCAATCAGAAACGTCCTGTTGCTTCTACATGTTGTCACTTCTTCTTGAGTCTCTCCATCATTGTCTGAATCCGGTTTGAACATAAAAGGCTAAAAGTTTTTGAAATTTTCAGTGCATGTCTGTGTGAGGTAAAAGCATAGACATAATAAATACATAGACGCCCTATTGGCCGCTGGATCGTACGTCAACGGCGCCGCCATACTGCGGAGGGCAACTTTCCCATACCTCTCATAACGAGAATTGAGAAAAATGCCTATTTCGTGCGCTGCTTGGGGCTTTACAAATCGCCACACAATTGAAAACAGGTCTCAGGGAATTACCTTTCACAAGCAAAACTGAAAATTTGTTTCTGGTTGTATTTCATACTATTTTTATTTTCAGAGGAGAAAGGCCGCGAAATTTAAAAATACTACTGTTATTGTGTCACGAAATGTAGTTTTAAGAGTTTTTCAGTCGACAATGTAGTTGTTTAAATCTCAAATCTGTGGTTTATTTATAAAGATAGCGCCTATTTAAAAATGTTATCTGACGGTTTCGGAGTTGTGAGATCCAGTGCTCACCGGGCGCTCAGCGCTCATGTACCCCGCCGAGAACAGCCTTACCTCGGCTAGTGCTTCTGACGGTCGCCGCTGGATCTGATGTCTTTAGTGGTTAAACATGAGAATAATTCGTCTTGTGTATATCTAACGGGCGATATCAATAATCTATATCTCAATCTTTTGGCTGAGGGCAAAGTGAAGTTTCATAACTTTATATATTTAACTTTAACTTTTTTAAAGTTTTATTTAACTTTAACGTTGTAGCCTGCTGTATGTTTGACTCAATCGTTTACTTTATTTCTTGACTTGTATAGATTCTTATACCTTTTAAAAACTGAAAATTAACAAAAAGAGACAGGGTTGAGTCATTTTATTTTATATAGCCTATGTAAGAATATTTTAAAATATATAAATTTACATTATTTATTATTGTTATTATAATAATATACCACTTGCGATTATCAATCTATTATAGTTATGCTGTTAAATTATTGTACTATTCATATAGTAACTATTTAACTTATTATTTTTTATTGTCTATATTCTGTCATTGATATTTCATATTCTATTGCTATTATTATAGTATTATACATAAACTATATGCTATTATCAATATATTATTATTATTATTATATTATAGTACTTATGATATTATATAATTATACTTTTCATTACTATTTTATTTGCTGTATACTGTTTGTTTATTTTATTGACTAAACTATTTACTATTAGCCTACTTCTCACTTTATCTTATATTTACTATTTGCATTGCACTGTAGTTGTACCATATCATATGTATTACCATAAAGGATCCATCAGTTATCTTTGTTGTTGCTAAAATCGGGTCAATGACAGAATATGCTTTTTCCACAATAAGAAAACTTTATTTAATTTAATGTGAAAATTAAATTATATCTCAGTATGGGGCTGTTCACAATTCTTATCCAAGAATAAAAAGACAAATACATGACAAGCCTGAGCTTTGGCCATTCCTTATTAAAAAAAATATTTTATAAGTCTAACTATCGAGATTTTAAATAACTAGGGATGGAACTTTTGTGTACACCAAATACAAACCACTGAAATCGGTTGATAAATGTCATTTTTTGGGGTTTTTATCCAGAAAAACCGCAGCTCACCTGTTTACTTGCATTTGATTACAGCGCAGTCTTGCCCTCCGCAAAATGGCGGACGCGTTGACGTATCGCAGCAACGTTCCAAAGCGGCCAATAGGGCGTCTATGTATTTATTATGTCTATGGGTAAAAGCATAGACATCATATAGATAGACGCCCTATCGACCGCTACTGCCTACTGGCGCGGGCGAGCCGTGGGGCCGCCATCTTAGACCGGTCACCCGCTCCACTCAGTGTAATCTGTATGGCAGGTGCAATGAGCTGTCAGCGCATTTAATTAATCATACCTCACTGAATATCGAACTGATTTTCACGCGGGTTTTTTTGCTGCAAAGGTCATTCATGTAGCTATTATACAGGACACATGGTTCGGCGTATTTTAATATTCATAGTATGCTTAACATTAATATAATATTCTGATTTAAGATATAAAGTGACCAGACGTCCAAAATCAAAATATGTGATGTAGGATATAAGGTATTTTATAAATCACACACTATAAATATGATAAAGAAGCAGAAACAGATAGTTGCAGTAAAGTAAGATATTTTAATAAGTTGAAGAAACGTGTGTGTTTTACATTTACATTGCTTCCTGATATCACGTGCGCAAACACAAATAACCTATATAAAACAGTTATGTCCGGTCGAACAATGTATGAATTAACTTCAGATTGGGTTGCGCTAAAAGTAAGTCGTGCCTCTTACAAGTGCTTTCGAACTTCTTTCTGATCTGAATGGTATGTGGAAAACACTTGCGTTGAGGGAGCCAGAAAACACTTGGGGGAGACTTCTCCTAGTGTCCAGAACGCAACTGAATGCCTTTTCAAGCGTCTCAATACTGGAAAAACCACAGGAAACTACTTTTAAACACGAAATTACTTGATTTACAGAGGGTCTATTCGCACGTCTCGTCTATTAATATAAACGTTACCTGAGGTAATTTTCCTGGACCTTTTTACAGAAGGTAAAAGTCGCCGTAATCTTTACTGACATTGTCCGTAATGATTACTGAGATGCACATTCGGACGGGACTAAAATAACCGAGAAGCTCTTGTAATTATTACTTTACCCCACCTCTCCATGTCAGATGAACACCGGCTGGGGCAGTAAACATTGCCTAGCTAACGTTAGCTGGCTACGATTTCAGTACAGTAATATCAAAGATCCTTGCTCCTTCTCAATTATCTGGTAATATTCTATTCACAAAATACAACCAATAGTACGGTAATGTTAAAAGTAATCCCCCGGGCACTATTTGCGATGGTCCGCCGATTAGAACAGGAAAATACTCCACAGTGCTCTAGCATCTTCACTGCTGCCACGCAACGAAACTAGGAATACGACCGGTTTAAGATGGCGGCCGCATTTCTCAGTGCCCAGCGGCCAATAGGGCATCTAGTCTCTATATAATATCTATGGGTAAAAGTACACAAGCTCTTGAAGCTCCGCCCCTTGTGCCGGGAGCATCAGCTCATCTGCATTTAAAGGAACATACACAAAACGGTGTGTTTTTGCTCACCCTCAAAATGTGACAACTTTAAGATGCTATATAAAAATATCTGTGGGGTATTTTGAGCTAAAACTTCCCAAACACACTCTGGGGACATCAGAGACTTATTTTACATCTTGTGAAAAGGGCATTATACATGTTGTATAAAACGAATAAAATAAAATTAAATAATAATAAATAAATAAATAAATAAATAAATAAATAAAATAATTATCTAATTATTAATTAAAATATTATTAATAATTAATCATTATTTTTAATAAATAAATGTATTTTTAATAAATAAAATTAAATAATTTACATTAATAAAATAACTAAATATTTTATGGAACAATATAGATATTTAACATAAACATATTTAACATTTTATCCCCCGGTTTCACAGACAAGGCCTTAGCCTAATCCTAGACTAAAATGCATGTTTGAGCTTTTTTAACTGAAAGCAACACTTGCTTTCTGACATATCTGACATATCTTCACTGACATATCTTAAAATATGTCACTGCCATTGTTTTGTCTCAAGATGCACGCCAGTAATGTGTTTTTTTCTAAGGCACGTATTTAAAAGCTACTTAGATGGCCTAATCCTGGCTTAATCTAAGCCCTGTCTGTGAAACCAGGCCTGTATACTGAAATGTAATAGTTAAGATCAGGGGTTCCAGTCCCTAAATGTAAGTATGAGCAATAGTAATGATTTGTCTTCTGAAAGCTGAACGCTCTGTGAGTAGTAAGAAGGAAGAAAGTGTTATCGGGTATCGAAAGTGCAAGTGATAAATGTGTGTGTGTGGGTGGGTGGGTGGAGGGAAGAGGGTGTGTTTGTGGTTTTTCACTCTGTACACTATTGACCTTCCTTAGCTTCTTCAAAACTATGGGGAACAAAGAGTCAGACTTAAAAGCATTAAGCAAAATATTTTCTTCTTTATATAAATGTACATGTGAGTAATGATCAACGTTAGAGAGTCTTGGCCAGTGTTTGTTGTGAAGTTACTGAAATGTTCTCTAGGGACTGGACATATTTCACATTTTACCCTGCAACACAAACCATCAGGACAGCTCAATTTGTCTTTATATCTCTTGTTTACAGTTACTTTGTGATTTTTAGCCTTTTGTCTTGTGGATCATACAGATAGTATGCAAACACACAATATTCAAAAGACTTTCTCTAGACTCAGTGTATCATTTAACAATTCCCCACCGTGATGAATTCAATGTTAGTGCATTTGGCAGCGGAAGGACAGTTTCTGGGAATGAGCGTATGAGTAAAGGGCCTCTGAAAAACACTCTTATCTCAGTCACAAAAATAGCTGACCACATCTATGATCACATCTTAAACCATTGGTCAATTTAAAGTTCTCATATTTGTTCATTTATTCACTTTATGACATCAAATGTGTGTCTAATAGTAAATGCTTTATCTCAGTGGGAAATGTTTAGATTATGAATGTATGGCAAACAAATATGTTTTAGCTGACTGTCCTCAATTTGTAATGATAGATAGATAGATAGATAGATAGATAGATAGATAGATAGACAACACACAACGTCTACTCTCATGTCAACACAAAACGCATGCATTGTGGTGCTCTGCTCTCATGAATGTGTGTTGAAGAATTATATTTTGGAAGTAAAGTGGTAAATTATGTTTTTTTGCACAAACAAAGCACTGGCATCACTTCTTAAAATTTTGGTTAAACCACTGGAGTCACATGTATTACTTTCATAATGTCTTTATTACCTTTCTGGAGCTTGAAAGTGGTAATTGCGTAGCTGTCAATGGAGGGACAGAAAACTCAGATTTCATTAAAAAGAGCTTGATTTGTGTTCCGAAGATGAATGAAAGTCTTATGGGTTTGGAACAATATGAGGGTGAGTAATGACAGCATTTTCATTTTGGGGAAACTAACCCTTTAATGTTATTTTTAAAAAATCCTCCAGGTTTTTTTATTATTTTTTTTTACAAAATTAAAGAAAGTGCTTAATATAATATCATTCCGTAACCTCATAAATACATTTTTACAGCATAAAACATTATTTACTGGTTTGTAGTTTTCAACATATTTTTTACTGATGTTTCCATCAGTGTGACAAGTGACTTTTGTTATCTTGGTGACAAATCAGCACAGTTTGCAACACATCACAAAACGGAACATTTAAGTTTGCAAGGCATAAAAATAAATGTACAAGATGAAATGTAAGATTGTCAGTGGCAACACAAAACTCCCGGGTCAACATGACAAACTTATTGTTGAGCCTGGGATAAATAGATGTGATTACTAACTAATAGAGTGTTTTGTTCTTTTACAATACAGTTAAAAAGTTATAATATGCGTTTATGAGCATAATGCCTGGTTCAGATTACACCATTTTTTTTGTCTGTTACAGTCACTGTGTCAGATTCCGCGATTTTGACTCCTAAAATCTTGTCGTGTCGTGGACAAGAAACATGTCAGACTACACGTTGCTTTCCGACCAGTCATCGTGTGCCATCTCACACGCACACATTCACTCGCACATATACACACGCACTCACACACACACACACACATGCGCGCACACACACTCTTGCTCACACAAACGCGCTCACACGCACACTCACACTCACACACACACACACACACACACACACACACACACACACACACACTCACTCACTCACTCACTCACTCACTCACTCACTCACTCGCGCACACACACACTCACTCACACACACACACACCCGTTGTCGTTTACGAATCCCCACGACACCCTACGTCAAATGGATCGTGCCAAAATAAAATCGTGTAATCTGAACCAGGCATAAGAGATCTTACCGACCCCAAACTTTTAAACAGTAGTTTATATAAAGCATTTAATGCATGACAGAACATTCATTTACACATTCAATTGAAACATCCTATGACTCATTGTCCACTCGTCAAAGCGCAATATCTCTGTTGTTCTGTCCTCCTCTCCAGCGGTTTCTCATTTTACGCATCACCATGCGGATGGGCTCAGTGTACTGCTTGTTGGCCAGTCCCAGTATCAGCGGAATGACGGCCATGCTCCCGATTCCCGTACAGGACATGATGATGTACAGAGAGGAGCTGGGCAAGCTCACGCCGCTCTGCAGAGCCGTCACGGACATGAGTTGGTAGATTATATACGGCACCCAGCAGACCAAGAACGTGAGGGACACGGCGGCCACGCATTTGGCGTAACGCAGGTTAAGCTGTTGCTCGTGGTCCGTCGGCTGCTGCTGCTGAAGACGGTCCACGGCCCGGTGGAGCTTGCAGATGTTCTGCAGCTGCTTGTGTGCGATCCACAACACCCGTCCCATCATGCCCACGATGGACAGCATGGCCGGCAGAACCAGTCCGCACACTTCCAGGTAAATGAAGGCCTTGGGAAAAACCTGTTTGTAGGAGCAAACCTCATCCTCTTTGGAAGTGTTACCAACTGTGTTTGATCTCAATAACGTCTCGTTTGGGTTGGAGCTCTTGTTGGCGTTGGGTTCCACCCAATTATTCCATCCAAAAGCAGGAAGGGATGCGTATAGCAACGGCGGGAGCCAAACTGTTAATAAGGCCAATGGGAAGCAGCGGTGAACCCAGAACTGGCTGTGGTGGAGCGGGCTGACGATACACAGGTATCGCTCGTAATGCACCATCACCAGATTGAAGAGGAACGACAAGAACAGAAAGTTGGGGAAGATGTACATCACCAAACAGTGCTTGAAGTCCAGATGCCGGTCGAATGTCATGCGGGGAATGAAAGGCAGGGTGATGCCCGTGCACAAGTCGGCCACCAGAAGACTCAAGAAGAAGTAGTTAGGGGTGTTGTGCAGCTGCCGGTTGCAGGCGATGCCTATGATAATGAAGAGGTTGGAGAGGATGATGATTGTGGAGAGTGGAACTGTCAGATAGAAGATCAGTTTCTCTTTGCTCATCTTGTCGTTTGGATCCATGATGGAGAGCTGTTCCCCACTGGACTAAACCAGACTAAACCTTCTCCATCCACTGTGAGAGTCCTGCAAACATAAGTAAAATATAGTAAACGGGTCTTGCCTAGTATATCTGTTCAGTTGCTTGGAGATGTAATCATTCATCTCAGTGCTACCGGTTTGTTTTACTTCCCTTTTATATAAGACAGAATGAGAGTTAACATCTGACCCTCCTGAAATGAATTAAAGGAATAGGTCACACATAAAATGAAAACTCTCATGATTAACTCGCCTCCATTTCATTTAAAATTCATATGCTTTTATTTATTTCTGTGGAACAGTGTTTTTTTTATGTCATTACTGTACCATTTTTAAATCAATAGTCTGAATTAGTCTTTATTTTTATATATTCATTTTAAAGTTTTAGTAATTGTGTTGTGTTTGTCATTTTTTTATATTTTTTTATATTTCAGTTTAGTTTTTAGTAATTTTTGTTTTAGCTTTAGTAATTTTAATACAGTTTAGGTTTTTAATGTTCTTTATGTTAACGTTTAATTTATTCCAATTAACGTCAATGTTTTACAGAAGTTAACAATAACAACCCTGCTGTAGAACACAAAAATACATATTCCCACACCTCTTTTCCAATGTATGAGTGTGTGTGTATATATATATATATATATATGCACATATACACACACTCATACATTGGAAAAGAGTTGTGGGAATATGTATTTTTGTGTTCTACAGCAGGGTTGTTATTGTTAACTTCTGTAAAACATTGACGTTAATTGTGTGTGTGTGTGTGTGTGTGTGTGTGTGTGTGTGTGTGTGTGTGTGTGTGTGTATTAGTCACTGATAGATATTTCCTGCCAGTGAAGCTGTGAAATTGCTGAAAGATTTTGCTAAAAAAAAACAGCATGGGTTTGGAACTATATATGGGTCAATAAAGAGTTTTCATGCCTTTAACATCTGATCAGTTTGAATTCAATATCTTTTTTAGTATTTGACCTTTCCACTGGTCAAAACATCTAGTAAATCGGATGTTTCTTTATCACGATGCACAGTTATCACTCAAAATTACTCTACTTCTAATGCTGGAGTTGACGCAGTAAAGACAGAGAATGCAGATAAAAACCACAACCAAAGCTGCACGACCCCAAAGTATTAGAGATAACATGTTAACCTTTTTATAGGTCATAAAAGCCAGTGCTGCACAATTGCATTCGGCTAATGTTTAAATATTCATATAGGTTCATGTTTCCATTTGTGTTAAACAATGATGGCATGACCGCGATCAAATGTCCATCACTTGCACCAAGCAAACTTTCCTTCTCATTCAAGGTGTAAATGCACTGAAGGTCAGTGTTGCTTTCTGTTGAATTTGGTCTTTACTTTTCCCTTGAAGATAATGATGCACTTTATATTTAAAAAGCCAATAAACAATATATTGCCCTATAATTATAAATCCAAATTTTTATGTCATTTTGGAGAACCTGGTTACAAAAAACAAAAGTTTCACCATTAAAAGCCATGTCCCAAGCACACAATTATAATGTTCTCATTATCATTTTATGTAGCCTATATGACAGACTTGCGCTGCACATGTTGCACTTCACAGTATTTTCTTTTTGAAGTGATCCCAATCATATTTCAAGCAATTCAAAACCATCATGGCGAACAGTGCGCATCTGTAGTGTCTTAGCTGAGGGAAATCATTTATTATTTATCAGCTTTAATATATCGGCCACATTAATATATCGGCTGACAACTATAACATTAAAAAAGAACATATATCAGCCGGGTACCAATATGGTGACTGATATATTGTGCATCCCTTGTAATTTTTAATGCAACATTTTCTTAAAAAAAAGCAATATAAGTAGAGAAATCAGACTTTTGTTTCCCAGTGCACTTGAAATGAGGCAGTGCAACTAAAAGAAACGTGTGTCAAATACTCACCTTACAAATAATGTTAATCTTCATACAGTAGACTCGCATAAGATGTTCCAGCCATGTGTGTATCAGTGATCCTGTGAGGTTCTCTCACATGTGAACTCTTCTGTGTTCCTCTCCTCTCACCAGCATTTGCGGACTGAGATCTGAGTTGTGTTCACAGTAGTCAGCAGGATGCTTCTTAAAGAGACAGTGACCTCATTCTGACTTCGGCCATGAAGCATCACAAGAGAGGTATTTCAACTCAGGAAGCAACAGTTTACACTCGATTTATGAGTTAGATGTGGGAGGCATGGAAACATGCAATGCTGATATCTAATTGTATATTTCTATCATAAAAATAGTTTAATTCCATTGAAGGGGTAGTTTGTGCAACTAGTATAAACTAAAAAGAGAGTGTTGCACAACATTTGTACTACTACTATGCAGTAGAATATACTCTAACATTTAAGTTTTTTTTTTTTTTTTTATGAAATGAATGGATTAGTTCACACACACAAAAAAATATTTGTCATTTACTCATCCTTATGTCATTCCAACCCTGCAATTTCTTTTTTCTTCTGTAAAACACAAAATGAGATGTTAGGAAAAATGTATGAGCTTGTCTTTTATAATTTACAATGAAAGTAGATGGTGATTTACACTATTGCTCAAAAGCTTTAGAAAGATGTCTCTTATGCTCACTAAGGCTGTATTTGTTTGATCAAAAATACAGTAAAAACACTTAATATTGTGAAATATTATTACACCTTAAAATTAAGGAATACATTTAATTTATTCCTGTGATCAAAGCTGAATTTTCAGCATAATTGCTCTAGTCTTCAGTGTCACATGATCCTGCAGAAATCATTCTAATATGCGGATTTGCTGCTCAAGAAACCAATTGAAGACTTCAGATGCAAAAGTCTCTAAGTGCCATCTGATATTTTCTTCTAGAATTCTTATTTTTATCAAGCTTGTATATTTATGTTCAGTTATTTCACTTTAATGGCAATGAAAATGACCTATTAATTGTCATCAAAGTGAAATTACTGAACCTAAATATACGAGCTTGATAAAAATGCTAATTTTAGAAGAAAATTTCAGATGGCACTTAGAGGCTTCAAAGTCTTCAATTATTAACTATACTTATAAACTTTTATTATAAACTATAATTATTATTATTATTATTAATGTTGAAAACTGATTTTTGTGGAAACTGTATATTTTAGTACAAATAAATTTTCCCCCCAGGATTCTCGGATGAAAAGAACAAGTTTATTTAAAATTGAACTCTTTTGCAACATTATAAATGTCTTTACTGTCACATTTGATTAATTTATGCATCCATTCTGAATAAAAGTAATAATTTCTTAAAAAAAAAATAATAATCTTACCGGCCCCAAATGTTTGAACAGTAGTGTATACTTCCAAAAGGGACAAAGGTAGCCGTGCACTATATTTCAAGTCTTCTGAAGCTATATGAAATGAAAAATTAGGCTATTGTTTACTTATTCTGCGACATGCAAAATGGCAATTGCTTTAAGTGACTTCGAACCTTTCAGATTAAATTGAACAAAACAACATCAGGCTGAGAAAAAGATGACAACATTTTAAATGCTTGAAATGCTTTAGACCTTAGATACATCCAAACATTCTTTACTTACTGTACATAGCGTGCAAGGTCTCTACTGTACTCTAACAGCAGTGATGCATGAGAACAACATTCAGTTTGCTGAGAAAAAGCAGGCGGGCGGCAGTCAGGCTTGCTTTGCCTGGTGCCACAGCAAACACATCTATCAGCCTCTGTGTCATTTTCCAAAGGTTCCCCTCGGATGGCCTCATCCCTGAGATACGCAGCGTCACAAGTGCAGAAACACACAAACACATACAGACCTAGGAAAAACACATAAAAAGAAAGGCCTGTGTTACGTAATTAAATACGCATTGTGGGATGAGGGACAGGAAATGGACACTTGGACATTCTGTGGCTGTTTTCCTGAGTGGTCAGAAGTGAAACAGTTATGGATGGAGGATATCGCTCATCTGATGCCAGAGTTGTCCAGGCACCTGGACAGAAAGAGTTATGGCCACATAACAAACGGTTTCCAAACTTGCATGATTGTTGGAAGTATATTTTTGGCCTTGTGAGAACATGTAAAGCTCTTAAAGGGATAGTTCACCCAAAAATGTAAATATTGTTTTCATTTCTGTCTTCTGTGAAACACAAAAGAAGATAGTTTGGAACGACATGATGGTTAGGAAGTGAAACTGTTCTTTTGAAAGGTTATTTGTTAATAGATATTTTTAAATCAAATGGTGCTTGTCTGTGGCAAACTTATACTCACAATTTACAGTGCTATGCATAAGTTTAGACACCCATGCTAAAGTTGACTAAAAAGAGGAATAAAAAATCATCTTTTGGAAATTGAACTTAATGCCTTAATTTAAAAAAATTGGAAAAATCCAACCTTTAAGGACACCAATTGTCTTTGTGAATGAATAATGTATCGTAAATAAATAAATGTTCTTCCTTAAAATACAGGGTGCATAAGTCTGGACACCCCTATGTTAAATTCCCATTGAGGCAGGCAGATTTTTATTTTTAAAGGCCAGTTACTTCATGGATCCATGAATACTATGCATCCTGATAAAGTTCCCTTGGCCTTTGGAATTAAAATAGCCCCATATCATCACATAGCCTTCACCATACCTAGAGATTGGCATGGAGTACTTTCCATAAGATCATCTCTCAATGCAAATCAAACCAGCTATTAGGCTAACTGAAATAAAACCAGGCCAATCTCTAGGTATGGTGAAGGCTATGTGATGATATGGGGCTATTTTAATTCCAAAGGCCATGGGAACTTAATCAGGATGCATATCCTGGATCCATGAAGTAACTGGCCTTTAAAAATAAAAATCTGCCTGCCTCAATGGGAATTTAACATAGGGGTGTCCAGACTTATGCACCCTGTATTTTAAGGAAGAACATTTATTTATTTACGATACATTATTCATTCACAAAGACAATTGGTGTCCTTAAAGATTGGATTTTTCCTAATTTTTTAATTAAGGCATTAAGTTCAATTTCCAAAAGATGATTTTTTTATTCCTCTTTTTAGTCAACTTTAGCATGGGTGTCTAAACTTATGCATAGCACTGCAGAATACTGTGATTAAAAAATTAAATGATGCATTCTACGGAGCCCCTAAAGGGACATGGTGATGGAAAAAAAACATGAGGGGAGAAAAAAAATGTAATAGCGTACTCTTGCAGTTATACAGTTGGGTAATTATATTGTATATAATTTGCCGGTATCAGGGAGAAGATTTCAATATGCGGGGTATTGAAATCGCTTTTGAATACACGCTCGCTTTTTACTTTCCCTTTCCAGTTCACAATCACACATACTCTGTGTAGAGAGCAGCTACTGACTACACACTTTACAAGATAAGATATTTGTCAATGACAATCAGGATCTGTTGCACACCAAAGACTGCACACCGACAGTCATCTCTACTTACTGGCTTCACGTGAGAAGTGAAATCTGATGTAATATAATATAACCGACTACCACAGAAAGCATAATCATGTTCCTTTAAGGTAGAATGCGTTATTCATTTTCCATACCTTTCCGAATTCAGATGATGTGTTTACTGGCGCGAGGGCGGGACAACCTGTCACTCACATGAGATCGACCAATTGCAAACCACAACCATCCAGTCGATTCCTGATGGACAAAATCAAGTCCCGTCCTACCTTTTTATTCCTGTTTGAGATGCCATTTCACTTGGATACACATAACAATAGGGAAGAAAACACTATCGTAACTTCCATTTCATGCTTACTTTCATATTTTTGTGGAAACTGTGACACATTTTTTTTAATGATTTTTTGATGAATAGAAAGTTCAAAAGAACAGCATTTATTTGAAAGTAATTAGAAATAGTTGACATTTATTAAAAATAATCATTTTTAAACAATTTCAAAGATATCAAATATTATATTGCATAGCAAAATTAGTGAAAAAGTGGATATTTGTTGAAATATCACCATTAAATTATCAGAGAAGCACCTTTCAGCTTCATGACCTTATAATGCCAAATAAAACTGTAAGACTTCACCTGAAGACAAATACTGTATATATCTCAGAATGTGTTGATTTAGATGGATGATATGGTGGAAATAGATTTTTTCAATTTTATGAAACATGTTTTAGTTACGGTAAGTTAAAAGAGCCAATTTCCAAGTCTGTATATTCTGGCTCTATATTCCATCCTTCATGCAAGCAAATATTGCAAAATTGCAGTTCTCACAAAAATGTAAGATAATTTAAAACAGTAATAGCACATCTCTTCTCACTAAGCTGCATAAATTGAGGTATCATTCATATATGTTGCTGCATTCAAAGTTTAATATTTAGAGTTAGGAGTTTTTAATAGCTAGAGTAACACCAGTCAATATAAAATGATATAAAATATAAAGTAATATTTATATTTTATTATAAAAATGGTTTCTATCTAGTTCAAATAACCTAGAAAGTGTGAAACGATCAAGATGTCACCTGTCATGTTGAACAACACAGAGTTACCGTGTGTGTTTGGAGCACAAAGGTTGATGATCTCATCTCATAAAGCCTATTTTTCTTCACAGTAGCTTTTTTTAGTGGACCTCTGTAGTAAATATACGCCCAGGAGCTATAAAATGAGAAAAATGTTTACCCCAAAATTTTATACATGCCAAATGCCTCAGTGACAAGCATTAAGAGCAGGAAATAGGGTAAAGGCCAAGCACTTCACGACAGCCAAATGACTTTACCATGGCTTTTTGCAGTAGGATAAACCCATTTGACAAACACAAAACTAAGTAATTACTATAAAAAAACCCATCATACAAAATATCCACGAGTGCAGAAACAATATATCCTATACTGTTGTCTTTAAATCACATGTTGGCAGTGTGCACACCGTATGCTTCAATTATTTGTTTACAAGATACTACACTGTATGTCTGTTTGTAGTGGGTTGCACTTCCCTGTATTGTATGTGGATGTGTATTGCGTGTGTAGATGGTTGTTGGCTGGAGGTCATACAACAGAATTAACCCCCATTTTCTGATTTTAATATCACATCTGTGATGCAAGTGATGATATTATCTTCAAACCTTTTTATGCTAGAGATTTTTGCTTTAAAGTACATTGACCTCATTAGTGAAAATATGTGTATTTAGTTTCTAACAGTGGTTGGTTATTTAATAGACTTTATACCCAAAGCATCTGAAACATCTTCAATAGACATTTACTCAAAGGCTGTTTTGATTGAAGGAACTGATTTTGATGTGTGTACAGCATCATCTGGTGGATAGATTGAGTTCAGCACCATCTAGAGCTGTGGTTTAAAACCACAAAAGTGGTTTAACTGTCACAACAAGATTATGGGAGGCACTTCCGGCTTGGGGAAGTTCCGCTCAAAATTCTTGTGATAATATTTCAAATCATTTTGAAATATTATCACTCATCTTTCCAGTTAATGAACATTTTTGATTAAAGCAACTTACAATACAGACATACAGTATTATTGCTATTTTCCCCACATTTTAGAAAAGTAAAATCAAAGCTTACTTAGCCTATATTTAAACTTCTTCTAATTCGCCTGTCTGGATATGATTGCATCTGCCTCTGCTCTTAAATTACATGTCTTAACTAATTTCAAGGATTTAAGCATACTAAGGCCAAACGGTCTTGAGGATTATGAGAAACAAATTCAATCAAACTTTTGACTAGTACTGTATCTCTTCTAAAGGATAATATTTGAGATAATTAATGTATCTGTAATGGTCATCAGCTGGAGTGCCCTTGAGAGCCACCTGAGGGCACTCCACATCAGAATATCATGTTTCACTCACAAACTACATCTCCCATAATTCTCTGCCTGGACTCAAGAGCACTCATTATCACATTCACCTGTGTCTCATTATCTTGTTTAGTTCACCCCATATAAGCCTGGTTCACCCCATCACTCACTGCAAAGTTTTGTATGTTGTTGCGCTGCATCTCCTAGCATTCTCCCTGATTCATTGTCTCTTGGTTCTTGGATTTTTGCCTCTGGCCCCTGCCTGCCAGTTAGTTAGTTAGTTTGGACTGCCTTCCTGTGCTTGACCCTCTGCTTGTGTTTGACAATGTAGAATTAAAGAAGCTGTCAAAACCATTCACATACATAAAATAACAGACACAATCACTGGATTTTTAACCTTATTCCCAGTTTTATTTATTTTTTTGGTACAATATTTTTTTAGGCTCTATTTTGATCAAACAAATGCAGCCTTGGTGAACATAAGAATGTAAGAAAAAACATGAAGATGAAGAAAAAGATGAAGAATAAAAACCAAACCCCAAACCAGAAACCTTTAAATGATAGTGTATGCTATTTTGCAATCAATTTAATTTTAATCTTAAAGCTATAAGTCTGAAACAAGAAACTAGTACAAAAGGTCATCAGGATACTCTTAATTACACTGTTAGACTTTTCTGTAATTTCTACAGTTATTTACTTTAAATCCCCCAGTATTATCCTGCTATTTCTCTTTACAGTAAATAACTGTGATTCCAATTGCATCATGGGAATTTTCTGTGACGTCTAACACCACATACAGAGACTTACTGTATTTTTTAAATTTGCTGTATACTACTGTATTTGACGTAACTGCCTCTCTGGCTGGCACCATTCCACCGTGCTTTTTATTTCCTAATTTTTGCCTTACACCACGTGTCTACAACGCTATAATAGCCAGAGGCTGTCTATATTGGACACATTGAAGCGACCGGACCTTAAAATGCAAACCTGTTTATCCCTTGTAAGAACTAGTGCGAGCGCTTGGACTCGTATCGGACTACGTCTGAAATATAACGGCCGCGGCGCATCACTACACTGTCTGGGATTTGTCGTGTCGCGTCAGACAGACATCCAGTGTAGGTAATGGGGTCTGTCTTTTGTTGGATCGCGACGTTCGTGTCTGGCCCGGGGAAGAGACGGAATTCACTTCACCGAGAGAGAGATCAGCAAGCAAGGTAAAAAAAAAAAAAAAAAAAAAAAAAAACTTCTGTGTATGTTGACAGGATTGTGCCCAGTTTAACGTATGTTATAACGTTAACGTTAGCCTAACGTTACTCGTCGTCAACATGGCGGTAACGAACTTTACCATGGTAAACTGAGCTAACGTTTCATTTTACACACTTTGTTAGATTATTGAATTGTCGAGTTAAAATATGCCAACGAGCAACGCGTTTACATTAACAATAAATGTGAATAAACTAATGTGAAATTCTGTTTATATCCTAATGTTGGCCTACTGATGAGAACCTTTATAGTTTTAGCATTAGTTTGCAAACTATACCATATTATAGTTTTTTTTTTTTATGGAATTTAATATTTACTTCCATTTTTGTGTTTAAAGGCAACTGCAACAAAGCGCCATTTCGCGCCAGTGACTTAGCAAGATTCCAGAGGTAGGCCAGCCCATTTGTGATATATTTTGAGAAGTTTGCTGAAATGATTAGCATACACTATGTGAAAATTGCTTTTGAGCCACTGGTGCAGACTAGGTAGCTAACAATATCTTATAAAATCTCTATAAAATTGGCTAACTTTATATCAAATAAGTGACCTTTGCATTATGTCTAACTTTATTACACAGCAAATGAACCAATCAGAAGATGGACCATTGTCTTTGTTCAGTCTCACCAGATTAAATGTATCCAGGTAAGCACTGCAGTAAAACTCTCACTAATTCATTCAGACCAAATCTAGCATTCTAAACAACTTAAGTTTATATTTTTGCATTATTTTTATATTTTATTAGCCAGCGACTCTACCATTGCAGTTCCACCTGACTAGGAAGGTCCTAATATCAGCGCACAGGTGGGTTAACTACTGTAGGAAGGAGAACGATCATCACACAGTGATTTCTTGCATGTGTCTTACTGTGTATTTGTCTCAAACAGGTACTCCTTCACTGCAGACAAGCTGAAATGGGCTAAAATCATCTATTTCAGTCGTTCAACTTCTTTCTATGCATCTCAGCATTTTTGGACAGAATTTAGGATTTGTAAGTATTAAAATTGAATCTGGCATAATTTAATTTAGTTATTTTGTATGCTATTTATTGACAAAAGCTGTTTACAAATATATATTCTTAAGTTTTTGTGAAAATAATAATAAAAATTAACAAAAAAGGAGGTTAAAAATAATGTGACACTAATATATCTCTCTCTCTCTCTCTCTCTCTCTCTCTCTCTCTCTCTCTCTCTCTCTCTCTCTCTCTCTCATATAGTTTTGGAACCGGGATCTCCTCTGAAGGACTGAGTACATTTGTGTTTGTGGGCACGCATGCAGACCAGGGAACACTCTGATGTTGTCAATCAAGTTCTGAACAGGAACCAATCTTTGGAGAAGTTCATTTATTCACAAAGGTGGACAAAAACATTGTGTTGGCTTTTTAAAGATTATTTTGATGATGACTTTTACTCCTATGCTGTAGAAAAGATGGAGTAGACAGTCAGACATTGATAATAATAATAAATGTTTCTTGAGCATCAAAGAGACTTCTTTCAAAAACATTAAGACACTTAAATACTTATTTTGGCCACCAGTGTACATGAATCCAACACATTTTTGGAAATAAGTGAAATTATTTTTAAGGTGGGGTTATGTGTCTTGTATTGTGAAAAGAACTGTGTTTTGTCCTGTTTTGGACATTTCCTTTTTGAATGCTTAATGTATTTATATTCTGCAGTTTTATGAATGTAATGGTTGATATTTCATTATAATACTTGTATAAGCTAAACAACCAATGACTCTACATTCATTTAGTCAAATGCTAATGTTTTGTTTATGATTTTATGTATGTTTTCAAAAATGTTTGCAGTGAAGGACAGCACATAATGTGTTAATTTAACACGTTTACACATCTTTGTGCTAACCTCTCTGACATATTTACTTTGTTAAAATCATTAACACAATGAATGAGTTAAAATTAACACAAAAAAATGTTGTCTCTAAACTTACCCATTAATGTGTAAAAATTTCACACATCATTTCCAGCATTGGCATGTTTATTTTGTGATATATATGAAATGTTTTAAATAAAAAAATGGTATTTTGTGATAACTTTGTCTAATTGGTTTGTATGAAAGTAGTACTTATGTAGGATAAAAATAAAATTAATCATATATCAAAATTATCAAATCTAATTTATATTTAGTACAAATAAAAATAATTACAGTAGTGTACTGATTAGCTTAGTTTTTACAGTAATGCACTGTACTGATTAGCTTCGTTTTTACAGTAATGCACTGTATTACACAAAACTGAAATACGGTTTGGTACTGTAACTCTTAATTACAGTAACTTACTGGCAACAGTGTTGCCAGTAAGTTACTGTAAAAAACCCTTGAAAAGTCTAACAGTGTACTCTGGTCATTTGCTTGAGCCTCAGCTGGATGTTTTCTTGAACAAGGGTTGAACAGCTTGTAGGGAGTTCATTTTTGCAGAAATTCACTGAGGAAACAGTCAGCGATTTTCTACAGAAAAATAAATAAAAATGAACAGAAAACAATTTAGAAAAAAAGTACAACATTCATGGATCTTGTGAATATATACAGTATATACGTGTTCATATCCTGTTATATTCAAATAATGAAAATGATAACTTAAGTTCTTATTGTATAAAGTTTTAGAATTTTGAATACCCTGTCTCCAAACACGCAGGGGCAGGGGGGTTTCTCATCAGGATTTGCAGGGTCACAATTTTGAAGCCGGAATGTAGGTTGTGCTCTCTTTATCAGTTTATGGAATGTTGTTGTAGTAAAGTCAACCTTTGAATATAAAGACAAATACACACATTTGTCATGTTTACTTTGTGGCTGTAATGAGATCAGAATGTTAACCTTCAAATGCAATTTGCAGTTTAAAGTTCAATGACAGAAAACACATACCGTGTTAAGGTACTTCAACCAATGACTTGCGAATTTATCAGAGAGGAAGACGCCCCTCTTTTTATTGTAATTAGTGGGAGTGGTTTCGATATATTTGGAACATGAAGTCAACGCAAAGACTGGGTGACAGAAAATGGACTATGGTTATACACTCAACTTTCAAATAAAAACTAGTGTGACTCTGGTTACAAATAAGGCAGGACCATTAGTTGTGGTTTTCATATAGCATCTTACCGTTTATATCCTCGGGAAGGTCTTTGAACATTGTTTCAGAGTAACTGCTGTCCATGTATATCACCATCTGCAGCACACATACATGATGAGGAAATAGTGAGATAATTAAAAATACAGCCGACTTATTCCCTTTACTTAAGCAGTTTTATATCACTACAGGTTGTTGTTGCCCCTTTTAAAAGCTTGCAGTATCAGTTGTGAAAGTAGTAGGTCTACTAATGTGACTGTAGGGTAAGATGGACCTGCTAGAAATAGAAGAGTAGGAAAAAGAATCGCAAGGTCTGAATTTAAGATTGGGATTTGTTAAGTAAGGAAGATGGAAGAGGGTCAAATTTGTCACATTTGGCAGCAAATGATTTTTATTATAAATTGTATCTCTCTCTCTCTCTCTTTCTCTCTCTCTCTCTCTCTCTATATATATATATATATATGTATATATATATATATATATATATATATATATATATATATATATATATATTATAATAAAATCATGTTTATAATACATAAAAATCATGTGAACATTACTGAATACATACCTTTGAAAATTTGCAGTTTTCATGCATGCTCTTGAGCGTTTCAATGAGTTTATCAGGAGAAAGCTGTCATAAAACACACTGAATTAATGGTCTAGAAGTCAGCAGGTTTTCAGATTAAACACAACAGTTCCTATGTCCTTATCCATGTATTTACATGCAAAATCTTGAATTAATCGTTTTATTCCCTGAAATTACCATTCCTTCTACGTAAATAAAGTCATTTTTGAGATGATCACTTATAAACAACCATTAAAAGCAAATAAATAAATAATAAAAAAATTTTTTTTATAAAATTGTTGTACGTTTTGTCAATTGTGTATCCATAGATACACTTATAAATGCGATACTAGTTCTTGCTTTTAACTATACAGATTAGTATTATTATTATATATTTTTTTCATGTTCAGATAAAAGATTCCTTAACATTTATTGTTTTTCTTAGAAATTTTGTGGGCAGAATTTCTTTCCCATAGGAATCCGTGCGATTGGGAGTTTTGCATGAGGGTGAAAATGTTCCCCATAGATTTTGCTCATATTCAAGTTTGTAGACCTAAAACTGCTTGGTTTAAAAGTGAATTATTAGAGATCTGTGAGCTTCATACACTCTTGAGAGTAGAGAATTGGCATTTTTATATCGTAATATTTTTGGCTCATCATTATAAATATACCGTAGATCATGTCCATTCTGATAATCTCTTGAATCTTTTTATACTTACTTCCTTCTCAAGAAACGGAAACGCGCCTTCTTTTCCCACACCGCACATGTAGACGTAGATGTTGTCATCGGGTCCACTGCATTAAAGGAAAATAATAATGGTACTTCATTTTAGTGCAAATTCACATTATGCTGCAAGCAGCAATTACAGGGCCAATCACTGAAGCGGCAGATCTGTTACAGTTCTTTCATTGTACAGAGCATCCCTGGTGATAATTGTAGGCAAAGTTGTTTCCAAAATCCACATGTAGAAATATTTATAACGTGAAACAATTGCTTTTTGACCAGTAGGTGGTGCGGTCACCTAATTCATAGAAAATTGTGTATTTCGACAAACATATTGGCTGCGTCCGAAATCGCATACTCTCCTGAGTAGGTACTTTTGAATAAATGAATACTTCTTATGGGCTCCAGCCCTATGACTTAAGGTCGTATAAGGAAGAGAGAGAGAGAGAGAGAGAGAGAGAGATTGGGAAGTATGTGATTTCAGATTTAAAGCTACATCTCTAAGCACCTGTGCTGCTTCCTCACATTCAGTGGTTGGCCCTTAATTAACTGCACAAAAGTGATGATATATTAATAAGAATAATAAACATTACATGACACATTGATATCATTGAAAGTTTCTTCTTTACAGACAAACAAACCTTTCTATGACTCTTTGTTTTTTGCTCTTATCCCCTGTAAGAGCATCCAGGAAGTTCTCTGGAGTCACATCCTATAAGATCATAATTGTCATAATTAATCATTATTGTTGAAAGTTATAATTGTGCACAGATATGGGATAAAAAAAAATAAACACGAAACTATGTCAAAACACAACAAATATTACCTCTCCAGTGTAGTCTATTGGAACTCCTGAGTACACGTTTGACTCATCAACTACACTGAGAATGTGTCCTTTAGGGTCGATACATGGGTTGCTGCAGGCAGTGAAGAAGGAAAGTGTTAAATGCAGTCAGCTCCAACAATCTTATCCACACTTTTCTGTGATGACGTGTTTCTAGAATTATTAAATCTTGCAGAGTTTGCTAGCAGATGCTGTTATGAGGGTGTTTGTAATGCATGTCTGAGGAAATGACGGTCGATTTGACATCTTTCTTTCTTGTCTTCCGTAATCAATCTCTCTATTTTCTTCCTCTTTTGGAAAGTCATGCAAATGCTATGTTATCATGCATTTTTTATCATTTCCCCCTTTTGCTATTGTGGCGAATGCAGAAAATCATTTACTGTATTGTCTTCCAGTCGTCCCTCTGTGACAACCCTGTTTTGCTTTGAACAAACCCCAGAAATGCGGCTCGGTTACACTGTTGTTCCCGCACTACTGATTAGCAGTATGTTTAGCACAGATGATTGAGATCAACTATGAAACACATGATACTCAAAAGCTTTGGCAAATTACTCACTTTGGATCGCAAGCGATGTCATCATACATCATCACCACAATCTGCTCCTCAGGAATCGGCTCATCAGGATGATTCTTAAGTATCTGATAATGAAGGCACACATTGGCCTGAAACACAAATGACAAAGATGATTTCAGTTACTGTCATCATTTATAAACTGAGGCACATCACACCTTGGGGAATTTATTAGCAATGTGTCTCAAAAAAAGCAAAAACAAAAACAAAAACACAAACCTGGTGTTTGTAATTTGCCCAGCCCTTTGAGCCGGCGACAAGGAGAATCCAGTTTTTTCCAGGCATTTCTTGAGTCTTTTCAAAGCAAAGTCTATTGGAATAAAAAAAAAATCATTTTTGAATGGCTCATACATTTATGATGCGCTTTAAGAAACACAGAAAAGAACACAAGTAATGATATGTTATAAAGTTTAGGACGATATAACAAGAGTTCAGGTTTTAAACTGAAGTGTTGCTTTCTATTGATGAAGTGCTGAATGTCAATCACTCGTCATGATGTTAAAAATACTGGTCAAAAATGTTTCTATTTTATTATCTACATAATTAAATACAGTTGCTAAAAGTGTTTATTGATTTAGATTATGTATGTAGATGATTGGATCATATGCCATCATACCTGTGTTGAGTATCAGGTGTTCCTGTCCTGTTGATCTCTGGTGGTTTTAGTCAGACAGCCTCTGTCTTTTATAGGCAGTTTATCCCTTTTATTTGAGACTCATGGGTGTGTATTTCATATTTTGCAATACTTTTCATATTCACTTTAATTGATGGCAGGTGGTGACTTTGTGAATCATCTGAATTAGAATTAAGTTGATTTGGTTTTAAACTTTTGAGGTGGGACACTTGTTACAGTAACAGTTACATACAAGTAATCAAATTGGAAATATGAAGCTCTTCCACAGGTTTTCTTTTATTTTATTTTTTTATTATTGAATTATTATTATTATTTATTGAATGTCATTTGCGCGAGTTGCTTCAGTAAAGTTTTGTCAGAAAGGGGAAATACAAACAGCCACAATTTGATTCCACAAAATCACAAGTTTTACAGTTATTTTACACTTTGGGATTTTTTTTATAACTCCGTTACTTTAAAGAAAAAATCCTGTCCAGATGAAATATGTCTGGAATATTATATTACGTGAGAAATACAGAGCAGGTCAACATAAGTTTATCATGGTTAAAAAGTTCACTATGGTTAAAAAGTTCAGACTAGAAGTCTGTCAAAACATTTTTTTTTATATTCTTGATTGCTTAGTGCAAAAAGTGCAAAGTGAATTAAAAACAAATGAACAGGAGCAAACGTTTCAGCACATTGCTATCTTCAGTGCTCACTCTGCAACAAACATTCACCCTTTTGTAGGAAAATTAGCAATTAGGGATCATCAGCCGAAATTAATTATCACAAGTACAACTCTATCACAGGTGGAGCTCCAAGAGAGTCTGATAGTTGGCATGCATGACAAAATATTACAGGTATTCAATTATAGCAACAACAAAAAAGGAGTATAAAAACAATGCATATAAGACAAAAAACACAGATAATTTTTTTCAAATAAAAATGAACAGATTAAATTCCAAGAAAGAACGTCAGGGAGAGGAAAAAAATACATTTCATTTGCTTCTATTTTCATTAATTTGAATAAATTTGACCTTTATTCAGGTGCTCTTTATAATATGAAAATGAAACAATTAATTTAAAGGAAGTCCAGATATATATTATTTTCAAAATAACTAAATTAACACTTGATTTTTGTCTATAGTACTAGGTCAAATGATAATATCTTTAAACAGTTTTTTTTTTATGTAACAAAATAATTACTACCAAGGTGGAAAAAAACTGCAAAAGAAAAACAAATCTTACAAAATTAAAAACTTTTTTTTTGCTGTACTCCAGTATTTTCTTTTGAAACATCTGTTTCATATACTGATTTTCTATAGATTAAAAGATTAGAAAAGACAATTCCTATCTTTTAATAAAAAAAATAAAAAAATAAAATAAAAATACAGTAATGGCAACAAACATTTCAAAAGAAAATACCAGTGTCACATGCAGCAGTGACGAATGAATCACTTTCTTCAGAAACACAATTCAATGTTTGTGTTTGTTGATTTCTCAAGATTATGTGGAAATGGATTGCAAATGTGGGAGTCAGAGGTGTGCAAACATCACAAAGATCACTTGAGCAACACACACATGTAACTGTATGTTATGTAAGGGATCAGCCTGAAGGGGTTGTTATTCGCTATAACAACCGCCTCGCGATACATTATCCCGCTTATTACATGGCTACCTACAAAATAAATAAATAATTTGACACAAATTATTGATTTAAAAAGAAGTTTATTGATTTAAAAACGATTGTATTGCTTCCGCAAAAAAAAATAGTCCATTCCGCGTCCTTAGCAACGCTCTGTTTTTCTTGGCAACGGTGTGTTATACTTCGCAGCGGTCTGTTATCAAGAAATAACAGACTGCATTCTACATTGGAATTCAACCAAGCCATGTAATAAATGTATATAGAAATAATGTTTTTTTTTATACTGTACAAACTGTAGGCTATATTCTATCCCCTAATCCTAACTGATGTATTTTATCAATGTGATCTACTAAGTATTTGTTTGTAATTCATATTGACAGCATTATAGGCTACAGTATACAGGTGCTGGTCATAAAATAATAATATCATCAAAAGTTGATTTATTTCAAGAATTCAACTTAACAGGTGAAACTAATATATTATATAGACTCATTACATGCAAAGTGAGATATTTCAAGCCTTTATTTGTTGACTCTGGATTTAATAAAGCACAGTGGACCAAAGTCCTCTTTTCTGATGAGAGCAAATTTTGCATCTCATTTGGAAACCAAGGTCCCAGAGTCTGGAGGAAGAATGGAGAGGCACACAATCCAAGATGCTTGAAGTCCAGTGTGAAGTTTCCACAGTCTGTGTTGGTTTGGGGAGCCATGTCATCGGCTGGTGTTGGTCCACTGTGCTGTCCACTCAACGCAGCCGTCTACCAGGACATTTCCAGAGCACTTCATGCTTCCTTCAGCAGACAAGCTTTATGGAGATGCTGACTTCATTTTCCAGCAGGATTTGCACCTGCCCACACTGCCAAAATAACCAAAACCTGGTTCAATGACCATGGTATTACTGTGGAATTACTGTGTGATTTCATGTAATATTCTAATTTTCTGGGATTTTGATTTCGTGGGTTTCATAAGCTTTAAGCCATAATCATCAAAATTATAACAAATAAAGGCTTGAAATATCTCACTTTGCATGTAATGAGTCT
Organism: Leuciscus idus; assembly: GCA_021554675.1. Lineage (NCBI taxonomy): Eukaryota > Metazoa > Chordata > Actinopteri > Cypriniformes > Leuciscidae > Leuciscus > Leuciscus idus. The sequence continues at coordinate 44,542,231 of CM038626.1, read as the reverse complement.
ATATAATATATTAGTTTCACCTGTTAAGTTGAATTCTTGAAATAAATCAACTTTTTGATGATATTCTAATTTTATGACCAGCACCTGTATATATATATATATATATTTTTTTTTTTTTTTTTTTTTTTTGTTGTTGTTGTTGTTTTTATGTGGTTATGTCTAACTTTGGGGATAGGCTTAATGTATTCATAAACATTTTAATGAACTCTTAATACTAATGCAATTATTGTCCAATAAAGGTTAGGTTTAAAGCACTTAATTAATGACATTTCCCCATTTGCCATGACGTTAAGAGAGTACTTTTTACAGTCAATAAGTTGTTAACAAAGCATTTCCTAACACTTTACATACTGTATGAGATAATGAAATAACACTTTAATTACAGTGACAATGAATGGAAAAACTCACTATATTAATGTATTAACTACAGTTTATAAACTATTAATTAACTTCAAACTTTGCAAATGATTTGTAAATACTTATTATAAAGTGTTGCCTTTTTTTCATGCTTGGCAACTAATTGCACAAGCAAGTCTAAAAAGGAACTATTTCAGCATATTTTTCATTATGTTACTGTGTGTGTTTGTGTGTGTACCTACTTAACCATATTTTGGGGACAAATTTGTACCCAGAATTGAGCAAAACCTGACAAAATCTCCCAAAACGTCCTTTTGGGGACGTCCTTGTTTGTAAAACCAGTAAAAAAAAAGAAAAGAAAAAAAAAGAGTAATTAAAGTTTTTTTTAGAATTGTAAAAATGCAGAAAGCTTTCTGTGATGGTTTAGGACAGGTTGCAAATTTGACAATCAAAATTTAATTAACAGGAGCTGTTCCGCGAACAGCCAGTCTGCAAACAAGAAGCATTCTTATAAATTATTTTCAACGGAGAACATTAACAGGGAAAAAGCAGAATTATTAATTTATTTATATAAATATGCTATTATAAACTTGTAGGGGCAACAAATGAACTTCCGACTCTCTCCCATGCCACTCAAAGTAGATATATAGTAAGATGGGCTGTCATTGGACAGTAAAAACAACCGTAGGCTATACGGTCATTAAAGCGGTCATGTTTGCACTTAGGTTTTATTACGCATTTAGGAGAGTATTGCAAGAAGCTGCTTACATTAACCTTACTTTCGAAAAAAATAAATACACTCATGATTTTTCATGAAAAATTATGTTAGAAGTGTAGGCCTAAAATACATTGGTTTCAGCTTGTTTTCATCAATGGTATAATTAATACAATTACAATTTATTTGGTTTGCAGTTATTCGCGGAATTATCAACTTTACGTGGGGTTGTGCCTCGGCATGGTAAAGCGCGGATGAATCCAATGTTTTGAGGAGAATGTGCGGCTGTCAATCAACAAAAAGTGGTGTTGATTCTGTCATTCGCAATCACAGATCCTACTTTTTCGAAATATGAACAACATAAGAATTTTCACCGGAAAATGTTGTCTAAACAAGTAAGTAGCCTAACATCCACTTTTGTTCTGACCAACTGGGGAAAAAAGCATCGCAGTAAATCGTGCTGATTAAATCTAACGATCGCTTATCATATCACGTCAAACCGTGCAAATTATACTTTGTTCTCAAATTGTTAAATGTTAACAACATCAGCATTGCGTGTCCTATATTTAATGCCCTTCCGATATTTGTCCTTGTTTTCGCATGGGCCCGGTTGCAGTGTCTTTATTTCTGTAGCCACTCCGAAGTCCGGTGAATCTCCAGTTGTCACTGGTGATTGTTGTTTGAACCTTTCTGGATCCGCCATCAAATTGATGTTTAATTATATCAAGTGCTGTGAGAAAAGGCTATAAATCTCCACCTCCAACATCCTTACACACAATATAGCCTATAGCCGAGACTCTTCTTTATGTGTACAGATGTTACGTAATGACGCAAAGACATGCTCGAATTTCCTGCGGAAATCCACCAGTACCACTGGGATTAAAAACATTATTACAAGCTTACCGTTTTGAATCGAGCTACGGCAAGCAGATAGTTTTGAACACTGGCTGGTTATGTACTTGCTCAAAAAATTATTTTGGATAATGTTTAACCCAAAAAAGCTACGGACTGCAGCTTTAATTTGTGTTCATAATTAGTAAAAAAAAAAAAAAAAAAAATCTTCTAACAAGAATAAACACATATGAACAATTAAATTATTATTGTATTATTAATTATTTTTTAACTATCTTGAAACAGCGTTTCGCGCTCAGATGTGACGGCGGAATTAATACATTACCAAAATGTGATTACATAATATATTTAAATTATCCTTAAAAAAAAAAAAAAATTCTCCTTACAGTCTTGCGAGTTACAATAATGTCTGACCAGTAAATTACTTGGTGAACAAAGAAAACATTTTGCCATTAGGCATTAGTTAAAATGTAAAAGTTTTACCTTATAAATATAATTTAGTTTCATTAATAAGTGGTTCTTAAGTCAATACTTTTTTAATGGCTTGTCAACTTTCCATTCCTCCGCTGCATGATTCTAGTCAGCGCTGGATTCTAGCCACCTCTGGATTGTTGTCAGCCTGAGCACGTTTTTGAGCACGTGAATGCTGATTCTTGTCAGCGCTGGATTCTACAGTAGCACCTCACTGCAGTACGTGAGATCCAGGGGGCGGAGTTGGACCAGATATAAGGGGTGGAGATGGGTAGGTTTAGGTATATGTAAGGTGGGGTATATCCAGATCCAACTCCTCCCCCTGGATTTCGTGTTCTCGGATTCTAGTCAGTGCTTGAGCGCTGGTCTGTGACTGAAAAAAAGAATCGAGTCGAAACGATACATAGCTTACATCATGTCGCATTAAACTGGCAGATTTTAGAATGTTGTAGGCAATTATTTTGCAAGTAACATGTTTAATCTTGTCTTGCCTGGATCTTTGGTGTAAACTTGTGAACGTCCCCCTTTCAAAAATCTTGCTTCCGTTGTTCTCTGAACACCCCCTGGGGGGCGGTACCACCTGTTTAGGATGTGGGTTAAGAGTAAGTTATAAAATATATAACTATCCATATATAAAAACAACAGAATTCTATGCAATGTACCCATTTAGATAGCTAAGCAAACGTGTGTTTTTTGTTTGTATTTTTAGTCCCGAGGAGGAAAAACATCTTATAAATCATACTAAGTGAGGTTTTCTGAAAATGCAAAAATGCAGAAGGTTTCCTGTGATGGGTAGATTTAGGGGTAGGGGATAGAATATACAGTTTGTACAGTATAACAATCATTATGTTTATGGAATAGAGGGTAGCACTTTAATAATAATAAGTATACAGAAATAAAGTACTTACAAATCATGTGCAAACTAGTAGTTTATAGTTAATTCATAATTGTAGTCTCTACCTGTTAATATGTTAGTATATACAAAAGGTTTTCAATCATTGTCACTGTAATTACCGAAATTACTATTGTTTAATTAGCTCATATTCAAAGAGTTAGATAATGTTTTTTTGTGCTTTGTTTAACTAATTAACCATAAATAGTTCTCACATTATAGATAAGGTCACGGAAAATCAGAAAATGTTACTAGTATTAGGTGTTTGTACAAAAGGCCACTTAATGAGGAGTAAGAGAATGTCAGAGCGCTGTCATACATAGTGGGGAAATTTGCTGTATTCATGAGTGCTGAAGACATGCATCAAAGTTATTATCAGCCTCAGATTGGATGAACGGCCTGTGTCTAAAGTATTGCACATTGTCACTTAACTTCTGCTGCTTGACTTCACGAAGTAGGGATCATTATAATATTAACACACAGAAGAGGTGCAGGTTTTGCAATCAATACTTGCCCACAGACAGGAAGAGACAAACACATAATTATGAAATATTTCTAAATACTAATATATTTCTAAATGATATAGCCTAACTATTCCTCAGTCCATCCACAGATGGAAATTGGATAACTATTCTCTTACCTTGCAAGTAGTCTGTGCCAGTAGTTTATTTTGTAAACTATTGATTGGAACAGCTGATTTGCAACAGATAATGTAGGCCAGAGTGTGCCACCATTATAAGTTTAAGGGGCATTTTGCAAATATTACTGGTCCTGCACAGGCCTAATGCATGAATATAAGATATATTCAAGATGAGGCAAGCATGGTGTTTCAATCAGAGATTAGTCTATTGTTAACAAACATTAAAATATCATCATCATTGAATTCAACAATATATTCAAAACAATATGTTAGAAAACAAACAAAATATAGTTAAATATAATGGTAATTATACAAAAATGTATACATTTTACAAAATATTCATTAAAACAACAGTGATATACTCTCTCAACCCAATGCAACCCAGTGTTTTTCATTGTGTCCATTTTCTCAGTGTGGGCATCTTTTATCCACAAATGTACAATCAGTACATATTTTCTGCATTCAAGTGTGTATTTATTTGTCTCTGTCTAGTGTCATGTGCAGTGAGTCTGTGTCTGTGTGCATTTCTTGGTGTGTTGAGTGTCCTTTGCCCACTTGTTTTCCATCTGGGGTGGAAAGACTGCTGTCTGTATCTCTGAAATGGTTTGATCTCCCCTTTTATCTTTTTGCCATTGTCCGTTATTTTTTCATTTGAACCATTAGTCCTTCTAGAAGAAGCAGTCACTGGTGTTGTTTGAGTCTGTGCCGCTCCATCAGTTCCATCAATCCCATGGTGGGTCTCAGGGCTTTGAATAGTAACTGTCACAGCTTTCCTGTTGCTCAAACAGTAGAGTGTTGGCACTTGCAACGCCAAGGTCATGGGTTCGTTTCCCAGGGAAAGCAAGAACTGATAAGAATGTAAATGTGTACTTGAAATGCAATGTAAGTGTCACAACGAGAGTTGTAGATCCAAATGCAAGTATAGCCCTATTCGGACAGGACTAGTTTAAGAGATGGGGTAAAGTAATAATTACCAGAGCTTCTCTGTGATTTTAGTCCCGTCCGAATGTGCCATCTCAGTAATCATTACGGACAATATTAGTAAAGATTACGGCGACTTTTACTTTCAGTGAAAAGGTCCGGAAAAATTACCTCAGGTAATACTAATCCCGTGCGAATAGACCCGCTGTAAATATGTACGTAAATATTTCGTCATTTCGTGTTTAAAAGTAGTTTTCTGCGGTTTTTCAAGTATGGAGACGCTTTAAAAAGCATTCAGTTGCGTTCAAGACGCTGGAACGAGTCTGGCAAAACTCAAGTGTTTTCCACACACCATTCAGATCAGAAAGAAGATCGAAAGAACTTGTTAGAGGCATGAAACATCTTTTAGCGTTAGGTAAGTGCACCCAAAGCAAATCCACCCTGCTGGTGATGAAAGCATGTACAAGTTTCTCTAAGTCTTGACTGGAAACAAGTAGTAGTACCAGCACTGATCATTTGCCTATATCAGTATTTAAGCGAATATCGTTTATTATCTTTATGAGCGCTGTCTCTGTGCTGTGCTGCGGTCGGAAACCAGATTAAAAATGGTCAAAGTATCCATTGGAGTTTAAGAATTTGTTCAGCTGATTGAAGACAACTTTTTCAATGATCTTGCCTATGAAAGGAAGATTTGATATAGATAGATAATATATAAAGTTAAAGATAGATGGTTAAAGAAAGAAGATTCATAAGTCATGAAGTTCATCCACAGGTTTTTCTCGATTTTTTCTTTGACTTTAGTCAAAGGCACTTACTTCAGTGAAGTTTCATTGGAAATTATTAGAAATCCATAAAATTTACCACAGTACAGTGAGTCAACCAACACATGCACCACCCAAGAAAAAATTTATTGCACAAACTCACTGGTTTCAGTTACACAATTTTGAACTTTTTGTCCCAGGAACGTTTTGTCGTTTTATAAAGTTTGTTGATTTATTAAAACATTACAACATAATAACAGTCAAGTATACAATCAAGTAAACAATCATAGCCCAACACATAGTAAAGGGGGAAAATTAATAATGACAGCATCAAGTATGACAACACAAAATAAATACATACTGTATATCAACAATAAGAAATGGGGTCCAAATGTGATTTAAAATAAATAAATCTGTTGAGGAGTGAATCAGGAGCTCCAAAGGAATAATCTTAAAAGTTTATGCCAGCCTTTTAGAGAGGGTGATTTATCGCTAATACAAGACATCAAAATATTTTTCTTAACAAGTAAAAAAATCATCTAGCATGTTTATTGGAGATTAATTTACACGGAAGACCTAGATTTATATAAAAAAAGCAACGTTTCGACCCAAAGGGTCTTGGTCAGGCAAGCAGCAATCATAGACGGATACAATTTATATCAGTGTGAACCATCACACCTGACCTCATTAATGAACTAATTCTCAATCATTCCATGCAGTAACGACTTAATCACACACAGATAACCACTTGATACATGATCATGAACCAACATGATATTGAAAGAAAGAGAAAAAAAACCCCATTGTCTTCTCAGGTGTGAATCACACCATTATTCATGATCATTCACACCCCCACACATATTGCCTTTCAAAACAAAAAGTGTCTTACAAAATTTAAATCAATGTATTGTTTTATGTGAATGATTTGGCAGGATGATTTTCAGATCATTTTGAAGCAAAAACTCCAAGCAACAACATTCATTAGTCAAAAGTCTTGTGGACACATTTTTAGTATGTGTTTTGTGGCCTTATTTCAGGAACTTACAATTTTTATTTTTTTCAATAACCATGCATAAACATGATTCTCTCAAAAATACAAACATGTACATACATGTTGCTCACATATTATGGTAGCCCTGTTTGTGCTAAATAGAGTGTAATGACACCTTAGCCATTAATATGTTTATAGGCAACCGAATAAAGCACAAATGTCAGGGCATGTCAAAACATCTCAAGGACCCCAAAAAGACCTTAGACCCCAGAGGGTTAATTAATCATTAAGATTAGCTGGATTAAAAATTGACAAATGTATTAAACTGAACCACAAGAGATGCAAATGAAAAGTTTGATAGTAATAAGCATTATTGTATAGTTAAACATTTATATCGATGAAACACTCATTTTGTGTAATGAAAAAGATACTTTGCAATTGTGTGTACTGGGCTGCTTCAGTGAAGCTTCATTGTAAATGATTAGAAATCCATAAAATTTGCCACAGTACAGCGAGTCAACCAACACGTGTACCTCCCAAGACAAAAATTCAACTGTAGATAGATAATGAGATATTGAAAACAGCCGTTTTGATTGCACAAACTCACTAGTTTCAGTTACACAAATTCACACACCCATTCCATCCTACAATTAATGACCATTTGCTCAGGATGTGATCAACCCAAATGGTACATAAAAAGTATAACTGACTTTCGTCTTCTCTAGGATAATTATGCCATTTTGGGGGTGAGCTTATTGTAAAATATACTTTGGAGTGGAATCTGAGTCGAGGCAGACTGCAATTTCTTACAGTCCCCCCTTTGATGCTCTTGGCCCAAAAGAAGCATCACATTCACTCCCTTTTCACAGATTACACCTCCCTTCCCTATAGGGCAGGTGACCAGTGGCGGTGAAGCCTTAGGTTGTCCTCTTCTGGCCACTCGGGAATCTTACCCGTCATTGGGTCGACACCTCCTGCACACTGGTTACAGCTCCATCCAATTAGGCAGAATTATCATAGAGTCTCTTAAAATTTGAAACTATATGAAATATTTCTTGGGTTTGGAAGAGAGACATTCAAGAACCATCACATTTTCTCATCACGTTTTCTCACTTCAAAATGAAAGGTATTTATGTGGGCTGCTTCAGTGAAGTTTCATTGGAAATGATTAGAAATCCATAAAATTTGCCACAGTACAGTGAGTCAACCAACACATGCTCCTCCCAAGAAAAATATGAAGCTGTAAGACTGGAAAAACTGGAAGAGAGGGCAACTCTCTGAGAGAACAAAGGAAATTAACATTTGAACTCACTATTGTGCACCATTCGAGACACAAGTCTCACCTCAGAATCATCCTAATCTACATCTCTTTCCCTCTTCCCCCATTCCTTCTCTTTCATGCTGAGATCACCAAAATTCACCCAATAATCTATATGGTTTAATGTGAATAATTATCATACATTGTTACACATGTTTGGTATAATTTGAAATGTTTCAGTGCGACTGATACAAAGGTCTCATTCCCAAAGAAGTAAACCAAAAGGTAAATATAGCTGCAAGCAGCAATTACCGGGGCCAAGCAGAATAAGACGACAAGACATGGCTGAAAGTGTCAGACCAAATGCAACAATGAGCAATTAAAGACATTTAAAGAGGATTTTAGGCGAAATGACAGAAAAATCATAGAAACAGTAATTAAACATATGATTTAATTGATTATCACTTTCGACCAATAGATGGCGCAGTTACAAAACTGATGTGATGTGGTCAGAGTGAAGTGACAATGACACATACAAAGTTTTGTGTCAATATGTCAAGGCATTGCAGAGATAAAGCCTGAATAGTCCTTTTGGCATCATGCCTCAAATTTGCTGCTGCGGTATACAAAAACGGTTTAGTCTATCGACACGAAATCCATAACTTTTAGTCGGCACAGTCTGGAGATGATACGATTCGATTTTGGTGAAAATCGGACAAACGGTCTAGGAGGAGTTCGAAAAAGTAGGTTTTGAATGAAAATCAAGATGGCGGACAGGAAGTTCGGCCAAATAAGGTAAACTTGGTATCTATGTTCTCGGTTCTCTATTAAGACCAGTGGCATTACAATAGGCCAATTTATTCAAAAGTTATTTTTTATAACTTTTGACCACAAGGTGGCGCTGGTTCGAAACTTCTAACGGCCCTTCAGGGCATCGTGCTGATGACCCATACCAAGTTTCGTAACAATCTGTTTATGCGTTCTTAAAATACAGCATTTTAGCACAAAATTCAAAATGGCCGACAGCCAAAATGGCCGATATGGTAAAATTGGATATCAGTCGACTCGGCATGTTGCCCTGAATCTAACGAGACCAATTTTATGATTTTTGGACAAACTGTTCAGAAGTTATAAGCAAAATTAGCCATTTTTCATATCTCCGGACCAGTAAGTGGCGCTGCGCCGAAACGCAGCATGTAGCCTCAGGTCATGCTTGTGATGACATGTACCAAGTTTGGTCTGAATCCGATAAAGCGTTGCGGAGATACAGCCTTACGTCTGTTTTCGCAAGCGCTACGTAAATTTTGTTCGTGCGTTTTTTCGAAAACGGTTTGACGAATCAACTTGAATTCCATAACTTTTTGTCGCCATGGTCTGGAGATGATCTGGTTCAATTTTCGTGAAAATCGGAGCAACGGCCTAGGAGGAGTTAGAAAAAGTAGGTTTTTCGGAAAATTCAAAATGGCGGAAAAATTTCCATGACGGAAAATGACGTCATAGGGTGCATTCGAATCGTCTTGAGCTAGGGAATCAGAGGAAATGTTGTTGATAGGCCTTGTGGTTCAAAAGTTATTAGCATAAACATGAGTGCAACTTTGGACAGTTGGTGGCGCTAGAGGGAATGAGTTGGAGACTCCAAATTTGCTATGCTGATAGTTCAGACTCTATCAATGTGCCAAATTTCATAACTTTCCCGCAAGCGGTTCTTTGGGCTGCCATAGACTCCCAGTCGGAAAAATGAAGAATAATAATAAGGACAGGAACGGATACAATAGGTGCCTACGCACCTTCGGTGCTTGGCCCCTAATAAGGTATTTAAGAGTTTAGAGATAACTTGCTGCTAACACGCCGCTGTTTACCATGGAGAGACGACTGCGTGGGCTGATTGTATCCTTGGTCATATTTTATTATATAGTTTGTCTACACCAGGCGCGGAGTTTGCGGGGGGGCAGGGGGAGCATTGCCCCCCCTGGTGAAACGGGTAATTACATGTTTTCAAAAAAAAAAATTGCATTGTTTTAAAAAAAAAGATATATTATAAATATTTTAAATAACACAAAACAACTAAATGGTCGTAGGTAATACATCTGATTTCATATAGGCCTACTGCTTTAGTAAAAAAAATAAAATTCGGGGCTCTGGGTCATGTGACTTCACATCGAAAGCGACATTACGGCCAAGCTCTCACCCCTATGCTCTCACCTGAGACCATTATCGACGCATATGCAGGACGCAAAAAACGAAAATTACTGTTGCACTAGTCTGGACAATGTCTAGGTCTGTAAGTTTTATTTCTCTGCCAAATAACTGCTTAAGCTGGAGAAACTCAACACACTGTTTTCAATATGCTGTTCAATATGTTTCAAAAGTGGAGAGTATTGTGTTCATTTTTCCCTCTCAAAATGTTTTAAATGTTTCATGAAGTACAACAAAATGCGAAATATAACTTGTTTTTTAATCACTCTCATTGCCACAATGTGTTTTGAAAAAAGGAAAGAAAAACCTTAAAAATCTTTTCGTTTTGGTTGAAGATAATATTTTAACAATGCAAAAGTGGTCCACATTTCATTGATCCTAATTGTGTCCGAACGAAGATGCGATGCGAAGTCAAGTGGCGAAGTTCTACCTGTTTACAAATATGATTGTATTGTTGTACTGTTTTTTCTTGGGTTAAAAATAAATATGTGTTTATTTAGCATGTTTGTTTTGTCCATACAGTATGTGCTAGTGCTGAGTTCCCCAATTGATAGGCCATGCAGGTCCCTATGGAAGCTTGTTTCCGCCACAAAATAAAACATTTTAAAAGATAATTGCGGGGGGCGCTATGGAGCAATGTAGGAGGTAGACGTGTTTGCCATCTCCTCCACAGCCAAGTCGATAAAATTGTAATCTAAACGTCTCTAAACTACTTTTAAATGGGCTAAAAGTCTAGCTTGACATACCATAGCACTACACTTTAACCTTAAGCTTTGTCGATGCCGTCAAAAAAGCAGCCCCAGGGCATTAAACCCTCTCAGCCGCAGCCTGATGCTCCTGACAACATGGCAATGGCTGACCAAACGGCTGGCGTTGCGATGGAAGAAAAAGACATGTCGCGGATGATGGAGAAGATTTCGGAAAAGATCATCAGTGCCTTTGATGAGAGATTCGATAAACTAGAAGCGACTCTTCAAACCATACAAACGGCGCAACGAGAGTTAAGTGAGAGAGTCGAGATGGTAGAGGAGCAGGCCAGTGATCATGAAACTCGTATCCTCTCTCTGGAAACTTCCCTGGATACCTTAAATAAGTCCAAGCTTAACGATCTCGAGGGACGATCGCGCCGTAATAACATCAGAATTGTCGGTATCCCAGAAGGAGCTGAAAGAGGAAGGCCAACTGAGTTCGTGGCGGAGCTGATCAAGCAACTTTTCGAAGACTTTTCCGACCCCCCAGTCATCGATCGTGCACACCGAGTACCGCAGCCAAAGCCCCCGGAAGGAGCCAAGTCGCGCGCAATAATCGCACGAATCCACTACTTTCAAGACAAAGAGCGCATTCTACGCCTTCGTCAGGGACGACAGCTTGAATACCAGGGGCGTAAAGTGCTGTTTTTTCCGGATTACACGGCTGAGGTAATGGAACAACGTCGGAGCTTCGGCGAGGTGATGCAAATGTTAAGAGAGCTTAAGGTGCGTCATACTCTGCGCTTCCCCGCCAAGCTTTGCATCACCTATAATGGAAATACTGGAATGTTTACATCTCCCACGGACGCAAAGTTATACATAGACAAAGAACTGAGGCAAGTCGCTGGGACAGATCAAGAATAAATTTTGATGTGCTATGGAGTCTGAATAGAGACTGTAATGTGCATATTATCTTTTTCAGATAAGATTTGGTTGTGGAGTTGCATTTTTTACTTTACATTTCTTTCTTTTTTACTAGGTCGTTTTACTTAGTTTAGTTGTGAGCGTTAATGTAATTTAATACTTTGCTTCAAGTATCGCGTGCTCTAGTCACTAGGGGGAGCCATAATGCTTCGTTCGGGGAAGTCATTTGAGGCATTGGGGTGGGGTGGGTTGGGTTGGGGGGGCTTAAAGTTCGAGGCTTAAGTTGTGTTGTTTTTTTTGGGGGGGGGTGGAATGTTATTGTGGTTTTACTTTGTGTTACAAAAGTTAAATGAAAGGGAACGATAAAACTAATAGAGGAAATCCTACCTTAACTTTGGCATCTTGGAATGTTAAAGGGCTTGGCCACCCCATTAAAAGAGGTAAAGTGTTTACCTATCTCAAGTCCTTGAAAGCAGACATCTTATTTCTACAGGAAACGCATATAGCTGTGGGACAAGAACATAAACTTAGGGCGAATTGGATATCCCAGGTATATCAGGCTCCTTTCAGCAGTAAGGCCAGGGGGGTAGCAATTTTACTTCGTAAGGGTATTTCATTTCAGCTTGATTCGATGACTACTGACTCACATGGCAGATATGTCATGATTTCAGGACAACTTAGTTCTTTGCACATCACAATGTTAAATATATATGGTCCTAATATTGACGATCCTCAATTTTTTAAAAAGATTTTTGATTTAATACCATCTGGGTGTGTAAATGTCATTATCGGCGGTGATTTCAATTGTTATTTAGATCCATTTTTAGATCGATCATCCACAAAGCCACCTCCTAGTATAACCTCAGTACAGATCCTCAATAGATTGATTGAGGAAAGGAACATGGTAGATATTTGGAGGTTGCATCACCCAACAGAAAGGGAATACTCATTTTACTCGCATGTTCATAAATCTTATACTAGGATTGACCGTTTTTTGGTTAGTTCTGAACTGATACACAGAATAACTGGTACACGGTACCATAACATGCTTATATCAGACCATAGCCCCATCTCACTTCAGATGAATAAAATCCTGCCACGACAAAGTTATTATTGGCGATTCAACCCTTACCTACTTAAAGACCCAGCTTTTGAAAGCTACATTAACGCTAAACTGGATGATTTCTTTATGAATAATGACAATGGCCAAGTCTCTGATTCAATTTTATGGGATACTCTTAAGGCAGTCATAAGGGGTCATATTATTGCTTTTGAAACTGCTAATAAGAGAAATAGCAATAGCAGGCTTTTGATAATTGAAAATTTACTCACAACGTTAGAACAGGCATATAGAATCTCCGGATTACAACAAGATTATAATAAAATACTGAATTTAAAATATGAATATAATTCAATCTTGAGCAAAAGAATTGAGAATCTCTTACTTAAACTGAAACAAAAACACTTTGAATTAGGCGATAAACCAGAAACTTTATTAGCGAGACAGTTAAGGGGTGAGCAAGCAAAGCAAACAATTCATCAAATCAAGTCAAACACAGCTGAGATTGTAACCAATCCAGAAGAAATTAATGAATCCTTTAGGGATTTTTACTCTGATCTTTATTCCTCAAAATGCAACGTCAGTCAAGAGGATTATGAATCCTTTTTTGATAGTCTTAATATTCCCCAGTTAGATACAATTGCAAAAGAAGATCTAGAATGCACATTTTCTGAAGCGGACATCTTAGAGGCCATCAAGTCTTTTCCGTCGGGCAAAGCACCAGGTCCAGACGGCTTTGGATGTGAATTTTATAAAGCCTTCTCTTTAAAACTAGCCCCTTACTTATTGAGAATGATCAACGACTCATATGAAAATGGCAGACTCCCCAATTCATTATATGAGGCCAATATTTGTGTTCTATTAAAGAAAGGAAAAGACGACTTGGATCCAGCCAATTATAGACCTATATCGCTTCTTAACTTTGATCAGAAGGTGATAACAAAAGTGTTAGCAAACAGACTTGGAAAGCATATTTCAACAATAGTACACCCAGACCAAACTGGGTTTATACCAGGTCGTTTCTCCTTTTGCAATGTTCGTCTCCTTCTTAATATTCTTTATAAGGAGCGTGGTAAGGAAGCCTCTGGAGCAATCATCTCACTAGATGCCCAAAAAGCATTTGATCAAATAGAGTGGCCATTTATGCTAAACGCGCTGGAACACTTTGGGTTTGGGAGTCGTTTTATCAAGTGGGTAAAAATTCTATATTTATGTCCTCGTTCATCCATTCTTACAAACTCTAACAAATCTAACCCTTTTGAGTTGCATCGAGGAGTTAGGCAAGGAGATCCTCTTTCCCCTCTTCTTTTTGATATTGCGTTGGAACCTCTAACAGTAGGGATTAGAAGTCACCCACATATACATGGAATAAAGATGGGAAAGGATGAAGCTTTAATTAGTCTATATGCTGATGATCTATTAATATATCTTTCTGATCCAGCCAAATCAGTTCCTTATTTGCTTGATTATATCAATGCTTTTGGTAAAATCTCCGGGTATACTATTAACTGGTCCAAAAGTGAATTTATGTCACTTGCTAGACACACAAATTCCAGACAGGTTGGTCCCTCGCCTTTCAAAACAGTCGAAGACCACTTTACATATCTTGGCATTGTGGTACCAAAGAACCCCAAGCAAATATTTAAATTAAACTTTTTGGCTAAGATGGACAAATTAAAAGATAATATAGAGCGATGGAGGCTCCTTCCGCTATCTATGATAGGCAAAATTAATGCAATTAAAATGGTCACTTTACCACAGTTCCTCTACCTTTTTCAAAATTTGCCCATTTATATACCTGTATCTTTTTTCAAGCTTTTGGATTCAGTTATCCTACCGTTTATTTGGGCTTACAAGACTCCCCGAATTGCAAAAGCGCACTTACAGAAACCCACTCAGATAGGAGGCCTAGGGCTCCCAGTGTTTAAATATTACTATTGGGCAGCAAATGCCAGGGCTTTATCATACTGGCAGAGGGGTATTCCTAGTGAAACTTTCTCTGTGGCTGATCCTCTATGGCTTAGGATAGAGACATTTTCTCTTACAACGTCTTGTCTCCCAGTTTTACTTTTCTCAAAAGTCTCTCCCTCAACAAAAATAATTGGTACTAATATAATAGTTAAAAATTCAATACGAATATTAAATCAAATAAGGAAACATCTTAAATTACCTGACGTCTCGATCCTCACACCCATCGCTAACAATCACATGTTTAGACCCTCTCAGCTAGACCGAGGTTTTATTGAGTGGAAAAGTAAAGGTCTGATGTCTATTGGGGATCTTTATATAGATGGTAAATTTGCATCTTTTAGCCAATTGCAATCTGCATTTAATCTCCCAAGGTCCGACTTTTTTCGATATCTACAAGTGAGACATTTTGTTCAAACGGTTATTCCACAATTTATTGACAAACCAGAGTTTAACACATTTGAGCACACTTTTTTGGTAAATCCAAGCTCTAGACATCTGGTTTCACGCTGTGTTAATTCTTTCCAACTGCCTGTGAACACCAATCATATAAAAGAAGCCTGGGCTGTCACGGTAGACGTATTCTCTGTTCCTTTTAGTCTCGTGTTTATGTTGTTGTGTGAGCGCGTGTGCAGTGGGTGTGTGTATGACATCACCTGATCCGCTCCAGCTGATCATCATCACTTCACCAGCTGCAAGCAATCCACTCTTCTATAAATACTCACCGTTGTTGTATCATCCTTGTCAGATCGTTGGTTGATGTCCTCCGTGTTGGTGTTCCGGTGTCCGTTCCTGCCTTGTGTTCCTGTTCCCGTTCTTCGTGGATTTTGTCGTCTTCTCACCGTCACCGTCACAGCACTTCATCACGGATCCTGACCATCTTGTCCCTGCGTCACCCATCTCACTTCTGCTTGTACTGTTGACTGTGTTGCCGTAATAAATATTACTTGCACTTGCTTCCTGTCTCATCTAGTCATTATGACAGAACGATCTGACCACGGAATGGAAGCAGCGAGCGCGGATTCTGGATCATTTGAAGAGTTTGTTCATCACAGTATCCGAAGAATGGATTCGCAACAACAAGAGATCGGCGACACGGGTCGCGCAGTACAAGCCCTGGTGACGCAGGTGTCCGAGCTCACCCAGCAGATCCATCGCCTACAGATTCCCGCTGCGCCGCCCACACCGGCTGTTCCCCCCGCAACACCTGCAAGACCTTCCCAGTCCGAGCCTCGTCTACCCACACCGGAGACCTATTCAGGTGAACCAGCTTTTTGTAGAGCATTCTTGACGCGTTGTTCAATGCACTTTGCTCTTCAACCACAGACTTTCAGTACGGAACGGGCCAAAGTGGCGTTCGTTATCACCTTGCTGACTGGGAAGGCGGCACTCTGGGGAACGGCGGTGTGGGAGAATCAACATCCATGCTGCGCCTCGTTCCAGACCCTCTCCGCCGAGATGAAGAAGGTCTTTGACCGAGCGCTTTCGGGGAGAGAGGCTGCCAGGACATTGGCGGATCTTCGTCAAGGTGAAAGATCAGTTTCAGATTTTTCTATCGAATTCCGGACCCTGGCGGCGGAGTGCGGCTGGAACGAGGAGGCGCAGTGGGATATGTTCCTGCATGGGTTGGCTGACCACGTCCAGAAGGAGATCTACGCCTTGGATCTACCTACCACACTGAACGGGTTGATTGACTTGGCTCTGCGGGTGGACGCTCGGCTATCCAGGATCGAACGTCGAGTCCCGTCCACCCGTACCTTCGGAGGGGTCGACGGTTCAAGATCCAACGGCAGGGACATAGTCAGCCCAGTATACGATCCCGAGCCCATGCAGGTGGGTCGAGCTCGGCTTTCCCGGGAGGAGAGGGAGAGGCGGAGGTCCCAGGGCCTTTGCCTATATTGTGGAGGAGCGGGACATTTTTCATACAACTGCCCGGTAAAAGGCCAAGCCCGATAGTAAACTTGAGGCTACTATCGGGTGGGATTTCCGCCAGGAAGACCTCATCAGCTGTTACATCTACCTCCACGCTCCTCCCGGTAAGACTAAGATGGTCAGTCCACCAGCACGACTGTTGAGCACTTCTGGATTCTGGGGCTGAAGGTAATTTTATGGACCACTCATTCGCACAACAGTTACAAATTCCCCTCAAACCTCTCACCCACAGAATCGCAGTTCACGCTCTAAATGGACAGACACTTCCCACCATTTCACTATCCACTGAAGAATTAACCCTCATCACTTCTGGTAACCACTCTGAGACTATTTCATTCTACATCATGGATTCACCTCTGGCACCCGTCGTCCTCGGACATCCCTGGCTCATTCAACACAACCCTCGAGTGGACTGGCATCATAGAGTCGTGCTGGAGTGGAGCAAGGAATGTCATAAGTCTTGTCTCGTGTCTGCTTGTTCGTCCGTGCCTGTTTCTGTTTTTCAGGAGGAAACAGGGGATTTGTCTAACGTGCCCGCGGAGTATCTGGACCTGAAGGAAGTGTTCAGTAAGTCTCGTGCTGCTTCTCTTCCTCCGCATCGTCCCTATGACTGTGCGATAGATCTACTGCCAGGTAAGTCTCCGCCTAAGGGCAAGTTATATTCACTCTCTATTCCGGAGAGGGAGGCTATGGAGAAATACATTTCTGATTCTCTAGCAACCAAGTTCATTCGCCCTTCCTCTTCTCCAGCGGGGGCGGGGTTCTTTTTTGTGGGGAAGAAGGACGGTTCTCTGCGACCTTGTATTGACTACCGGGGGTTGAATAACATCACGGTAAAGAATACTTATCCTTTGCCGTTGATGTCTTCAGCCTTCGAGAGGTTGCAGGGAGCGTCCATCTTCACTAAATTGGACTTGCGTAACGCTTATCATTTGGTTCGCATTAGGGAGGGGGATGAGTGGAAGACTGCCTTTAACACCCCCAGGGGGCACTTTGAATATTTGGTCATGCCCTTCGGGCTGTCCAACTCCCCGGCAGTTTTCCAAGCACTGGTCAATGATGTGTTGCGAGATATGATCGATCAGTTCATATATGTCTACCTGGACGACATATTGATTTTTTCTTCTTCTCTCCAGGAACATGTGCAACACGTCCGACGAGTGCTTCTGAGGTTGCTAGAGAATGGGCTTTTTGTCAAGGCGGAGAAATGCGAATTCCATGCACAGTCAGTTCCTTTCCTTGGGTACATCGTGTCGTCTGAGGGGATGCGGATGGACCCTGAGAAGATCAAGGCTGTGGTAGATTGGCCAAGCCCGGATTCTCGCAAGGCCCTGCAGAGGTTCCTGGGGTTCGCCAACTTCTATCTGCGTTTTATTCGCAATTTCAGCCAACTAGTCGCACCTCTGACCGCCTTGACCTCCCCCAGAACGACGTTCAGGTGGTCTAACACAGCCGAGGCTGTGTTTACTAAACTGAAAGGCCGCTTTGTTTCAGCCCCCATTCTTGTCGCCCCTGATCCATCACGTCAGTTCGTGGTGGAGGTCGACGCGTCAGAGGTGGGAGTAGGTGCAGTGTTGTCCCAACGCTCCCCTGTAGACGACAAGGTGCATCCATGCGCGTTTTTTTCTCATCGGTTGTCCCCGGCAGAACGTAATTACGACATTGGCAACAGGGAGTTGTTGGCAGTTAAGCTAGCGTTGGAGGAATGGCGCCACTGGTTAGAAGGGTCAGGGGTACCTTTTATCGTCTGGACTGATCACAAGAATTTAGAGTATATTCGCACTGCTAAAAGACTGAACTCCAGGCAGGCTCGGTGGGCACTTTTTTTCGGTCGTTTCGATTTTTCTATTTCGTACCGCCCGGGTTCTAAGAACATCAAACCCTACTCTCTATCTCGCATATTTGATTTTTCCGCACGCCCGACTACTCCCGAGTGCATTTTGCCCGAAACTCTAGTCGTTTCCACACTCTCATGGGAGATCGAATCGAGGGTCCAGAAGGCCTTAGAAGGGGTAACGCCTCCGCCCGGGTGTCCACCGAGCCGCTTATTCGTGCCGGAGGGATTACGGTCCGACGTTATCCAGTGGGGTCATGGTTCCAACGTGGCGTGCCATCCAGGAGTTAATCGGACTAGTTTTTTAGTCAAGCAACGATTCTGGTGGCCACGTATGGCTCGCGACATTCACGATTTTGTCTTGGCTTGCTCGGTTTGTGCCACTGGTAAGACTTCCAATCGACCTCCTGATGGGTTACTTCAACCGCTGTCGGTACCTTCGAGACCCTGGTCCCATATCGCTCTAGATTTCATTACCGCCCTCCCACCCTCTCAAGGGAACACGGTCGTTTTGACCGTGGTGGACCGGTTCTCGAAGGCAGCCCATTTTGTCCCCTTACCCAAATTACCCTCAGCTAAGGAGACAGCGGTAGCCGTCGTAGACCACGTCTTTCGCTTACATGGCCTCCCGATTGACGTGGTCTCTGACAGGGGACCCCAGTTTGTGTCCAAATTTTGGCGAGAATTTTGTAGATTACTGGGGGCGACGGTTAGTCTGTCCTCAGGGTTTCATCCCCAGAGCAATGGTCAGACCGAGAGAGCCAACCAAGATTTGGAGAGGGTGTTGCGATGTTTGGTGTCCAAGAATCCTTCCTCATGGAGCCAGCAACTCTCTTTGGTGGAGTACGCTCACAACACGTTGCCAGTGTCGGCCACGGGCCTTTCTCCATTTGAGTGTAGTGTAGGTTACCAGCCACCTATTTTTCCCAGTCTGGAATCCGAGGTTGCGGTTCCCTCCGCTCACGCCTTTGTCCAGAGGTGTCATCGTACTTGGACTAGAGCCCGTGAGACTCTACTCCAAGTGGGAGCTCGCACCAAGGTCAAGGCCGATCGCCACAGGTCGAAGCCTCCCGTATACGTCGTGGGTCAAAAAGTGTGGCTTTCTACTAAGAACATTCCTTTGCGTACCGTCTCTAATAAGCTTGCACCTAAATTTATTGGCCCGTTTACTGTCACCAAAATCATTAGTCCGGTGGCAGTCCGCCTCAAATTGCCTCCCGCGTACAGGAGGATTCATCCCGCCTTCCATGTGTCTAAGATTAAACCAGTGTTTCATTCTCACATTAATCCGCCTGTCCCGGTTCCTCCCCCACCGCGACTCGTAGATGGGGAGACCACTTATTCGGTTAATCGTATTCTGGACTCTAGGCGGAGGGGACGCGGATTTCAGTACTTGGTGGACTGGGAAGGTTACGGTCCGGAGGAGAGAAGTTGGGTACCTGCTAGAGACATCCTGGATCACTCCCTTATCGATGATTTCAATCGACAGGTAGGGGGGCCTGGGAACGCCAGGAGGCGTTCTTAGGAGGAGGGGTACTGTCACGGTAGACGTATTCTCTGTTCCTTTTAGTCTCGTGTTTATGTTGTTGTGTGAGCGCGTGTGCAGTGGGTGTGTGTATGACATCACCTGATCCGCTCCAGCTGATCATCATCACTTCACCAGCTGCAAGCAATCCACTCTTCTATAAATACTCACCGTTGTTGTATCATCCTTGTCAGATCGTTGGTTGATGTCCTCCGTGTTGGTGTTCCGGTGTCCGTTCCTGCCTTGTGTTCCTGTTCCCGTTCTTCGTGGATTTTGTCGTCTTCTCACCGTCACCGTCACAGCACTTCATCACGGATCCTGACCATCTTGTCCCTGCGTCACCCATCTCACTTCTGCTTGTACTGTTGACTGTGTTGCCGTAATAAATATTACTTGCACTTGCTTCCTGTCTCATCTAGTCATTATGACATGGGCTAAGGATTTTGATGAAGAAGTGTCCGATGAAACCTGGAATGACAGTCTCAAAAAGATTCAAGATTGCTCAATAAATATGAGACACAGGTTGATTCAGTTTAAAGTGGTGCATAGATTGTATTATTCCAAAACGAAGTTGAGTAAAATATACAATTCTATTTCTCCAGTTTGCGACAGATGCAAAATAGAGGAGGGTTCTTTGTCACACATGTTTTGGTTTTGTCACAAACTGTTTAATTTTTGGACTGATATATTTGATTTTTTTTCAAAAGTCTTTCAAAAGAAGGTTAAACCAGACCATGGTCTTGCAATTCTTGGATCCTCTGAGACATTGAATACTCTTCCAAGATCGCAGCAACGACCTCTATTGATGGGCATGACTCTTGCGAAAAAAACAATACTTTTAAACTGGAAATCTTCAGACTCTCCATCGTTCAAAGCTTGGTTATGTGAATTGTTTCATGTCATATAACTGGAGAGGATACGTTCCTTGGAGTCCCAATCTCATCGCCAATTTCAAACTATATGGCAGCCCTTCGTAGATTTCCTCAAGTCTGAATAGTGTATAATTATTGTTCTCACTGTAATAATTCATCTAGGATTAAGTCTTGTTTATGTTAGTCCAACCCCCCTTGGGTTTGTTTTGTTTTGTTTTGTTTGTATTGTTTTGTTTTCTTTGTATTCTTAAATTTGTACACTATGTAAAATTGAAAATCAAATATAAAAAAAAAAAAAAAAAGATAATTGCGACCTTTTATCTCACAATTGCGACATCTCGCAATTCTGACTTTATTTCTCAGAGATATAAAGTCAGAATTGCGTGAAATAAAGTCGCAATTGCGTGTTATAAAGTCAGAATTCTGACTTTTTTCTCGCAATTGCGACTTTATATCACGCAATTTTGACTTTATAACACGCAATTGCGACTTTATTTCACACAATTCTGACTTTATATCTCTGAGAAATAAAGTCAGAATTGCGAGATGTCGCAATTGTGAGATAAAAAGTCGATAAAAAAAACTTTTATTTTATTTTATTTTTTACCTCAGAATAGTTTATATCTCACAATTCTGACTTTATAACACGCAATTGCGACTTTATATCACGCAATTCTGACTTTATATCTCCCAATTGCGACTTTATATCACGCAATTCTGACTTTATATCTCCCATTTTGCAACTTTATAGGGGTCGCAATTATTATTATTTATTTATTATTCAGTGGCGGAAACAAGCTTCTATAGGTCCCAGCTGCTACAATGATTTTTTTTTTTTTGCCCCCCCTGGCTCGAATGTCAAACTCCGCCTATGGTCTACACCACTTTAGACAAACAATAATATTTGAGAATGTTAATAATGACGAAATAACGAAATAACGAAAATAATGTTAATCATTTCTATCAGGCTCCGCACCTCCTCACAACTCCAAGTTTGTCCGCGAGCTGCCATGCTTAAAGTGCAAACTGTCAACAATCATTTCTCCTCATCCCATAATGCACAGCGCAGCTGACTACGGCAACTGGTTTAGTCCAAAAATGCGCAGTTCTTTGGCAGTTAGTTCTGTTCGAGGTCGGATCACGTTCTCACCACAAACGAACCTCTCCTCTTGCACAAAATGCAGCTGCTAGAGTTCTTACTAGGTCAAGAAAATATGATCATATAACACCAATGCTATCATCTCTACACTGGTTACCTATTAAGTTCCGTATCAATTTCAAAGTATTACTACTGACCTATAAATCCCTAAATGGTTTAGCTCCTGGGTATTTAACGGAACTTCTATCGCCCTACAATCCATCGCGCTCTTTAAGATCACTAAATTCGAGGCTTCTGGTCATTCCAAGGATATCTAAGTCCACTAAAGGAGGGAGGGCGTTTTCACATTTAGCTCCTAATCTCTGGAATGGCCTACCTGATATTGTTCGAGGCTCAGACTCGCTGTCCCAGTTTAAAACTAGATTAAAGATGCATCTCTTTAGCCAAGCATTCACATAATACTTACCTTTTATACTACAGTTGAATAAGATTGAATGCATTAATATTATGAACAGCAGCTACGCTAATTATTTCCCATCTGCTTTTCTGTCGTTATCTCGGGACGCTAGTCTCCACGCCTGTGAAGACTCCACGCCTGTGAAGAGACGACTCCACGCCTAATAATTAGAGAGTTGATGTACACTGCAAAAAACAATTATAAATAAAACAAATATTGTTGGAGTACATTTTACAAAAAAATGCTATTTCAGTCTTTCTACTTCAGAATTTAATGTGTAATTCAATGCGTTACTTGCTGTTTCTTTGTAATTAATTGTGAAATTTAACAGCAAATTCTGAGACACAATTATTTACACCGTTTTTTTTTACCCAGTGTATACTGAGATTTAAAAAAAAAAGATTTCTTAAACAAAAAACAAACAAAAAACAACAAAAACAACCCAGACAGCAACATAGTGTCGGCCCAGATCTGACCCACAAAACAGAATGTGTACAGATGATACCACTACACAATGAGACAAAGTGAGAGAAACAAAGACAAACAAAGTTTTTTTGTAGAAACTCTGAAATGAATTGAAATTCGTTCTCATAATGATTATCAACTGATGGATTGAAAAATTAGTCACAGTTCTTTTCTGAATCTTTACTTTTCTAATAAAGGTTGAGAATTTACTGAAATACTGACTATAAAGTGGCAGCTAATGTTATGAGACTGTCCTATATACAGCAAATATCCCAAACTACATAGTATTCCACACAAATAAATTATGTTGGAAAATTAAAAAATAGTCACAGCACCCTCTAGTGTCAAACTTAAAACAACACACCGCTGAGAATTGTGGGTAAGATGAAGCAACTCACAGTGACTATTGGTTTATTCTTGCCTATTTATTGGGAAGATCTTATTAAAGCCAAAATGATATTTAGCGGCCCAGTCTTTGACAACCATATAAACACTGACCAGCTTGCTGATGGATTTTTGGTCAAATACAGGCTATTTTCACTGTGTATAAAACACACAATGCCTACTTCAAATGATTATTCATATATGTAAATAATATGCACTACTTTAACAACAAGACATGGCGATGTAGCTGTTGTGGAGAAAACTAATATAGAATAGCAGTCACAGTGACAGCAGCGATCAGTTAAAGTTGAACTGATCGCTGGTTGAAGTTTATGATCCATCCATCTCGGGAATCAAAATTATCTTTGTTTCCCAGTGGTCAATACAACTTGAGAGGGCATTCATGTCCAATTTTTAACTAGGATACTTGTATTTAAGATCATTCTGATTGCACGTGAAGGCATCATATATTCACAAAAGCATCTTTGATAACCATCCTAGAACACAGCATGTTTACTGTATGCAGTGTACAAATGCTCTGTAAATGCACTGGTTGACCTACGACACAAGTGTAAAACTAGAACCAATGTGAATATTGTACAGAGGTGAAAAGAGTCCCTGAAAACCATGCTTGAGTAAATAGTACAGATACCTTACAGCGAAAACGACTCCTTTACAAGTTACAAGTCACCAATTCCAATACCACTTGAGTAAAAGTCTTAGAGTATCTGATTTTAACAGTACTTAAGTAATTGATTTGTGAGGACAGCAATCAATCACATGTTTATTTCCTGTATCCGTTGGGGTACTTTCTGTTGTTGTGGTACTTTTCTACCAAGGCTGCTTAAATTCTCCGGCAGTTAATTGAAAGATCAGATGGATTCACTCTTCCCGAAATTACGTTTAGGAACTTCACAATTTATAACAATAAACAATAGTATATTGGCACCATATTTTACTCTTTGACCAACAGAGGGCAGCCTTTGACCATATTTAAATTTAAAGTGACTTTCAGAAAGAATCACTGACTCTTACAAGTGACTCGACATTTTAAAACAATAAAAATGGTGTCAGTATACAGAGCTTCCCAAATAAGCTAGCAAGGTTCACATCATTCAGAGATTTAGAGGCGGTCTAATTGAATTTTTTTAATTACATGGACAAAATTACATGGACAGACGAATTATTTACATTTATGAAGCGATCTGAATCTTGTGTCGCTGAACTAATAGATGTTAATTAACTACAAAGCACTACACAAAACCAGCACCAAAAGTAGCATTAATGGTAAGTATAGTATTCAAGTCACTTGTATTTAGTCTATATTGATACACTGTTTACCATTTGATGAAACTATCATAGTTAAATGAAGCCCAGGCCTACAGGCCTATTATGTGAAGTGTAGGTAATAAGGTATAAGTAATTTCTGTGATGCAAAGCATATATATATATATCCAGCTTTTTTCTTCATATATGTATGCCCCTTTTTACATTTGAGCCCCTGCCCCTGAGGAACTCTCTGCACGTCCCTGAAAGGCAGGACCATTAGTTGTGGTTTTCATATAGCATCTTACCGTTTATATCCTTGAGAAGTTCTCGAACATTGTTGCAGAGTAACTGCTGTCCATGTATATCACCATCTGCAGCACATACACATGATGAGGAAATAGTAAGATATTTAAAAATACTGCCGACTTTTTCCCTTTATTTAAGCAGTTTTATATCACTACAGGTTGTTGTTGCCCCTTTCAAAAGCTTGCAGTAGTAGTTGTGAAAGTAGTAGGCCTACTAATGTGACTGTAGGGTAAGATGGACCTGCTAGAAATAGAAGAGTATGAAAAAGAATCACAAAGGTCTGAATTTAAGATTGGGATTTGTTAAGTAAGGAAGGTGGAAGAGGGTAAAATGTGTCACCTTTGGCAGCAAATTATTTCTCTCTCTCTCTCTCTCTCTATATATATATATACATACACTGCCATTCAAAAGTTTTGGATCGGTAAGATTTTTTATGTTTTTAAAAGAAGTCTCTTCTGCTCACCAAGGCCGTATTACTAAAAATAGTAATATTGTAAAAATGTATGCCAATTTAAAATAACTGTTTTCTATTTTGATATATTTTATTTTGATGTAATTTATTCCTGTGATCAAAGGTGTATATATATATTATTATGATTATTATTATTAAAAAAGCTGCGGGGCTTTTTGCCAAGTTTTTTAAATGCACGTTGGAAAAAGATAAATACCTGGCTGACATTACATCAGTATCCCACAAAATGCAAAGTATACTTCCAAAACCACCCAGAATGAAGTGATTGAAATTTTGCCATTCATGGTTCTGAAAAAATCAATAAAACAGAAATATAACACTGCTGATTCACTGCTGATAACACTGCTGATTCAGCTGCATTCTGTTTAAAAAGTGATGGCACAAGGGATCGGTGCAACACTGAAAATGTGTCTGTATAATTCGTTTTGTGTGCAATGGTGTGCCAGAGGAACATCTCATTGGCTTGTTAGAACTCCAGCATGTTGATGCAGATTACATCACTACTGTGCATACAGTGCTGATAATATAATGAGCCAGTGTTATGATGGAGCATCAGTGATGAGTCGGGTGCGAGGTGGTGTTCAGGCTTTATTACAACAATGGTTGGGCAGGAATATCCCTTACATCCACTGCTATAACCACCAGCTTCACCTCACTGTCATACATGCAATTCAAAGTGAACCTTGTGCCAAAAGATTCTTTGACTTGTCAGGCTCCCTGCACTTTTTTTTCAGGCATAATTTTGTCTCTCAGAGATATAGTTGCCCGTATCTCAAGAGACTGTTGGAAATCTGCTGGACAAGTCATTATGAAGTCACAAAATGTGTTGTGGATAATGAGGAAGTCATTCTTAACATTAATTTTAAGGTTTCCAATGATGACAATGCATCAGTTGACCTTGCAAAAGAAGCCGCCGGGCTTCTCTCTCTGCTGAAGCGACACCATTTTTTTTTAAATTGGCAAATTTCTGATACATTTTCTCGCCATTTTAAAACCAGCAAATGCCATCCTACAGTCTCAGCATGTTGATTTGTGCAGTGCAGCTGAAGTTGTGCAGGGATGTCTTGGAGCACTGAAAAATCTCAGAGAAAATGACAGTGAATCTCAGCAGTATTGCGCTGACATGTCTACTGTTGAGCCCTCACCTAAACGTCCAAGGACTGTGAATTCCTCCTATGGTGACTCTGTAATTTTTTCACCTTTAGGGCAAGAAGGGCAGTCAGGTTCTGAATGTGCCACTGAAGCTCTAAGACGACAGATCTGCAGAAAAATAAAGAGAGCTTTGGTGATAACTAAGTATATATTAATTACTACAATACTAATGACTACTTGCTCGCTAGAAATGATATCAGAAGTGGAAAACGTTGGTCAAAAATTTACATTTACACACAAACTGTCCAATTTTCAGACGCCATCTTTATTTTTCTAGCTCAACTGTCACTAAATGGAACGCGATTGTGAGATATTAAAAGCAGTGAAGGATATATCTATAATGCCTTCAAAACTCTGTGCTGCTCATTCGTTGATATTACCAGGAGATTTATCGAAGAATTCTTTGAAGATAATGAAAACTCCTCTAGTCCACATAATGTTTGGGAAGCTTTTAAATGTTCTTTTAGAGGACATGCGATTAAGATGGGATCAATTAAGAAAAAAAGAAACCTAAAACAGGAACAAGAACTTATTGATGAAATAAATGAGCTACAACAATTATTAGATAGAAGGTACGTTACTGAAACAGAAATATTAATTAAAAGAAAACAAGATAAATTGGAGAGTCTTTATCATGAACGGGTAAACAGAGTTATGGTTAGGTCACATGCTGCTTGGATGGAGAAGGGAGAGAAGTGTACAGCACACTTTTTACGGTTAAATCAAAGAAATTTTGTTAAAAAGAATATCATGAGTTTATACAGAAATGATGTTTTAGTCACAAATCCACAAGAAATATTGCAGGAAGAATTTGAATATTTTAATAATAATAATAATAATAATTCATTAGATTTATATAGCGCTTTTCTCGGCACTCAAAGCGCTTTACATAGAAGGGTTACACCCCTACTCTTTCGAAAGACATCCTGGGATTTTTAATGACCACAGAGAGTCAGGACCTCGGTTTAACGTCAAGTCAAGTCAAGTCAAGTTTATTTGTATAGCGCTTTTCACAATACAGATTGTATCAAAGCAGCTTCACAGTATTAAATTAAAATAATACAACAAAGTTTGTTTCAAGAGGAATTTATTGATTGATAAAATTAAATTAAATATCCCCAAAATATCCCCAACTGAGCAAGCCAAAGGCAACAGTGGCAAGGAACCGAAAAACTCCATCAAGTGACCTAATGGTGTCCTAAAACTCCATCAGGTGACCTAATGGAGAAAAAAAACCTTGGGAGAACCCAGGCTCAGTCGGGGGCCAGTTCTCCTCTGGCATTTATGAGCTAGAGGCCGGATTGTAGTTTGAACTGTGGGATTATATGAATGCCTGGCTGAAGAGATGCGACTTTAATCTAGTTTTAAACTGGGAGAGCGAGTCTGAGCAACGAACAGTATCAGGAAGACTATTCCAGAGTTTTGGAGCCAAATGTGAAAATGCTCTCCCTCCTTTGGTGGTTCTGGATATCCTAGGTATGACCAAAAGCCTTGAATTTAGTGATCTTAAAGAGCGCGATGGATTATAGGGTGATAGAAGATCCGTTAAATAGACTGGAGCTAAGCCGTTTAGGGCTTTATAAGTCAGTAGCAATACCTTGTAATTAATACGGAACTTTATAGGTAACCAATGCAGTGATGATAAAATCGGTGTTATATGATCATATTTTCTTGATCTCGTAAGAACTCTAGCGGCGGCATTTTGGACTAACTGTAGCTTGTTTATTGAGGATGCAGGACAACCAGCTAATAAAGCATTACAGTAATCCAGTCTCGAGGTCATGAATGCATGAACTAACTTTTCTGCATCAGAAACTGATAGCATATTACGTAGCTTAGCAATGTTTCTAAGGTGGAAAAAGGCTGTTTTTGTAACATATGAAATATGATTTTCAAAAGACAGGTTGCAATCGAGTATAACACCCAGGTCTTTTACTGTAGAGGATAAAGTAACAGGACATCCTATGATGTTAAAGTTGTATTGTGCGAGGTTTTGTGGGCGCTTTTTTGAACCGATAAGTATTACCTCTGTCTTGTCTGGATTTAATAAAAGAAAATTACGCGTCATCCAATCTTTTATATCTTTAACACACTCTGTCAATTTGGAAAATTTAGCGTTTTCATCCGGCCGTGATGAAATATATATTTGAGTGTCATCAGCATAACAATGGAAACTAATTCCATGTTTCCTTATAATATTTCCAAGTGGCATCATATATATTGAAAATAACAGAGGGCCTAATACAGATCCCTGCGGCACTCCATAGTTTACTGGAGTTATGATCGATTTTTCTCCATTTAAATAGACAAAATGGTAGCGGTCAGATAGGTATGATTTGAACCAGCTTAGTGCTTAGTGCACCAGTATAATTTTGTAGTCGATCTAAGAGTATTGTGTGATCTATAGTATCGAACGCAGCACTAAGATCAAGTAAAACTAGTATTGAGATACAGCCTTGGTCAGAAGCTAAAAGTAAATCATTTGTGATTTTAACGAGCGAAGTTTCAGTGCTATGATGCGGTCTGAATCCAGACTGAAACTTTTCATAGATCTCATTTTGTTGCAAGAAAGAGCCCAGTTGAGCGGACACCACTTTTTCTAATATTTTAGACATAAATGGAAGATTTGAAATGGGTCTATAATTTGCTAGATTATTATGATCTAATTGTGGTTTCTTAATGAGAGGTTTTATAACTGCCAGTTTAAATGTTCTTGGAACATGACCTAAAGATAAAGACGAGTTAATAATATTGAGGAGAGGCTCTTCCACTACAGGTAACACTTCTTTCAGTAGTTTAGTTGGTATAGGATCTAATAAACATGTTGTTGTTGTTTTAGATGAAGTGATAAGTTTATTTAACTCTTTTTGTTCTATAGTTGTAAAGCACTGTAATTGTTCTTTCGGGGTGATAATTGAAGCTGAATTATAAGGCGCGATTGAAGATTGAACGTTTACAATTGTGGTTCTGATGCTTTCTATTTTCTCAGTGAAGAAGTTCATGAAATCATTACTACTGAACTGTAACGGGATATTTTGTTCGGGTGACGTCTGTTTATTTGTTAGTCTAGCCACGGTGTTAAATAAAAACCTTGGATTGTTTTGGTTGTTTTCTATTAGTTTGCGGAGGTGCTCAGCCCTGGCCGCTTTTAGGGCCTTTTTATAACGTGACATACTGTCTTTCCACGCGATTCTAAAGACCTCTAAATTAGTTTGTTTCCATTTACGCTCTAAAATACGGGTTTCTCTCTTTAAAACATGCGTAGTATTGTTATACCATGGTGCTTTATTTTTCTCTCTGACCTTTTTTAATTTAATAGGTGCAACCACATCCAATGTTCTAGAGAGAATGGTGCTCATAGTGCTAGTTAGTTCTTCTAGTTCATCTGTTTGTTTGGGTTCAGGCGGCAGCTGAGACAGATTAGATAAGCAATTTGAGAAATTATCTATGGTGGATGGGAGGATTGTTCTGCCTGGTTGATAACGCGACGCCGCATGACATATTACAGCAGTACGTAATATGCAAGTTACCATGTAGTGATCAGTGACTTCATCACTTTGTGGAATGATATCTATATCGGTTGGATCGGTTCCATGTGATATAATTAAATCGAGTGTATGATTAAGACGATGTGTTGGTCCGGTGACGTTTTGCTTGACCCCAAATGAATTTAATAAATCTGTAAACGCAGCTCCTAACGCATCATTTGGATTATCTACGTGTATGTTAAAATCTCCAACAATTAGTGCTTTATCGACATTGACTAATAGGTCTGAGAGAAAATCTGCAAACTCTTTTAGGAAATCAGCGTAAGGCCCTGGCGGTCTATATACGGTAGCCAAGGCTAGAGATAATAGGGATGTTTTTCTAACATCTAAGAGCGTAACATTTAGTACAAGTACTTCAAATGAAATAAACTTATAACCCGTTTTCTGGGTAACATTTAGAATATCTCTATAAATGGTTGCAACACCTCCGCCACGACCAATCAGACGGGGCTCATGCTTATAACAGTATCCAGGAGGAGTAGACTCATTAATACCGAAATAATCATTTGGTTTAAGCCAGGTTTCAGTAAGGCAAAGTACATCGAAGCTATTATCTGTGACTATTTCATTTACAATAACTGCCTTAGGTGTGAGTGATCTAATGTTTAGAAGACCTAGCTTTAGAAATAGTTTTTGTTTACTAATAGCAACATTTTCTGTTTTAATAACAATTAGATTTTTCCTAGATCCTGCATTAGATTTATTATTTGATCTCACTAAACAAGGAATAGACACGGTTTCTATGCAATGTTCTACACTAGTATTTATATCAGTTGAATTGGTGCAGCAGAGACTATGATTTGGACTTTTGGTTACTAGTCAAAGGGTATTTAACATTTTGGAGATGTTATCTGACAGAAGATCCGCTCCGAATCTGCTTGGGTGTAAGCCATCAGCACGGAAAAGCCTAGGACGCTCCCAAAACAGATTCCAATTATTTACAAAGAGCAGTTTCTGCTCATTGCACCATGACATTAATCATTCATTTAGCGCAAATAATCTGCTGAACTTTTCATGCCCTAGTCGGTACGTGGGAAGCGGTCCTGACACAACGTCTCATCCGAAGGACGATTTTAAAACTCTATATTCTAACGATGCAAAATTGGAGCCCCCAAATGGTGTGACTGAGCAATATTTCCCTTTGAACAATGTCTCTGTGCTTTCTACTTCGCAGCAATTAAGTTGTGAAGGCGAAATAACAGAGCAGGAGTTATTGGAGGCAATTAATTCATTTTCTTCTGGTAAATCTCCTGGTATCGATGGAATTTCTATCGCAATGTATACGATTTTTTTTTTGCAGAAATTAAAAAACCCCTATTAGAATCTTTCAACTTTTCATTTCAACAAGGTATTTTATCTAATTCACAAATTATTGTTATTTCAGGGTTATTTCAATACTCTTAAAACAAAATCCTGATGGGAAATATAAAGATCCCAAATGGTTAAAAAATTGACGTCCATTGACCCTGCTTTGTTGTGATACTCGTATTTTATCTAAATGTATTGCTTTAAGAATAAAAAACATAATTGGAGGTGTTATAAACAACAATCAAGCAGGTTTTATTAAGGGAAGATTTATTGGAGACAACTTGAGACAAATACTGGATACTATACATTTTTATGAGAACCATCAGGAACCAGGATTGTTGTTTACTGCGGATTTCGAAAAGGCGTTTGATAAAGTTCAATGGAAGTTCATAAAACAATGTCTTAGCTTTTTTAATTTTGGGAAAAACTTAATACAGTGGTTTGAAACTTTTTATAATCATCCGGTTAGTCGAGTGATCAATAACGGTCATATATCAGACACATTTTTATTAACGCAAGGAGTTCGTCAAGGGTGTCCTTTGTCACCGTATCTCTTTATTTTATGTATTGAAATTCTGGCTATAAAAATTAGGAACAATCCAGATATATCAGGTCTATTTCCAAACGGTCAAGAGATTAAGCTAACAATGTATGCTGATGATGCAACCTTTTTCATAAAACCAACACAATCCACTTTGGAAGGACTAATAAGGGAATTAAATACTTTTTCAAAAATATCTGGTTTGAAACCTAATTTTGCAAAATGTATCATTTTGAGAATTGGGACATTAAAAGACACAAATTTTATTTTAAATAGTTCCGTTCCTGTTAAATGGATTAATGGAGAAGTTAATATATTAGGGATTCATCTACCTGACAACTTTAAAGAAATTGTTAAATTCAATTATGAGAGAAGGATGGAAAAGGCAGATATAATTTTACAACCTTGGAGGGGGAACTCTCTGACAATTCAAGGAAAGGTAACTCTGATTAATACATTAGTAATTCCACAATTTGCCCACTTACTAATGCTTCTTCCTTCACCTAGTATGAAGTTCTTCAAACATTTTGAACAAAACATTTTCAAATTTATATGGAACAATAAACCAGATAAAATTAAAAGGCAGTATTTATATAATTCTTATGATAACGGCGGACTGAATTTGAAAAATCTTCAAATGATGGATTGTTCCTTGAAAGCCTCCTGGGTTGCTAAAATTTATCACAACAAACAATGGATCACAAGCCAGAGATTATATTCAGCCTTTTCCTTTTTCTCGAATAATATATTTCCTTTTTACCAATTAAAAGCAATACATGTTGATAAAATATTTCAAAATGGTTTAAAAGAGTTATCACCATTCTTTAAGGATGCACTGAAAGCTTGGTTGAATTTCCAGTACTATCCTCCAGATACAATTCAAGATATTCAGACACAGTTGTTATGGATGAATTCAAACATTACGGTTGGAGACAAGCCATTGTTGTGGGAGGAATGTGTCAAAAATGGGTTAATTTTTGTCAATGACCTTTTAGATTTATCTGGAGATTTTATTTCTTATGAAAACTTGAGAAATGTTTTTAGCATTTCTCTCGATCAGTTACAATTCAACCAGCTGATTTCTGCAATTCCTAAAACTTGGAAAATGAAACTGCAAAATGAAAAGAAGAATAAATTAATGGTTTGTCTTCCACCAATAAGATGCCTCAAATGGTTGTCTGTTGTTAAGATAAATAAAATAATATATATTTGGAATTTAAATATCACAGGCACTGCACTTTTTCCACACAGAACCTGCCTGTTTTGGGAAGATGAATTTAATGATCCAATTTTGTGGAAAGATTATTTTAGAACAATTTATAGAACTACAATCGATTCATATTCCAGAATATTTCAACTTAAAATCTTTTATAAAATTATTGCAACAAAAAAATCTTTGTTCAAATGGCAGATAGAAAAGGATCCCTGTTGCAGGTTCTGTGAGGATGAGGAGGAGGACCTGATGCATTTGTTTTATTTTTGCCCACATGTGGCTAAGTTTTGGGTCAGTATACAGTTATGGTTAAGGTCTATGGATATTGTTTTGCAAATCACACCTCAGAATATTTTGTTATGTGTCTTTGAGGGTAAATGCACACACTTTTTGAATATGATTATTTTGATGGGTAAAATTTGTATTTTTAAAGCTAAAACTTTATCAAATTTAGGTATAAAACACTTTAAGAATAGAGTGTTTTATCAGTATATGCTAGAAACAATTATAGCAACAAATAACAACAGAATAACTGAGCATGAAAATAAATGGAATGTCTGCTTACTTGAGTTAGACATATAAATATTAGGTGTACTTTCTTAAAGGTGCGCCATGTGTTATGGCATAAATGTTTTGCTAATTCTATTGTATTTTGTTTATTGATTTTTTTTTATCAGTATTATTGATTTATTTTATTTTTATTTTTATTATGTTATTAATCTTGTTTGCTTTGTGCTTCCTTTTATTTTGCTTTCTTGTCATAACACTATGAATGTGTGGATGATTGTGGTTGTGGTATGAATGCATGGGGAGGTGGGTGGGGGGTTTGAAGCTTGTCTTGTTAAAAAAAAAAAAAAAAAAAAAAAAAAAAAAAACTCTGTACTGCTCTGAATAAGGGCTGTGTCCAAAAACGTAAAAAAAAAAATGCTACCTTCGGAGGACGCATTCCACAGTAAGAAGTCCCCAAGACATGTTCGAATCCAATGTCAGCTTCACTTCCTGTCTCTATGAGATACCTTCATCTGATCGATTTTTGAAGGCAGCATTTTTAAGTTTTCGGACGCAGCGCTAGTAGTGACTTTGACAAGTAATTATGCTCAAGGTTCTGTGGGGTGCGGACTGGATCGATCCCATTCCTAGAGCTTCCGAACAAATCTTTGGGGTGCGGACTGATGGGGCAGTGAACCTGAGGTCACCCCGTGAGTCAGTCCTACAGCTCTTCCTGTCCGATTTTAGGGAAAAATCGGGTCCATCGGAGACTTCCAATAGATTTCTTAGGCGTGCCAAAAGAACACCACAGACACAGTGAAATCTCAGAGTAAAATTGGGAGTTGTGAAAGATATGATACACTGGTGTTTTGCCAGATGAGAAGTTTATTTATGTATCATCTTTTTAATCATTTTAATTTTCCTTGCTTTTTAATTCCTTTCTGTGTAAAGCACTTTGAATTGCCACAGTATATGAAATGTGCTATATAAATAAACTTGTCTTGCCTTACCTTGAACTTAAGGAGGTGAACGTGAATCAGGCAATGGTGTATTATGTTGGTTGTTGTACATCATACCATTTGGAAATGAAATGTTCGCTGAGTGGCGCTAAAAGGTTATCACGTTTGCAATACTTATACCGTAAATGTAATCGATAGTGTTACCAAAAGCAAATATGAGATAATTTTATTATGACTCATGTTTCACGCGTCTCTTACGCGAGTGCTCTGTATCACAAATGCAATTATGGTGCTTTCACGCCATGTCATTGTAAGACTGACTGAAAATACCCATCCCCCATATCACCTGGTCAAAGGAGGATAAAGGAAGGTGTGCTCGGGCTCTCGGGTCTCTTCTTGGCTGGACGTGGAATTGAATAGGTGGTTTCTCTCTCTCTCTCTCTTTCTCTCTCTCTATCTCAGGTACAAGCTGGGTAAGATTCTTTGGTATAACCAATGTAATAACCATGTTCTAGATATTTGAATTGATTGTGGAATTGATCTCTGATATCTGAAATATTAAATTGCTACAATGTGATTATTCCAACTGATTTTGACATTGTTTATTTAATGGTTAAAAGGAATAGTCAAACATTCGCTCACTTTTAGTGAGGCACAGATATTATTAAAACCTTTCATTTATGGAGTCAGATGAATTAAAGAGTAAATACATATGATTAATGTATTACAAATTTAACCAACCAATACTTTGCATGAGTGAGGACAGAACACGTGATAACCTTCCCCGTGTATTGGCGAACCGGCAATTGGACCAATATAGCGGGCCTTACAACACTTCGGGAAACTCCCTTAGCGTAGCACATCTGAAGCATGAATGAAATCTGTCCAATCCTGATTGGTGCTGTGTCATGACGTAGTAGATGACGGCATAACCGGAAGATACAAAGGGACGCTGGCACAAACACACGTTAGCTTTTTGCTCTTCAGCTTATCTGTCCTATTTAGTGTTGTTTGTCCCAGTTACACAAGCAATAATGTCTAGCGAGCAGTTCAGACCGTGTGTGCACCCGTGTCCGCGCTATTTATCGGGCACGGACACACACCAGCTGTGTGTGCATTGCCTGGGTGTGTAGCACGCTAGGGCGGCTCTAGAGGGAGCCGCCTGTAGCGAATGTGATAAGCTGCCGCTCAGAGTGTATCGCTCACGGCTGGCCGTGTTTGATGAAAGCGGCCAAGCTCGCGAGCCCTGCGGTTCTGGGCCCGCCGTTGCCGAGGCAGCGCGGCGCCGCAGATCGTGGGGCTCACAGATGGATCTTTCAGCAGGACACGGGACTGCTTCGGCATCTTCCCGGTCCTCGTCTGAATATTCGGATGTTCTCCCGCCTCGTGTGGAAGCCCGCGATGCGGCTTCTTCCCGCAAGGTGGAGGAACCGATGCTTCAGCTATCTGGCTCTGAGGAGACAGATGCTTTAAGCATCGAAGCGGGTGATGTGGAGCTCGATCCCCCGTTTCACGCACCCGCTCAAGAGGAGCTGGTGGAGGTTTTGACCCGCGCTGTGGCCAAATTAAGAATTGATTGGCCACAAGAAGAACCAGAAATCCAGCCGCCCAGTAAACTGGATGAAAGGTTTTATAAGCGCTGGTCTCAACCTCCACACCGGGGCCTTCTGGTTTTCCCTGACTTGCACAATGAGTTGTGCAAGTCGTGGGAAAAACCATATTCAGCCAGGCTCTCCAACCCCCCAGTGCTTGATTTTTCTAATGTGCTGGGGGCGGCTGAGCGTGGCTATGGGAAAATGCCTCGGGTGGAGGAAGCTCTCGCGAGCTATCTTTCTCCCGAGGCCGCAACGTTCCTTAAGGCCCCGGTACTGCCCACCAAGCCATGCCGCGATACATCTTCGCTGGTGGGCAGAGCTTATATGGCGGCTGGGCGGGCTGGTAGTTGCCTGCATACTATGGCGGTGTTGCAGGCCTATCAGGCCGACCTCCTCAAGGAGCTTGATGAGGGCGAGGGTCCCTCTCCAAATGACATCATGGAGTTGAGGTAAGCCACCGACTTGTCTCTCCGCATCACCAAGGAGACGGCCCGTGCCATCGGCCGCTCCATGGCTGGTATGGTGTGTGTGGAGAGACATCTTTGGTTAAATTTGTCGGGAATTAAGGATAAAGATAAAAAAAATTCTTCTTGACTCCCCGATTTCGCCTTCTGGCCTCTTCGGCGGCGCAGTTAGTTCCGTAGTCGAGAGGTTTCAGGAGGTGAAAAAGCAGTCGGCGGCTTTCCATCAATACCTCCCTCGCCGCTCTGGCTCCTCGGGGAAGGCTGCCTCAAAAGGGCAGCCTCGGCCGTCTGCCAGCTCCTCGCACCGACAGGTGCAAAAAGAGAGTGTCGCCGCCCGTGCCCCTCCCGAGGGAGCCTGGCCAAAGGAGGCGGCGCTCTCGAGGCAAACCTTCTGAGCCTAAGGTCGATCTGAGGACGGTCCTTCAGGCAAAAAAGGCTTCCTCCAAGCGGTCCTAGTTGCGGCCGGACCGCTGAGAGCTGTCCCCCCCGGGGTGGAGCGATCAAGGTTGCCTCCCTCCCGGAACTCTCGGGAAATCAGTGCTGTGTTCCCGCCGTCCAGTACGCTTCGGGCCACACCGCTCCAGCCACCTCTAGAAAGACCTGTGGCTGGGCAGCGAACGCGTCCGCACACCGAAAATCATTCTCGACTGCTCCCTGCCGGTCAGCCGCTTCAGGGGGCCGGGAACGAATCTCGGTTGACACCCGAGGCCAGCCTCGAGAGGCTGGTTCCCTTAGTAGATTATCTCGGCGCATGGTCATGCCTTCCGAATATATCTGCGTGGGCCCTGTGTACTGTAGAGCTGGGTTACAGACTGCAGTTCAGCTCCCCTCCCCTCCCCCGAAGTTCAATGGGGTGGTCTGGACTGTGGTCGGCCCAGAGCAGGTTCGGGTTATGGAACAGGAAGTTCAATCCCTGTTGGTCAAGGAGGCCATAGAACGTGTTCCTCTGCCAGACAGGGAGTCCGGGTTCTACAGCCGGTACTTCATAGTTCCCAAGAAGGATGGGGGGTTGCGTCCAATAATAGATCTCAGGCACTTGAATCGTTCTCTGAGGAGATTCAGGTTCAAGATGCTCACAATTCCAGCCATCGTGAGTCAGATCCAGTTCGAGGACTGGTTCATCACGATAGATCTGAAGGACGCATACTTCCATATATCCATCCTTCCATGTCACAGGAAGTTCGGGGGCGAAGCGTATCAGTATCGGGTTCTTCCCTTTGGCCTAGCTCTCTCCCCTCGCACCTTCACGCAGCGCTGGCTCCGCTGAGACTCCAGGGCATCCGTGTACTCAACTATATCGATGACTGGCTAATAGGGGTGCCCCCGACTATGGATTTTCATAGTCGAATCAGAATCGTCAAGTCTTGCCTATAGTCGACTAATAGTCGAATCATGTGTATGGGGGCAGGGCTTTAACATTTCAAAGCCGCGATGTACAGAAAATCACACAAAGATATAG
This sequence comes from Leuciscus idus, assembly GCA_021554675.1. Lineage (NCBI taxonomy): Eukaryota > Metazoa > Chordata > Actinopteri > Cypriniformes > Leuciscidae > Leuciscus > Leuciscus idus. The sequence goes on along the minus strand of CM038626.1, from coordinate 44,504,193 downwards.
AAGAAAATGTATAAAAATATTTTGGATCAATAAAACTAAGAAATAACATTATAACTCCAGAAAGTCCACACTGCAGACAGGATTTGCATTTCACATGCAAAAAATAAATAATTAAATCGGCTAAATTACCTGTGCGAGCAGGCTCTAAGTACAGCACAACATCGATGCACCGAAAAAATAAACAATTAATTAAATATGAACAGAATATACCTTTCTAATAAATAAAAATACAAAACGAAATAAATCAGAATCAAGTCACAAGATGAGCAAATGTGTGCAAAATGCCTAAAGTGCAGGGGAACATATATTCAAAGCACAAGCCACAAATAGTTAGATTAGATAACCCTGACAGATCAATAAATAACATTAAAATAAAGAAATGATTAAAATAACGATAGTAGCCAGAATTTTCAACTTTGTCTTTTTAACTGCAGAAACAACAATAAATGCTAAACTGGAGTGGCAGTCTTTTTAGCTAAAAATGTTCACAGCATCCAAAAATCAAATTAGAACCGGCTGAAAAGTTTTGAAACCACTTGTACCCTACCTGATCGAGAGAGAAAAAATCCAGTCTTTCACTCTGTCTGTGTCCGTTGGAGTCTTTTGTGCGCGCGGATAAAATACATTCAAAAACACTTAACGTGAAAAACGTTTAACGACTCAATCTCCTAAAATAGTTAAATTAAGGAAAACCATGATCGCACTTCTGCCGGCCAACGTTAACAAGTTGGTTTTCCATGGGACATTCTAAAATCCTTAACGTGAAAAAAGCTTTTAAAACGCTTAAAAGGCACTTTAACGTGGCTTAATGTAGCCTACACAGCAGCCTACACACTTTATGTGCAGAAAAGCAGATGAACCCAGAATATGAACGCAATGCGTTCCTCCTATATTTTTAATTTAACTATTTTAGGAGATTTAGTCGTTAAACGTTTTTCACGTTAAGTGTTTTAGAATGTATTTTATCCGCGCGCACAAAAGACTCCAACGGAGACAGAGTGAAGGACTGGTTTTCCTGATGCTAAATCCAGCCTTGGAGAATATCCTTTCTGATGGTGTACATGATCCACACTTTAGATTTTCTTATCCCAGACATTGTTAAAGATTTAAATCCTTGCCGCCAAGACGCTCCTCTGTCGGTCACGGATTGAAAGTGAAACTTAAATCTGTCACGGTGACGGGGTGTTTGGATTTTTTCACGCACGTTAAAAAATATTTATTAAAAGGTTCTTTCTTTGCACATTTTTATATACAGCATTATCATAATAGGCTGAATATTAACGTATTGACAGAAAACCGGTAGTTCTATGTGAAATCAGACATTGAGCGCCCTCATATAGCCAAAGTGGCATGATCCTCGTTTCATAACACCTCTGCGAAGATTCGACCGTGAGATCGGTAGTCGAATCAGGCTCCTCCTATCGAAGTATCGAATCTTCGACTATTCGGGGTCACCCCTACTGGCTAATATTGGCCAAGTTGCGCGAGATGGCAGTTTGGCATCGAGATGTCGTTCTGGCCCATATCAGGTGCCTGGGGCTGAGACTCAACACAAAAAAAGAGTGTGTTGACGCCCTCCCAGAGGACTATGTTCCTGGGAGTTGTATGGGACTCCACAACAATGCGGGCACAAATGTCTCCCGCGCGCGTGGAGTCCATACGGGCGATGGTCTCCAGAGCGAAGCTAGGCCGCAACCTCACTGTGAAGCAGTTTCAGAGACTGCTGGGGCTCATGGCAGCAGCATCCAAAGTCATACCTTTTGGCCTGCTACACATGAGACCCCTACAGTGGTGGTTGAGAGCCAAGGGGTTTTCCCCGAGGGGAAATCCGTTCCGTATGATCAGGGTAACGCGCAGATGCCTTCGTTCCCTTGTCATATGGAGGAAACCTTGGTTCCTGTCCCAAGGACCGGTGCTGGGAGCAGTAGCGGAGCCAGAGGGGGGTCCGGGGTGGCACTGGACACCCCTGACATGCGATTGGCCACCCCGGGTGCCACCCCAAAATTTTATTTGATACTGGCAGTTGCTGATGAAAAATTACGTTCGCCGGCAGTGCGGGCCTGCGCGGCGCGCGCGCAGTTTTCAAACGGACGAGCAGAGGACGAGAGATGGTTGCAAGATACCGAACTTCACAGAATAAGAAAACATCATATTTGAAGTAAGTTTTAAAGGTTTAGCATCAGGGTGGTTTGCTCCGAATAGCCTACATTAGGCCTAATACACGCATACAGTACCTTGCCGTGTGTACATTACAGTATACAAATGTTCTAGCTAATGTGAGGATAGGAGATCAAAACGCAGGCAAAGAAGAGCAGAAACAAGCGATATCATAATGCGAACACTATAGGACTTTGAAGCTTTATGGGTAGGGTGTTGATGGACTCGATCTACTGTGTTTTGATCATCATTATGAATCTGATCTAGATGTAGTCTTTGATAAAAATGCGATTTTCTCAGCTTTTTGCTCATGTTGCTTTTTATGAAACTTGCCAACATTTTTGATAAAAAAAGACGCACGAAGCTAGAATAAAACATTATTTTTTGTTTAAAAGCACAGGGTCTGTTCTTTCTTTTGGTATGTTCAGATATTCATACAACAAAATATTCTGGGGTGCCATGCAATTGTGAAAATTACCAAAAACACCTCTTTTTTTTATACTGGCGAGAAAGTTAAGATAAAAATGTTGGTAATTGGATGATGATTAGAATATGAATATGATTGGAATCATATTTTAAATTTGTCATATTTTTGAACAGGGTCAATTAAACATGAAAAGAAAGGGAGAGATATCTGAGTTCTTTTTAAATAAGCACAAACATAGTCCAGTCATTTTATGAAAAAAGGTTGAACAAATTGCAACAGAAGCAAACTCAAATAATTTTGTATCCTCATTATGTCCTTACCTTACCTAAGGTATTTTACTTACCTTTTGTCTTCTGCATTCTCCTTACCCTTGTCTCCTGTTCTTCCCTCAGACTCGTCCCCCAGAAACAGTCCCACAGACCCAGCCCCAAACCCCATCTCTGCTATAATAATTAATAAAGGCTGGTTTAAAGTACTTCTTCCTGCCTCTATATTAATGCTCATGGGTAGCCTAAATGGGTTCCATTCAGACCTTAACATTAAGTATTTTACTGTTATGTGTCAACAAGATTCAACAAGACATTTTCACCTGACTATACTCAATGTTTAGATCTGTTGTGGTATTTATGCAAATTAGCACATACATAATTTGATTATGCACCGTTTGTCCATCTTAACAAACAATAAAAAAAAAACTTGGAATACATTTTTTGTTTGTCTTGATGTAAGTAATCAACTCAGTAATTTTCATGGTGATATCTAACGGTTAAACTTTTTACCCTATTCACGTGAGAAAAAGAATGAATAGGCGTATGAATAGACTATATGTGGGTCTTTTTCAAAACTTTCCCCTAATGGGATTCTTCGGGACTTTTTTTTCCTTACTCAGGACATATTGAGGATACAAAATCAGTTGAGTTTGCTTCTGTTGCAATTTGTTCAAGGTTGACCCCCATTTTGGCTTAAAATGACTGGACTAACAGGCCGATCAGGTGCAAACAGACCCCAGCCCTTACATCACCACTGGCTAGTCAGAGTCAGTGTGGTCAGACTTCAGAACCAGGAACAGGTCAGAGCATCTACCAGACACAGGCAGTCAATCACATACCCAATTCAGGAATTTAAGTTGAGATGATTTTGCCAGATTAAAAGGATAGTTCACCCAAAAATGAACACAAAGAAAAAAAAAAAATTTAAATAATTATAATTAGAAAGAATTATTATAAATTATTATAAAGAAAGAATTATGTTGTATTAAATCTTCCTAGGATAAGATTTTATATTGATGGGCAATAAAATTGTTTACGTTTTTCAAGGACATGTCTGCTTGATGCCTGCTATATCTAATACATTTTTTTTTTTTTTTTTTTTTTTTTTTTAAATAAACGCAGCAGTTCATAACAGACACATGCGGTATCTTATCTCCTTGGTGCTTCAGCTTTGTTTTCTGCAAATATTTTGGATGTTCAACACTTATAGACACAAACAGAGTGACCCAATTCCTTCCACAAGCTTTTCCACTGTGTGTGTGTGTGTGTGTGTGTGTGTGTGTGTGTGTACTGTGTACCCCCGAAAGTAGCAGTGGCCACCCCCTGGCCACCCCATGTATAAAACTCTAGTTCCGCCACTGGCTGGGAGCATCATGTTGCCGGAAAACCGTTTCAACAGATGCCTCCCTCACTGGTTGGGGCGCGGTCATGGACAGCCGCTTTGCGAGAGGTCTGTGGGAGACCCGGCATTCTTCCTGGCACATCAACTGCCTGTAAATGCTGGCGGTCTACAAAGCTCTGAGGAGCTTTTTCCTGGACCTCCGCGGCCACCATGTCCTGATACGCTCAGACAACACATCTGTAGTCGCGTATCTAAATCATCAGGGGGGTCTGAGGTCGCGCCCTCTATGCAGACTGGCACACCAGATCCTTCTGTGGTCCCAGGGGAAACTGTCGTCTCTCAGAGCGATGTATGTCCCCAGGGACCAAAATCAGGGAGCAGACGTCCCGTTGAGGCAGGGGCTGAGGCCCGGGGAGTGGCGACTCCACCCCGAGGTGGTGGAGGCCATGTGCGTGAGATTCGGCCCAGTGGAAGTGGATCTGTTCGCGTCTCAAGAGATGTCCCACTGTCCACTGTGGTTCTCTCTCAGGTATAAAATAAAAAATAAAAAAATAAAAAAAACATTATTCACTTGTTTCATCGTGTGTTAACTCTATATTTATCCAGTTGAAATTTGTAGAAATTAGATAAGTAGGCTACATTTATAACACAAAAATAACCAGTTAATGGCTTTGTGTCAGAACACACCAGGTATGAAGCTATGATTGGTTTTAACTTTTTTATTCTAACTTTAAAGCTAGATTATCCTTTGAAAAGTGTTATATTTATATTTTATATTTATATATATTTGGAAAAACTACCTTACACACGCTGTGTTTTCACCGAATGAGCCGTTGACCGTCCTTAATGGTGTCATTGTGTGAGGAACTGTTTGGAGAATTGCAACAGCTAATTCTTAAAACATTGCGTCAGGCATATTTATCATATTTTTACTTTATACTTGCTAGGAAAATGAATTGAAATTGAAACTTTGTAGACGTAAGAAAGTAAATTTTATAAAAGAAAAAGTACCAATTAATGACATTGTGTCAGAACACAACAAAAAATGTGTAATACAAATTGTATACACTAGGCCCTATTTGATTTTGGTAGGGAACACTGGAAACTAGATTCTTTTAGTTTAATCTTTGGTTTTAAGGGAAATTAAATATTCTCGGGATCCCCACTGACCCCTGAAGTTATGACTTCTGAAGACCTTAAGACGAGTACAATTAAATATCCACTCAAGACAACTTTACTTATGCTACATCATGGACCACAGAGGCTTTTGTGTGCTGATTTTCTGTAAACCCTAACTCTCAAAATAATGAATTGGTTGAGTAGGGCCAACTTAAATTCTACAAATTAGTTCAATCAAATTAACTTATGAGTATTAAGAACTTTCTTTTCTTTTGAGTTCACACAACTTACACATTTTAATTATATTGAATTGTTTAATTGTTTTGAGTTCTATGAACTTGTTTCTTTTAATTAGACAAACTTAAATTTAACTGAAACTGGGCTAGGACCTCTATTCCCCCGCATGCTTTGCCATGACACATAAAGGGGAGAGTAAATTCTAAAATAGTTTTGTACCTGATTAATGTTATAGTGGGAGATTTAGTAATGTTTAATGTTTTGTTTTGCTATAGTTTAGAAAAGTTTCTGGTATTTTGTTTTTTTTGGGGGGTTACCACCATTGTGACGAGTGGAGCATGAGCTTGGTTTGAGAACAGTGAATTAACCCTTTAAAATCTGAATCTACAATTGGTGATTTTCACATAATTTGTTTTTGACTGTAAAATTTTAAAACAATGTGCGCTCTTCAAGTGTAAGGTGTCATCTTTTTCAGAAAAAAGATGGCTTTCAATAAATTACAGCTATTGGCCATTAGTGTGTGTGTGTGTGTGTGTGGTGAGTTTGTAAATAGAATTTAAATAGACAAAAATAATATAAACTTCTTTATAAAAAAAAAATCTTTAAAAAAAATCTCGAACAAAAGAAACTAACACTTTAAAGTGGAACATCTAATTATGATGCATATATAGCCTACAAGTCCTTTTGTGACACTGGGTTGCACGGTTTTCATTTAGGATACTTTTTCATACACGCACGCATATACAGATACATACGCACGCCACAAATACATCATGCTGGTGTGTGTCGGTGGACAAAATACTGTTTGAATATCTTTGGATAAATAAGATTTAAGATGACTAAGCACAGTTTTTGCTTTAAAATTGTAAAGTGTTGAGCAGGTGCTATTATGTAAAATAATAGCTCGGGTAAAATTTATGCAAAATCATTTCTGGATGATTTTAAGGCAACGTCCATTTTCTGTCCCTAGCCTTTACAGAAATATCGCACTTGAAAAACACTTTAGGGTTACAATTTCTTTACATTTTAAAATAAAACAATATGTTATTTGAACAATTACGTCGTCTTGAGCCATCTATGTGGCAATATTTGATTTTTTATATTTGCAAGTAGTGGTCCCCTGGAGTTGTGTCACTGGCGTTACCGTTCAACAAAATCTAATATTTTAAAATAAAAATCATACTGATGACATTACTCGACTTCCTTCTTCCAAATTCATGAATATCTATGAAGAAAGGCCCATGGCCTCTTTTTAGTTATCAAAAACCTTCTCATTTATCTCATGATTTCATATGAAGCTTTAGTTTAACTCACTGGTATGACCCACTTTACTGTTAGGGGGATGTAAAAATAAAAATAAAAATAAACTAGAATACTTATGGAATAAACAACTTCATTTAGTTAGTATACCATGATTGACAAGATATGGTATTTTTCATGAAAATTATCACTGGTGTTACTGTCACTGTTGTCTCTTTTCTTATGGGAGAACCCCAGTGACACCGGTGACCCCCATTTATAGATAAACTTTATTCGAAGCTATTAATTTAGATTGTATGCCAAATGTAACAATTTAGTCTCATCTACACAACTAGATGTACCGCATGGCGGTACAAAATATGACCGCCGCTCAGGCCTGCACTGGCTTTCCACAAAAATAAATGACGTGGAGCAATTTGGCTGTATTGCGTGTTTATGTATATACCTAAAAAAAGTAGTAGTATGTGCATGTCTGTCTGTGTGTGTGTGTATGTGTGTGTGTTTGTGTATGTGTGTGTGTGTGTGTGTCTGTGCGTGTATGTATGCGTGCGTACATGTGTGTGCGCGTGTGTGTTTGTGTGTGTGTGTCTGTGCATGTGGATTTGTATGTGTGTGTATGGGTGTGTGTCTGTGCGTGTGGATGTCAGTGTGTGTGCATGCTTGCGTTTGTTTGTATTCCTTCATGTGTGTGTGTGACAGTATCATCCTAAACCAGCAACCCTTCGCTCAACACCACCATCTACAGGCCGGGAGTGGCCCCCGGGGACCAAACGAAATTTTTCCGTAAAAGTCTAGTGGGGCTACATGCCCACCAAATTTCATGTTCCCCGGTGTTCGGTGTCCCTGGTATCGTTGACGAAAAATTCAGTAGATGACAAAAAAAAAACAAAAAAAAACAATCCCTATATGACCGCTTTCGCTAGCTACGCTAGCGGCGGTCATAATTATGGTTGAAGAATAATGATCTTTGGTCTTATGTGTGTCATTGGTGATTCATTGTGTCATTGGTGTCACTGTCTTTTCTATCACGTTAAATAAAATGTCACATGATAATAATTTTACATCCATTTAATTCTGATGCACTCAAAGTTAAGATTTAAAGGATTGCATCATTACTTGATTTTAACAGGTTTTTCAAATATTTTCATTGAACACATGGTAGCGCAGATGAACTAACATCATTCAAGCATACTTTTAACAAACCTGATTAAAATAAATAAGACATAATCGCCTTATTTGTTGCACTATTATTATTTTCTGTAACTCTGACTACATGTGCTGAAAAATATAAATAATATTTCATAAAAACCTTTAATATTGCCAAAGAACTAAGGAAACACAAGCGTCAAAATGGTAGGCCTACATGCAGTCTTTAAATAAATGCACAAAATATAAAAACCATTAAGCTGTCATTTTTGTGTATTCATAAAGTCAAAGGGTGATCTATAATGTGTTTTAGTTTAAATGTTAGAAAAAGAAATCTGATCTTCAAAAGATGTCAGAATTGAGGTGTCATTTTTGGGTTTCATCTTTCTTTCACACGTTCTCCTAGAACAACAGGCTGGGGGACAGCTCACCCAGGAAGAAGACGATTTAGCTTATCAGCACAATCACTGGATAAGAGTAGGCTATATAAAATGTAACTTCCTGGCTCTTTTGTTTTGACCCCTGACTTTAATATGCTAATACATAGCAACTACGCCTAGAGGAAGGGGAGGGCCTGTGCCCCTGCCATGATGGAACCAATCTTCATTTTCAATTTAGCAAACGGAGAGCAAACATCTCTTCTGCTCAAGGATTCTAAATTCAAGGATATATGATTTTAACCAGAGACAAAAAGACCTCCTAATTTCACCGATGGTAAGTTCACTTCAACACCTTTAAACCTTAAAACACTTGATCATTTAACGTCTTATTTCAAACAAAACAACCTATTTTATGTTTTATCTATGTAAGGCAGTGTTTTGTTGTGTATTAGATTAAAATACTCATACTTGATCATTTAACAATTCAAATAATATGAACTATTATTCACTATTTTATGTTTTATCTATGTAACGCAGTGTTTTGTTGTGTATTAGATTAAAATACTTATACTTGATAATTTAACAATTCAATTAATATGAACTATTATTCACTATTAAAATACTTATACATGATAATTTAACATTTAAAATAATATGAACTATTATTCACTATTTTATGTTTTATCTATGTAAGGCAGTGTTTTTTTATATTTTATCTATGCAAGTCAGTGTTTTGTTGTGTATTAGATTAAAATACTTATACTTGATAATTTAAAATCTTGTTTCATATAATCTAAATAGTTTTATTTATGGATGTGACTGTGTAATCTGAACACAATTCACTCTGACATGTTTCTTCGGTGCAGAAAATTCCACGATCGGCTATTTATACACTCCTGAGAGACTATCAGAAAGAGATTTGTAATCTTAAAGCGACACTATGTAACTTTTCAACCTTCATAATATATTTCCAAGATCCTTGTGATGGTACATCGACTTACAATAGGTTGAATGACACGTCTGCCATAGCCTGACAGGGTCTGTATCGCTTTTACTGGCACTATGTAACTTCGGGGTTCGGGTAGTAACCAGAGCACAAAAAGAACTACAAAATTCGACTGCTTTACGGCATACGTCACTTCCCCCACCACTTCGTCAAATTTGGACGTGAGAGGCCAACCAGCATTTGTTTTCGGCTTTCGTGCGTATGTTTTTGTCATGGGGGTTGTTTACACCTGGCCACTTCATGCATTTTCTCAGATCGGATAGCTATCCGATCGTGAAAAGTCCAGGTTTATTTTTATTTTTAATAATAAGTGATAAGTGAAATCTGATGTAATATAATATAACCGACTACCACAGAAAGCATAATCATGTTCCTTTAAGGTAGAATGCGTTATTCATTTTCCATACCTTTCCGAATTCAGATGATGTGTTTACTGGCGCGAGGGCGGGACAACCTGTCACTCACATGAGATCGACCAATTGCAAACCACGACCATCCAGTCGATTCCTGATGGACAAAATCAAGTCCCGTCCTACCTTTTTATTCCTGTTTGAGATGCCATTTCACTTGGATACACGTAACAATAGGGAAGAAAACACTATCGTAACTTCCATTTCATGCTTACTTTCATATTTTTGTGGAAACTGTGACACATTTTTTTAATGATTTTTTGATGAATAGAAAGTTCAAAAGAACAGCATTTATTTGAAAGTAATTAGAAATAGTTGACATTTATTAAAAATAATAATTTTTAAACAATTTTAAAGATATCAAATATTATATTGCATAGCATAGGATATTTGTTGAAATATCACCATTAAATTATCAGAGAAGCACCTTTCAGCTTCATGACCTTATAATGCCAAATAAAACTGTAAGACTTCACCTGAAAACAAATATATATCTCAGAATTTGTTGATTTAGATGGATGATATGGTGGAAATAGATTTTTTCAATTTTATGAAACATGTTTTAGTTCCAAGTTTCCAAGTATATTCTGGCTCTATATTCCATCCTTCATGCAAAATTACAGTTCTCACAAAAATGTAAGATAATTTAAAACAGTAATAGCACATCTCTTCTCACTAAGCTGCATAAATTGAGGTATCATTCATATATGTTGCTGCATTCAAAGTTTAATATTTAAAGTTAGGAGTTTTTAATAGCTAGAGTAACACCAGTCAATATAAAATGATATAAAATATAAAGTAATATGTATATTTTATTATAAAAATGGTTTCTATCTAGTACAAATAACCTAGAAAGTGTGAAACGATCAAGATGTCACCTGTCATGTTGAACAACACAGAGTTACCGTGTGTGTTTGGAGCACAAAGGTTGATGATCTCATCTCATAAAGCCTATTTTTCTTCACATTAGCTTTTTTAGTGGACCTCTGTAGTAAATATACGCCCAGGAGCTATAAAATGAGAAAAATGTTTACCCCAAAATTTTATACATGCCAAATGCCTCAGTGACAAGCATTAAGAGCAGGAAATAGGGTAAAGGCCAAGCACTTCACGACAGCCAAATGACTTTACCATGGCTTTTTGCAGTAGGATAAACCCATTTGACAAACACAAAACTAAGTAATTACTATAAAAAACCCATCATACAAAATATCCACGAGTGCAGAAACAATATATCCTATACTGTTGTCTTTAAATCACATGTTGGCAGTGTGCACACCGTATGCTTCAGTTATTTGTTTACTACACTGTATGTCTGTTTGTAGTGGGTTGCACTTCCCTGTATTGTATGTGGATGTGTATTGCGTGTGTAGATGGTTGTTGGCTGGAGGTCATACAAGTTACAGAATTAACCCCCATTTTCTGATTTTAATATCACATCTGTGATACAAGTGATGATATTATCTTCAAACCTTTTTATGCTAGAGATTTTTACTTTAAAGTAGCCTACATTGACCTCATTAGTGAAAATATGTGTATTTAGTTTCTAACAGTGGTTGGTTATTTAATAGACTTCATACCCAAAGCATCTGAAACATCTTCAATAGACATTTACTCAAAGGCTGTTTTGATTGAAGGAACTGATTTTGATGAGTGTACAGCATCATCTGGTGGATAGACTGAGTTCAGCACCATCTAAAGCTGTGGTTTAAAACCACAAAACTGGTTTAACTGTCCACCTTTTTCCGAGATTATGGGAGGCACTTCCGGCTTGGGGAAGTTCCGCTCAATAAGACTGATAAACAAACAAACAAAACATTTAAAATCATAAGGTTGTGCTACGAATAATCCTTATCAGTAAGTTTAACAGTTTAAACAGTTTAAAATTTTGCTCATGTTCTATTTTCAGATGTCAGGTATTTAATGTGACAAAATATCTATGGCAAGATCTCATTTCAGTCGCTGCATTCTTTTCCTCCTGATTCTTTTCTCTTTTTCCTTTGTATTCTAAATGATTCGTTGAATTTAATCAAATTTTTTTATCGTAAGTGGTTGCACACAATTAATTTGAGCTACATTTAAACAAATGCATGAAGTTGAACTAAAATTGATTAAGTTCAACTTAATGCATTTGTTTAAATGTAGCTCAAATCAATTGTGTGCAACCACTTACGATATTTTTTTTTATTAAATTTAACTAATCATTTTTTTCAGTGTGTAACAGTAGAAATAACCTACTGCAAATTTGTGCTCTGCTCTTCCGATTTAATTTACGATATGTATCCCATAAATAATCACTGCAATGCACTAAGAATCTCTTGTTTTTCTACCAAAATCCTCACGTCTCCTTTCCAGGTTTGTTTTCACATGGATGCTTTAAAATGTAATTGCCCCCCTCTTTTCTCTTCTCATAGCAGTGTTTACTGGAATGTTTCTAAAGCAGGTAAATGCAATACTTGTTGTCTGTCAAAATGACAGAAATCATTTTGAAATATTATCACTCAACTTTCCAGTTAATGAACATTTTTGATTAAGGCAACTTACAATACAGACATACAGTAGCCTATTATTGCTATTTCCCCCACATTTAAGTAAAGTAAAATCAAAGCATATGTATCAAAAATAATTAATTATGTTGCATTCAAGTCATCTCATATAGATCGTATTTACGAGTTGAACGGACTTGAACGCCACCACAATGTTCTCTAAGCCCCGATCTTTACGAGTTGGGGGCGTGTCACTGAGAAAGGTATTAAAGGTATTTAGCAGTGATATTGTTAGGCTTTTCAATTTACAGCGCAGTAAGCTAATTGCTAGCACAGAATATGAAGGCATTATAATATAACAATGCAACATGTACCGATAAAGTTGGCAGTGGCTTTATAACTTAATTAAAAACATAAAAAAACAAAGTACACTAGGTGCACATTTCTTTGTTCTTCATTTTCTAGAAGAGTTTAAGAACCTTACTGTATTTTTGTATAAATAATTAAGAGAAAGTACTCCGCCATCTTACTCCGACGAAAGTGACTTGAACGCACATGCCGTCGTAAACACGACTTCCCACCTCGTACGTACGAACTTCCCAGGAGGACTTGAATGCATATTTAAACTTCTTCTAATTTGCCTGTCTGGATATGATTGCATCTGCCTCTACTCTTAAATTACATTTGTCTAACTAATTTCAAGGATTTAAGCATAAGCCTTAAGGCCAAAAGGTCTTGAGGATTATGAGAAATAAATTCAATCAAACTTTTGACTAGTACTGTATCTCTTCTAAAGGATAAAATTTGAGATAATTAATGTATGTCATACAGTTTATATCTGTTATGATATATTTATGACAAAATCAGTTCCCTTTCGTAAAGGGAACTCCCGCTGCATCGATACTCGATACTTTGGGGAATGCCCTCGGCATGACGCGTCTGAAGTCTGTAATGGAACTATTCCAATCTTGATTGGTGCTCGTCACTCGTGACGTTGCATGTGACGGTGATCCGGAAGCTATAAAAGGGCAACGGAACATAGCCGTATCAGCTTTCTGTCTTCAGCAAGCGTTCTGTGTGACTGTATTGTCTTATTTGGTGTTGTTTGTCTTTCTCAATATATATATGGCGAATATAGAGAAACGACTCAGGCGGTGTGCGTCCCCTTGCTCGCGCTATTTGAGCGAGGGTGACACGCACTCGTTTTGTGTTGTTTGTCTGGGAGTGGAGCATGCACGGGCAGTGCTCGAGGGCGCTGTCTGTGCAAACTGTTTTCAGCTATCTATGAGAGAGCTCCGCTCCCGTTTGAGCTTGTTCGATCAATCAGATCAGGCTCGCGTTTCCAGTGCATCAGGCCCCGCGTCTGTTGAGGCAGCGCGCCGCTTGTATGCATGGGATTCGCACGTGGAGCTGGCAGATAACACTGAGACGGTTGCGACCCTTTCTCAGTGTTTATTAACCAGCTCCACTGGTCTCGCGCACGGTTCGGAAGCCCGCGCTGCGGCTACTTCCGACCGTGTTAAAGACACAGCGTTTGATTTATCTGGCTCCGAGGGGTTAGATATTATCAACACTGAATCACATAAATATGGGGATTCGCCACCCCATATTCCCGTTATTGAGGAATTGCTGGAGGTTGTGACCAGGGCAGTGGTTAAATTAAACGTTGAATGGCCATATAATAAGCAGGAAGCGACTAAGAAAAATAAAATGGATGAGCGCTTCCTGCAGACCCAGTCACAATCTTTGTGTCAGAGCCTTCCCTTTTTCACTGATCTTCATACTGAGGTATCGAGATCGTGGGAAAATCCATGTTCATCTCAATTATTTTCCCCCCATGTATATATTTACTCATCTATTAGGGAATCTAATGAGAATGGTTATGGGGTGATGCCTCGGGTTGAGGAATATTTTGCGAAATATTTTCTCCCTGACGTTGCGTCACCCCTGATAGCTCAGACACTTCCCTCCAAATCTCGTACATCGAATTTGTTAGGGAAAGCTTATATGGCGGTGGGTCGAGCCGGTGCATGCCTACACACGATGGGGTTATTACAGGCATACCAGGCTGACCTCCTCAAAGAGGTGGATGATAACTGGGAGGTCTCACTCAACGGTATTACTGAATTTCGTAGAGTAGCTGACTTATCTCTCCGTATTATTAAGGAGACGGCTCGTGCAATTGGCCGTTCTATGGCAGCAATAGTCGTCACAGAGAGACATTTATGGCTTAATCGCTTGGGGATCGAGGAGAAGGACAGGGCTTTCCTTCTCGATGCCCCCCTTTCACCTTCTGGCCTCTTTGGCGACGCGGCGAGAACCGTTGTCGAAAGGTTTCAGGAGGCAGAGCGACAATCAGCTATCCCCAGTTGTCAATCTAGGTCTCATGGGGTTGCTGCCAGGGGGCAGCCTCAGGGGACAGCCGCCAGTTCAACATATTTTGAGAAGGTTTCCTCTCGTGCCCCCCCGTATAAGGCTTGGGGCCAGAAGAGACATTCTCGTATGAAGCCCTCTATATCGAGGACAGGTCTGAGGACTGTCTCTCGGGCTAAGATGGCTTCAACTAAGAGGTCTTGTCGTAACACGCAGACCCTTATGGCCGTTCCCCCAGGAGAGCGAGTACAGGAGTCTCGCCCCCTTATACAGCCCTTAGGAAATCGATGTTTACTTCCCGCCGCCGATGGCGCTTCGGGACACATCGGCTTCCAGCGAACACAAATCGCAGTATCTGCCCGGAAACGTTGCGGCCCTGTCGAGTTCGCCGCCTCTCAGGAGGTCTGTAGAGAGCATATTTCGGTTAGTTCCTGCCAGTTAGCTGCTTCAGGTCACCGAAACCATTTGAACATTTTTAGCCAAGGCCAGTCTCGAGGGACTGGTCCCCATAATAGCATATTTAGACACCCCGAGGGGTCTTCAAAATATAGCCTGGAGGGTCCTGCTTACAGCGGAGCTAATATAAAAATATTATCTACTAAGGGTGGTTCACATGTCTGCCAGCCCCGAGCAGGGTTGGTTCTTGGAACAGGAAGTCAAGTCTCTCTTAACAAAGGAAACCTCAAGGTGAGCTCTTCCTCGGTTTCGGGAGCCCGGGTTCTACAGCCGGTACTTCATAGTTCCTGTGAGGGAAGGGGAGTAAGGCCTTGTTTCGGATCTCAGGGTAATGGATCAACCTCCGAGGGGGTTCAGATTCAAGATTCCGACTGTCAGTCAGACCAGCTCCGAGGACTGGTCTGTCGTGATAGATCCACAAGGCCCTTAACTCCTCATTCCCTTCTAACCCCATCACGGGAAGTTTCCGAGATCTGCTTTTGGGGGAAAAGCACATCAGTTCCGGATTCTTCCATTCGGCCTAGTATTGTATCCCCGCACCTCCTCGGAATGCATGGTCACTGTCCTAGCTCCATGGAGTCTTCAGGGCATCCTCATTCCTGTCCATTGACTACTAGAGCACACGGTTCAACACCGAGGTGTTGTTTCGAGTCTCGTGAGGTGCTAGGGAATATGGCTCAGAGTCTAGGAAAAATCACCAGTGCCTCTTCAGAGAAACCGATTCCTGGGGGCGGTGTAGGTTATAGTCATGATGCAGGCACAATTGTCTCCAGCTCAGACACTCATCTTCCTTACCATAGTGTAACGACTATGGCTCGATGGGTAAAAAAGTGACTTTTAATTTATATACTAATTAAAAGTGAAAACACTTTCTAAGTCCCACAGACTTGGAAAACTCTGTAACTGAACCCCCGTTTACGACTCGCTCCCCCCCTCTCGACAGTGTGAGCTTCAAAGACATTACTGACATTCCGATCTCAACAGAAAACCCGCTCTGAACACACACACACGTACACACACACACACACACACACACACACGAAAGCCACTAAAGTGCAACGTCATGTAGAAATATGGCTCTTGAATGTATACCTTCCGATATGTATGTGTGTGATTAGCTTTGCCTTATAATAGAGGTGTGTTTTGCTAGAGTAAAATCTTTAATTCTGAAGATTCATTGAAAGAATATTCACTCCATAGTGTTGTAACCCTAACTCAGACCATAAAACTTTACGACCCAAGCCTCAAAGGCATTCCAGAACACACACACACACACACACACACACACACACACACACACACACACACTCTGGAACTTTGGAAACAGATATTCTTCCACATAACAAGCCACTGAATGTTGATATGTATTCCTATGTTTCTCAAAGTGTCGTCATTTGCCATAACGGAAACACTGACAATTTTATTGTGTGCTTAATCAAGCTTTATTTGTGTGTAATGAGGCATATGAACGTAATGTTATGTGTGTCCAATATCTACCTGTAATTCTTGGTATCTGTCTGACCGCCCTGTTTTAATTCAACCAGTCCCGCACATAGTATTACAGTAAGATGTATTGTTCCAGGTGTACAATCTTAAGAAGAAATATGAATTCTTTCTCTCATAAGACATATGGTGAAAGTAGGCGTTTTCTTCTTCACACAAAGAGAATTTTCCCGCTTCAGAAAAGACAATCTGATTCGCTGTCGTTCCAAGAGGGGGCGTAACCAGATGTCTGATAAAACGGCAGAAGCCCCCTCATCTCGCTCTCTTCTCTCTCATCCTTCCTCTCAACTCATCCAACTTCTCTGGACCCTCCTCCCCGGCGCAGCGTTTCTCCAAGGAACAGCTGAAGGAGGCCCTGGCCTTCTCCATCGAACGAACCCATGTTCGAGTCGTAGCTGCCGGTCGTTGCAACTAAGATTTCCAGCCTCTCCCATCCCGGGAGACGAATCTGAACTTTTCCGGTAACGTTAAATTCAAGTGAGCCTTTACATCGTTTTTCGAAACGACCCAGAAGAAGAAGCTAGACGCAAACCAGCCGGACACGCGCACGCGCGTCCCCCTTTTCAGCATCACACTGAAAGAGTACCACATCTCGCAAGTATATTGATTCCTATAAAAGCTGTTCCAGGTGTCTAGGTCTTAGGTCTGTGATTTAAGTTACCCTCTATCTTCCCTCTATATCTTTCTTTCTTTCTTTCATTCCATTTTCATTCCGATCACGCTATGTTTATGTTTTTGTTCGGTTAAATGTTTATTCGTTGTGTGCATTTTTACGTACGTTTATGTTTGTAGTTTATATAATCTCTAGTGTGTGCCATTTTATTAATAAACCCATTTATACTTTTAACTGGCTCTGTGTTTGAAAACCCACTTTTTATAAAGTCAATGAAACAAAAGATCTATAAAGCTACAGGCTCTATATTATAAAACTACTTTGAATAGTTTTAATTTATAAACCCAAAGAGGTTTTGTCTTCGTGGCCAGAAGACAAACTGTCTTGGAGTTTTGTAAACAGGAATGCTTCTTCTTAACTGTAATGATCAGACAGTACAGAACGAGGCATTTCCTATAATTGATAAGGTAAATGCATATGCGATTTATGAATTATGACCATGCGTTATAAATATTAATATTGCCAAAATTCCCTATATTCTTGAGCTAATTCGCATTAACCCAGAGGCATTTACGCTACATTTATTATGGTGGAGAATGCGGGCAGTTTCAAACTTCATTTTTTGTGGGCAAATTCAGTTTCAGTTGAATGTGTATTATTGGTATTAATAATTGTAGGCTATACGCGCGTTTTGAATTGTGAGATAAGTCGCCAAGGCGAACTCACCCAGCTGATCGCGGGCACAAAAGCCAGCCCAGCTCTGCTAAAACTGCAGTTCATGACATTACATCTGTCTCTGTAAAGACGAAGCAAAACTCTTTGCAGTTGATACATGTAACATGATTTAAACCGACTAAATGAAGACGAAGGATCTCTTTTAGGACGAAGACGTAAATCTGATAGTTTTCAGTCGTAATAGGCCTTATGATATACAATACGTTAACGATAAAGCTCCTGGTCAGAAATTGGCCTCGCGATCCAATTTCGTAAACCTACGCAAAAATCATAAAAGTGCTATTTTGATTAATGCTTATGGGAGATGAGCAGATGATAAGTCCTGCTCACAGCTGTTCTGATGCCTGGTGTGCTCACAGCTTAAGTAAATAGATGTTCAATCCCTGTTTGCTCACAGTTTCTAGTGATTAAAACACGAAGTTTTAATACCTGTTTTTATGTAAACCGTTTTATATCTGTGTAATTGGAGACCAGTTTTATGAATTAAGAAAAGATGATAATCCCTGTTCTTATTCTAAAACCGTCTCAATGTGTAATGTATAATGTGTAATTCCTGTTAGTCACATGTTGTGAAACTCGCGTCAGTCTTCCGCATGCAACAGAAGCGCAAAACACCACGTGATTCCAAAAAAAAAAATCTGCTGAATTACGCCACTGACCGACACTAGAGGGCAGCCTCTAGGTCTGGGGCAGTTCTCAAATTACGCGCCCCCAACCGACGTCATCCTGCGTGAGCGTCGCCTCCCACTGACGTCAGCCTGCGCGAGCGCAACTACGCCATCTCGTGGCGTTCTAAGATAATACCTGCTTTCAATTTCTTTTTCTCTCTGCATTCATTTTCTCTCTCAAATACTTAACTGCATTCAAGCTTAGCTTATGCTGATATTATTTGGAGTTAGACAATTCCTTTTTCTGTTTTTGACTGTCACACTTTAAGTTAAGTTCCAAAAAAAAAAGGGGGAAACTTTTCGAATTAAAAACTTAGATTCGATTCACTCAGTTCATTGATAAGGTCCACCTAGGAAGAAGCACGCCACCGTGTGGCGATCTTGGGTCGACTTATCAATATCTGTTTAACCCCCAGCCTGCAACTGAAGTGTCTCATTGCCACCCTTTTCGTTTGATTATTTTTTTATAATCAATACTAATAACCTCAGTGTTATTGTAAGGATTATAGGAAGTCATTCTGAATTTCAGTTTTGATTATTTTTAGTATTGATACATCACTGTTATCATTCTGATTTTCTTTCCTTCCTTATTATTATTATTTTGGACCTCTCCTTGCATGCTTATTTGAATTTTAATTTAAACTAGTTTGAATTTTAATTTAAATTGTGTTCACTAACAACCAGGTGGACCACGGAGAAGGAATACGCCCCTTTCCCTTGTGGCACAAACCCACTGCAGGGCCTATCCCTCTGCCTGCGTCCCAAGCCTGTGGTGTTTATTTTAATTTTATTTCATTGATAATTTTTTTTTTTTCTCTTTCCCCAGCCTTTTCAAAGGGGGGGTAGGTTATTCTGATAATTACAACCAATTATCGTAAATTCCTTTGCATTGTATCATTATTTTAGTAAAGCCTTTGCCTCTGACCCCTGCATACATATTTACTCAATTTGATGAAAACAGAAAGCCTTAATTCACTTTAAGTCTAACCTCTCAATCCCTTATTGTGTATCTATTGGCAGGACCCAGTCAGTGCACTGTGGTAATCCAAAAGTCATCCCTGGTGGTTTCCGGTGGGCGGGATCATCTGTCTGGCGTTACTGACACTGCGCCCTGTCTGGTGTTGGGACTGTCGGAGAGTCTGACCGCGCCCGCTGGTTTCCACCTGGATGACCTCTATTCACCCCAGGTAAACTAAAATTTGATAGAACCCATCCACTTATTAGGAACCACAGAATACCAGCTATTCCTTCGGGTGTATTTTAAGTGCTTGGACTCACCTTTCTCTCTCTAAGACACACCTTCTTTCGAGGTCCTGTCCCGATAACCCACGCATCTCCTGGCCCGATCAGGAACTCTCGCAGTGTTAATAAGGCTTAGGCCTCTTTATTTTATTTTATTTTATCTTATTTGATTTATTTTCCTTAAATAACGCTCCCCGTGTTATTGTTTGTGACATTTCATTGCAGACCAATTCACTTCCTTGTGTTGTGTTTCCCTCTGATCTTCCCTACCTTCAACCTTGTCTCTTTCTCCACTCTGTTGTGATTTGTTTCTTTCATTTCACTTAGACACAGAACCTAAGAGAGACCCCAGGAAAAGCTGAATAATAGAGTGACGATCAAAGCGGGCGTCGCTAGACGACCCCCCCCAGGCTACCGCCTGTCCAAATTTCTATTGTGGGTTTCATCCATACCCACGAAATTGGCTCCGCTAACTGTTGACATCAGTTAGCCCCGAAATTCTCATAAACGGCATAGCCCGTATGAGTATAGCTCATTAGCCCTAAAACAAACTTGCATTGTGTCTCTTTGTGTGTGTGCTGTGCTTCTCTCACCACAGTAAGCAGAGATGTCGAGCTAACCCAGAAGTACGACCACGAGCAGCTGGCCAAAATCTTCGGAAAATCGCACTCAACCTCGTCACCAAGGCCCGGGCCAGCGAAAGGCTCAGCCTCGATATGGAACAGAAGGCAGCCGCACTACAGCTCCAGGCCACAGAAGCCCGGAAGGACCGAGCCCACACACAGAGTCGGCTAGACCAGCTAATCTTCCTGACCGAGGAAGAGGACGAGACGGACACAACGCTACAACAGGAAGTTGAAAGACTTCAAAATGCCCTGGACGATCTTCGTCGGCACACAGACCTTACCACAGAGAATCAACACCGTTCCAGGCCAGCAGATGGCAGCACGACGGTGACGGTGCTCATCCAAAGCATCGGACCGAGCGCTCGGAAAGATTCTGGAACCAGCACCACCCGCCGTCCAGAACTCCAAGCCCAGACCGTCGAACCTGTAACCACTCTCTCCAGAACACTGGTGAGCCCGAGTCTTCTTACATCACAGATGAAGACAGTGCAGCCACGTCTGACACAGACACAGAAAACGAACACTGACACCTACTGCTTCAAGGTCCTGACTGACCTGCAGTTGAGTAACCAAACCAATGTCTGCGCCACATACAGACAACCCACCCACCCACCCTAACCATTGCAGTGATTACACAGCACAAACGAACTTTACCAACTACACTGCACGCCTCAGAGCCGCTAAAACGCTACCTCCGCTGTGTACAAAGAAAGTCATGCGGGCCTCTGATGAACAGACTTTTCCTCTGCCACCACTTACCCCTCCACCACCCTCGCAGGCCATCCGAGCTCACTGACAACCAGTGCCTCAGACAGCTGTCTGCCACCACGCACATGTTGCGTTCACAAGACTTCAATACGCATTGTGCACCTGTTGCCATCACAGCGCCACAGCTCGTAAAGCCACAAAGCACAAGGGGGGGGGCCAGGCGTAACAATGACGCCACATGTGCCAAAAAGCCATGCATGGGACATCAAAGCATGTGGCATACCAACCTCAGCGAACCAAAAAGACTGTCCTAAACCAACTAAGGACCTCCATCGCTGGAATTTTTTTTTTTTTCTCCTTCTCTCTCTCTCTCTCCCTATCGCCTCTAACAGGATGCAGGCCGCAGTGGTTCGCGAGAAAGCAGCCACACTCACCAGGTCTGGCATCCGGCATCGCACGGAGAGAGCAACCCTGAGTCCTGAACACCAAGGCAGGACTCGCACTCAACACAGTCCCTCCAAGCATGGGCAACCGCCCAGCCTGAACACCTCACCTGTGTCCATACCTGGACCGCAGCTGACGCTGCGCTGTGTACCTCCACAGCAACCGACCACGCCCTGACTCCCGTCTTGGCTTTCACCCTGTACCAGACCCTACCAAATGTGAGCAACCACAGCAAAGCTCACAAAGCCGTGTCTGGTGGTCTCCTATGGAACCGCAAAAAGGGGGTCCCGATCCGGGGCTCGCCTAAACCTCATTTGACCTGAGTCCTCAGTCATCAGCCGCTTGCCATCGACCATTGCGCTAATTTGTTGTTCGATAAAGTCCTTCCGAGGTCTTTATCTAACAAAAAGGGGGATATGTAACGACTATGGCTCGATGGGTAAAAAAGTGACTTTTAATTTATATACTAATTAAAAGTGAAAACACTTTCTAAGTCCCACAGACTTGGAAAACTCTGTAACTGAACCCCCGTTTACGACTCGCTCCCCCCCTCTCGACAGTGTGAGCTTCAAAGACATTACTGACATTCCGATCTCAACAGAAAACCCGCTCTGAACACACACACACGTACACACACACACACACACACACACACACACGAAAGCCACTAAAGTGCAACGTCATGTAGAAATATGGCTCTTGAATGTATACCTTCCGATATGTATGTGTGTGATTAGCTTTGCCTTATAATAGAGGTGTGTTTTGCTAGAGTAAAATCTTTAATTCTGAAGATTCATTGAAAGAATATTCACTCCATAGTGTTGTAACCCTAACTCAGACCATAAAACTTTACGACCCAAGCCTCAAAGGCATTCCAGAACACACACACACACACACACACACTCTGGAACTTTGGAAACAGATATTCTTCCACATAACAAGCCACTGAATGTTGATATGTATTCCTATGTTTCTCAAAGTGTCGTCATTTGCCATAACGGAAACACTGACAATTTTATTGTGTGCTTAATCAAGCTTTATTTGTGTGTAATGAGGCATATGAACGTAATGTTATGTGTGTCCAATATCTACCTGTAATTCTTGGTATCTGTCTGACCGCCCTGTTTTAATTCAACCAGTCCCGCACATAGTATTACAGTAAGATGTATTGTTCCAGTTGTACAATCTTAAGAAGAAATATGAATTCTTTCTCTCATAAGACATATGGTGAAAGTAGGCGTTTTCTTCTTCACACAAAGAGAATTTTCCCGCTTCAGAAAAGACAATCTGATTCGCTGTCGTTCCAAGAGGGGGCGTAACCAGATGTCTGATAAAACGGCAGAAGCCCCCTCATCTCGCTCTCTTCTCTCTCATCCTTCCTCTCAACTCATCCAACTTCTCTGGACCCTCCTCCCCGGCGCAGCGTTTCTCCAAGGAACAGCTGAAGGAGGCCCTGGCCTTCTCCATCGAACGAACCCATGTTCGAGTCGTAGCTGCCGGTCGTTGCAACTAAGATTTCCAGCCTCTCCCATCCCGGGAGACGAATCTGAACTTTTCCGGTAACGTTAAATTCAAGTGAGCCTTTACATCGTTTTTCGAAACGACCCAGAAGAAGAAGCTAGACGCAAACCAGCCGGACACGCGCACGCGCGTCCCCCTTTTCAGCATCACACTGAAAGAGTACCACATCTCGCAAGTATATTGATTCCTATAAAAGCTGTTCCAGGTGTCTAGGTCTTAGGTCTGTGATTTAAGTTACCCTCTATCTTCCCTCTATATCTTTCTTTCTTTCTTTCATTCCATTTTCATTCCGATCACGCTATGTTTATGTTTTTGTTCGGTTAAATGTTTATTCGTTGTGTGCATTTTTACGTACGTTTATGTTTGTAGTTTATATAATCTCTAGTGTGTGCCATTTTATTAATAAACCCATTTATACTTTTAACTGGCTCTGTGTTTGAAAACCCACTTTTTATAAAGTCAATGAAACAAAAGATCTATAAAGCTACAGGCTCTATATTATAAAACTACTTTGAATAGTTTTAATTTATAAACCCAAAGAGGTTTTGTCTTCGTGGCCAGAAGACAAACTGTCTTGGAGTTTTGTAAACAGGAATGCTTCTTCTTAACTGTAATGATCAGACAGTACAGAACGAGGCATTTCCTATAATTGATAAGGTAAATGCATATGCGATTTATGAATTATGACCATGCGTTATAAATATTAATATTGCCAAAATTCCCTATATTCTTGAGCTAATTCGCATTAACCCAGAGGCATTTACGCTACAATAGTCATGAATATCAAGCTAGGCCAGGCCACCACTACGTGACCTTATTAAAGAGTGGGCTCGCTGGCAGCAGTGTTCAACATACTATTCTTTGGCCTGCTGTACATGGGGGCCCTGTAGTAGTGGCTCAGGACCAATGGGTTTTCCCCGAGAGGGAACCCACTCCGCATGACCAGAGTTACGCGCACATGCCCTCGTTTTCTGATCATGGGGAGGAAGTTATGGTTCCTGCTCCTAGTACCTGTGTTGGAAACACAAGGTCTGAGGAAACTTCAGAGAGACCATTAGGTTCTATTTTTGACAGACACTATGTCGATGGTCTCTCTGATCAAAGAGGGGGCAGTCATCCTGTCGAGGCAGGGGCTGCAGCCCGGGGATTTCGAACTCCACCCCAAGTTGGCTTTAGCCGGGATGGAGGTCGGTTTGTCAGAGGTGCTCCTGTTTCCCCTTTATGTGGACGGCCACCTTCTGCGCCACCTCTCCCATGCTCTTCCAGCTCTGCTGGGTTTGGATATCATGATACAGACATGGTTGAGGCCATGTCTGTGTATACTTTCCCCGATTGTTCTGCCCCCGGGGGTTCTAGAGTACAAGAGGGTTCAGCAGTACGGGATCAGCTTACTCTTAGTGGCCCTGTACTGACAGGCCCAAATATGGCTTCCAAACATCTGGGCCCTTCTGGCAGGCCTTCCGCGGTGAATCCGGATCAGGATGGTCCTCCCTCTTCAGCCCAAGTTCATGATATTTCACCCTTGGCGGTAGCCCAGGAAGCTACTGGATTGGCCCCTGAGGGGGACCAATTCATAAATTCTGGTCTCTCAACCGAGGTTGTTGAGACCATTGTAAACTCTAGAGCCCCCTCCACGAGGAAACTTTATGCATTTAAATGGAAAATTTTTATTTTATGGTGCAGAGAACATCAGTTGGACCCAGTTAACTGCCCAGTGGCTTCAGTACTGGAGTTCCTCCAGAATCGTTTCTCTGACGGGCTCTCCCCGTCCACGCTTAAGGTCTATGTGGCGGCTATATCAGCCTTCCACACGCCTTTAGGGGTGGGCACGCTGGGGACACACCCACTCATAATTCGTTTCCTTCGTGGAGCCAGGAGGATGAGGCCTGCTATCCAGCCTAGGGTCCCCACGTGGGACCTGGCAGTGGTCCTCGAAGGTTTATCCCTGGCACCCTTCGAACCCCTGGATAAGGTGTCTGAGAAATTTTTATCCTTTAAGGTAGCCTTCCTGCTCGCTATTACTTCCCTGAAACGAGTTGGCAACCTGCAGGCGCTATCTGTGGCTCCCTCTTGCCTCGAGTTCTCTCCTGGCAGAGTGAGAGCCATTCTCCACCCTAGACCTGGCTACGTGCCTAAGGTGCCCACAAATGTGGCACGGTCTATAATCCTTCCGGCCTTTCATCCTCCACCGCATGTGTCAGCTGATCAAGCTAAGTTACACTTGTTATGCCCGGTCCGAGCTCTTGAGGCCTATGTACATAGGACCTCGGGCTGGAGGAAGTCGGACCAGCTGTTTGTGTGTTTTGGGTTATCCAAGAAGGGCTCCCCGGTCTCCAAGCAGACTATTAGCAAGTGGATAGTAGAGGCTATTTCTTCAGCTTACGAGGTGCGCAATCTGCCTTCACCTCTCCTGATAAAAGCTCACTCAACCAGAGGAGTGGCATCCTCTAGAGCCTTGCTAGCAGGGGTTTCTCTTCAAGAGGTCTGTGATGCCGCTGGCTGGGCCTCCCCACACACCTTCATCAAACATTACAGTCTGGATCTGTCCTCTACACCAGGTTCACAAGTTCTCATGTCTTGAGTGTGCCAGATTGCTTCACACCAGGGCAGGGTCTCTCAGTGTGGCGGCGTGGGTATTTGTTCCCCAAAGTATCGAGTATCGATGCAGCGGGAGTTCCCTTTACGAAAGGGAACGTCTCGGGTTACGTATGTAACCCTCGTTCCCTGAGTAGGGAACGAGACGCTGCATCTCTCGGCCACACTTTTCGTGCTCCTGAGAACGACTTGCTTCGACCCTTTAAAAGCTGATACGGCTATGTTCCGTTGCCCTTTTATAGCTTCCGGATCACCGTCACATGCAACGTCACGAGTGACGAGCACCAATCAAGATTGGAATAGTTCCATTACAGACTTCAGACGCGTCATGCCGAGGGCATTCCCCAAAGTATCGAGTATCGATGCAGCGTCTCGTTCCCTACTCAGGGAACGAGGGTTACATACGTAACCCGAGACGTTTTGCTTTGTGGTTTATAACAGGTGTAAAAGACTTCATGTTGTTGTTTAGAGCTCACGTCTTGCATGAATTCTGCTGTAATCAGGTTTTATAGATGTTCTAGTGGTGAACAGGTAATTTCAGCAACACAATCACTGTCAGTAAGACATTATGTATCAATAAACAGCATATTTAAAGTCACTTGTGCAAAAGTGAGCATTTAAACACCACACATTTCAAATCCATGCATATAAATAACCATCCCAAATGTGTTCAGTGAAGTTCAGGTCAGTCCAATAAATGCATGCATGATTTTTTCTGCATCTGTGTGTAGTGAGTGAAACTTAAATAAGCAAATTAGAAGGTGAAGTCTTCATCCTTTTGACGAACCATTCTTTCAGCCGTTTGCACCGTAAGACAATGTAGAATTAAAGAAGCTGTCAAAACCATTCACATGCATAAAATAACAATCACTGGATTTTTTACCTTATTCCCAGTTTTATTGTTTTTGTTTTTTTGGTACAATATTTCACAATATTACTTTTTAGGCTCTA
Source organism: Leuciscus idus (assembly GCA_021554675.1). NCBI lineage: Eukaryota > Metazoa > Chordata > Actinopteri > Cypriniformes > Leuciscidae > Leuciscus > Leuciscus idus. The sequence continues at coordinate 44,477,519 of CM038626.1, read as the reverse complement.
TTTTTGATCAAACAAATGCAGCCTTGGTGAACATAAGAATATAAGAAAAAAAGAAGAACATAAGATGAAGAAAAAAATCCCAAACCAGAAACCTTTAAATGATAGTGTATGCTATTTTGCAATCAATTTAATCTTAATCATAAAGCTATAAGTCTGAAACAAGAAACTAGTACAAAAGGTCATCAGAATACTCTTAATTACTCTGGTCATTTGCTTGAGCATCAGCTGGATGTTTTCTTGAACAAGGGTTGAACAGCTTGTAGGGAGTTCATTTTTTCAGAAATTCACTGAGGTGACAGTCAGCGATTTTCTACAGAAAAAGAAAAATGAACAGAAAACAATTTAGAAAAAAGTACAACATTCATGGATCTTGTTAGTACAGTATATATATATATATATATATATATATATATAAAGTATATACGTGTTCATATCCTGTTATATTCAAATAATGAAAATAATAACTTAAGTTTTTATTGTATAAAGTTTTAGAATTTTGAATACCCTGTCTCCAAACACGCAGGGGCAGGGTATATCATCAGGATTTGCAGGGTCAGAATTTTGTTCAAGATATTTAGATTGTTTAGTCTTTATCACTTCATGGAATGTTGTAGTAAAGTCAACCTGTTAATAGAAAAACAAATACACACATTTGTCATGTTTACTTTGCGGCTGTAATGAGATCAGAATGTTAACCTTCAAATGCAATTTGCAGTTTAAAGTTCACTGACAGAAAACACATACCGTGTTAAGGTACTTCAACCAATGACTTGAGAATTTATCAGAGAGGAAGACGCCCCTCGGTCCATCGTAATCAGAGGGAGTGGTTTCGACATATTCGTGACATGAAGCCAATGCAAAGACTGGGTGACAGAAAATGGACTATGGTTATACACTCAACTTTCAAATAAAAACTGACTCTGGTTACAAATAAGGCAGGACCATTAGTTGTGGTTTTCATATAGCATCTTACCGTTCATAACCTTGGGAAGTCCTTTGAACATTGTTGCAGAGTAATCGCTGTCCATGTATATCACCATCTGCAGCACATACACATGATGAGGAAATAGTGAGATATTTAAAAATACAGCCGACTCATTCCCTTTACTTAAGCAGTTTTATATCACTACAGGTTGTTGTTGCCCCTTTTAAAAGCTTGCAGTATCAGTTGTGAAAGTAGTAGGTCTACTAATGTGACTTTAGGGTAAGCTGGACCTGCTAGAAATAGAAGAGTAGGAAAAAGAATCGCAAGGTCTGAATTTAAGATTAGGATTTGTTAAGTAAGGAAGGTGGAAGAGGGTCAAATTTGTCACATTTGGCAGCAAATTATTAATTAAATTATTATTAATTCTCTCTCTCTCTCTCTCTCTCTCTCTCTCTCTCTCTCTCTCTCCCTCTATATATATATATATATATATATATATAGGCTATATATATATATATATATATATATATATATATACACACACACTACCGTTCAAAAGTTTGGGGTCAGTACGATTTTCTTATGTTTTTAATAGAAGTCTCTTCTGCTCACCAAAGCTGCATTTATTTGATAAAAAAACAATAAATAAAACAATGTTTTCTATTTTAATATATTTTAAACTGTAATTTATTCCTGTGATCAAAGCTGAATATTCAGCATCATTACTCCAGTCTTCAGTGTCACATGATCATTCAGAAATCATTCTAATATGATTTGATGCTCAAGAAACATTCATTATTATTATCAATGTTGATAACAGTTGTGTAATTTTTTTTTTTCAAAATTATTTGATGAATAGAAAGTTCAAAAGAACAGCATGTTCATAACTGTTTTCAACATTGATACTAATCATAAATGTTTCTTGAGCATCAAATCATCATATTAGAATGATTTCTGAAGGATGACACTGAAGACTGGAGTAATGATGCTGAAAATTCAGCTTTGATCACAGGAATAAATTACACTTAACTAGATATTCACATAGAAAACAGCTGTTTTAAATTGGAATAATATTTCACAATATGACTGTTTTTGTTTGTATTTTTAATCAAATAAATGCAGCCTTGGTGAGCAGAAGATACTTCTTTTAAAAATATTACAAATCTTACTGACCCCAAACTTTTGAACGGTATATATATATATATATATATATATATATATATATATAATATATATATATATATATAATATATATATATATATATATAATATATATATATATATATATACTGTAATTCAAAAGTTTTGGATTGGTAAGATTTTTATTGTTTTTAAAAGAAGTATCTTCTGCTCACCAAGGCTGCATTTATTTGATTAAAAATACAAAGAAATTGTAATATTGTAACATTTGAACGATTTTGTTCAAAACGATATTGTAACATTTGAATAAATTGATATGGCAATGTAAAATAATTGTTTTCTATTTTAATATATTTTAAGATGTAATTTATTCCTGTGATCAAAGATGAATTATCAGCATCATTACTCCAGTCTTCAGTGTCACATGATCCTTCAGAAATCATTCTAATATGCAGATTTGATGCTCAAAAAACATTCATTATTATTATCAATATTGAAAACAGTTGTGTACATTTTTTTTTAGGATTCTTTGATGAATAGAATAAATTTTGATTTCACAGGAATAAATTACACTTTATTAGCCTATATATTCACATAGAAAGCAGCTTTTTTAAATTGTAATAATATTTCACAATATTACTGTTTTTTATTTTATTAATCCTTTTTTATGTTAAAAAACATTAAACATCTTACCGATCAAAAACATTTGAACTGCATTGTGTGTGTGTGTGTGTGTGTGTGTGTGTGTGTGTGTGTGTGTGTGTATATACTATAATAAAATCATGTTTATAGTACATAAAAATCATGTGAACATTACTGAATACATACCTTTGAAAATTTTCTTTTTTCATGCATGTTCTGGAGCGTTTCAATGAGTTTATGAGGATGAAGCTGTCATAAAACACACTGAATTAATGGTCTAGAAGTCAGCAGGTTTTCAGGTTAAACACAACAGTTCCTATGTCCTTATCCATGTATTTACATGCAAAATCTTGAATTAATCGTTTTATTCCCTGAATTTACCATTCCTTCTGCGTAAATAAAGTCATTTTTGAGATGATCACTTATAAACAACCATTAAAATTTAATAAAATTGTTGTACGTTTTGTCAATTCTGTATCCATTATAAATGCAATACTAGTTCTTGCTTTTAACTATACAGATTCGTATTATTATTATATTTTTTCATGTTCATATAAAAGATTCCTTAACATCCTTAACAAAACTTCTTCGAAATTTTGTGGGCAGAATTTCTTTCCCATTGGAATCCGTGCGATTGGGAGTTTTGCATGAGGGTGAAAATGTTCCCCATAGATTTTGCTCATATTCAAGTTTGTAGACAGAAAACTGCTTGGTTTAAAAGAGAATTATTTGAGATCTGTGAGCTTCATACATTGCTCCACTCTTGAGAGTAGACAATTGGCATTTTTATATTGTTATAAAATAAATAAATCATTATCATTATAAATATACCGTACATGTCCATTCTGATAATCTCTTGAATCTTTTTATACTTACTGTTTTCTCAAGAAACTGAAACGCGTTTTCTTTTCCCACACCGCACATGTAGACGTAGATGTTGTCATCGGGTCCACTGCATTAAATGAATATAATAATGGTACTTAATTTTAGCTGCAAATTCACATTAGCTGCAAGCAGCAATTACAGGGCCAATCACTGAAGCGGCAGATCTGTTACAGTTATTTCATTGTACAGAGCATCCCTGGTGATAATTGTAGGCAAAGTTGTTTCCCAAATCCACATGTAGAAATATTTATAACGTGAAACAATTGCTTTTTGTCCAGTTGGTGGTGCGGTCACCGAATTAAGATCGGTAAGTGATATCAGATTCAAAGCTACATCTCTAAGCACCTGTGCTGCTTCCTCACATTCAGTGGTTGGCCCTTAATTAACTGTATTAAATTAATTAATTAAATAATATTAATGATTAATAACATGACATATTGATATCATTGAAAGATTTCTTCTTTACAGACAAACAAACCTTTCTATGACTCTTTTTGTTTTGCTCGTATCCCCTTGAAGAGCAGCCAGGAAGTTCTTTGGGGTCACATCCTATAAGATCATAATTGTCATAATTAATCATTATTGTTGAAAGTTATAATTGTGCACAGATATGGGATAAAAACATAAACACAAAACTATGTCAAAACAAAACAAATATTACCTCTCCAGTGTAGTCTATTGGAACTCCTGAGTACACGTTTGACTCATCAACTACACTGAGAATGGTTCCCTTACATGGGTTTCTGCAGGCAGTGAAGAAGGAAAGTGTTAAATCCGGTCAGCTCCAACAATCTTATCCACACTTTTCTGTGATGACGTGTTTCTAGAATTATTCAATCTTGCAGAGTTTGCTAGCAGATGCTGTTATGAGGGTGTTTGCAATGCATGTCTGAGGAAATGACGGTCGATTTGACATCTTTCTTTCTTGTCGTAATCAATCTCTCTATTTTCTTCCTCTTTTGGAAAGTCATGCAAATGCTATGGTATCATGCATTAGTGGTAATTTCCCCCTTTTGCTATTATGGCGAATGCAGAAAATAATTTACTGTATTGTCTTCCAGTCGTCCCTCTGTGAAAACCCTGCTTTGCTTTTAACAAACCCCAGAAATGCGGCTCGGTTACACTGTTGTTCCCGCACTACTGATTAGCAGTATGTTTAGCACAGATGATTGAGATCAACTATGAAACACATGATACTCAAAAGCTTCGGCAAATTACTCACATTGGATTGCTAGCGATGTCATCATACATCATCACCACAATCTGCTCATCAGGAATTCCATGTTTCTTAATTAACTGATAATGAAGGCACACATTGGCCTGAAACACAAATGACAAAGATGATTTCAGTTACTGTCATCATTTATAAACTGAGGCACATCACACCTTGGGGAATTTATGAGCAATATGTCTAAAAAATAATGAAAAAACACAAACACAAACCTGGTGTTTGTAATTTGTCCAGTCCTTTGAGCCGGCGACAAGGAGAATCCATTTTTTTCCAGACATTTCAAAAGCCTTTTCCAAACAAAGTCTATTGGAATATTGGAATCTAAAATAAAAATAATAATAATAATAAAACTAATAATTAAAAAACGAAATGAACATTGTTCTAATGCTTTTAATTGGCTAACGTGCATTTTTTAATGGCTCATACATTTATGATACGTTTTAAGAAACACAGATAAGAACATAAGTAGGAGATATGTTATAAGGTTAAGGATGATATATCAAGAGTTCAGGTTTTAAACTGAAGTGCTGAATGTCAATCACTCGTCATGATGTTAAAAATACTGCTAAAAAATGTTTCTATTTTACCGAATTATCTACATAATTAATTACAGTTGCTAAAAGTGTTTAGTGATTTAGATTATGTATATTGATGATTGATCATATGCCATCATACCTGTGTTGAGTATCAGGTGTTCCTGTCCTGTTGATCTCTGGTGGTTTTAGTCAGACAGCCTCTGTCTTTATATAGGCAGTTCATCCCTTTCATTTGAGACTCATGGGCGGAGAGTTTGTGTATTTCATATTTTGCAATACTTTTCATATTCACTTTAATTGATGGCAGTTGGTGACTTTGTGAATCATCTGAAACCGAGTTTTGAATTAGAATTGATTTGATTTGGTTTGGTTTTAAACTTTTGAGGTGGGACACTTATACAAGTAATCAAAGCTCTTCCACAGGTTTTCTCTTTTTTTTAATTATTGAATTCTTATTTATTGAATGTCATTTGCGCGAGTTGCTTCAGTAAAGTTTTGTCAGAAAGGGGAAATACAAACGGCCACAATTTGATTCCACAAAATCACAAGTTTTACACACTGTAAAAAAAAATTACATCCCCAAGTCAAAAATTTCTAGTGACTGATAACATCTACATTTTTCATTTAGTCTGACGTATTATTTCTCATTGAGCCAATGTTAACAGACTATTGCAACAAGAATTGCACTTGGGCCAATTTAAAAATTTAGATGTGACCAGTCAATAGAAAATTTTGACTTGGAGAGGTTAGACATTTTCAAAATATGCAAAAATGTGGTTAAAATGTCTTAAATAAGCCTTTATGATTTTTTTTTTTACTTGCAAAATTGATAATGTCAGAGAAAATGATAACCATGCAACCATCTACAGTATTGCTTCAGACATTGTGCAATAGACCCTGAGGAACATTTCATTCTTCATTCTTTTCATTCTTTTCTATAGGAGAGGAAGAATTGTCAAAGTTTGTTAAACCATCAAAATCAACATGTTTGTTAGAGCCTATACCGACTAAGGACTTTTTTTCCGTCAAAATCTTATCTTGTTTTTTTGGTGAATTATTATGCACTTGACAGATTATGTCAAAATAGAATGCATTCAGCGATTGTAAATGTGTGTGTGTGTGTGTGTGTACCTGGTAATCCCTACATTGTGAGGACCAAATGTCCCTACTAGCATAATAATACAAGGCATTTTTAACCTTGTGGGGACTTTTCTTTTGGTCCCCATGAGGAAAACAGCTTATAAATCATACTAAGTGATTTTTTTTAAATGCAAAAATGCAGGTTTCCTGTGATGGGTAAGTTTAGGGGTAGGGGATAAAAATACAGTTTGTACAGTATAACAGTCATTTTGTCTATGGAATAGAGTGTAACACTTTATATAAGTACTTACAAGTAATCATATACTAACTAATAGTTTATTGTTAATTCATTATGTACATATATATATATATATATATATATATATATATATATATATATATATATATACATACACACACACACACACATATATATGTAGTCTATATGTTAATAGATTATATACAAATAGTGAGTTCTTGAAATTATTAAAAAAGTTTGTAAATTATTAAACAATAATTATTTTGTTAATTACAGTTACAATGATTTAAGAATTATTGTTAAATAAGCTCTAATGTAAAGTTAGATAATGTTTTTACACTTTAACTAATTAACCATAAATAGTTAGTTACTTAATATAATCTAATGTTAACTTATTTCCCCCATACTTTCCTTTTTTTGTATCCTACATGTATAGAAGTAGCAGATTAATTCAGTAATAATATTCCATAAGATATTCTATATAATATTCAATTAGACATGTCATGGGGAAAGAACCAATATTTTTCAACAGTTGAAAGCTGGGCATGATGTAATCCTTAATAAAAAATAAAAAAACAAGTCAGACCAAAAACAAAATAAGTTTCAACATGTAAACCACAAAATGTACAAAATATATCAATTTCACAATGGAATCTGTTTAGAAGATAGAAATTGCAATAGTAATATTTTTAAATGAGTTTAAACAAAATTAGTTTTTTTTATTAAATATTTTTTTTTTAATATTTATAAATATTTAATGAAATATTTATTTCCACATTTAATTCCACATCAGACAATCACAGTTGTTCTAAAATACCACTAATAGAATAATCCAATATATTAGTGCTGGACACGATGGGCCCTATCACACACCTAGCGCAGTGCTGCGCCAGACATGTGTGTTTTGTGCTAGTTTCAGCCCGACGCGGGTGTGCTGGTCTGTAAACGAGAAGTGTTCTGGCGCACTGTTGGCTCGCTGCTATTTTGAGGTACTGATATAGACTGTGCCATTGACCAAGTGAAACCTGGTCTAAAGTCAATGGCACAGTATTTATTTTATTTATTTTTTGTTATTTAAAGGGTGCATTAGTAATATACAGTGAATGTAGAGAAAGCTATTGTAGATATTTTTATTAAGCATTTTAACCCAGACGGGACAGCATTTATAACTACAACATCATCTTTGGGAGTGACTGGGATATTATATTACGTGAGAAATACAGAGCAGGTCAACATAACATATCATGGTTAAAAAGTTCACTCATCAAAATATATCACTACAAAAGCAATTACCCAAAAATTACAGTTTATACAAAATGTACTTATTAATCCAAATAAAAAACCTGTTTGGTGTAGTTTGTGTTTATAGATTAAATTCCAAAAAGAGCAAGAAGGAGGCTGGCAGCACACTGAATTCAGCACAGACTACAGAAGTCTATCAAAACATTTATTTTTATTTTTTGCATAGTGCAAAAAGTGCAAAGTGAATTAAAAACAAATGAACAGGAGCAAATGTTTCAGCACATTGCTATCTTCAGTGCTCAGTCTGCAACAAACATTCACCCTTTTGTAGGAAAATTAGCAATTGGGGGTCATCAGTCGAAATTAATTATCACAAGTACAACTCTGTCACAGGTGGAGCTCCAAGAGAGTCTGATAATTGGCATGCATGATAAAATATTACAGGTATTCAATTATAGCAACAACAAAAAGGGAGTATAAAAACAATGCATAAGACAAAAAACACAGAATTTTTTACAAATAAAAATTAATAGATTAAATTCCAAGAAAGAAGCGTCTATTTTTCAGAGAGAGAGAAAAAATACATTTCATTTGCTTCTATTTTCATTAATTTGAATAAATTTGACCTTTATTCAGGTGCTCTTTGTAATATGAAAATCAAACAATTAATTTAAAGGAAGTCCAGATATAATATTTTCAAAATAACCAAAAGATTTTGTCTAAAGTACTCAGTCAATTGATAATATCTTTAAACAGCTTTTTTTTTTTTATGTAACAAAAGAATTACTACCAAGGTGAAAAAAAAAAAAAACTGCAAAAGAAAAACAAATTTAAAAACAAAATTAAAAACTTTTTTTTGCTGTACTCCAGTATTTTCTTTTGAAACATCTGTTTCATATACTGATTTTCTATAGATTAAAAGATTAGACAAGACAATTCTTGTCTTTTAATATTTAAAAAAATCAGTAATGGCAACATATGTTTCAAAAGAAAATACCAGTGTCACATGCAGCAGTTACGAATTAATTACTTTCTTCAGAAATCACATTTTCTTCAGAAATGCAATTTCAACGTATTTTTTGTTCTTTTTCTTTGTTCAACAGATTATGTGGAAATGGAATGCAAATGTGGGAGTCAGAGGTGTGTGAACATGCAGACAAAGATCACTTGAGCAACACATGTAACTGTATGGTATGACACATATATAGAAATAATGTTTTTTTTTACACTGTACAAACTGTATATTCCATCCCCTAATCCTAACTGATGTATTTGATCAATTGTGATCTAAGTATTTGTTTGTAATTCACATTGACAGCATTATGATATATATATATATATATATATATATATATATACTGTATATATATGTATGTATTCATAAACATTTTAATGAACTATTTAATCCAATTGTTAGGTTTAAAGCACTTAATTAATGACATTTTCCATTTTTCCATGACGTTAAGAGTACTTTTTACAGTCATTAAGTTGTTAACAAAGCATTTCCTAACACTTTACATACTGTATGAGATAATTAAATAACACTTTAGTTTAATTACAGTGACAATGAATGGAAAAACTCACTATAGTCTATTAATCAGTTTATAAACTAATAATTAACTTCAAACTAATAGTTTGCAAATGATTTGTAAATACTTATAAAGTGTTGCCTTTTTTTAATGCTTGGCACTAATTGCACAAGCAAGTCTAAAAATGAATTATTTCAGCATATTTTTAATTATGTTACTGTGTGTGTTTGTGTGTGTACCTACTTAACCAACTTTTTTGGGGACAAATTTGTAACCCAGAATTGAGCAAAACCTGACAAAATCTCCAAAATTTTAAGCAAAAATTAATTAAAGTTTTTTTTTTTTTATTGTAAAAAAATGCTTTCTGTGATGGTTTAGGACAGGTTACAAATTTGACATTCAAAATTGAATCAGCAGCAGCCGCGAACAGCCAGTCTGCGAACAAGAAGCATTCTTATAAATTATTTTCAATGGAGAACATTAACAGGGAAAAAGCAGAATGAATTATTTATTTATATAAATATGCTATTATAAACTTATAGGGGCAACAAATGAACTTCCGACTCTCTCCCATGCCACTCAAAGTAGATATAAGATGGGCTGTCATTGGTCAGTAAAAACGACCGTAGGCTATACGGTCATTAATGCGGTCATGTTTGCACTTAGGTTTTATTACGCATTTAGGAGAGTATTGCAAGAAGCTGCTTACATTAACCTTACTTTAAAAAAAAGAGAAAAAAAAGGCTACAATCATGATTTTTCATGAAAATGTATGTTAGAACTGTAGGCCTAAAATACCTTGGTATCAGCTTGTTCCCCCTCGAGGGAACTCGCACTGTGTTGTCGTCGTGACGACCCTAGGGTAGCGCGTCTGAAAGCATGAATGAAATCCATCCAGTCCTGATTGGTGCTGTGTCATGACGTAGTAGATGACGGCATACCCGGAAGATACAAAGGGACGCCGGCACACACACACGTTAGCTTTTTTGCTCTTCAGCTAAAGCGCTCTGTGTGAATTGTCTGTCTATTTGGTGTTGTCTGTCCTATAGTTTGAAAACAGTTGCACAAGCATGGCAAGCGAGCAGTTTAGAAGGTGTGTGCACCCGTGTCTGCGTTATTTATCGGGCACGGACACACACCAGCTGTGTGTGCAATGCCTTGGTGTGCAGCACGCTAGGGCGGCTCTCGAGGGAGCCGCCTGTAGCGAGTGTGAACGGCTGCCGCTCAGGGTGTTGCGCTCACGGCTGGCCGTGTTTGATGAGCACGGCCAGGCTCGCGAGCCCCGCGGTTCTGGGCCCGCCGCTGCCGAGGCAGTGCGGCGCCGCAGATCGTGGGGCTCACAGATGGATCTCTCAATGGGACACGGGACTGCTGCGGCATCTTCCCGGTCCTCGTCTGAGGATTCAGATGTTCTCCCACCCCGTGTGGAAGCCCGCGAAGCGGCTTCTTCCCGCGAGGCGGAGGACCCGATGCTACAGTTATCTGGCTCTGAGGAGTCAGATGCTTTAAGCATCGAGGCGGGTGATGTGGAGCTCGATCCCCCACTTCACCCCCCCGCTCAAGAGGAGCTGGTGGAGGTTTTGACCCGCGCTGTGGCCAAGTTAAGAATTGATTGGCCACAAGAAGAATTAGAAATCCAGCCGCCAAGTAAGCTGGATGAAAGATTTTAAAAGCGCAGGTCTCAACCTCCACGCCGGGGCCTTCCGTTTTTTCCTCATTGTGCAAGTCATGGGAAAGACCATATTCAGCCAGGCTCTCCAACCCCCCAGTGCTTGATTTTTCCAATGTGCTGGGGGCGGCTGAGCGTGGTTATGGGACAATGCCTCGGGTGGAGGAAGCTCTCGCGAGCTATCTTTCTCCCAAGGCCGCATCGTCCCTTAAGGCCCCGGTACTGCCCACTAAGCCATGCCGCGATACATCTTCGCTAGTGGGCAGGGCTTATATGGCGGCTGGGCAGGCTGGTAGCTGTTGCAGGCCTACCAGGCCGACCTCCTCAAGGAGCTTGATGAGGGCGAGGGTCCCTCTCCGAATGATATCACGGAGCTAAGGAAGGCCACCGACTTGTCTCTCCGCATCACCAAGGAGACGGCCCGTGTCATCGGCCGCTCCATGGCTGGTCTGGTATGTGTGGAGAGACATTTATGGTTGAATCTGTCGGGGATGAAGGAGAGAGAGAAACATTTTCTCCTAGACTCCCCGATTTCACCTTCTGGCCTCTTCGGCGGCGCGGTTAATACCGTCGTCGAGAGGTTTCAGGAGGTGAAAAAGCAGTCGGCGGCTTTCCAACAGTATCTCCCTCGCCGCTCTGGCTCCTCGGGGAAGGCTGCCTCAAAGGGCAAAGGAGGCGGCACTCTCGCGGCAAGCCTTCTGAGTCTAAGGTCGATCTGAGGACCGTCCTCCAGGCAAAGAAGGCTTCCGCCAAGCGGTCCTAGTTGCGGCCGGACCGCTGAGAGCTGTCCCCCCCGGGGCGGAGCGATCGAGGTCGCCTCCCCCCCGGAGCTCTCGGGAAATCAGTGCTGTGTTCAGCACCATGCACCAAAATGATAACCATGCAACCATCTACAGAATTGCTTCAGACATTGCGCAATAGACCCTGAGGAACATTTCATTCTTCGTTCTTTTCATTCTTTTCTATAGGAGAGGAAGAATTGTCAAAGTTTGTTAAATCATCAAAATCAACATGTTTGTTAGAGCCTATACCGACTAAGCTTTAAAAGAGATGCTTCCAGAAGTCATAAATTCACTCCTTAATATTATTAATTCATATGTCCCAAAAACTTTCAAGCTAACTGTTAAGCCTCTAAGGGTGAACACAACTTTACCCTAGAAAATTTGTTAATTACAGACCGACCTCAAATCTCCCTTTTCAGTCAAAAATACTAGAAAAGAAATGGTGTTTGTGAGATTTCCAGTCAGAATTTAGACTGTATCATCGACTTCAGGTTAATGACATTAAAGGTACATTTTGACATTGACTTTCTCATGAAACGGAAAAGATTAAGACATGAATGGTGTCACATGAAAGTAAAATCCTGTCGCACACAAATTCATGACGAATTAATCGCTTGTTTCAATTAGTTTTTTCTTGTTTCTTTGGTGAATTATTATGCACTTGACAGATTATGTCAAAATAGAATGCATTCAACGGTTGTAAATGTGTGTGTGTGTGTGTGTGTGTGTGTACCTGGTAATCCCTACATTGTGTGGACCAAATGTCCCTACTAGCATAATAATACAAGGCATTTTTAAGTGATAACTAAGTGATTTTTTTTTATATTTATTTCCACATTTAATTCCACATCAGACAATCACAGTTGTTCTAAAACACCACTAATAGAATAATCCAATATATTAGTGCTGGAGACGATGGGCCCTATCACACACCCGGCGCAATGCGGCGCCAGACATGTGTGTTTTGTGCTAGTTTCAGCCCGACGCGGGTGTGCTGGTCTGTAAACGAGAAGTGTTCAGGCGCACTGTTGGCTCGCTGCTATTTTGAGGAACTGATATAGACTGCGCCATTGACCAAGTGAAACCTGGTCTAAAGTCAATGGCACAGTATTTATTTTATTTATTTTTTGTTATTTAAAAGGTGCATTAATATACAGTGAATGTAGAGAAAGCTGAGGACATGTAGATATTTTTATTAAGCATTTTAACCCAGACGGGACAGCATTTATAACTACAACATAATCTTTGGGAGTGACTGGGATATTATATTACGTGAGAAATACAGAGCAGGTCAACATAACATATCATGGTTAAAAAGTTCACTCATCAAAATATATCACTACAAAAGCATTTCTCAAAAAATTACAGTTTATACAAAATATACTTATTAATCCAAATAAAACACCTGTTTGGTGTAGTTTGTGTTTATAGATTAAATTCCAAAAAGAGCAAGAAGGAGGCTGGCCGCACACTGAATTCAGCACAGACTACAGAAGTCTATCAAAACATTTATTTTTTCTGGATTGCATAGTGCAAAAAGTGCAAAGTGAATTAAAAACAAATGAACAGAAGCAAACAATTCAGCACATTGCTATCTTCAGTGCTCAGTCTGCAACAAACATTCACTAACAAAAATTAGCAATTAGGGGTCATCAGTCGAAATGAATTATCACAAGTACAACTCTATCAGGTGGAGCTCCAAGAGAGTCTGATAGTTGGCATGCATGACAAAATATTACAGGTATTCAATTATAGCAACAACAAAAAAGGAGTATAAAAACAATGCATATAAGACAAAAAACACAGAAAAAAAAAAAAAAAAATTAATAGATTAAATTCCAAGAAATAAGCGTCTATTTTTCAGTGAGAGAAAAAAATACATTTCATTTGCTTCTATTTTCATTAATTTTAATAATTTTGACCTTTATTCAACTGCTCTTTGTAATATGAAAATCAAACAATTAATTTAAAGGAAGTCCAGATATAATATTTTCAAACTAACCAAATTAACACTTGATTTTGAAAAAAACTGCAAAAGAATTTTTTTTTTAAACTAAATTAAAAACTTTTTTTTGCTGTACTCCAGTATTTTCTTTTGAAACATCTGTTTCATATACTGATTTTCTATAGATTAAAAGATTAGACAAGACAATTCCTGTCTTTTAATCTTAAAAAAAAAAAAAAAAAAATCTGTAATGGCAACATATGTTTCAAAAGAAAATACCAGTGTCACATGCAGCAGTGACGAATTACTTACTTTCTTCAGAAATGTAATTTCAACGTATTTTTTGTTCTTTTTCTTTGTTCAACAGATTATGTGGAAATGGAATGCAAATGTGGGAGTCAGAGGTGTGTGAACATGCAGACAAAGATCACTTGAGCAACACATGTAACTGTATGTTATATGTATGACACACATATAGAAATACTGTTTTTTTTACACTGTACAAACTGTATTCTATCCTCTAATCCTAACTGATGTATTTTATCAATGTGATCTACTAAGTATTTGTTTGTAATTCACATTGACAGCATTATGATATATATATATATATATATATATATATATATATATATATATATATATATATATATATATATATATATATATGTATGTATTCATAAACATTTTAATGAACTATTTAATGAACTATAATCCAATTGTTAGGTTTAAAGCACTTAATTAATGACATTTCCCCATTTGCCATGACATTAAGAGTACTTTTTACAGTCAATAAGTTGTTAACAAAGCATTTCCTAACACTTTACATACCGTATGAGATAATTAAATGATAACACTTTAATTACAGTGACAATGAATGGAAAAACTCACTATAGTCTATTAATGTATCAGTTTATAAACTAATAATTAATGTAACACAGGTTTAATAAAGTTGATTATTTAATTTACACAATTTAGTTAAATGATTTTCCCTTAATAAAAGTCGATAAGAGATAATTAAGATTAAGAATATTAAGAAAAAAATTAATTTATTCTAGAATAAATTCTCAGCGATCAACCAATGAGAGCTCTCTGTCATTAACGTCATGGATGTTAACGAGCATGCGAGCGATGACAGAAGAGACGAGCTTGATTGAGGAGCAGACGCAATCCGATCGTCGTGATCCAATTTATATATATCTGAGGTTCAAAATCTTTGCAAAAAGTATTGAGAAATTGAGATTCAGTTGATTTGATGCATTTTGAACAAGAAGCCGACTGAATAGAGGAAAAAATTATACTAGGTGAGTCAGTAGCCTATCATATAATTAGTGATATAAAAAAGACTAATACTTCATAATAGGATAGAATTACTGCTACTAAACATTAAATTAGTTGCTGTGGACTGGTTATTTTCTTTGAAATTGTATTTTGATCCGAGTAGTAATAAATGTCTAAAGTGAACCGCATGGTCATTGTACATTGCAGTTCACGGGCGCCATTTAACGATCACGCACGAGGTGCGCGAGTGAGAGCGCGCATGGCCATTGTACATTGCAGTTCATCGACGCCATTTTACGATCACACGCGAGGTGCGCCTGAGTGAGAGCAAAAGAAAAATTGATCATAAAGGTAAATTAGTTAATCAGTTATGTGAAGAAAAAGATATTTGTATGTTACTGTTTATGTGATTACTTCAGATTGAGCGGTCATAGTGAACCGCATGGTTATTTGTTCATTTCAGAGTTCAGCGTCACCATTGTTGGTCACGTGTTTGAATGAAAGAGAGCTAGTGATTCAGAGGTAAACGAATGTAATCATATTAGTTCATGAAGAAATTGTAATTGTGTATTAGATGTTATTCTGGATCTTAGACGTGGAACTTATTTTGAAATGTACTAAATGAATGTTCTGGTCTGTGATCAGGCCAGGTTTTTTTTCTCTCCTTTGTTTTTTCTTCTTTTTTCTTTTCTTTTCCTTCTTGATTCGTGAAGACCTACTACACGACCTTCTGTACATCCTGTTGACTGCGAGTTTGATGGCGAGCCAATCCAGTTTGTAGAAAAGAAGACATCACGTGGTGGAGAGGAGGCTCGATATCCTTTCCTTGAGTTTCCACTGAAACTCGTTGAAGCACGACAAAATTCGATTTAAAGAACTTTATTTTTCTTTCTTTTTTGAGGGTGTATGGTCAACTACCACCCAGATTTGAGAGACCATTTAACTTTTCATGAGAGACACTTGAAGACCGTTTGAGAGAGAGATTATACTCTTTTAGTGATACCTTATTTGTTTATTTTATTTTATTTTTGTCTTATGTGTTAAACTGACTATGTGGGTACATATTTGAACACACCGACAAGAGTGCACTCGAGGTGGAAATTTACTGTCAGTTGTATTGTCTATTGTTGTGATCCTGTCATTTATTTTATTTTATTTACTTTCTATTTTCTTTCCAAATCAAATTTAAACTATTATATTTCTAAATTACTTGTGTCTGTCTGTTGCTTCTTATGCTAACCCGCCGTCTCCATAGCGATACCTAGTTCTTCTGACGGGATTCTAATTCTTATCTGTATTATAATAATAAAGTAAAAAGTTAATTAATTACTGCTGTAATCCAAACGAGTGCTACATTAACTTCAAACTAATAGTTTGCAAATGATTTGTAAATACTTATAAAGTGTTGCCTTTTTTTCATGCTTGGCACTAATTGCACAAGCAAGTCTAAAAATGAATTATTTCAGCATATTTTTAATTATGTTACTGTGTGTGTGTGTTTGTGTGTGTACCTATTCAACCAACTCTGTAACCAGGACAGGTTACAAATTTGACATTCAAAATTGAATCAGCAGCAGCCGCGAACAGCCAGTCTGCCAACAAGAAGCATTCTTATAAATTATTTTCAACGGAGAACATTAACAGGGAAAAAGCAGAATGATTTATTTATTTATATAAATATGCTATTATAAACTTGTAGGGGCAACAAATGAACTTCCGACTCTCTCCCATGCCACTCAAAGTAGATATAAGATGGGCTGTCATTGGACAGTAAAAACGACCGTAGGCTATACGGTCATTAAAGCGGTCATGTTTGCACTTAGGTTTTATTACGTATTTAGGAGAGTATTGCAAGAAGCTGCTTACATTAACCTTACTTTAAAAAAAAAGAAGAAAAAAAAGGCTACATTCATGATTTTTCATGAAAATTTATGTTAGAAGTGTAGGCCTAAAATACCTTGGTATCAGCTTGTTTTCATCAATGGTATAATTAATACAATTACAATTAATTTGGTTTGTCATGATTAATTTGTGTTCATAATCAGTAAAAAAATGTTTAACTATCTTGAAACAGCGTTTCGCGCTCAGATGTGACGGCGGAATGAATACATTACCAAAATGTGATTACAGAATATATTTAAATTATCCATAAAATTGTCATTTTCTCCTTACAGTCTTGCGAGTTAACAATAATGTCTGACCAGTAAATTACTTGGTGAACAAAGAAAGTATTTTGCCATAGGCATTGGCATTAGTTAATGCCTAAAAATGTAAAAGTTTTACCTTACAAATAAAATTTAGTTTCATTAATTTTAAAATTCGTCGCCGGATTGAATGGGAACATGATTTATTGAAAATATTTGAAAATATATAAGTGGTTCTTAAGTCAATACTTTTTTTAATGGCTTGTCAACTTTCCATTCCTCCGCTGCATGATTCTAGTCAGCGCTGGATTCTAGCCACCTCCGGATTGTTGTCAGCCTGAGCACGTTTTTGAGCACGTGAATGCTGATTCTTGTCAGCGCTGGATTCTAGTCAGTGCTTGAGCGCTGGTCTATGACTGGAAAAATCGTTGCAAAAGAAACGATATACATATAGCTTACATGTCGCATTAAACTGGCAGATTTTAGAATGTTGTATGCAATTATTTTTCAAGTGATTACATGCAGGGGCGTAGCCATCATTTCAAAAGTGAGGGGGACAGAATGCCAAGTGTTATACCAGTTTTTTTTTTTTTTTTTTTTTTTTTCAGACCTTTGTTGACAGGTTTTTGCTTAATTGGCTTAATATGCTATTTATTTTTAAAGAAAGAAAGAAAGATGTTCTGTAGCCTACTTTATACTGCACATAGTATTGTATATTGCAGCTATATTGTTTACATAGGCTATTTCAAATTGTTTTTTTGTGTAGGCTATGTCAAACTTAAAGCTTTTAAAACTACTTCAAACTATCTTACTGGCTTTTTCAAGACAACTTACAGTTTGTCTACAGAATTTTTTTTAACAATTGTTGCCGAATTATATGGTAAACATCATGTAGGCTACACGTTGTAACAACGTTGCATGATTCAAGCAGATATATAGCCTATAGTGGCTGTTAATACATGAAAATCCAAATTCAGCATTAACAATCACCATCTTTATTCTAATTTGAAGGGCTTTGATTACATATCTGTGAAAATAAAAGACATTACGAATAAAAAAAGACTGAAAATAAGCGCACGTTTGTGCGGGTAGTGAATATTTTCAATTTCCAACAAAACTTGGTGCTACAGTTTGCGTTGTTTTTTCGTGTTTATATATGTCCTGAGTGTTTTCTGTCAGGCCAATAACATCTACGGTCGGCACGATCTCCTTAAAGCCCATGGTGCAGGTTAAACACCACTGTCGATTAATGGATACATAAAGCAGTCAAGATATGTATATAAAGTTAGAAATGTCTCCAAAATGGTGTTAAAGTCCAGTTTTTGTAGTTTTTGGTTAGTAACGGTTATTTTTTATGCAATTCCGCGATGACGTCACATGAGGTAGACGCGGTGGAATGTAGCCTCAGCCTTGCTCAGCTACTAGAACTAGTTCTAGCACTGACTATGGCGTCTAACTGGGATGAGGAAGAGGTGGCAAGACCCACAGTAAACATTTATGATGGCCCACAGCCATATAATTTTGAACCGTTTAGACGTGAGAGGGCGAATGAGGAAATACCAAGAGCCGATGGCCGTCAAAGACAAATAAATGCATGGTCAGAGGAGAATGAATGGAGAGTTGGTGGAGTGTCTTGGTGAGTTGCTACCATTTAGAAACGCAGCAATGACCGCTGGAGCTAGTAGTCTATGAACAGCAGTGCATACAATAACAACTTTTTTTTTTACTGTCAGTGAATAGCATCGAGTGAAAGTCAACGTTCTCTGTATGTCTTGTGACAGTGATTATGTCGTTGGCTCAGATAAGTACCCTAAACTTAGTCAGAAGATCTATAAATAGAAGGCATATTATGCTAGCTATGGGCTAGCTTGACAGTCCCACCTGTGAACCCCTAGTGTTTATTTCTAAGCTTTTACCTCTTTCTCCGGTGAAAATGTTGTTTGCAAACGTAGCCGACGCCGAGTAGGCTGGTCATGTCTTCAGTGTGATTATTGTTGATAGTGCGAACTAGTTTTCCTCGTGATTGATTGTCATTGACACCGTCAGGCTTACCGGGAGAGGGAGTGAGTAGTAAGCGTCTGTGTCGCTGTGTTTGGCAGGTGTCTGTGTGGGCGGTGTCGTCCCATGGAAACTGTGGTGGAGAGCTTGTGTTGTAGGGAGGTGAGCGCGTTTTGGTCGCTGGTCGAGGACCTCAACCCGCGGCCAGCAGATGTAACGTGCCTAACGCAGCATCCTGGATTTGAGGCATGCTGCCTGAATCCGTTTGTGCTACACATAGCATACTCACACTTCAGGCAGGATCATGGTCCCCTTCAAGCCAGCACGCACGAGTATGTTCATGGTTTATGTTTACTTTACCAATCTTTTACATCCAAGATGTGTTGCATACACAATAAACATGCATAAGAGACGGGCTTAAAATGACGTTTCCAACCTACTTACAGAGTTTTAAACTTAAGAATCGTTACTACTTATCCCTAGGCAATACCGGTACACTGCGTACAGGCAGGCTATACGCTGGGCTTATGGAGTTTTAGGCAGGAGTATAAGGAAGCCTCTACCCTCTTGTGTGGTTTCAACCATCAGACAACAATTCCAAAGTGGTGACCAGACCTATAAGGGCTTTCAATGGCCTCGTTTGAATGAAAATGAATAAAAATAATTGCTTATTCTGTTGTGATCGCCCAATTGCCCTTAAAATGTTATAAAGTACACAGAACACATGAATTTTGATAAGAAAAAAAGTTTATTGGCATTGCTTGTAATGGTTACTGAACATTTAAAAATTTACTGAACAAGGACAAAGATTACTGAACAAAGACACAGGTTGGAAGTAAACAAATCTATATAAAAAAATGGTTAGGCACAAAACATACAAGGAACACTGGTGAAGGGCTAGACCTGAAACGTTTACACATTGTTTCTTTTGCCTGCAATAGTGTGGTCTTACCTGAGGGTCAACTGATGGTTCTCTTTCTCTCTCTCACACACACACACACACACACACACACACACACACACACACACACACACACACACACACACACACACACACACACACACACACACACACACCATTTCATGCATGCATATGCAGTGATACATGCAAAAGCACATCCACACACACACACACACACACACACAAACAAACACATACCATTTCATGCATGCATATGCAGTGATACATGCAAAAGCACATCAAGCAGACACAGTGAGCCCAGACAACACCGCACACAGAGGTTGACAAGGCACAGGTAAAATGATTGGTAAATTATTTTGAATTACATACAACAAATTTCATGCAAATAACAGACAGAGGAGCAGACATGCAGCATGCAGGACCCCTTGAATGGGGTACAGCGACAATTATTGCCACTTAAAAAGACGAAAAAAAGTAATGATTTTGTGCAAAGTAAACAGCACACACACACAAAAAAAAAACATGCAGCATGCAGGAAACCACCACCAAATGAGATGACAGGGACAGAAGAAAAGAAGATAACTAACAACTAAAATAAATACTTACAACTAAATCATTGGACTTGTCTGTGGAAAAAATAAATAATGTGAAATTAGGTTCTCTTGTAGCGTGACTGCCGGGCTAGGTAGAGGCTGACGGCCTCCTCTTTAGGTACCTGTTCGAAGGATTTGGCGATGGGGGCGGGTGCATCGGAGGACAAATTGGCGCTAACCTCTCGAAGAGCTGCAGGTGAATTGGTGTAGCTTTCCCGAAGGGCCTTCATTAATGATGTTGCATAACCTGCAGACATAATAATAATAATAATAATAATAATAATAATACTGTATAAAGATCATTGCCACTGATCACAGATGTCTCGTGCGCCATCTCAAAATATGATAGAACTGCATGACACTGCTTACCATATGAGGCTGCCTCTTTGATGGGACGCACCACATGGGCACCTTTTCTGAAGCGCGGATACCGCACGCAGTACTTCTCCGTCCCATCACTTCTCCGTGCTGTCTCGCGGTTGGCATTGTGATTGTAATGCAGCGCCGCTAAGAGAAGCCTACAAAATAACACATTTGAGAAAATGTTTGAAACTTGGTGTATGACAAAATACTACAATAGGCATGATATAATAGGTACTATTATTACTATAAAAGGCATAATAATTGGCAGTATTATTCCATTGGATAGCACTGACCTGCTATACATCCCAAGGTATGAAAACCCTGTGTGCTTGGGCGCGAAGTGCAAGATGAGGGAGTGGTAAGCCTCAAGGGAGAAGGTCTGGTGCTGTGGAGACAGCTGTCGAACATCTTTCAGTAAGGCAGTCCTCATGATTATGTTCTCCAACTTTACTGCTGCCAATGAGCCTGCAAATTATAGCAAACATAAACAGTAAACAGAATGTTATGAGATTGCCAGGGAATGAAAAATCACATGTCACATGTCAAAGCATCCAGACAATCACTCAGACAGCAAATACAACAAAACTGTAGAGCGTGCATAATACCACATACTGTGTGTACTGTACCTGGGTCCAGCCACTCTTTGTTGCGCTGATCCCCGTCTAGAGGGCCATGGGCACAACTGGAGAAGGCAGGGGTGTCATGGTCATGGATGTCCTGGATGTGGTTGACTAAACTTCTCCATTTGGCCTCCATGACCGCTGGGTTGCCATCTGGGGTTGAGGCTGCAGTCCAATAGAGGTGATTCACTATAGCAGGCCTCCACAACTGTAGTTGGTCACACTCTTTTGAAGCTGCATCCAATGCCTTCCCCAGACCTGTTTTAGAACAAATGGTTATTAATTGATATGCACTAACAAAAACTGCTTCAAGGTTCCAACAATGGATACATACTTTTGGCAATGTGCCACACATCAAAATAATGCTGTGTCCCTTCAGGGCTCAGCTCCTCTCTCACCCATTTGGCAACCTAAGGAGAAATAAACAAACTTTTGTGGATGATTGACCTGTGTGGCCCTCAGTGCATCAGCAAACCACAAACATCCAGCTTCAGTGCAATTCAGATATTTACATTCTATACTGCATTTTTATTGTAAATACCTGGCGATGACGGTCTGTGATCAGCGTTGCCAAATGCAGGTCCTTTCCCCTCAGCAGGCCAACACTGCGCTTGAGCCCTTCAAGCTCACACCATGAGCTGTTGGGGACCTCTGAGCTCTGCAACATGACATAAAAGTGTAAGTGTAGAATGCTGGTGTTGTTGAAGGAGGCGTGAATGAACCGACGCGTTGCTGGTCCAGGCATTACGATACACTGTACTCTAGTTAGGCAATACACAATAAAGCTCTATGCATCGTTGTACTAGTGGAAAGATGTTATATTAAGATACAATCAGTTTACCAAATTGCAGAGTTCATTTCTTTGTCTAATAACATCAGGTTTACCTGAACAAGCTGAACATCCACCACCTTGTTCACTCTGTCCTCTATCAGAGAGTAGGATCCATACTTCGCGCAGTGCCCGGGAGAATCTGACCTGGAATTAATTACAAATTTGAATTATGTTTCAAGTTTTTAATAACCAAGGTCTGTAAAGACAATCCACCATGTCATCTGCAAATGCCAACTAAAGCCACCCTACATGATAACAAATAACAAAATCAAAACGTGCAACTGGTCTATGAGCTCTCACACTGGTTTACCTGCAGTCACCAGAAAGAACTAGCCCGCCATCCATTGCCCGTAGGTCACTAAAATTCTTTGCCTGATTGTTTTGCCAGGCCTGAACGATTACAGGGATGGTGTAGCGGCGCTGATGGCGAAAGAAACTGCTCGCACTGATGCACTGCAGGCCAAACATAGTCAACATTCTTAATGTCTGGGTGGCCAAACATCCAGTGAAATGAATGGCCCCACTTAACAGGAGGTTGCAGGTCGGCATGTTCCTGTGGAGCATTGGCTGGTTTTGCCAGAAACGGTGGTAGCCACATGATGCACAGACCTAGATATGTAAAAAAAAAAAAGAAAAAAAAAAAGACAGAGCTATCAGATTGTAATTAGATATTCTGATTTTCTAATCAGATGGCCTGCTGCGTAAAACAAAACCGTACCTGCTTGATCTTAACAAAAGTTCCTTCCTGCTGCACGATGCTACCATCTGACCTCTCACAACAGGCCGGACAAATGGCAAAAAGGCCCATCAGCTCCTCTTGGCAAACAATGAATTTGTCAATGCCACTACAACAACAAAAAATTGTTGGGGGGGTCATTCAAACTACCAAAGCTACAGTACACAAAAAAATGAGCATTCAAAATGGTCTATGTTGGTTTTAAATGATCTCACTTGTGGTGGGGGTCACACGTGTAAGGTGGCTCCTCATCAAACAAGTCCTCCTCATCCTCCTCATGCATCGGCTCTTCGGGCACCCACGATAAGTCACTGATGACAGAGGCATTATCATCATCTTCATCTGTCTGTTCAGGACTAGCGAGGGGAGTGGAGGTTTGTGGGCTGAATGGCATCTGTGTGCCCACGCTGACCATCTTGGGCTTCAGGTTAACCTGCACAGCTGTGGAGAGGCAGTAAACATACCCAAACATGTGACAATCATGGCAAATCTAAGCGGCTATGTTTTGGTGTAGGCTATGTATTAATTTAATCAATGTGTATGGAAATGTCCTGCTTGCATAGATACTGGCAATGTTTTAGACAGAATATCTACCCCTTAAAATACCCAAGATTTACCATGAGACCATCGGGGGGGCTTCAAATAACACTGTGTCCCAGCGTCAGAAGTGGAGGAGGGCAAGGGCTGATCCCCAGTATCGACACTCTCCACAGTGTCTACACTGTCCATGGTCTCCTGCTGTGAGGCGTCTGTCAACATCTTGCGAAAATAAATATAAAATATAGCTGCGAGCAGCGATTGCGGGCCCAAGCCGGTGGCACCGCCACCCTGGTGCCTTTAGTTACACTAAAGCCACCGGGGGTGGCGGTGTCACCGGCTTGGGCCCTCCATCGCTGCTCGCAGCTATATTTTTATATATATATATATATATATATGTAACAAAAAAAAAAAAAAATATATATATACATTATATATATGTAACAAAAAATAAATAAATAAATAAATATATATATATATATGGCGAGGCGAGGAACGGGCAGAGAAGAGCGAACGTTTTTGGACATTCATCATATTGCATTGGTTTTCATTTCTTGTCCTCAAACCGAGCACTAATCTGTTTATTTTTAAGTCACACATTCTCCATTGATTAAAAAAGACAATCAAATGTATTTTTTAATGGTAGTATTATTTTATACAGAAATAAATTATTTATAATTCAGATGAGAATAAAGTTAGTGTTAATTAAAATTGTAAGGAAAACAAATATATTGATCTAAAATCTACTATCATTTGCTGCAAATAGGTTGACTATTTATATTTATTATTATATTTTATTACAGCTGTAATGAACCGGCTGCGATGTCAAGATTGCAATGCTGGAATGCACAGTGTGTGTGTGTGTGTGTGTGTGTGTGTGTGTGTGTGTGTGTGAGGCGTGGGCGTGATCGAACAGTGGAAACATAAAAACATAGGCTACTCCGTCGGTTTGTTCATACAGGACATCATTTAACCCTCAGAAGGTCTTCCTTTCGGAGTCACACCCTGGGCCTTCCCGGTCAGAAGTGACCGGACACCTAAAAATGAAACTTCCTCCATCCCAGTAAAACCAATGCAATTTATTTTTGTTCTATAATATTTATTCTTTTTAATTTTGTATTTTGAGAGAATTTGATTGAATTTATTAATATTTATGCAATATTTATGGTCTATTTTTGCCATTGAAATTAATAAAACATTTTTTATATATATATGTTTTTTTTTTGTTTTTTTTTTTATGCAGTATTTTAGTTTAATATAGAGTCTAGGCCTTCCAAAAAAAAATGTTTTAAGCAGATTAACACCATCTGGTAAGAGTAGGGAGAGAAAGCGTAGAACCATTGTGTAACCACTAGATGGCTCTCTATGGAGAGGCATGTGAATTCCCCAGCTGTTTGTGGACACATTTACTTCTTTTTTTTTTACAGAATTTGTAACAAAAAATGCAATTCATTCAATTATAACACTTTATGTAAAATAATATTGAAAAAAATTTTTTTTGGGGATTTTTACATTTTTGGTCAATTTCCCATTCATTTCCTATGGGGGTCATTTTTGACCGAAGACCACAAGTGTGACTATTTTTTTTATGACCCCTTAGCATGCTCAGATCATGACCTTAATTTTTTTATGTGTTCACATACCCAATGCCATAAAAGTCAAAAAGTTTTGTAACATTCCGATGAAGGTGTGATTTTTAAAAATTCAAAACAGATTTTTTGTAATCAAAATTATTGGTGTGTATGTGTATAAAAGTGTGTTTGTATGTGTAGGTGGGTGTGTCTTTTTTTGCACTCTTGATGTTGTAGAGTGTCACCCCTTTACAGCGGTGTACTTTTTTTTAAGATTGTGGCCGATTTGTAGATTGTACACACAAAAATTCGGAGAATTTTTTTTTTTTTTGTCAAATTCCCATTCATTTCCTATGGGTCGGTCATTTTTGACCGAAGGCCTGTAGTGTGACTATTTTTTTTACGACCACTTAGCATGCTCGGATCATGACCCCAATTTTTTTTTGTATTCACATACCTAATGCCACAAAAGTCACCAAGTTTCATAACATTCCGATGAAGCTGTGATTTTTAGAAATTCAAAACAGAAAATTTTTCGGTCAGAAATGACAGAGGACCGTCTGAGGGTTAAACTGCACTGTGTTTACTTATATTTATGTACACTCGCAATAAAACACAACATTGTGCTTTTGTAAAAAAAAATTCAAGCAATCCCACCCCCGAAATGGCGCTATTTTTTTAAATGAAACTAAAATGCTCACGGCTGCATGGGCAATAACGCGTCTACAGCGAGGAACGAGCAGAACAGAGTGAATGTTTTTTAGTTCATTCCTACTGGACGTCCGTATTTCACTTTCGCTTTTAAAGGGATACTCCACTTTAAAATGAAAATTCTGTCATCATATACTCACCCTTGTGTTGTTTTAATCCTTTATGAATTTCTTTCTTCTGCTGAACAGAAAGGAAGATATTTAGGAGAATGTCAGTAACCAGACAGTTTCTGATCCCATTGACTTCCATAGTAGGAAAAAAATGTATACTATGGAAGTCAATGAGACCAGAAACTGTCTGGTTACTGACATTCTTCTAAATATCTTCCTTTCTGTTCAGCAGAAGAAAGAAATTAATAAAGGATTGAAACAACATGAGGGTGAGTATATGATGACAGAATTTTCAATTTAAAGTGGAGTATCCCTTTAAGTTAGCGATTTAAAAGCCCCCGCCGCGGTGTCACACATCGATTAACCAGTAGGAAAAAATTCTCAGTCACATCGCTATTATATTTATATATAAATACAATATACAATGGGCCTACCTGATTTTGAACACAAGAGGGCAGTATAGCCCTATGTATGACCTTTTTTTTTTACTAAATAGCACATTCTGGCTGATTTTAAACTTGTACATAATTCTTGAATTGAAAAAACTGAATAAACCCAAAACTAGTTCTGTTTCGGTTTAGTTCTGATATTTGTATAATTTTCTATAAAAATAAATGGTGTATAATTAAATTTTAAGAAGATATGAGATGTTTTCTGATTCCTTTTTTGACATTATTTTAATCCCTCGCCATGTCAAAACCGTTTGAAATATTTAATATCCGTTCACAATTTAGCATCTTTAATGTATTTTCATCGTGTTAAAAAAGTTTGGTGTGAATAAAAAAAAAACACTTAGCAGGAGTGGGTAAAAAGCAGAGGCTGAATTTGCAAATAAATCCACATTTAAACCAAAATATCTGACTTCCTATTGGTCGAAGCTAATAACTGTATATTAGAAAGTTGTCCGGCTCGATGAGACCAATGTACGTACTGATTTTTGTAACTGTGGGTAAAACTAACCCCCCCACTTTTGTCAAAAGCATTTTGAAAGTGACACACTTCCTGCTGCCAGTTGGTGGCGCTATAACTTTGACTCACAATAGCTACATCCATCTGATCGGCCTCTTACCACGAACACACTGCTGAAGTTTCATCAAGATCAGTTAATGTATGCAGAAGTTATTCCACTTCCGTGTTTCTCTTTTCTCGCCATAAATTTGATTCCTCGCCGCGGCCAAACCGTTCGAGATATCAAAAATCCGTCCGCAATTTAGCATCCTCAAAGTCTTGACTACATGCACACCGAGTTTGGAGGGGACACGGTGAATTTTCTAGGAGGAGTATTTCACATTCCACAGCAAGCGTTTTCCAAACAACCCATTATAGCCGACTTCCTGTTGGGCTGGCGTAAAACTTGACCAGGGGAAAGTTGTTCGGCACGATGAGATCTATATGTGTACCAAGTTTCATATTAATTCATGCAAGCGTGTTTGATATATGGACCAAGTTTTAGAACCCCGTTCAAGGGGGCGCTGTTGAGCCCCCCAGCCACGCCCGGGTACCAGCTTCAGCCCGGCCCTGATGGCCGTGGGTTCTGACCTGTGTGCAAAGTTTCAAGAGTTTTTGAGCACGTTAAGGAACCCAAAAGCCCCTGAAACCTTGATTAACAATATAAAAGCAATAGTCAAATCCCCCCCTCCCCTCACACACACACAGACACAGAGAGAGGGAGAGAAAATTCTTCAGAAAATCCACATTCAAACCAAAATATCTCTCTTCCTGTTGGTCGGAGATGGTTCATGTAAATTAGAAAGTTGTCCGTCTTGATGAGAACAATACACATACCAAGTTTTGTGATTCTAGGAAAAACTAAGCCCCCATTTTTGACAAAAGGTGGCGCTACTGAGCCATTCCACCACGCCCGTTTCTGAAACTTTGCACATGTCTACTGGCTAATAAATGTGATGTGTCTGTTGAGTTTCATGCAATTTCAAGTATGTTAAGAGTCTCAAAAGCATCAAAAAAGAATATTAAAGTTTGATGCGTTGCCACGGCAACAGTATCTAAGATATCAATAATCCTTTCACAGGTTTACATCTGCCGTGTGTCTACATTGTACACATAAAGTTTGAAGCAAATCGGGTAAAAATAAGACACTGATTTCAAAGCATTTTGAAAGTGATGTACTTCCTGCTGCCTGTTGGTGGCGCTATAACTTTGACTCACAATAGTCACATCTGTGCGATCGGCCTCTTACAACGAACACACTGCTGAAGTTTCATCAAGATCAGTTAATGTATGCAGAAGTTATAACACACTTCCTGTTTCATTTTTTCGCCATAAATTTGTTTCCTCGCCACGGCCAAACCGTTCGAGATATCAAAAATCCGTCCGCAATTTAGCATCCTCAATGTCTTGACTTCATGCACACCGAGTTTGGAGGCGAATCGATGAATTCCCTAGGAGGAGTACATTAAATTCCACAGCATGCGTTTCCAAACAACGCTAAATAGCCAACTTCCTGTTTGGCTGGCGTAAAACTTAGAGCACGAAAGTTGTTCGGCCCGATGAGATCTATATGTGTACCGAGTTTCATATTATTACATGCAAGCGTGTTTGATTTATGGACACGTGTTCGGATCCCGTTCCAGGGGGCGCTGTCGAGCCCCCCTGCCACGCCCGGGTACCAGCTTCAGTCCGGCCCTGATGGCCGCGGGTTCTGACGTGTGTGCAAAATTTAAAGAGTTTTCGAGCATGTTAAGAGCCCCAAAAGTGCCCGAAAGGTTGACAAAATAATAATAATAATAATAATAATAATAATAATAAAATATAGCTGCGAGCAGCGATTGCGGGCCCAAGCCGGTGGCACCGCCACCCTGGTGCCTTTAGTTACACTAAAGGCACCGGGGTGGCGGTGTCACCAGCTTGGGCCCTCCATCGCTGCTCGCAGCTATATTTATTTATATATATATATATATAATAAAGACGGGAAATTTTACTTGTCTTACCTTATTCTGATTTTATGATACACTCAAAATATTCCACAACAAATCCTTTAAATTTAATGTAAAAATAAAAACGAAAGTAAGTGTTGGGCTCAAGTAACCCTTTCATTAGAATCAAAACATTTCAACAGTTGCGATGTATTTGGATGCTAAACTATTCTTTATTATAGGCTTTGTACTTCACTCGTGTTCCAATATCGACGGAAAAAATCATCCTCTTCACACGCGCAAAAATGTGCTTGGAAAAATCACAGTGGAGCAGTGCTTACTGTGAATGTACGAATTGTACTACTGACTATTTAAACAGAGCAGTGTGTATATGTTAGGTTTACTATTTTATTATATTTTATTAAGGCTATAATGAACAGGCTGCGATGTCAAGTTTGCAATGCTGGAATGTGTGTGTGATTTAACAGTAGACACATAAAAACATAATTGGCACATAATTTTGTTCATACAGGACATCATTCAAACTGCAAAGTGTTTGCTTATATTTATATACACTCGCAATAAAACACAACATTGTGCTTTTATAAAATAAATTCAAGCAATCCACCCCCCGAAATGGCGTTCATTTTAAAATTAAACTAAAAGCTCTTGGCTAAACAGGCATTCATAACTGTGAGCGCCCACGGCGAGGAACGAGCAGAACAGAGCGAACGTTTTTTAGTTAATTCCTACTTCCATAGGAATTCATTGAAAATGCTCGCTTTACTCAGCACCATTATTAAAGTCTGTGCAGACATCTGTATTTTACTTTAAGTTAGCGATTTAAAAGCCCCCAGCGGTGTCACACGTCGATTAACCGACATCCCTAATATATTTATATATATATATACAATAGGCCTACCTGAAAGAGAATTTGGCTTGCCCGACCAGAGTAGCCTGATTTGAACGTCAATGACAAAAAATAACTTGGGAATCACTAAAACGAGAGATTATTCTAATTTTATTACATTCATTTTAAGTTGCAATCAACAGTTGATAATTAATGTATTACTGATCAATGGTAACAAGGTTGCGCTGCTGAGGCTCGTGCAGCTTCTCCAGGAGAAACATAAACAAATGAGCGCAGCACGCAAAAAAGAAACCCAGTTAACAACATACTGACTATAAAAATTACAAATATGGAGTTTTTATATATTTTATAACCTATGATAGAGTTAAGCAACCTCACTTGACGAGTAGGCTACTGTTTCCTGAATACAATCACGATTGAAACTGTGACATTGATTTCATACAACAGGTTAATAAACAGTTATAATTAAGTCACTTACATTTTAGATGCAATATTGACTGTTTTTGTTCTGTTTCAGTAGCAAAAATAGTTAAACAAAGATCACAGCAGAACCGTCGCGCATCTCACGGCAACTTGTTTTCTCATTACTGAATGATTCAGCATTTTGAACGAATCGGTTGACTCAAAGATTCAATGATCAATCCATAAACATCTGTCTCAATCATGAATGACTCAGTCATTTGAACGAATCGTTTGAACGAATGAATCAATGACTCGCTCATTAAGACTAATGTAAGACTAACCTAATGGCGGTTTAGTGTTATGTTTAAAAGTATCATTCTTTCCAACGTGTGTGCACCATTATCAATGTCCGTGCGGACGTCCGAATTTTACTTTCACTTTTATATTAGCGATTTAAAAGCACCCGCTCGTGTCACATGTCGATTAACCGATGGGAAAATATCCTCACAGTCATATACCCAATACATTTATATTTAAATACAATATAGGCCTACCTAGTAAAAAGTTTAATATACTATATTTATATCCTTTTGGACACAAGAGGGCAGTATAGCCCTATGTTTGCTTTTTTGTTGAACCAAATAGCACTAAATAGCCTGTTGTTAACTTTTTTTATACTTCTTGAATGGCAAAAACAGAAAATGGGTTTAGTTCTAATATTTGTAAAATTTTATATAAAAATAAATGGTGTATAATTACATTTGTAGAAGATATGAGATGTTTTCTGATTCCTTTTTTGACATTACTTTAATCCCTCGCCATATCAAAACCGTTTGAGATATTTATTATCCGTTCACAATTTAGCATATTTAATGTATTTTCATCATGTTGAAAAAGTTTGGTGTGAATAAAATAAATAGTTTAAGAGGAGTGGCTAAAAATTCAGAGGCTGATTTTGCAAAAAAATCCACATTCAAACCAAAATATCTGACTTCCTGATGGCCGGAGCTAATGAATGTAAATTAGAAAGTTGTCCGGCTTGATGAGTACAATATACAAAAATTTTTTTTTTTACTGTAGTTAAAACTAACCCGCCCACTTTTGTCAAAAGCATGTTGAAAGTGACACACTTCCTGCTGCCAGTTGGTGGCGCTATAACTTTGACTCACAATAGTTACATCCATCTGATCGGCCTCTTACCACGAACACACTGCTGAAGTTTCATCAAGATCAGTTAATGTATGCAGAAGTTATTCCACTTCGTGTTTCTCTTTTCTCGCCATAAATTCGTTTCCTCGCCACGGCCAAACCGTTCGAGATATCAAAAATCCGTCCGCAATTTAGAATCCTCAATGTCTTGACTTCATGCACACCGAGTTTGGTGGGGATTGGATGAATTCTCTAGGAGGAGTACTTCGCATTCCACAGCAAGCGTTTTCCAAACAACCCATAATAGCCGACTTCCTGTTGGGAAAGTTGTTCGGGGGAAAGTTGTTCGGCCCGATGATATCTATATGTGTACCGAGTTTCAAATTAATTAATGCAAGCGTGTTTGATCTATGGACCAAGTTTTGGGACCCCGTTCAAGGGGGCGCTGTTGAGCCCCCCTGCCACGCCCGGGTACCAGCTTCAACCCGTCCCTGATGGCAGGGGGTTCCGACTTGTATGTAAAGTTTCAAGAGTTTTTGAGCACGTTAAGGACCCCAAAAGCCCCTGAAACCTTGATTAACAATATAAAAGCAATAGTCAAATCCCCCCTCCCCTCACACACACAGAGACACAGAGAGAGGGAGAGAAAATTCTTCAGAAAATCCACATTCAAACCAAAATATCTCTCTTCCTGTTGGTCGGAGATCGTTAATGTAAATTAGAAAGTTGTCCGTCTTGATGAGAACAATACACATACCAAGTTTTGTTGCTGTTGATAAAACTAACCCCCCCACTTATGACTAAAGGTGGCGCTACTGAGCCCCTCACCACGCCCGTTTCTGAAACTTTGCACATGTCTACGGGCTAATAAATGTGATGTGTCTGTCGAGTTTCATGCAATTTCAAGTATGTTAAGAGTCTCAAAAGCATCAAAAAAGAATATTAAAGTTTGAAGCGTTGCCATGGCAACAGTATTAAAGATATCAAAAATCCTTTCACAGGTCTACATCTGCCGTGTGTTTACATTATACACATAAACTTTGAAGCAAATCGGGTAAAAATAAGAGGGTGATTTCAAAGCATTTTGAAAGGGACACACTTCCTGCTGCCAGTTGGTGGCGCTATAACTTTGACTCACAATAGTCACATCCATGTGATCGGCCTCTTACAACGAACACACTGCTGAAGTTTAATCAAGATCAGTTAATGTATGCTGAAGTTATAATACACTTCCTGTGTCCCTTATTCGCCATCAATTCGTGTCCTCGCCACGGCCAAACCGTTCAAGATATAAAAAATCCGTCCGCAATTTAGCATCTTCAATGTCTTGTCTTCATGCACACCGAGTTTGGAGGCGATTGGATGAATTCTCTAGAAGAAGTACATTAAATTCCACAGCATGCGTTTCCAAACAACCCATAATAGCCGACTTCCTGTTGGGCTGGCGTAAAAAGTAAAAGTACGAAAGTTGTTCGGCCCGATGAGATCTATATATGTACCGATTTTCATATTATTACATGCAAGCGTGTCTGATTTATGGACCAAGTTTTCGGACCCCGTTCAAGGGGGCGCTGTTGAGCCCCCCTGCCACGCCCGGGTACCAGCTTCAGCCCGGCCCTGATGGCCGCAGGTTCTGACCCGTGTGCAAAGTTTCAAGAGTTTTCGAGCACGTTAAGGGTCTCAAAAGTGCCCGAAAGGTTGACAGAAAAATAAGAATAATAATAATAAAATATAGCTGCGAGCAGCGATTGCGGGCCCAAGCCGGTGGCACCGCCACCCTGGTGCCTTTAGTTACACTAAAGGCACCGGGGTGGCGGTGTCACCGGCTTGGGCCCTCCATCGCTGCTCGCAGCTATATTTATATATATATATATATATATATATATTTATATATATATATATAATAAAGACGGGAAATTTTACTTGTCTTACCTTATTCTGATTTTATGATACACTCAAAATATTCCACAACAAATCCTTTAAATTTAATGTAAAAATAAAAACGAAAGTAAGCCGTGTTGGTCTCACGTAACCCTTTCATTAGAATCAAAATGTTTCAATATTTGCGATGTATTTGGATGCTAAACTATTCTTTATTATAGGCTTTGTACTTCACTCGTGTTCCAATATCGATGGAAAAAATCATCCCCTTCACACGCGCAAAAATGTGCTTGGAAACATCACAGTGGAGCTCTGCTTACTGTGAATGGTACAAATTGTACTACTGACTATTTAAACAGCAGTGTAATTCGTATATGTTATGTTGACTATTTTTATTATTATATTGTATTAGGGCTATAATGAACAGGCTGCGATGTCAAGATTGCAATTCTGGAATGTGTGTGTGTGTGTGTGTGTGTGTGTGTGTGTGTGTGTGTGTGTGTGTGTGTGTGTGTGTGTGTGTGACGCGGTTGCGGTTGAACAGTGGACACATAAAAACATAAATAAAATGTATTAGTTTATTCCTACTTCCATAGGAATACATTGAAAATGCTCGTTCTACTCCGCACCATTATCAATGTCTGTGCGGACATCTGTATTTTATTTTCGCTTTTAAGTTAGCGATTTAAAAGCCCTCAGCGGTGTCACACGTCGATTAACCGGTGGGAAAATGTTATCACAGTCACATCCCTAATACAATAGGCCTACCTGAAAGAGAATTTTACTTGCCCGACCAGAGTATAGCCTGATTAGAACGTCAATAACAAAACAAATTACTTGGGAATCACTAAAATGAGAGATTATTCTAATTTCATTACATTCATTTTAAGTTGCAATCAGCAGTTAATAATAAATGTCTTACTGATCAATGGTAACAAGGTTGCCCTGCTGAGGCTCATGCAGCTTCTCCAGGAGAATTGTAAACAAATGAGCGCAGCACACAAAAAAGCAACCCAGTTAACAACATACTGACTATAAAAATGACAAATATGGAGTTTTTATATATTTTATAACATATAAGCAACCTCACTTGACGAGTAGGCTACTATTTCCTGAATACAATCACGATTGAAACTGTGACATTGATTTCATACAACAGGTTAATAAACAGTTACAATTAAGTCACTTACATTTTAGATGCAATATTGACTGTTTTTGTTCTGTTTCAGCAGCAAAAATAGTTAAACAAAGATCACAGCAGAACCATCGCGCATCTCACAGCAACTTGTTTTCTCATTACTGAATGATTCAGCATTTTGAAACGAATCGGTTGACTCAAAGATTCAATGGTCAATCCATAAACATCTGTCTCAATCATGAATGACTCAGTCATTCGAACGAATCGTTTGAACGAATGAATCAATGACTCGCTCATTAAGATGGTCGCCTGGCGACACCTAATGGCGGTTTAGTGTTTAAAAGTATCATTCTTTCCAACGTGCACCATTATCAATGTCAGTGCGGACGTCCGTTTTTTACTTTCACTTTTATATTAGCGATTTAAAAGCACCCGCTCGTGTCACACGTCGATTAACCGATGGGAAAATATCCTCACAGTCATACCTAATACATTTATATTTAAATACAATAGGCCTACCTAGTAAAACGTTTTATATACTATTTTGATTTCCTTCTGGACACAAGAGGGCAGTATAGCCCTATGTTTGCTTTTTTGTTGAACCAAATAGCACTAAATAGCCTGTTTTTAACTTTTTCATACTCCTTGAATAGCAAAAACAGAATAAAATGGGTTTAGTTCTAATATTTGTATAATTTTATATAAAAATAAATGGTGTATAATTACATTTTTAGAAGTTATGAGATGTTTCCTGCTTCCTTTTTGACATTAATTTAATCCCTCGCCATAGCAAAACCGTTTGAGATATTCAATATCCGTTTACAATTTAGCATCATTAATATATTTGTATCATGTTGAAAAAGTTTGGTGGGAATAAAATAAATAGTTTAAGAGGAGTGGCTAAAAATTCAGAGGCTGATTTTGCAAAAAAATCCACATTCAGACCAAAATATCTGACTTCCTGATGGCCGGAGCTAATGAATGTAAATTAGAAAGTTGTCCGGCTTGATGAGTACAATATACAAACTATTTTTTTTTTTACTGTAGTTAAAACTAACCCGCCCACTTTTGTCAAAAGCATGTTGAAAGTGACACACTTCCTGCTGCCAGTTGGTGGCGCTATAACTTTGACTCACAATAGTTACATCCATCTGATCGGCCTCTTACCACGAACACACTGCTGAAGTTTCATCAAGATCAGTTAATGTATGCAGAAGTTATTCCACTTCGTGTTTCTCTTTTCTCGCCATAAATTCGTTTCCTCGCCACGGCCAAACCGTTCGAGATATCAAAAATCCGTCCGCAATTTAGAATCCTCAATGTCTTGACTTCATGCACACCGAGTTTGGTGGGGATTGGATGAATTCTCTAGGAGGAGTACTTTGCATTCCACAGCAAGCGTTTTCCAAACAACCCATAATAGCCGACTTCCTGTTGGGCTGGCGTAAAACTTAGAGCACGAAAGTTGTTCGGCCCGATGAGATCTATATGTGTACCGAGTTTCATATCATTACATGCAAGTGTGTTTGATTTATGGACAAGTGTTCGGATCCCGTTCCAGGGGGCGCTGTTGAGCCCCCCTGCCACGCCCGGGTACCAGCTTCAGCCCGGCCCTGATGGCCGCACGTTCTGACCTGTGTGCAAAGTTTCAAGAGTTTTTGAGCACGTTTAAGGCCCCAAAAGCCCCTGAAACCTTGAAAAACAGGAATTTTAAACAAATCTCACTCAAAAGACAAATCCCCCCACCCCTCACACACACAGAGACGCAGAGGCAGAGAGAGAGAGGGAGAGAATTCTCCAAAAAATCACATTCAAATCAAAATATCTCACTTCCTGTTGGTCACAGCTTATGACTATAAATTAGAAAGTTGTCCGGCTTGATGAGAACAATATACATAACGATTTTTGTGACTCTACTTAAAACTAAGCCCCCACTTATGACTAAAGGTGGCGCTACTGAGCCCCTCACCACGCCCGTTTCTGAAACTTTGCACATGTCTACGGGCTAATAAATGTGATGTGTCTGTCGAGTTTCATCCAATTTCAAGTATGTTAAGAGTCTCAAAAGCATCAAAAAAAAATATTAAAGTTTTAAGCGTTGCCATGGCAACAGTATTAAAGATATCAAAAATCCTTTCACAGGTCTACATCTGCCGTGTGTTTACATTATACACATAAACTTTGAAGCAAATCGGGTAAAAATAAGAGGGTGATTTCAAAGCATTTTGAAAGGGACACACTTCCTACTGCCAGTTGGTGGCGCTATAACTTTGACTCACAATAGTCACATCCATGTGATCGGCCTCTTACAACGAACACACTGCTGAAGTTTAATCAAGATCAGTTAATGTATGCAGAAGTTATAACACACTTCCTGTTTCCATTATTCGCCATTAATTCGTGTCCTCGCCACGGCCAAACCGTTCGAGATATCAAAAATCTGTCCGCAATTTAGCATCCTCAATGTCTTGACTTCATGCTGACTGAGTTTGGAGGCGAATGGATGAATTTCCTAGGAGGAGTACATTAAATTCCACAGTATGCGTTATCAAACAACCCATAATAGCCGACTTCCTGTTGGGCTGGCGTAAAAAGTAAAAGTACGAAAGTTGTTCGGCCCGATGAGATCTATACATGTACCGAGTT
Organism: Leuciscus idus; assembly: GCA_021554675.1. Lineage (NCBI taxonomy): Eukaryota > Metazoa > Chordata > Actinopteri > Cypriniformes > Leuciscidae > Leuciscus > Leuciscus idus. The sequence goes on along the minus strand of CM038626.1, from coordinate 44,440,279 downwards.
TCATATTACTACATGCAAGCGTGTCTGATTTATGGACCATGTTTTCGGACCCCGTTCAAGGGGGCGCTGTTGAGCCCCCCTGCCACGCCCGGGTACCAGCTTCAGCCCGGCCCTGATGGCCGCGGGTTCTGACCTGTCTGCAAAGTTTCAAGAGTTTTCGAGCACGTTAAGGGTCTCAAAAGTGCCCGAAAGGTTGACAGAAAAATAAGAATAATAATAATAAATATAGCTGCGAGCAGCGATTGCGGGCCCAAGCCGGTGGCACCGCCACCCTGGTGCCTTTAGTTACACTAAAGGCACCGGGGTGGCGGTGTCACCGGCTTGGGCCCTCCATCGCTGCTCGCAGCTATATTTATATATATATACATATATATATATATATATATATATATATATATATATATATATATAATAAAGACGGGAAATTTTACTTGTCTTACCTTATTCTGATTTTATGATACACTCAAAATATTCCACAACAAATCCTTTAAATTTAATGTAAAAATAAAAACGAAAGTAAGTGTTGGGCTCACGTAACCCTTTCATTAGAATCAAAACATTTCAACAGTTGCGATGTATTTGGATGCTAAACTATTCTTTATTATAGGCTTTGTACTTCACTCGTGTTCCAATATCGACGGAAAAAATCATCCTCTTCACACGCGCAAAAATGTGCTTGGAAAAATCACAGTGGAGCAGTGCTTACTGTGAATGTACGAATTGTACTACTGACTATTTAAACAGAGCAGTTTGTATATGTTAGGTTTACTATTTTATTATATTTTATTAAGGCTATAATGAACAGGCTGCGATGTCAAGTTTGCAATGCTGGAATGTGTTTGTGATTTAACAGTACACACATAAAAACATAATTGGCACATCATTTTGTTCATACAGGACATCATTCAAACTGCAGAGTGTTTACTTATATTTATATACACTCGCAATAAAACACAACATTGTGCTTTTGTAAAATAAATTCAAGCAATCCACCCCCCGAAATGGCGTTCATTTTAAAATTAAACTAAAAGCTCCTGGCTAAACAGGCATTCATAACTGTGAGCGCCCACGGCGAGGAACGAGCAGAACAGAGCGAACGTTTTTTAGTTAATTCCTACTTCCATAGGAATTCATTGAAAATGCTCGCTCTACTCAGCACCATTATTAAAGTCTGTGCAGACATCTGTATTTTACTTTAAGTTAGCGATTTAAAAGCCCCCAGCGGTGTCACACGTCGATTAACCGACATCCCTAATATATTTATATATATATACGGCCTACCTGAAAGAGAATTTGGCTTGCCCGACCAGAGTAGCCTGATTTGAACGTCAATGACAAAAAATAACTTGGGAATCACTAAAACGAGAGATTATTCTAATTTTATTACATTCATTTTAAGTTGCAATCAACAGTTGATAATTAATGTATTACTGAACAATGGTAACAAGGTTGCGCTGCTGAGGCTATAAAAATTACAAATATGGAGTTTTTATATATTTTATAACCTATGATAGAGTTAAGCAACCTCACTTGACGAGTAGGCTACTGTTTCCTGAATACAATCACGATTGAAACTGTGACATTGATTTCATACAACAGGTTAATAAACAGTTATAATTAAGTCACTTACATTTTAGATGCAATATTGACTGTTTTTGTTCTGTTTCAGTAGCAAAAATAGTTAAACAAAGATCACAGCAGAACCGTTGCGCATCTCACGGCAACTTGTTTTCTCATTACTGAATGATTCAGCATTTTGAACGAATTGGTTGACTCAAAGATTCAATGATCAATCCATAAACATCTGTCTCAATCATGAATGACTCAGTCATTTGAACGAATCGTTTGAACGAATGAATCAATGACTCGCTCATTAAGACTAATGTAAGACTAACCTAATGGCGGTTTAGTGTTATGTTTAAAAGTATCATTCTTTCCAACGTGTGTGCACCATTATCAATGTCCGTGCGGACGTCCGAATTTTACTTTCACTTTTATATTAGCGATTTAAAAGCACCCGCTTGTGTCACACGTCGATTAACCGATGGGAAAATATCCTCACAGTCATATACCTAATACATTTATATTTAAATACAATATAGGCCTACCTAGTAAAAAGTTTAATATACTATATTTATATCCTTTTGGACACAAGAGGGCAGTATAGCCCTATGTTTGCTTTTTTGTTGAACCAAATAGCACTAAATAGCCTGTTTTTAACTTTTTTTATACTTCTTGAATTGCAAAAACAGAATAAAATGGGTTTAGTTCTAATATTTGTATAATTTTATATAAAAATAAACGGTGTATAATTACATTTGTAGAAGATATGAGATGTTTTCTGATTCCTTTTTTGACATTACTTTAATCCCTCGCCATATCAAAACCGTTTGAGATATTTATTATCCGTTCACAATTTAGCATATTTAATGTATTTTCATCATGTTGAAAAAGTTTGGTGTGAATAAAATAAATAGTTTAAGAGGAGTGGCTAAAAATTCAGAGGCTGATTTTGCAAAAAAAATCCACATTCAGACCAAAATATCTGACTTCCTGATGGCCGGAGCTAATGAATGTAAATTAGAAAGTTGTCCGGCTTGATGAGTACAATATACAAACTATTTTTTTTTTACTGTAGTTAAAACTAACCCGCCCACTTTTGTCAAAAGCATGTTGAAAGTGACACACTTCCTGCTGCCAGTTGGTGGCGCTATAACTTTGACTCACAATAGTTACATCCATCTGATCGGCCTCTTACCACGAACACACTGCTGAAGTTTCATCAAGATCAGTTAATGTATGCAGAAGTTATTCCACTTCGTGTTTCTCTTTTCTCGCCATAAATTCGTTTCCTTGCCACGGCCAAACCGTTCGAGATATCAAAAATCCGTCCGCAATTTAGAATCCTCAATGTCTTGCCTTCATGCACACCGAGTTTGGTGGGGATTGGATGAATTCTCTAGGAGGAGTACTTCGCATTCCACAGCAAGCGTTTTCCAAACAACCCATAATAGCCGACTTCCTGTTGGGCTGGCGTAAAACTTGATCGGGGGAAAGTTGTTCGGCCCGATGATATCTATATGTGTACTGAGTTTCAAATTAATTCATGCAAGCGTGTTTGATCTATGGACCAAGTTTTGTGACCCCGTTCAAGGGGGCGCTGTTGAGCCCCCCTGCCACGCCCGGGTACCAGCTTCAACCCGTCCCTGATGGCAGGGGGTTCCGACTTGTATGTAAAGTTTCAAGAGTTTTTGAGCACGTTAAGGACCCCAAAAGCCCCTGAAACCTTGATTAACAATATAAAAGCAATAGTCAAATCCCCCCTCCCCTCACACACACAGAGACACAGAGAGAGGGAGAGAAAATTCTTCAGAAAATCCACATTCAAACCAAAATATCTCTCTTCCTGTTGGTCGGAGATCGTTAATGTAAATTAGAAAGTTGTCCGTCTTGATGAGAACAATACACATACCAAGTTTTGTTGTTGTTGATAAAACTAACCCCCCCACTTATGACTAAAGGTGGCGCTACTGAGCCCCTCACCACGCCCGTTTCTGAAACTTTGCACATGTCTACGGGCTAATAAATGTGATGTGTCTGTCGAGTTTCATCCAATTTCAAGTATGTTAAGAGTCTCAAAAGCATCAAAAAAGAATATTAAAGTTTGAAGCGTTGCCATGGCAACAGTATTAAAGATATCAAAAATCCTTTCACAGGTCTACATCTGCCGTGTGTTTACATTATACACATAAACTTTGAAGCAAATTGGGTAAAAATAAGAGGGTGATTTCAAAGCATTTTGAAAGGGACACACTTCCTGCTGCCAGTTGGTGGCGCTATAACTTTGACTCACAATAGTCACATCCATGTGATCGGCCTCTTACAACGAACACACTGCTGAAGTTTAATCAAGATCAGTTAATGTATGCAGAAGTTATAACACACTTCCTGTTTCCATTATTCGCCATCAATTCGTGTCCTCGCCACGGCCAAACCGTTCGAGATATCAAAAATCTGTCCGCAATTTATCATCCTCAATGTCTTGACTTCATGCTGACTGAGTTTGGAGGCGAATGGATGAATTCCCTAGGAGGAGTACATTAAATTCCACAGCATGCGTTTCCAAACAACCCATAATAGCCGACTTCCTGTTGGGCTGGCGTAAAAAGTAAAAGTACGAAAGTTGTTCGGCCCGATGAGATCTATATGTGTACCGAGTTTCATATTATTACATGCAAGCGTGTCTGATTTATGGACCAAGTTTTCGGACCCCGTTCAAGGGGGCGCTGTCGAGCCCCCCTGCCACGCCCGGGTACCAGCTTCAGCCCGGCCCTGATGGCCGCGGGTTCTGACCCGTGTGCAAAGTTTCAAGAGTTTTCGAGCACGTTAAGGGTCTCAAAAGTGCCCGAAAGGTTGACAGAAAAATAAGAATAAGAATAATAATAAATAATTCTACCGAAAACAATAGGGCCTTCGCCCTTTCAGGGCTTGGGCCCTAATTATATATATATATATATATATATGTGTATATATATATATATATATATATATATATATATATATATATAAATATAGCTGCGAGCAGCGATTGCGGGCCCAAGCCGGTGGCACCGCCACCCTGGTGCCTTTAGTTACACTAAAGGCACCGGGGGTGGCGGTGTCACCGGCTTGGGCCCTCCATCGCTGCTCGCAGCTATATTTATATATATATATATATATATATATATATATATATATACACATATATATATATATATATATATATATATATATAATAAAGACGGGAAATTTTACTTGTCTTACCTTATTCTGATTTTATGATACACTCAAAATATTCCACAACAAATCCTTTAAATTTAATGTAAAAATAAAAACGAAAGTAAGCCGTGTTGGTCTCACGTAACCCTCTCATTAGAATCAAAATGTTTCAATATTTGCGATGTATTTGGATGCTAAACTATTCTTTATTATAGGCTTTGTACTTCACTCGTGTTCCAATATCGATGGAAAAAATCATCCTCTTCACACGCGCAAAAATGTGCTTGGAAACATCACAGTGGAGCTCTGCTTACTGTGAATGGTACAAATTGTACTACTGACTATTTAAACAGAGCAGTGTAATTCGTATATGTTATGTTGACTATTTTTATTATTATATTGTATTAGGGCTATAATGAACAGGCTGCGATGTCAAGATTGCAATTCTGGAATGTGTGTGTGTGTGTGTGTGTGTGTGTGTGTGTGTGTGTGTGACGCGGTTGCGGTTGAACAGTGGACACATAAAAACATAAATAAAATGTATTAGTTTATTCCTAATTCCATAGGAATACATTGAAAATGCTCGCTCTACTCCGCACCATTATCAATGTCTGTGCGGACATCTGTATTTTATTTTCGCTTTTAAGTTAGCGATTTAAAAGCCCTCAGCGGTGTCACACGTCGATTAACCGGTGGGAAAATGTTATCACAGTCACATCCCTAATATATAAATACAATAGGCCTACCTGAAAGAGAATTTTTCTTGCCCGACCAGAGTATAGCCTGATTAGAACGTCAATAACAAAACAAATTACTTGGGAATCACTAAAATGAGAGATTATTCTAATTTCATTACATTCATTTTAAGTTGCAATCAGCAGTTAATAATAAATGTCTTACTGATCAATGGTAACAAGGTTGCCCTGCTGAGGCTCATGCAGCTTCTCCAGGAGAATTGTAAAGAAATGAGCGCAGCACACAAAAAAGCAACCCAGTTAACAACATACTGACTATAAAAATGACAAATATGGAGTTTTTATATATTTTATAACATATAAGCAACCTCACTTGACGAGTAGACTACTATTTCCTGAATACAATCACGATTGAAACTGTGACATTGATTTCATACAAACAGGTTAATAAACAGTTACAATTAAGTCACTTACATTTTAGATGCAATATTGACTGTTTTTGTTCTGTTTCAGCAGCAAAAATAGTTAAACAAAGATCACAGCAGAACCATCGCGCATCTCACAGCAACTTGTTTTCTCATTACTGAATGATTCAGCATTTTGAAACGAATCGGTTGACTCAAAGATTCAATGGTCAATCCATAAACATCTGTCTCAATCATGAATGACTCAGTCATTCGAACGAATCGTTTGAACGAATGAATCAATGACTCGCTCATTAAGATGGTCGCCTGGCGACACCTAATGGCGGTTTAGTGTTTAAAAGTACCATTCTTTCCAACGTGCACCATTATCAATGTCAGTGCGGACGTCCGTTTTTTACTTTCACTTTTATATTAGCGATTTAAAAGCACCCGCTCGTGTCACACGTCGATTAACCGATGGAAAAATATCCTCACAGTCATACCTAATACATTTATATTTAAATACAATAGGCCTACCTAGTAAAACGTTTTATATACTATTTTGATTTCCTTTTGGACACAAGAGGGCAGTATAGCCCTATATTTGCTTTTTTGTTGAACCAAATAGCACTAAATAGCCTGTTTTTAACTTTTTCATACTCCTTGAATAGCAAAAACAGAATAAAATGGGTTTAGTTCTAATATTTGTATAATTTTATATAAAAATAAATGGTGTATAATTACATTTTTAGAAGTTATGAGATGTTTCCTGCTTCCTTTTTGACATTAATTTAATCCCTCACCATAGCAAAACCGTTTGAGATATTCAATATCCGTTTACAATTTAGCATCATTAATATATTTGTATCATGTTGAAAAAGTTTGGTGGGAATAAAATAAATAGTTTAAGAGGAGTGGCTAAAAATTCAGAGGCTGATTTTGCAAAAAAAATCCACATTCAGACCAAAATATCTGACTTCCTGATGGCCGGAGCTAATGAATGTAAATTAGAAAGTTGTCCGGCTTGATGAGTACAATATACAAACAATTTTTTTTTTACTGTAGTTAAAACTAACCCGCCCACTTTTGTCAAAAGCATGTTGAAAGTGACACACTTCCTGCTGCCAGTTGGTGGCGCTATAACTTTGACTCACAATAGTTACATCCATCTGATCGGCCTCTTACCACGAACACACTGCTGAAGTTTCATCAAGATCAGTTAATGCAGAAGTTATTCCACTTCGTGTTTCTCTTTTCTCGCCATAAATTCGTTTCCTCGCCACGGCCAAACCGTTCGAGATATCAAAAATCCGTTCGCAATTTAGAATCCTCAATGTCTTGACTTCATGCACACCGAGTTTGGTGGGGATTGGATGAATTCTCTAGGACAGAGTTCTCAAACCGGTTCCACGGAGGGCCTAGTGTATGAAGGTTTTTGGTCTTTCCCTTCAATTAGTGCCCAATTAAGACCTAGACAACCAGGTGAGGGGAGATCTTAACCAATTAGTGACCTACTCAATCAGTTTGGTTCAAGGTAAAAGAGAAAACCTGCATACACTAGGCCCTCCGTGGAACCGGTTTGAGACCACTGCTCTAGGAGGAGTACTTCGCATTCCACAGCAAGCGTTTTCCAAACAACCCATAATAGCCGACTTCCTATTGGGCTGGCGTAAAACTTAGAGCACGAAAGTTGTTCGGCCCGATGAGATCTATATGTGTACCGAGTTTCATATCATTACATGCAAGTGTGTTTGATTTATGGACAAGTGTTCGGATCCCGTTCCAGGGGGCGCTGTTGAGCCCCCCTGCCACGCCCGGGTACCAGCTTCAGCCCGGCCCTGATGGCCGCACGTTCTGACCTGTGTGCAAAGTTTCAAGAGTTTTCGAGCACGTTTAAGGCCACAAAAGCCCCTGAAACCTTGAAAAACAGGAATTTTAAACAAATCTCACTCAAAAGACAAATCCCCCCACCCCTCACACACACAGAGACGCAGAGGCAGAGAGAGAGAGGGAGAGAATTCTCCAAAAAATCACATTCAAACCAAAATATCTCACTTCCTGTTGGTCACAGCTTATGACTATAAATTAGAAAGTTGTCCGGCTTGATGAGAACAATATACATAACGATTTTTGGGACTCTACTTAAAACTAAGCCCCCACTTATGACTAAAGGTGGCGCTACTGAGCCCCTCACCACGCCCGTTTCTGAAACTTTGCACATGTCTACGGGCTAATAAATGTGATGTGTCTGTCGAGTTTCATCCAATTTCAAGTATGTTAAGAGTCTCAAAAGCATCAAAAAAGAATATTAAAGTTTGAAGCGTTGCCATGGCAACAGTATTAAAGATATCAAAAATCCTTTCACAGGTCTACATCTGCCGTGTGTTTACATTATACACATAAAGTTTGAAGCAAATCGGGTAAAAATAAGAGGGTGATTTCAAAGCATTTTGAAAGGGACACACTTCCTACTGCCAGTTGGTGGCGCTATAACTTTGACTCACAATAGTCACATCCATGTGATCGGCCTCTTACAACGAACACACTGCTGAAGTTTAATCAAGATCAGTTAATGTATGCAGAAGTTATAACACACTTCCTGTTTCCATTATTCGCCATAAATTTGCTTCCTCGCCACAGCCAAACCGTTTGAGATATCAAAAATCCGTCCGCAATTTATCATCCTCAATGTCTTGACTTCATGCTGACCGAGTTTGGAGGCGAATGGATGAATTCCCTAGGAGGAGTACATTAAATTCCACAGCATGCGTTTCCAAACAACCCATAATAGCCGACTTCCTGTTGGGCTGGCGTAAAAAGTAAAAGTACGAAAGTTGTTCGGCCCGATGAGATCTATATGTGTACCGAGTTTCATATTATTACATGCAAGCGTGTCTGATGTATGGACCAAGTTTTCGGACCCCGTTCAAGGGGGCGCTGTCGAGCCCCCCTGCCACGCCCGGGTACCAGCTTCAGCCCGGCCCTGATGGCCGCGGGTTCTGACCCGTGTGCAAAGTTTCAAGAGTTTTCGAGCACGTTAAGGGTCTCAAAAGTGCCCGAAAGGTTGACAGAAAAATAAGAATAAGAAGAAATATAGCTGCGAGCAGCGATTGCGGGCCCAAGCCGGTGGCACCGCCACCCTGGTGCCTTTAGTTACACTAAAGGCACCGGGGTGGCGGTGTCACCGGCTTGGGCCCTCCATCGCTGCTCGCAGCTATATTTATATATATATATATATATATATATATATATATATATATATATATAACAAAAAAAACAAAAACAATATATATATATATATTTTTTTTTTTTAAGTGTGTTTATATATATATATTAAATTTTTGGGATGCTAAACATTTGTTTATTATAGGCTTTGTACTTCACTCACGTTCCACTATTGAAGGGAAAAATTATCCTCTTCACATGCGCAAATATGTGCTTGGAAACATCACAGTTTAGCCGTGATTACTGTGTTTAAATAGTCAGTACAATTCATACTATTCAGAGCAGTGTAATTTTTATATGTTAGGTTGACTATTTTATTATTATATTTTATAAAGGCTATAATGAACAGACTGCGATATCAAGATTGCAATGCGCTCGCTCTGCACCATTATCAATGTCTGTGCGGACGAACATATTTTACTTTCGTTTTTAAGTTACCGATTCAAAAGCCCCCAGCGGTGTCACACATCGATTAACCGGTGGGAAAATTTTCCCACAGTCACATCCCTAATATATTTATATATAAATACAATAGGCCAACCTGAAAGAGAATTTTACTTGCCCGACCAGAGTAGCCTGATTAGAACGTCAATGACAAAAAAATAACTTGGGAATCACTAAAACGAGAGATTATTCTAATTTTATTACATTCATTTTAAGTTGCAATCAACAGTTGTTAATAAATGGATTACCAGTAATCAGTTGATCAATGGTAACAAGCTTGCGCTGCTGACGCTCATGCAGCTTCTCCAGGAGAAATGTAAACAAATGAGATCAGCACACAAAAAACAAACTCAGTTAACAACTTACTGACTATAAAAATGATAAATATGGAGTTTTGATATATTTTATAACAGTTAAGCAACCTCACTTGACGAGAAGGCTGTTTCCTGAATACAATCACGATTGAAACTGTGACATTGATTTCATACAACAGGTTAATAAACAGTTACAATTAAGTCACTTACAGTTTAGATGCAATATTGACTGTTTTTGTTCTGTTTCAGCAGCAAAAATAGTTAAACAAAGATCACAGCAGAACCATCGCGCATCTCACAGCAACTTGTTTTCTCATTACTGAATGATTCAGCATTTTGAAACGAATCGGTTGACTCTAAAAGATTCAATGGTCAATCCATAAACATCTGTCTCAATCATGAATGACTCAGTCATTCGAACGAATCGTTTGAACGAATGAATCAATGACTCGCTCATTAAGATGGTCGCCTGGCGACACCTAATGGCGGTTTAGTGTTTAAAAGTATCATTCTTTCCAACGTGCACCATTATCAATGTCAGTGCGGACGTCCGTTTTTTACTTTCACTTTTATATTAGCGATTTAAAAGCACCCGCTCGTGTCACACGTCGATTAACCGATGGGAAAATATCCTCACAGTCATACCTAATACATTTATATTTAAATACAATAGGCCTACCTAGTAAAACGTTTTATATACTATTTTGATTTCCTTTTGGACACAAGAGGGCAGTATAGCCCTATGTTTGCTTTTTTGTTGAACCAAATAGCACTAAATAGCCTGTTTTTAACTTTTTCATACTCCTTGAATAGCAAAAACAGAATAAAATGGGTTTAGTTCTAATATTTGTATAATTTTATATAAAAATAAATGGTGTATAATTACATTTTTAGAAGTTATGAGATGTTTCCTGCTTCCTTTTTGACATTAATTTAATCCCTCGCCATAGCAAAACCGTTTGAGATATTCAATATCCGTTTACAATTTAGCATCATTAATATATTTGTATCATGTTGAAAAAGTTTGGTGGGAATAAAATAAATAGTTTAAGAGGAGTGGCTAAAAATTCAGAGGCTGATTTTGCAAAATAAATCCACATTCAGACCAAAATATCTGACTTCCTGATGGCCGGAGCTAATGAATGTAAATTAGAAAGTTGTCCGGCTTGATGAGTACAATATACAAACTATTTTTTTTTTACTGTAGTTAAAACTAACCCACCCACTTTTGTCAAAAGCATGTTGAAAGTGACACACTTCCTGCTGCCAGTTGGTGGCGCTATAACTTTGACTCACAATAGTTACATCCATCTGATCGGCCTCTTACCACGAACACATTGCTGAAGTTTCATCAAGATCAGTTAATGTATGCAGAAGTTATTCCACTTCGTGTTTCTCTTTTCTCGCCATAAATTTGTTTCCTCGCCACGGCCAAACCGTTCGAGATATCAAAAATCCGTCCGCAATTTAGAATCCTCAATGTCTTGACTTCATGCACACCAAGTTTGGTGGGGATTGGATGAATTCTCTAGGAGGAGTACTTCGCATTCCACAGCAAGCGTTTTCCAAACAACCCATAATAGCCGACTTCCTGTTGGGCTGGCGTAAAACTTAGAGCACGAAAGTTGTTCGGCCCGATGATATCTATATGTGTACTGAGTTTCAAATTAATTCATGCAAGCGTGTTTGATCTATGGACCAAGTTTTGGGACCCCGTTCAAGGGGGCGCTGTTGAGCCCCCCTGCCACGCCCGGGTACCAGCTTCAACCCGTCCCTGATGGCAGGGGGTTCCGACTTGTATGTAAAGTTTCAAGAGTTTTTGAGCACGTTAAGGACCCCAAAAGCCCCTGAAACCTTGATTAACAATATAAAAGCAATTGTCAAATCCCCCCTCCCCTCACACACACAGAGACACAGAGAGAGGGAGAGAAAATTCTTCAGAAAATCCACATTCAAACCAAAATATCTCTCTTCCTGTTGGTCGGAGATCGTTAATGTAAATTAGAAAGTTGTCCGTCTTGATGAGAACAATACACATACCAAGTTTTGTTGTTGTTGATAAAACTAACCCCCCCACTTATGACTAAAGGTGGCGCTACTGAGCCCCTCACCACGCCCGTTTCTGAAACTTTGCACATGTCTACGGGCTAATAAATGTGATGTGTCTGTCGAGTTTCATCCAATTTCAAGTATGTTAAGAGTCTCAAAAGCATCAAAAAAGAATATTAAAGTTTGAAGCGTTGCCATGGCAACAGTATTAAAGATATCAAAAATCCTTTCACAGGTCTACATCTGCCGTGTGTTTACATTATACACATAAACTTTGAAGCAAATCGGGTAAAAATAAGAGGGTGATTTCAAAGCATTTTGAAAGGGACACACTTCCTGCTGCCAGTTGGTGGCGCTATAACTTTGACTCACAATAGTCACATCCATGTGATCGGCCTCTTACAACGAACACACTGCTGAAGTTTAATCAAGATCAGTTAATGTATGCAGAAGTTATAACACACTTCCTGTTTCCATTATTCGCCATCAATTTGTGTCCTCGCCACGGCCAAACCGTTCGAGATATCAAAAATCTGTCCGCAATTTAGCATCCTCAATGTCTTGACTTCATGCTGACTGAGTTTGGAGGCGAATGGATGAATTCCCTAGGAGGAGTACATTAAATTCCACAGCATGCGTTTCCATACAACACATAATAGCCGACTTCCTGTTGGGCTGGCGTAAAAAGTAAAAGTACGAAAGTTGTTCGGCCCGATGAGATCTATATGTGTACCGAGTTTCATATTATTACATGCAAGCGTGTCTGATTTATGGACCAAGTTTTCGGACCCCATTCAAGGGGGCGCTGTCGAGCCCCCCTGCCACGCCCGGGTACCAGCTTCAGCCCGGCCCTGATGGCCGCGGGTTCTGACCCGTGTGCAAAGTTTCAAGAGTTTTCGAGCACGTTAAGGGTCTCAAAAGTGCCCGAAAGGTTGACAGAAAAATAAGAATAAGAATAATAATAAATAATTCTACCGAAAACAATAGGGCCTTCGCCCTTTCAGGGCTTGGGCCCTAAATATATATATATATATATATATAAATATAGCTGCGAGCAGCGATTACGGGCCCAAGCCGGTGGCACCGCAACCCCGGTGCCTTTAGTTACCTAAAGGCACCGGGGGTGGCGGTACCGCCGGCTTTGGCCCTCCATCGCTGCTCGCAGCTATATTTATATATATATATATATATATATATATATATATATATATATATATATATATATATTATACAAACATATATATATATATATATATATATATATATATATATATATATATATATATGTATTTATATATGTGTATATATATATATATATATATATATATATATATATTATACAAACATATATATATATATATATATATGTATTTATATATGTGTATATATATATATATATTATACAAACATATATATATATATATATATATATATGTATTTATATATGTGTATATATATATATATATTATACAAACATATATATATATATATATATATATATATATATGTATTTATATATGTGTATATATATATATATACACCGTTCAAAAGTTTGGGGTCAGGAAGATTTTTAATGTTTTTAGGAGAAGTCTCTTCTGCTCACCAAGGCTGCATTTATTTGATTAAAAATACAAACAAAAACAGTAATATTGTGAAATATTATTCCAATTTACAACAGCTGTTTTCTATTTTAAAATATTTTACACTGTAATTAATTTATGTGATCAAAGCTGAGTTTTCAGCATCATTACTCCCGTCTTCAGTGTCACATGATCCTTCAGAAACCATTCTAATATGATGATTGATGGTCAATAAATATTAATTATTATTTTCAATGTTGAAAACAGTTGTGTACAGATTTTTTTTCAAAATGCGTTGATGAATGTAAAGTTCAAAAGAACAGCATTTATTTCAAATATAATTTTTTTAACATTATAAATGTCTGTACTGTAACTTTTAATCAGTTTAACTCATTCTCGATGAATAAAAGTATTGATTTATTTTATTTCTTTTCCCCAAAAATAAAATTTAAATTATTACTGACCCCAAACTTCTGAACGGTAGTGTTTAATGTTACAAAAGCTTTAGATTTCAGATAAATGCTGTTCTTTTGAACTTTCTATTCATCAAAGACTGTACACAACTGTTTTCGACATTTAAAATAATAATGAATGTTTCTTGAGCATCAATCATCATATTAGAATAATTTCTGAAGGATCATGTGACAGTGACGACTGGAGTAATGATGCTGAAAACTCAGCTTTGATCACAGGAATAAATAACAGTTTAAAATATATTAAAATAGAAAGCAGCTGTTTTAAATTGGAATAATATTTTACAATATTACTGTTTTTGTTTGTATTTTTAATCAAATAAATGCAGCCTTGGTGAGCAGAAGAAACTTCGCTTAAAAATCTTACTGACGCCAAATTTTTGAACAGTAGTGTATATATATTATATAAAAATGTAAGGGATAAGACACAGATAATTTTACTTGCCTGACCTGATTAGAACAATGAAAAAAACTTAAATGAAAAAATAACTTGGGAATCAATAAAACGGGGGCGCGATTGAACAGTGGACACATAAAAACATACTCTGTCATTTTGTTCAGAACATCATTCAAACTGCAAAGTGTTAACTTATAGTTTTGTACAGTAGCAATAAAACACAACATTGTGCTTTTTTTAAATACATTCAAGCAATCCGCCCCGAAAATGAAACTAAAATGCTCACGGCTGCACAGGCATTCATAATGGTGCGCGTCCTCAGCGAGGAACGAGCAGAACAGAGTCAACGTTTTTTAGGTCATTCCTCCTTCCATAGGAATTTATTGAAAACGCTCGCTCTGCTCCGCACCATTATCAATGTCCGTGCGGACGAACATATTTTACTTTCGTTTTTAAGTTAGCGATTAAAAAGCCCCCAGCGGTGTCACACGTCAGTTAACCAGTGGTAAAATATTCTCACCGTCACATACCTAGTATATTTTTATATAGATATAATAGGCCTACCTGATTTTGAACACAAGAGGGCAGTATAGCACTATGTTTGACTTTATTTATTTATTGTTTAGACTAAACAACCATTCTGGCAGTTTTTAAACTTAAACATTCTTAAATTGAAAAAAAAAGAATAAAATGAGTTAAGTTCTGATATTTGTATACTTTTATATAGTAATAAATGGTGTATAATTACATTTTTAGAATATATGAGCCTTTGAGTGTTTCCTTTTTAGACAATACTTTAATCCCTCGCCATAGCAAAACCGTTTGAGATATTTATTATCCGTTCACAATTTAGCATCATTAATATATTTTTATCATGTTGAAAAAGTTTGGTGGGAATAAAATAAACCACTTAGATAAAGGTGGCTAAAAATTCAGAGGCTGATTTAGCAAAAAAATCCACATTCAGACCAAAATATCTGACTTCCTGATGGTCAGAGCTAATGACTTTAAATTAGAAAGTTGTCCGGCTCGATGAGACCAATATACGTACTGATTTTTGTAATTGTGGGTAAAACTAACCCCCCCACTTTTGTCAAAAACATTTTGAAAGTGACACACTTCCTGCTGCCAGTTGGTGGCGCTATAACTTTGACTCACAATAGTTACATCCATCTGATCGGCCTCTTACCACGAACACACTGCTGAAGTTTCATCAAGATCAGTTAATGCATGCAGAAGTTATTCCACTTCGTGTTTCTCTTTTCTCGCCATAAATTCGATTCCTCGCCACAGCCAAACCGTTCGAGATATCAAAAATCCGTCCGCAATTTAGCATCCTCAAAGTCTTGACTACATGCACACCGAGTTTGGAGGGGACACGGTGAATTTTCTAGGAGGAGTATTTCACATTCCACAGCAAGCGTTTTCCAAACAACCCATAATAGCCGACTTCCTGTTGGGCTGGCGTAAAACTTGACCAGGGGAAAGTTGTTCGGCACAATGAGATCTATATGTGTACCGAGTTTCATATTAATTCATGCAAGCGTGTTTGATATATGGACCAAGTTTTAGAACCCCGTTCAAGGGGGCGCTGTTGAGCCCCCCAGCCACGCCCGGGTACCAGCTTCAGCCCGTCCCTGATGGCAGGGGGTTCTGACTTGTGTGCAAAGTTTCAAGAGTTTTTGAGCACGTTAAGGACCCCAAAAGCCCCTGAAACCTTGATTAACAATATAAAAGCAATAGTCAAATCCCCCCTCCCCTCACACACACAGAGACACAGAGAGAGGGAGAGAAAATTCTTCAGAAAATCCACATTCAAATCAAAATATCTCTCTTCCTGTTGGTCGGAGATCGTTAATGTCAATTAGAAAGTTGTCCGTCTTGATGAGAACAATACACATACCAAGTTTTGTTGTTGTTGATAAAACTAACCCCCCCACTTATGACTAAAGGTGGCGCTACTGAGCCCCTCACCACGCCCGTTTCTGAAACTTTGCACATGTCTACGGGCTAATAAATGTGATGTGTCTGTCGAGTTTCATCCAATTTCAAGTATGTTAAGAGTCTCAAAAGCATCAAAAAAGAATATTAAAGTTTGAAGCGTTGCCATGGCAACAGTATTAAAGATATCAAAAATCCTTTCACAGGTCTACATCTGCCGTGTGTTTACATTATACACATAAACTTTGAAGCAAATCGGGTAAAAATAAGAGGGTGATTTCAAAGCATTTTGAAAGGGACACACTTCCTGCTGCCAGTTGGTGGCGCTATAACTTTGACTCACAATAGTCACATCCATGTGATCGGCCTCTTACAACGAACACACTGCTGAAGTTTAATCAAGATCAGTTAATGTATGCAGAAGTTATAACACACTTCCTGTTTCCATTATTCGCCATCAATTCGTGTCCTCGCCACGGCCAAACCGTTCGAGATATCAAAAATCTGTCCGCAATTTATCATCCTCAATGTCTTGACTTCATGCTGACTGAGTTTGGAGGCGAATGGATGAATTCCCTAGGAGGAGTACATTAATTTCCACAGCATGCGTTTCCAAACAACCCATAATAGCCGACTTCCTGTTGGGCTGGCGTAAAAAGTAAAAGTACGAAAGTTGTTCAGCCCGATGAGATCTATATGTGTACCGAGTTTCATATTATTACATGCAAGCGTGTCTGATTTATGGACCAAGTTTTCGGACCCCGTTCAAGGGGGCGCTGTCGAGCCCCCCTGCCACGCCCGGGTACCAGCTTCAGCCCGGCCCTGATGGCCGCGGGTTCTGACCCGTGTGCAAAGTTTCAAGAGTTTTCGAGCACGTTAAGGGTCTCAAAAGTGCCTGAAAGGTTGACAGAAAAATAAGAATAAGAAGAAGAATAATAATAATAAAATATATATATATATATATATAAATATAGCTGCGAGCAGCGATTGCGGGCCCAAGCCGGTGGCACCGCCACCCTGGTGCCTTTAGTTACACTAAAGCCACCGGGGTGGCGGTGTCACCGGCTTGGGCCCTCCATCGCTGCTCGCAGCTATATTTATATATATATATATATATATATATATATATATATATAAATGTAACAAAAAATATATACATTATATATATGTAACAATAAATAAATAAATAAATATATATATATATATATATATATATATATATATATACTGTATATATGGTGTGCATCCACGGCGAGGAACGGGCAGAGAAGAGCGAACGTTTTTTAGTTCATTCCTACTTCCATAGGAATTCATTGAAAACGCTCGCTCTGCACCATTATCCATGTCAGTGCGGACAAACATATTTTACTTTCATTTTTAAGTTAGCAATTCAAAAGCCCCCAGCAGTGTCACACGTTGATTAACCGGTGGTAAAATATTCCTCACCGTCACATACCGGTACCTAGTATATTTTATATAGATACAATAGGCCTACCTGACTTTGAACACAAGAGGGCAGTATAGCACTATGAATGACATATTTTAAAAAGAAAATTTGGACTAAAAAAACATTCTGGATGTTTTTAAACTTAAACAATTATTAAATAGAAAAAAAAAAAGAATAAAATGGGTTTAGTTCTGATATTTGTATAATTTTATATAGAAATACATGGTGTATAATTACATTTTTAGAAGATAGGAGGTTTTTAGTGTTTCCTTTTTTGACATTACTTTAATCCCTCGCCATAGCAAAACCGTTTGAGACATTTATTATGCGTTTACAATTTAGCATCTTTAATGTATTTTCATCATGTTGAAAAAGTGTTGTGGGAATAAAATAAACCACTTAAGAGGACTGGGTAAAAATTCAGAGGCTGATTTTGCAAAGAAATCCACATTCAAACCAAAATATCTGACTTCCTGCATCATGTTGAAAAAGTTTTGTGGGAATAAAATAAACCACTTAAGAGGACTGGGTAAAAATTCAGAGGCTGATTTTGCAAAGAAATCCACATTCAAACCAAAATATCTGACTTCCTGTTGGTCTGAGCTAATGACTGTAAATTAGAAAGTTGTCCGGCTTGATGAGACCAATATACGTATTGATTTTTATAACTGTGGGTAAAACTAACCCCCCCACTTTTGTCAAAAGCATTTTGAAAGTGACACACTTCCTGCTACCAATTGGTGGCGCTATAACTTTGACTCACAATAGTTACATCCATCTGATCGGCCTCTTACCACGAACACACTGCTGAAGTTTCATCAAGATCAGTTAATGTGTGCAGAAGTTATAACACTTCGTGTTTCTCTTTTCTCGCCATAAATTCGTTTCCTCGCCACGGCCAAACCGTTCGAGATATCAAAAATCCGTCCACAATTTAGCATCCTCAATGTCTTGACTTCATGCTGACCGAGTTTTGTGGGGATTGGACGAATTCTCTAGGAGGAGTACTTCGCATTCCACAGCAAGCGTTTTCCAAACAACCCATAATAGCCGACTTCCTGTTGGGCTGGCGCAAAACTTAGAGCACGAAAGTTGTTCGGCCCGATGAGATCTATGTGTGTGCCGAGTTTCATATTAATTCATGCAAGCTAGTTTGATCTATGGAGCAAGTTTTCGGACCCCATTCCAGGGGGCGCTGTTGAGCCCCCCTGCCACGCCCGGGTACCAGCTTCAGCCAGGCCCTGATGGCCGCAGGTTCCGACTTGTATTTAAAGTTTCAAGAGTTTTTGAGCACGTTAAGGACCCCAAAAGCCCCTGAAACCTTGATTAACAATATAAAAGCAATAGTCAAATCCCCCCTCCCCTCACACACTCAGAAACACAGAGAGAGGGAGAGAAAATTCTTCAGAAAATCCAGATTCAAACCAAAATATCTCTCTTCCTGTTGGTCGGAGATCGTTATTGTAAATTAGAAAGTTGTCCGTCTTGATGAGAACAATACACATACCAAGTTTTGTTGCTGTTGATAAAACTAACCCCCCCACTTATGACTAAAGGTGGCGCTACTGAGCCCCTCACCACGCCCGTTTCTGAAACTTTGCACATGTCTACGGGCTAATAAATGTGATGTGTCTGTCGAGTTTCATCCAATTTCAAGTATGTTAAGAGTCTCAAAAGCATCAAAAAAGAATATTAAAGTTTGAAGCGTTGCCATGGCAACAGTATTAAAGATATCAAAAATCCTTTCACAGGTCTACATCTGCCGTGTGTTTACATTATACACATAAAGTTTGAAGCAAATCGGTTAAAAATAAGAGGGTGATTTCAAATCATTTTGAAAGGGACACACTTCCTGCTGCCAGTTGGTGGCGCTATAACTTTGACTCACAATAGTTACATCCATCTGATCGGCCTCTTACCACGAACACACTGCTGAAGTTTCATCAAGATCAGATAATGTGTGCAGAAGTTATAACACACTTCCTGTTTGCATTATTCGCCATAAATTCGTTTCCTCGCCACGGCCAAACCGTTCGAGATATCAAAAATCTGTCCGCAATTTAGCATCCTCAATGCCATGGCTTCATGCACACCGAGTTTTGTGGTGATCGGGTGAATTCCCTAGGAGAAGTGTTTCAAATAACAGACCATGCGTTTCCAAACAACCCTTAATAGCCGACTTCCTGTTGGGCTGGCGTAAAAAGTAAAAGTACGAAAGTTGTTCGGCCCGATGAGATCTATATGTGTACCGAGTTTCATATTATTACATGCAAGCGTGTCTGATGTATGGACCAAGTTTTCGGACCCCGTTCAAGGGGGCGCTGTCGAGCCCCCCTGCCACGCCCGGGTACCAGCTTCAGCCCGGCCCTGATGGCCGCGGGTTCTGACCCGTGTGCAAAGTTTCAAGAGTTTTCGAGCACGTTAAGGGTCTCAAAAGTGCCCGAAAGGTTGACAGAAAAATAAGAATAAGAAGAAGAATAATAATAAATATAGCTGCGAGCAGCGATTGCGGGCCCAAGCCGGTGGCACCGCCACCCTGGTGCCTTTAGTTACACTAAAGGCACCGGGGTGGCGGTGTCACCGGCTTGGGCCCTCCATCGCTGCTCGCAGCTATATTTATATATATATATATATATATATATATATATATATATAAATGTAACAAAAAAAAAAATATATATACATTATATATATGTAAAAAAAAAAAAAAAAAAAAAAATATATATATATATATATATGGTGTGCGTCCACGGCGAGGAACGGGCAGAGAAGAGCAAACGTTTTTTAGTTAATTCCTACTTCCATAGGAATTCATTGAAAACGCTCGCTCTGCACCATTATCCATTACAGTGCGGACGAACATATTTTACTTTCGTTTTTAAGTTAGCAATTCAAAAGTCCCCAGCGGTGTCACACGTTGATTAACCGGTGGTAAAATATTCCTCACCGTCACATACGGGTACCTAGTATATTTTATATTTTACATAGATACAATAGGCCTACCTGACTTTGAACACAAGAGGGCAGTATAGCACTATGAATGACATATATATATATATATATTTTTTTTTTTGGACTAAAAAAACATTCTGGATGTTTTTAAACTTAAACAATTATTAAATTGAAAAAACAGAATAAAATGGGTTTAGATCTGATATTTGTATAATTATATATAGAAATAAATGGAGTATAATTACATTTTTAGAAGATAGGTTTTAGGCGTTTCCTTTTTTGACATTACTTTAATCCCTTGCCATAGCAAAACCGTTTGAGATATTTATTATCTGTTTACAATTTAGCTTCTTTAAAGTATTTTCATCATTTTGAAAAAGTTTCGTGGGAATTAAATAAACCACTTAAGAGGAGTGGGTAAAAAATCAGAGGCTGATTTTGCCAAAAGTCCACATTCAGACCAAAATATCTGACTTCCTGTTGATCCAAGCTAATGACTGTTTTTGTTTTTTTTAATGGTAGTATTATTTTATACAAAAATTTATAATTCTGATGAGAATAAAGTTAGTGTTGATTAAAATTTTAAGGAAAACATATATATTGATCTAATATATATAGCACATTAATTTTAAATTCATTCAGCTTGAATCACCAAACATACAATATTAATTTTATTTAAAGCAAACAATACATTTAAAAGATATGTTCTATGCATATTTTGTCATTTTAAAACTATCCATAAAGTGCTATACAAAAAGACAAGACCTTAGATATTTCTTTATCCTTTTAATGCAGGACTAATTTTAAACAAACTAAGTGCACAGCTGCATGGTCATTCATGGCGGTGCGCGTCCACGGCGAGGAGCGAGCAGAACAAAGCGAACGTTTTTTAGTTCATTACTTCCATAGCAAATAATGGAAAACCCTCGCCCTGCTCCGAAGCATTATCAATGTCGGTGCGGACGGGAGTATTTTACTTTCATATCAGCGATTTAAAAGCCCTCGCCGGTGTCACACATCGATTAACCGGTGGGAAAATATCCTCAGTCACATACCTAATATATATTTATATATACATATCATTTTTATATATAAATATTTTATATACAAAAAAGCAAGGCCTTAGAGAATTATTTATCATTTAATGCAGAACAAATGAATGAAATAGTTAAGCTCTTTTCACTGTAACAGACAGACAGCCACACACACACAAACACAGAGAGAGTGAGACCCCTCCTCCTCCTCGCCACACAGACACCCCCCTCCCCTCCCCACACAGACACACACACACACACAGAATGGCAGAGGGCACTCTCTCTGTCAGAGAAAATCCACATTCAAACCAAAATATCTGACTTTCTGTTGATCCGAGCTAATAACTGTAAATTAGAAAGTTGTCCGGCTCGACGAGAACAATATATGTGGCGAGTTTTGTAACTGTAAGTAAAACGGACTAAGTTATAACACACATTTTGTTTCTCTTTTCTCGCCATAAATTCATTTCCTCGCCACGGCCAAACCGTTCGAGATATCAAAAATCCGCTGGCAATTTATCATCCTCAATGTCTTGACTTCATGCTGACCGAGTTTGGTGGCAATCCGATCAATTCCCAAGGAGAAGTATATCGAAATCCAGGGGCATGCGTTTCCAAACAACCCATAATAGCCGACTACCTGTTGGGCTGGCGTAAAACTTAGAGCACGAAAGATGTTCAAGCCGATGAGATCTATATGTGTACCGAGTTTCATATTATTACATGCAAGCGTGTTTGATTTATGGACAAGTGTTCGAATCCCATTCCAGGGGGCGCTGTCGAGCCCCCCTGCCACGCCCGGGTACCAGCTTCAGCCCGGCCCTAATGGCTGCGGGTTCTGACCTGTGTGCAAAGTTTCAAGAGTTTCCGAGCATGTTAAGGGCCCCAAAAGCCCCTGAAACCATGAAAACCAATAATTAAAAGTATTCTCACTCAAAGAAAAATCTCTCCCCCCCCTCTCCCTCTCCCTCTCACAGAGAGAGAGAAAATTCTTCGAAACATCCACATTCAAACCAAAATATCTGACTTCCTGTTGGTCGGAGGTAATGAATGTAAATTAGAAAGTTGTCCGGCTCGACGAGAACAATATACGTACTGAGTTTTATCATTGTAGATAAAAGTATAGACCTAACTCCCCCTCTTTTGTCAAAAGGTGGCGCTACTGAGCCCCTGCACCACGCCCGTTTCTGAAACTTTGCACATGTCTACTGGCTAATAAATGTGATGTGTCTGTCGAGTTTCATGCAATTTCAAGTATGTTAAGAGTCTCAAAAGCATCAAAAAAGAATATTAAAGTTTGATGCGTTGCCACGGCAACAGTATCTAAGATATCAATAATCCTTTCACAGGTCTACATCTGCCGTGTGTTTATATTATATACATAAAGTTTGAAGCAAATCGGTTAAAAATAAGAGGGTGATTTCAAAGCATTTTGAAAGTGACACACGTCCTGCTGCCAGTTGGTGGCGCTATAACTTTGACTCACAATAGTCACATCCATGTGATCGGCCTGTTACAACGAACACACTGTGGAAGTTTCATCAAGATCAGTTAATGTATGCTGAAGTTATAATACACTTCCTGTGACCCTTTATTCGCCATAAATTCGTTTCCTCGCCACAGCCAAACCGTTCGAGATATCAAAAATCCCCTGGCAATTTTTCATCCTCAATGTCTTGACTTCATGCACACCGAGTTTGGAGGCAATTGGATCAATTCTCTAGGAGGAGTACATCAAATTCCTGAGCATGCGTTTCCAAACAACCCATAATAGCCGACTTCCTGTTGGGCTGGCGTAAAAAGTAAAAGTAGGAAAGTTGTTCGGCCCGATGAGATCTATATATGTACCGAGTTTCATATTATTACATGCAAGCGTGTCTGATTTATGGACCAAGTTTTCGGACCCCGTTCAAGGGGGCGCTGTTGAGCCCCCCTGCCACGCCCGGGTACCAGCTTCAGCCCGGCCCTGATGGCCGCGGGTTCTGACCCGTGTGCAAAGTTTCAAGAGTTTTCGAGCACGTTAAGGGTCTCAAAAGTGCCCGAAAGATTGACAGAAAAATAAGAATAATAATAATAATAATAAATAATCCTACCGAAAACAATAGGGCCTTCGCCCTTTCAGGGCTTGGGCCCTAATAAATAATCCTACCGAAAACAATAGGGCCTTCGCCCTTTCAGGGCTTGGGCCCTAATAATCCTACCGAAAACAATAGGGCCTTCGCCCTTTCAGGGCTTGGGCCCTAAATATAGCTGCGAGCAGCGATTGCGGGCCCAAGCCGGTGGCACCGCAACCCCGGTGCCTTTAGTTACCTAAAGGCACCGGGGTGGCGGTGCCGCCGGCTTTGGCCCTTCATCGCTGCTCGCAGCTATATTTATATATATATATATTTATATATATATATATATATATATATATATACACATACATACATAGGCTACATATATATATATATATATATGTGTGTGTGTGTGTGTGTGTGTGTGTGTGTATATATATATATATATATATATATGTGTGTGTATATATATGTATATAAAAGACAGAAAATATTACTTGTCTTACCTTATTCTGATTTTATGATACACTCAAAATATTCCACAACAAATCCTTTAAATTTAATGTAAAAATAAAAACGAAAGTAAGTGTTGGGCTCACGTAACCCTATCATTAGAATCAAAACGTTTCAACAGTTGTGATGTATTTGGATGCTAAACTATTCTTTATTATAGGCTTTGTACTTCACTCGGTTTCCAATATCGACGGAAAAAATCATCCTCTTCACACGCGCAAAAATGTGCTTGGAAAAATCACAGTGGAGCAGTGCTTACTGTTAATGTACGAATTGTACTACTGACTATTTAAACAGAGCAGTGTGTATATGTTAGGTTTACTATTTTATTATATTTTATTAAGGCTATAATGAACAGGCTGCGATGTCAAGTTTGCAATGCTGGAATGTGTGTGTGATTTAACAGTAGACACATAAAAACATAATTGGCACATAATTTTGTTCATACAGGATATCATTCAAACTGCAAAGTGTTTACTTATATTTATGTACACTCGCAATGAAACACAACATGGTGCTTTTGTAAAATAAATTCAAGCAATCCACCCCCCGAAATGGCGTTCATTTTAAAATGTAACTAAAAGCTCTTGGCTAAACAGGCATTCATAACTGTGAGCGCCCACGGCGAGGAACGAGCAGAACAGAGTGAACGTTTTTTAGTTAATTCCTACTTCCATAGGAATTCATTGAAAATGCTCGCTCTACTCAGCACCATTATTCAAGTCTGTGCAGACATCTGTATTTTACTGTTAGCGATTTAAAAGCCCCCAGCGGTGTCACACGTCGATTAACCGACATCCCTAATATATTTATATATATATACAATAGGCCTACCTGAAAGAGAATTTAGCTTGCCCGACCAGAGTAGCCTGATTAGAACGTCAATGACAAAAAATAATTTGGGAATTACAAAAAAACGAGAGATTATTCAAATTTTATTACATTCATTTTAAGTTGCAATCAACAGTTGATAATAAATGTATTACTGATCAATGGTAACAAGGTTGCTGTTTCAGCAGCAAAAATAGTTAAACAAAGATCACAGCAGAACCGTCGCGCATCTCACGGCAACTTGTTTTCTCATTACTGAATGATTCAGCATTTAGAACGGATCGGTTGACTCAAAGATTCAATGATCAATCCATAAACATCTGTCTCAATCATGAATGACTCAGTCATTCGAACGAATCGTTTGAACGAATGAATCAATGACTCCCTCATTAAGACGGTCGCCTGGCGACACCTAATGACGGTTTAGTGTTACGTTTAAAAGTATCATTCTTTCCAACGTGTGTGCACCATTATCAATGTCCGTGCGGACGTCCGAATTTTACTTTCACTTTTATATTAGCGATTTAAAAGCACCCGCTCGTGTCACACGTCGATTAACCGTTGGGAAAATATCCTTACAGTCATATACCTAATACATTTATATTTAAATACAATATAGGCCTACCTAGTAAAAAGTTTTATATACTATATTTATATCCTTTTGGACACAAGAGGGCAGTATAGCCCTATATTTGCTTTTTTGTTGAACCAAATAGCACTAAATAGCCTGTTTTTAACTTTTTTTATACTTCTTGAATTGCAAAAACAGAATAAAATGGGTTTAGTTCTAATATTTGTATAATTTTATATAAAAATAAACGGTGTATAATTACATTTGTAGAAGATATGAGATGTTTTCTGATTCCTTTTTTGACATTACTTTAATCCCTCGCCATTTCAAAACCGTTTGAAATATTCAATATCCGTTCACAATTTAGAATCTTTAATGTATTTTCATCATGTTGAAAAAGTTTGGTGGGAATAAAATAAATAGTTTAAGAGGAGTGGCTAAACATTCAGAGGCTGATTTTGCAAAAAAATCCACATTCAGACCAAAATATCTGACTTCCTGATGGCCGGAGCTAATGAATGTAAATGAGAAAGTTGTCCGGCTTGATGAGTACAATATACAAACTATTTTTTTTTTACTGTAGTTAAAACTAACCCGCCCACTTTTGTCAAAAGCATGTTGAAAGTGACACACTTCCTGCTGCCAGTTGCTGGCGCTATAACTTTGACTCACAATAGTTACATCCATCTGATCGGCCTCTTACCACGAACACACTGCTGAAGTTTCATCAAGATCAGTTAATGTATGCAGAAGTTATTCCACTTCGTGTTTCTCTTTTCTCGCCCTAAATTCGTTTCCTCGCCACGGCCAAACCGTTCGAGATATCAAAAATCCGTCCGCAATTTAGAATCCTCAATGTCTTGACTTCATGCACACCGAGTTTGGTGGGGATTGGATGAATTCTCTAGGAGGAGTACTTCGCATTCCACAGCAAGCATTTTCCAAACAACCCATAATAGCCGACTTCCTGTTGGGCTGGCGTAAAACTTAGAGCACGAAAGTTGTTCGGCCCGATGAGATCTATATGTGTACCGAGTTTCATATCATTACATGCAAGTGTGTTTGATTTATGGACAAGTGTTCGGATCCCGTTCCAGGGGGCGCTGTTGAGCCCCCCTGCCACGCCCGGGTACCAGCTTCAGCCCGGCCCTGATGGCCGCACGTTCTGACCTGTGTGCAAAGTTTCAAGAGTTTTCGAGCACGTTTAAGGCCCCCAAAGCCCCTGAAACCTTGAAAAACAGGAATTTTAAACAAATCTCACTCAAAAGACAAATCCCCCCACCCCTCACACACACAGAGACGCAGAGGCAGAGAGAGAGAGGGAGAGAATTCTCCCAAAAATCACATTCAAACCAAAATATCTCACTTCCTGTTGGTCACAGCTTATGACTATAAATTAGAAAGTTGTCCGGCTTGATGAGAACAATATACATAACGATTTTTGTGACTCTACTTAAAACTAAGCCCCCACTTATGACTAAAGGTGGCGCTACTGAGCCCCTCACCACGCCCGTTTCTGAAACTTTGCACATGTCTACGGGCTAATAAATGTGATGTGTCTGTCGAGTTTCATCCAATTTCAAGTATGTTAAGAGTCTCAAAAGCATCAAAAAAGAATATTAAAGTTTGAAGCGTTGCCATGGCAACAGTATTAAAGATATCAAAAATCCTTTCACAGGTCTACATCTGCCGTGTGTTTACATTATACACATAAAGTTTGAAGCAAATCGGGTAAAAATAAGAGGGTGATTTCAAAGCATTTTGAAAGGGACACACTTCCTACTGCCAGTTGGTGGCGCTATAACTTTGACTCACAATAGTCACATCCATGTGATCGGCCTCTTACAACGAACACACTGCTGAAGTTTAATCAAGATCAGTTAATGTATGCAGAAGTTATAACACACTTCCTGTTTCCATTATTCGCCATAAATTTGCTTCCTCGCCACAGCCAAACCGTTTGAGATATCAAAAATCCGTCCGCAATTTATCATCCTCAATGTCTTGACTTCATGCTGACCGAATTTGGAGGCGAATGGATGAATTCCCTAGGAGGAGTACATTAAATTCCACAGCATGCGTTTCCAAACAACCCATAATAGCCGACTTCCTGTTGGGCTGGCGTAAAAAGTAAAAGTACGAAAGTTGTTCGGCCCGATGAGATCTATATGTGTACCGAGTTTCATATTATTACATGCAAGCGTGTCTGATGTATGGACCAAGTTTTCGGACCCCGTTCAAGGGGGCGCTGTCGAGCCCCCCTGCCACGCCCGGGTACCAGCTTCAGCCCGGCCCTGATGGCCGCGGGTTCTGACCCGTATGCAAAGTTTCAAGAGTTTTCGAGCACGTTAAGGGTCTCAAAAGTGCCCGAAAGGTTGACAGAAAAATAAGAATAAGAAGAATAATAATAATAAAATATAGCTGCGAGCAGCGATTGCGGGCCCAAGCCGGTGGCACCGCCACCCTGGTGCCTTTAGTTACACTAAAGGCACCGGGGTGGCGGTGTCACCGGCTTGGGCCCTCCATCGCTGCTCGCAGCTATATTTATATATAAATATATATATATATATATATATATATATATATATATACACATATATATATATATATATATATATATATATATAATAAAGACGGGAAATTTTACTTGTCTTACCTTATTCTGATTTTATGATACACTCAAAATATTCCACAACAAATCCTTTAAATTTAATGTAAAAATAAAAACGAAAGTAAGCCGTGTTGGTCTCACGTAACCCTCTCATTAGAATCAAAATGTTTCAATATTTGCGATGTATTTGGATGCTAAACTATTCTTTATTATAGGCTTTGTACTTCACTCGTGTTCCAATATCGATGGAAAAAATCATCCTCTTCACACGCGCAAAAATGTGCTTGGAAACATCACAGTGGAGCTCTGCTTACTGTGAATGGTACAAATTGTACTACTGACTATTTAAACAGAGCAGTGTAATTCGTATATGTTATGTTGACTATTTTTATTATTATATTGTATTAGGGCTATAATGAACAGGCTGCGATGTCAAGATTGCAATTCTGGAATGTGTGTGTGTGTGTGTGTGTGTGTGTGTGTGACGCGGTTGCGGTTGAACAGTGGACACATAAAAACATAAATAAAATGTATTAGTTTATTCCTACTTCCATAGGAATACATTGAAAATGCTCGCTCTACTCCGCACCATTATCAATGTCTGTGCGGACATCTGTATTTTATTTTCGCTTTTAAGTTAGCGATTTAAAAACCCTCAGCGGTGTCACACGTCGATTAACCGGTGGGAAAATGTTATCACAGTCACATCCCTAATATATAAATACAATAGGCCTACCTGAAAGAGAATTTTACTTGCCCGACCAGAGTATAGCCTGATTAGAACGTCAATAACAAAACAAATTACTTGGGAATCACTAAAATGAGAGATTTTTCTAATTTCATTACATTCATTTTAAGTTGCAATCAGCAGTTAATAATAAATGTCTTACTGATCAATGGTAACAAGGTTGCCCTGCTGAGGCTCATGCAGCTTCTCCAGGAGAATTGTAAACAAATGAGCGCAGCACACAAAAAAGCAACCCAGTTAACAACATACTGACTATAAAAATGACAAATATGGAGTTTTTATATATTTTATAACATATAAGCAACCTCACTTGACGAGTAAGCTACTATTTCCTGAATACAATCACGATTGAAACTGTGACATTGATTTCATACAACAGGTTAATAAACAGTTACAATTAAGTCACTTACATTTTAGATGCAATATTGACTGTTTTTGTTCTGTTTCAGCAGCAAAAATAGTTAAACAAAGATCACAGCAGAACCATCGCGCATCTCACAGCAACTTGTTTTCTCATTACTGAATGATTCAGCATTTTGAAACGAATCGGTTGACTCAAAGATTCAAAACCGTTTGAGATATCAAAAATCCGTCCGCAATTTATCATCCTCAATGTCTTGACTTCATGCTGACCGAATTTGGAGGCGAATGGATGAATTCCCTAGGAGGAGTACATTAAATTCCACAGCATGCGTTTCCAAACAACCCATAATAGCCGACTTCCTGTTGGGCTGGCGTAAAAAGTAAAAGTACGAAAGTTGTTCGGCCCGATGAGATCTATATGTGTACCGAGTTTCATATTATTACATGCAAGCGTGTCTGATGTATGGACCAAGTTTTCGGACCCCGTTCAAGGGGGCGCTGTCGAGCCCCCCTGCCACGCCCGGGTACCAGCTTCAGCCCGGCCCTGATGGCCGCGGGTTCTGACCCGTATGCAAAGTTTCAAGAGTTTTCGAGCACGTTAAGGGTCTCAAAAGTGCCCGAAAGGTTGACAGAAAAATAAGAATAAGAAGAATAATAATAATAAAATATAGCTGCGAGCAGCGATTGCGGGCCCAAGCCGGTGGCACCGCCACCCTGGTGCCTTTAGTTACACTAAAGGCACCGGGGTGGCGGTGTCACCGGCTTGGGCCCTCCATCGCTGCTCGCAGCTATATTTATATATAAATATATATATATATATATATATATATATATATATATATATATATATATATATATATATACACATATATATATATATATATATATATATAATAAAGACGGGAAATTTTACTTGTCTTACCTTATTCTGATTTTATGATACACTCAAAATATTCCACAACAAATCCTTTAACCCTTAAAGACCGATACGGCCGCCCGCGGCATAAAATAACTATCGTTCTAAAATGTTTAATAACTTTTGAGTCGCTAATCCAATCTGTATGCTTTAAAATGCACCGTAAAGATGAGATTCTCAGCTTTCCTGTGTTATCACGGGTGTCTCTATAGGTCATTCAGTGGCTCCGTAGTGCCGGCGATTGCGTCATCAAAATCTACAGCAGTGATTCGTCAAGGAAACACATGTGGTTTCTTTCTCTGAGCCAAACAGGAACGATTGTTGATGCTTAGTCCCACCCCCATGCCCAGATTCGTCCAAACGGTCATCAACTCAACCAACAAACATAGTGATTGGTGATTTTAACAACCAATCACGTTTCTTTATACACATTGAAAACTACGCATGAAAACTAACGGATGCAAAGTTTTTGACCACAGCGCAAAACACGAAAGAGCGCAAAACATGAAAGAGCATAAAACACGAAAGAGCATGAGTATGTAAAAAAAACAGCAGTACAAATCGGAGGATGTGTTAGAATTTATTTTTTTAAACGAGTCGTTAGACCTGGTGAAACCTTCCGATTCAGAAGATTGTTTGAATCATTTGCACTGTTTTTTTATATTTAGTTTGTGAAGATTATTTGCACTATTTGTTCATTAGCACTCAGTATATTACCCTCAATGAACCATTTCTTCATTTGCACTGTTTATTTCTTTTGGTATTTAGTTTGTGAAGATTATTTGAACCATTTGTTCATTTACACTCTGTAGGCTATATTGTATTGTTAGTATTTATATTGCACAGTTGTCACTACTTGTTATATTGTTTGCATTTGTTATTCATATTCAAATTATAATATAATTGTCTGAAGAAAAATGTTTGCTTCAGTGTTCTGTTGTAATATAACAACTTTTCTATTTACTTTACTTCCTGAACTTATTTGGACACATCTACATTGTCAGAAAATGTAATACACCTGTTTTTACTCAAAAACGCCTAGAATAATATTATAATAAATGGCTATAACTTGCTGAGGGATTGTTACATGTAGACAAAATTTCATCTGGAAGTCTAAAACAACCAATTCTAACTTTCTAAAAGAAAAAAACAAAACTTCAGGAAGTTCTGTTTGAGTTCACACTGAAAACACCACATTTTTTGCTGCCATTTTTCTTAAAATCCTGTTAATTTCATAAATTCTCTGACAAAAGAAATGTAAAACTGGGACTTTAAATGAGCTAGCTGGAAACTTTAGGTTCTCCTGTTTAAAATGATATATGGCACTTGATGCTTGCTGCTAGAATGGGTTAGAAAAACAAAGAAAAGTACAGGTGAGTCAGGCGCCCCAAAAATGTTCTAGGTCTTTAAGGGTTAAATTTAATGTAAAAATAAAAACGAAAGTAAGCCGTGTTGGTCTCACGTAACCCTCTCATTAGAATCAAAATGTTTCAATATTTGCGATGTATTTGGATGCTAAACTATTCTTTATTATAGGCTTTGTACTTCACTCGTGTTCCAATATCGATGGAAAAAATCATCCTCTTCACACGCGCAAAAATGTGCTTGGAAACATCACAGTGGAGCTCTGCTTACTGTGAATGGTACAAATTGTACTACTGACTATTTAAACAGAGCAGTGTAATTCGTATATGTTATGTTGACTATTTTTATTATTATATTGTATTAGGGCTATAATGAACAGGCTGCGATGTCAAGATTGCAATTCTGGAATGTGTGTGTGTGTGTGTGTGTGTGTGTGTGTGTGTGTGTGTGTGTGTGTGTGTGACGCGGTTGCGGTTGAACAGTGGACACATAAAAACATAAATAAAATGTATTAGTTTATTCCTACTTCCATAGGAATACATTGAAAATGCTCGCTCTACTCCGCACCATTATCAATGTCTGTGCGGACATCTGTATTTTATTTTCGCTTTTAAGTTAGCGATTTAAAAACCCTCAGCGGTGTCACACGTCGATTAACCGGTGGGAAAATGTTATCACAGTCACATCCCTAATATATAAATACAATAGGCCTACCTGAAAGAGAATTTTACTTGCCCGACCAGAGTATAGCCTGATTAGAACGTCAATAACAAAACAAATTACTTGGGAATCACTAAAATGAGAGATTTTTCTAATTTCATTACATTCATTTTAAGTTGCAATCAGCAGTTAATAATAAATGTCTTACTGATCAATGGTAACAAGGTTGCCCTGCTGAGGCTCATGCAGCTTCTCCAGGAGAATTGTAAACAAATGAGCGCAGCACACAAAAAAGCAACCCAGTTAACAACATACTGACTATAAAAATGACAAATATGGAGTTTTTATATATTTTATAACATATAAGCAACCTCACTTGACGAGTAAGCTACTATTTCCTGAATACAATCACGATTGAAACTGTGACATTGATTTCATACAACAGGTTAATAAACAGTTACAATTAAGTCACTTACATTTTAGATGCAATATTGACTGTTTTTGTTCTGTTTCAGCAGCAAAAATAGTTAAACAAAGATCACAGCAGAACCATCGCGCATCTCACAGCAACTTGTTTTCTCATTACTGAATGATTCAGCATTTTGAAACGAATCGGTTGACTCAAAGATTCAATGGTCAATCCATAAACATCTGTCTCAATCATGAATGACTCAGTCATTCGAACGAATCGTTTGAATGAATGAATCAATGACTCGCTCATTAAGATGGTCGCCTGGCGACACCTAATGGCGGTTTAGTGTTTAAAAGCATCATTCTTTCCAACGTGCACCATTATCAATGTCAGTGCGGACGTCCGTTTTTTACTTTCACTTTTATATTAGCGATTTAAAAGCACCCGCTCGTGTCACACGTCGATTAACCGATGGGAAAATATCCTCACAGTCATACCTAATACATTTATATTTAAATACAATAGGCCTACCTAGTAAAACGTTTTATATACTATTTTGATTTCCTTTTGGACACAAGAGGGCAGTATAGCCCTATGTTTGCTTTTTTGTTGAACCAAATAGCACTAAATAGCCTGTTTTTAACTTTTTCATACTCCTTGAATAGCAAAAACAGAATAAAATGGGTTTAGTTCTAATATTTGTATAATTTTATATAAAAATAAATGGTGTATAATTACATTTTTAGAAGTTATGAGATGTTTCCTGCTTCCTTTTTGACATTAATTTAATCCCTCGCCATAGCAAAACCGTTTGAGATATTCAATATCCGTTTACAATTTAGCATCATTAATATATTTGTATCATGTTGAAAAAGTTTGGTGGGAATAAAATAAATAGTTTAAGAGGAGTGGCTAAAAATTCAGAGGCTGATTTTGCAAAAAAAATCCACATTCAGACCAAAATATCTGACTTCCTGATGGCCGGAGCTAATGAATGTAAATTAGAAAGTTGTCCGGCTTGATGAGTACAATATACAAACTATTTTTTTTTTACTGTAGTTAAAACTAACCCGCCCACTTTTGTCAAAAGCATGTTGAAAGTGACACACTTCCTGCTGCCAGTTGGTGGCGCTATAACTTTGACTCACAATAGTTACATCCATCTGATCGGCCTCTTACCACGAACACACTGCTGAAGTTTCATCAAAATCAGTTAATGTATGCAGAAGTTATTCCACTTCGTGTTTCTCTTTTCTCGCCATAAATTCGTTTCCTCGCCACGGCCAAACCGTTCGAGATATCAAAAATCCGTCCGCAATTTAGAATCCTCAATGTCTTGACTTCATGCACACCGAGTTTGGTGGGGATTGGATGAATTCTCTAGGAGGAGTACTTCGCATTCCACAGCAAGCGTTTTCCAATCAACCCATAATAGCCGACTTCCTGTTGGGCTGGCGTAAAACTTAAAGCACGAAAGTTGTTCGGCCCGATGATATCTATATGTGTACTGAGTTTCAAATTAATTCATGCAAGCGTGTTTGATCTATGGACCAAGTTTTGGGACCCCGTTCAAGGGGGCGCTGTTGAGCCCCCCTGCCACGCCCGGGTACCAGCTTCAACCCGTCCCTGATGGCAGGGGGTTCCGACTTGTATGTAAAGTTTCAAGAGTTTTTGAGCACGTTAAGGACCCCAAAAGCCCCTGAAACCTTGATTAACAATATAAAAGCAATAGTCAAATCCCCCCTCCCCTCACACACACAGAGACACAGAGAGAGGGAGAGAAAATTCTTCAGAAAATCCACATTCAAACCAAAATATCTCTCTTCCTGTTGGTCGAAGATCGTTAATGTAAATTAGAAAGTTGTCCGTCTTGATGAGAACAATACACATACCAAGTTTTGTTGTTGTTGATAAAACTAACCCCCCCACTTATGACTAAAGGTGGCGCTACTGAGCCCCTCACCACGCCCGTTTCTGAAACTTTGCACATGTCTACGGGCTAATAAATGTGATGTGTCTGTCGAGTTTCATCCAATTTCAAGTATGTTAAGAGTCTCAAAAGCATCAAAAAAGAATATTAAAGTTTGAAGCGTTGCCATGGCAACAGTATTAAAGATATCAAAAATCCTTTCACAGGTCTACATCTGCCGTGTGTTTACATTATACACATAAACTTTGAAGCAAATCGGGTAAAAATAAGAGGGTGATTTCAAAGCATTTTGAAAGGGACACACTTCCTGCTGCCAGTTGGTGGCGCTATAACTTTGACTCACAATAGTCACATCCATGTGATCGGCCTCTTACAACGAACACACTGCTGAAGTTTAATCAAGATCAGTTAATGTATGCAGAAGTTATAACACACTTCCTGTTTCCATTATTCGCCATCAATTCGTGTCCTCGCCACGGCCAAACCGTTCGAGATATCAAAAATCTGTCCGCAATTTAGCATCCTCAATGTCTTGACTTCATGCTGACTGAGTTTGGAGGCGAATGGATGAATTCCCTAGGAGGAGTACATTAAATTCCACAGCATGCGTTTCCAAACAACCCATAATAGCCGACTTCCTGTTGGGCTGGCGTAAAAAGTAAAAGTACGAAAGTTGTTCGGCCCGATGAGATCTATATGTGTACCGAGTTTCATATTATTACATGCAAGCGTGTCTGATTTATGGACCAAGTTTTCGGACCCCGTTCAAGGGGGCGCTGTCGAGCCCCCCTGCCACGCCCGGGTACCAGCTTCAGCCCGGCCCTGATGGCCGCGGGTTCTGACCCGTGTGCAAAGTTTCAAGAGTTTTCGAGCACGTTAAGGGTCTCAAAAGTGCCCGAAAGGTTGACAGAAAAATAAGAATAAGAAGAAGAATAATAATAAATATAGCTGCGAGCAGCGATTGCGGGCCCAAGCCGGTGGCACCGCAACCCCGGTGCCTTTAGTTACCTAAAGGCACCGGGGTGGCGGTGCCGCCGGCTTTGGCCCTCCATCGCTGCTCGCAGCTATATTTATATATATATATATATATATATATATATATATATATATATATATGTATGTATATATATATATAAATATATATATATATATATATATATTTATATATATTTATGTATATATATATATATATACACACACACACACACACACACACACATATATATATATATATATATATAAATATCTATCTATCTATATCTATATCTCTCTCTATATATATATACACACACACACACACACACACACACACACATATATATATATATATATATATATATATATATATATATATATATATATATATATATATATAAGACAGAAAATATTACTTGTCTTACCTTATTCTGATTTTATGATACACTCAAAATATTCCACAACAAATCCTTTAAATTTAATGTAAAAATAAAAACGAAAGTAAGCCGTGTTGGTCTCACGTAACCCTCTCATTAGAATCAAAATGTTTCAATATTTGCGATGTATTTGGATGCTAAACTATTCTTTATTATAGGCTTTGTACTTCACTCGTGTTCCAATATCGATGGAAAAAATCATCCTCTTCACACGCGCAAAAATGTGCTTGGAAACATCACAGTGGAGCTCTGCTTACTGTGAATGGTACAAATTGTACTACTTACTATTTAAACAGAGCAGTGTAATTCGTATATGTTATGTTGACTATTTTTATTATTATATTGTATTAGGGCTATAATGAACAGGCTGCGATGTCAAGATTGCAATTCTGGAATGTGTGTGTGTGTGTGTGAGACGCGGTTGCAGTTGAACAGTGGACACATAAAAACATAAATAAAATGTATTAGTTTATTCCTACTTCCATAGGTTGGAAAATGTTATCACAGTCACATCCCTAATATATTTATATATAAATACAATAGGCCTACCTGAAAGAGAATTTTACTTGCCCGACCAGAGTATAGCCTGATTAGAACGTCAAGAACAAAAAAATAATAACTTGGGAATCACTAAAACGAGAGATTATTCTAATTTCATTACATTCATTTTAAGTTCCAATCAGCAGTTAATAATAAATGTATTACTGATCAATGGTAACAAGGTTGCCCTGCTGAGGCTCATGCAGCTTCTCCAGGAGAATTGTAAACAAATGTGCGCAGCACACAAAAAAGCAACCCAGTTAACAACATACTGACTATAAAAATTACAAATATGGAGTTTTTATATATTTTATAACAGAGTTAAGCAACCTCACTTGACGAGTAGGCTACTATTTCCTGAATACAATCACGATTGAAACTGTGACATTGATTTCATACAACAGGTTAATAAACAGTTACAATTAAGTCACTTACATTTTAGATGCAATATTGACTGTTTTTGTTCTGTTTCAGCAGCATAAATAGTTAAACAAAGATCACAGCCGAACCATCGCGCATCTCACAGCAACTTGTTTTCTCATTACTGAATGATTCAGCATTTTGAAACGAATCGGTTGACTCAAAGATTCAATGGTCAATCCATAAACATCTGTCTCAATCATGAATGACTCAGTCATTCGAATGAATCGTTTGAACGAATGAATCAATGACTCGCTCATTAAGATGGTCGCCTGGCGACACCTAATGGCGGTTTAGTGTTATGTTTAAAAGTATCATTCTTTCCAACGTGCACCATTATCAATGTCAGTGCGGACGTCCGTTTTTTACTTTCACTTTTATATTAGCGATTTAAAAGCACCCGCTCGTGTCACACGTCGATTAACCGATGGGAAAATATCCTCACAGTCATATACCTAATACATTTATATTTAAATACAATAGGCCTACCTAGTAAAACGTTTTATATACTATTTTGATATCCTTTTGGACACAAGAGGGCAGTATAGCCCTATGTTTGCTTTTTTGTTGAACCAAATAGCACTAAATAGCCTGTTTTTAACTTTTTTATACTTCTTGAATTGCAAAAACAGAATAACAGAATAAAATGGGTTTAGTTCTAATATTTGTATAATTTGATATAAAAATAAACGGTGTATAATTACATTTGTAGAAGATATGAGATGTTTTCTGATTCCTTTTTTGACATTACTTTAATCCCTCGCCATATCAAAACCGTTTGAGATATTCAATATCCGTTCATAATTTAGAATCTTTAAGGTATTTTCATCATGTCGAAAAAGTTTGGTGGGAATAAAATAAATAGTTTAAGAGGAGTGGCTAAAAATTCAGAGGATGATTTTGCAAAAAAATCCACATTCAGACCAAAATATCTGACTTCCTGATGGCCGGAGCTAATGAATGTAAATTAGAAAGTTGTCCGGCTTGATGAGTACAATATACAAACAATTTTTTTTTTACTGTAGTTAAAACTAACCCGCCCACTTTTGTCAAAAGCATGTTGAAAGTGACACACTTCCTGCTGCCAGTTGGTGGCGCTATAACTTTGACTCACAATAGTTACATCCATCTGATCGGCCTCTTACCACGAACACACTGCTGAAGTTTCATCAAGATCAGTTAATGTATGCAGAAGTTATTCCACTTCGTGTTTCTCTTTTCTCGCCATAAATTCGTTTCCTCGCCACGGCCAAACCGTTCGAGATATCAAAAATCCGTCCGCAATTTAGAATCCTCAATGTCTTGACTTCATGCACACCGAGTTTGGTGGGGATTGGATGAATTCTCTAGGAGGAGTACTTCGCATTCCACAGCAAGCGTTTTCCAAACAACCCATAATAGCCGACTTCCTGTTGGGCTGGCGTAAAACTTAGAGCACGAAAGTTGTTCGGCCCGATGAGATCTATATGTGTACCGAGTTTCATATAATTACATGCAAGTGTGTTTGATTTATGGACAAGTGTTCGGATCCCGTTCCAGGGGGCGCTGTTGAGCCCCCCTGCCACGCCCGGGTACCAGCTTCAGCCCGGCCCTGATGGCCGCACGTTCTGACCTGTGTGCAAAGTTTCAAGAGTTTTCGAGCACGTTTAAGGCCCCAAAAGCCCCTGAAACCTTGAAAAACAGGAATTTT
Organism: Leuciscus idus; assembly: GCA_021554675.1. Classification (NCBI taxonomy): domain Eukaryota; kingdom Metazoa; phylum Chordata; class Actinopteri; order Cypriniformes; family Leuciscidae; genus Leuciscus; species Leuciscus idus. The sequence continues at coordinate 44,401,527 of CM038626.1, read as the reverse complement.
AAACAAATCTCACTCAAAAGACAAATCCCCCCACCCCTCACACACACAGAGACGCAGAGGCAGAGAGAGAGAGGGAGAGAATTCTCCAAAAAATCACATTCAAACCAAAATATCTCACTTCCTGTTGGTCACAGCTTATGACTATAAATTAGAAAGTTGTCCGGCTTGATGAGAACAATATACATAACGATTTTTGTGACTCTACTTAAAACTAAGCCCCCACTTATGACTAAAGGTGGCGCTACTGAGCCCCTCACCACGCCCGTTTCTGAAACTTTGCACATGTCTACGGGCTAATAAATGTGATGTGTCTGTCGAGTTTCATCCAATTTCAAGTATGTTAAGAGTCTCAAAAGCATCAAAAAAGAATATTAAAGTTTGAAGCGTTGCCATGGCAACAGTATTAAAGATATCAAAAATCCTTTCACAGGTCTACATCTGCCGTGTGTTTACATTATACACATAAAGTTTGAAGCAAATCGGGTAAAAATAAGAGGGTGATTTCAAAGCATTTTGAAAGGGACACACTTCCTACTGCCAGTTGGTGGCGCTATAACTTTGACTCACAATAGTCACATCCATGTGATCGGCCTCTTACAACGAACACACTGCTGAAGTTTAATCAAGATCAGTTAATGTATGCAGAAGTTATAACACACTTCCTGTTTCCATTATTCGCCATAAATTTGCTTCCTCGCCACAGCCAAACCGTTTGAGATATCAAAAATCCGTCCGCAATTTATCATCCTCAATGTCTTGACTTCATGCTGACCGAGTTTGGAGGCGAATGGATGAATTCCCTAGGAGGAGTACATTAAATTCCACAGCATGCGTTTCCAAACAACCCATAATAGCCGACTTCCTGTTGGGCTGGCGTAAAAAGTAAAAGTACGAAAGTTGTTCGGCCCGATGAGATCTATATGTGTACCGAGTTTCATATTATTACATGCAAGCGTGTCTGATGTATGGACCAAGTTTTCGGACCCCGTTCAAGGGGGCGCTGTCGAGCCCCCCTGCCACGCCCGGGTACCAGCTTCAGCCCGGCCCTGATGGCCGCGGGTTCTGACCCGTGTGCAAAGTTTCAAGAGTTTTCGAGCACGTTAAGGGTCTCAAAAGTGCCCGAAAGGTTGACAGAAAAATAAGAATAAGAAGAATAATAATAATAAAATATAGCTGCGAGCAGCGATTGCGGGCCCAAGCCGGTGGCACCGCCACCCTGGTGCCTTTAGTTCTAAAGGCACCGGGGTGGCGGTGTCACCGGCTTGGGCCCTCCATCGCTGCTCGCAGCTATATTTATATATATATATATATATATATATATATATATATATATATATACACACACATATATATATATATATATATATATATATATATATATATATATATATAATAAAGACGGGAAATTTTACTTGTCTTACCTTATTCTGATTTTATGATACACTCAAAATATTCCACAACAAATCCTTTAAATTTAATGTAAAAATAAAAACGAAAGTAAGCCGTGTTGGTCTCACGTAACCCTCTCATTAGAATCAAAATGTTTCAATATTTGCTATGTATTTGGATGCTAAACTATTCTTTATTATAGGCTTTGTACTTCACTCGTGTTCCAATATCGATGGAAAAAATCATCCTCTTTACACGCGCAAAAATGTGCTTGGAAACATCACAGTGGAGCTCTGCTTACTGTGAATGGTACAAATTGTACTACTGACTATTTAAACAGAGCAGTGTAATTCGTATATGTTATGTTGACTATTTTTATTATTATATTGTATTAGGGCTGTAATGAACAGGCTGCGATGTCAAGATTGCAATTCTGGAATGTGTGTGTGTGTGTGTGTGTGTGTGTGTGTGTGTGTGTGTGTGTGTGTGTGTGACGCGGTTGCGGTTGAACAGTGGACACATAAAAACATAAATAAAATGTATTAGTTTATTCCTACTTCCATAGGAATACATTGAAAATGCTCGCTCTACTCCGCACCATTATCAATGTCTGTGCGGACATCTGTATTTTATTTTCGCTTTTAAGTTAGCGATTTAAAAGCCCTCAGCGGTGTCACACGTCGATTAACCGGTGGGAAAATGTTATCACAGTCACATCCCTAATATATAAATACAATAGGCCTACCTGAAAGAGAATTTTACTTGCCCGACCAGAGTATAGCCTGATTAGAACGTCAATAACAAAACAAATTACTTGGGAATCACTAAAATGAGAGATTATTCTAATTTCATTACATTCATTTTAAGTTGCAATCAGCAGTTAATAATAAATGTCTTACTGATCAATGGTAACAAGGTTGCCCTGCTGAGGCTCATGCAGCTTCTCCAGGAGAATTGTGAACAAATGAGCGCAGCACACAAAAAAAGCAACCCAGTTAACAACATACTGACTATAAAAATGACAAATATGGAGTTTTTATATATTTTATAAAATATAAGCAACCTCACTTGACGAGTAGGCTACTATTTCCTGAATACAATCACGATTGAAACTGTGACATTGATTTCATACAACAGGTTAATAAACAGTTACAATTAAGTCACTTACATTTTAGATGCAATATTGACTGTTTTTGTTCTGTTTCAGCAGCAAAAATAGTTAAACAAAGATCACAGCAGAACCACAGCAACTTGTTTTCTCATTACTGAATGATTCAGCATTTTGAAACGAATCGGTTGACTCAAAGATTCAATGGTCAATCCATAAACATCTGTCTCAATCATGAATGACTCAGTCATTCGAACGAATCGTTTGAACGAATGAATCAATGACTCACTCATTAAGACGGTCGCCTGGCGACACCTAATGGCGGTTTAGTGTTTAAAAGTATCATTCTTTCCAAAGTGCACCATTATCAATGTCAGTGCGGACGTCCGTTTTTTACTTTCACTTTTATATTAGCGATTTAAAAGCACCCGCTCGTGTCACACGTCGATTAACCGATGGGAAAATATCCTCACAGTCATACCTAATACATTTATATTTAAATACAATAGGCCTACCTAGTAAAACGTTTTATATACTATTTTGATTTCCTTTTGGACACAAGAGGGCAGTATAGCCCTATGTTTGCTTTTTTGTTGAACCAAATAGCACTAAATAGCCTGTTTTTTACTTTTTCATACTCCTTGAATAGCAAAAACAGAATAAAATGGGTTTAGTTCTAATATTTGTATAATTTTATATAAAAATAAATGGTGTATAATTACATTTTTAGAAGTTATGAGATGTTTCCTGCTTCCTTTTTGACATTAATTTAATCCCTCGCCATAGCAAAACCGTTTGAGATATTCAATATCCGTTTACAATTTAGCATCATTAATATATTTGTATCATGTTGAAAAAGTTTGGTGGGAATAAAATAAATAGTTTAAGAGGAGTGGCTAAAAATTCAGAGGCTGATTTTGCAAAAAAAATCCACATTCAGACCAAAATATCTGACTTCCTGATGGCCGGAGCTAATGAATGTAAATTAGAAAGTTGTCCGGCTTGATGAGTACAATATACAAACTATTTTTTTTTTACTGTAGTTAAAACTAACCCGCCCACTTTTGTCAAAAGCATGTTGAAAGTGACACACTTCCTGCTGCCAGTTGGTGGCGCTATAACTTTGACTCACAATAGTTACATCCATCTGATCGGCCTCTTACCACGAACACACTGCTGAAGTTTCATCAAGATCAGTTAATGTATGCAGAAGTTATTCCACTTCGTGTTTCTCTTTTCTCGCCATAAATTCGTTTCCTCGCCACGGCCAAACCGTTCGAGATATCAAAAATCCGTCCGCAATTTAGAATCCTCAATGTCTTGACTTCATGCACACCGAGTTTGGTGGGGATTGGATGAATTCTCTAGGAGGAGTACTTCGCATTCCACAGCAAGCGTTTTCCAAACAACCCATAATAGCCGACTTCCTGTTGGGCTGGCGTAAAACTTAGAGCACGAAAGTTGTTCGGCCCGATGATATCTATATGTGTACTGAGTTTCAAATTAATTCATGCAAGCGTGTTTGATCTATGGACCAAGTTTTGGGACCCCGTTCAAGGGGGCGCTGTTGAGCCCCCCTGCCACGCCCGGGTACCAGCTTCAACCCGTCCCTGATGGCAGGGGGTTCCGACTTGTATGTAAAGTTTCAAGAGTTTTTGAGCACGTTAAGGACCCCAAAAGCCCCTGAAACCTTGATTAACAATATAAAAGCAATAGTCAAATCCCCCCTCCCCTCACACACACAGAGACACAGAGAGAGGGAGAGAAAATTCTTCAGAAAATCCACATTCAAACCAAAATATCTCTCTTCCTGTTGGTCGGAGATCGTTAATGTAAATTAGAAAGTTGTCCGTCTTGATGAGAACAATACACATACCAAGTTTTGTTGTTGTTGATAAAACTAACCCCCCCACTTATGACTAAAGGTGGCGCTACTGAGCCCCTCACCACGCCCGTTTCTGAAACTTTGCACATGTCTACGGGCTAATAAATGTGATGTGTCTGTCGAGTTTCATCCAATTTCAAGTATGTTAAGAGTCTCAAAAGCATCAAAAAAGAATATTAAAGTTTGAAGCGTTGCCATGGCAACAGTATTAAAGATATCAAAAATCCTTTCACAGGTCTACATCTGCCGTGTGTTTACATTATACACATAAACTTTGAAGCAAATCGGGTAAAAATAAGAGGGTGATTTCAAAGCATTTTGAAAGGGACACACTTCCTGCTGCCAGTTGGTGGCGCTATAACTTTGACTCACAATAGTCACATCCATGTGATCGGCCTCTTACAACGAACACACTGCTGAAGTTTAATCAAGATCAGTTAATGTATGCAGAAGTTATAACACACTTCCTGTTTCCATTATTCGCCATCAATTCGTGTCCTCGCCACGGCCAAACCGTTCGAGATATCAAAAATCTGTCCGCAATTTAGCATCCTCAATGTCTTGACTTCATGCTGACTGAGTTTGGAGGCGAATGGATGAATTCCCTAGGAGGAGTACATTAAATTCCACAGCATGCGTTTCCAAACAACCCATAATAGCCGACTTCCTGTTGGGCTGGCGTAAAAAGTAAAAGTACGAAAGTTGTTCGGCCCGATGAGATCTATATGTGTACCGAGTTTCATATTATTACATGCAAGCGTGTCTGATTTATGGACCAAGTTTTTGGACCCCGTTCAAGGGGGCGCTGTCGAGCCCCCCTGCCACGCCCGGGTACCAGCTTCAGCCCGGCCCTGATGGCCGCGGGTTCTGACCCGTGTGCAAAGTTTCAAGAGTTTTCGAGCACGTTAAGGGTCTCAAAAGTGCCCGAAAGGTTGACAGAAAAATAAGAATAAGAAGAATAATAATAAATAATCCTACCGAAAACAATAGGGCCTTCGCCCTTTCAGGGCTTGGGCCCTAAATATAGCTGCGAGCAGCGATTGCGGGCCCAAGCCGGTGGCACCGCCACCCTGGTGCCTTTAGTTACACTAAAGGCACCGGGGTGGCGGTTCCACCGGCTTGGGCCCTCCATCGCTGCTCGCAGCTATATTTACATATATATATATATATATATATATATATATATATATATATATATATATATATATATATATATAATAAAGACAGAAAATATTACTTGTCTTACCTTATTCTGATTTTATGATACACTCAAAATATTCCACAACAAATCCTTTAAATTTAATGTAAAAATAAAAACGAAAGTAAGTGTTGGGCTCACGTAACCCTTTCATTAGAATCAAAACGTTTCAACAGTTGTGATGTATTTGGATGCTAAACTATTCTTTATTATAGGCTTTGTACTTCACTCGTGTTCCAATATCGACGGAAAAAATCATCCTCTTCACACGCGCAAAAATGTGCTTGGAAAAATCACAGTGGAGCAGTGCTTACTGTGAATGTACGAACTGTACTACTGACTATTTAAACAGAGCAGTGTGTATATGTTAGGTTTACTATTTTATTATATTTTATTAAGGCTATAATGAACAGGCTGCGATGTCAAGTTTGCAATGCTGGAATGTGTGTGTGATTTAACAGTAGACACATAAAAACATAATTGGCACATAATTTTGTTCATACAGGACATCATTCAAACTGCAAAGTGTTTACTTATATTTATATACACTCGCAATAAAACACAACATTGTGCTTTTGTAAAATAAATTCAAGCAATCCACCCCCCGAAATGGCGTTCATTTTAAAATTAAACTAAAAGCTCTTGGCTAAACAGGCATTCATAACTGTGAGCGCCCACGGCGAGGAACGAGCAGAACAGAGCAAACGTTTTTTAGTTAATTCCTACTTCCATAGGAATTCATTGAAAATGCTCGCTCTACTCAGCACCATTATTAAAGTCTGTGCAGACATCTGTATTTTACTTTAAGTTAGCGATTTAAAAGCCCCCAGCGGTGTCACACGTCGATTAACCGACATCCCTAATATATTTATATACAATAGGCCTACCTGAAAGAGAATTTAGCCCGACCAGAGTAGCCTGATTAGAACGTCAATGACAAAAAATTACTTGGGAATCACAAAAAAACGAGAGATTATTCTAATTTTATTACATTCATTTCAAGTTGCAATCAACAGTTGATAATAAATGTATTACTGATCAATGGTAACAAGGTTGCGCTGCTGAGGCTCGTGCAGCTTCTCCAGGAGAAACGTAAACAAATGAGCGCAGCACACAAAAAAGAAACCCAGTTAACAACATACTGACTATAAAAATTACAAATATGGAGTTTTTATATATTTTATAACCTATGATAGAGTTAAGCAACCTCACTTGACGAGTAGGCTACCGTTTCCTGAATACAATCACGATTGAAACTGTGACATTGATTTCATACAACAGGTTAATAAACAGTTATAATTAAGTCACTTACATTTTTGATGCAATATTGACTGTTTTTGTTCTGTTTCAGTAGCAAAAATAGTTAAACAAAGATCACAGCAGAACCGTCGCGAATCTCACGCCAACTTGTTTTCTCATTACTGAATGATTCAGCATTTTGAACGAATCGGTTGACTCAAAGATTCAATGATCAATCCATAAACATCTGTCTCAATCATGAATGACTCAGTCATTCGAACGAATCGTTTGAACGAATGAATCAATGACTCGCTCATTAAGACGGTCGCCTGGCGACACCTAATGGCGGTTTAGTGTTATGTTTAAAAGTATCATTCTTTCCAACGTGTGTGCACCATTATCAATGTCCGTGCGGAAGTCCGAATTTTACTTTCACTTTTATATTAGCGATTTAAAAGCACCCGCTCGTGTCACACGTGGATTAACCGATGGGAAAATATCCTCACAGTCATATACCTAATACATTTATATTTAAATACAATATAGGCCTACCTAGTAAAAAGTTTAATATACTATTTTTATATCCTTTTGGACACAAGAGGTCAGTATAGCCCTATGTTTGCTTTTTTGTTGAACCAAATAGCACTAAATAGCCTGTTGTTAACTTTTTTTATACTTCTTGAATTGCAAAAACAGAATAAAATGGGTTTAGTTCTAATATTTGTATAATTTTCTATAAAAATAAACGGTGTATAATTACATTTGTAGAAGATATGAGATGTTTTCTGATTCCTTTTTTGACATTACTTTAATCCCTCGCCATATCAAAACCGTTTGAGATATTTATTATCCGTTCACAATTTAGCATATTTAATGTATTTTCATCATGTTGAAAAATTTTGGTGGGAATAAAATAAATAGTTTAAGAGGAGTGGCTAAAAATTCAGAGGCTGATTTTGCAAAGAAATCCACATTCAGACCAAAATATCTGACTTCCTGATGGCCGGAGCTAATGAATGTAAATTAGAAAGTTGTCTGGCTTGATGAGTACAATATACAAACTATTTTTTTTTTACTGTAGTTAAAACTAACCCGCCCACTTTTGTCAAAAGCATGTTGAAAGTGACACACTTCCTGCTGCCAGTTGGTGGCGCTATAACTTTGACTCACAATGGTTACATCCATCTGATCGGCCTCTTACCACGAACACACTGCTGAAGTTTCATCAAGATCAGTTAATGTATGCAGAAGTTATTCCACTTCGTGTTTCTTTTTTCTCGCCATAAATTCGTTTCCTCGCCACGGCCAAACCGTTCGAGATATCAAAAATCCGTCCGCAATTTAGAATCCTCAATGTCTTGACTTCATGCACACCGAGTTTGGTGGGGATTGGATGAATTCTCTAGGAGGAGTACTTCGCATTCCACAGCAAGCGTTTTCCAAACAACCCATAATAGCCGACTTCCTGTTGGGCTGGCGCAAAACTTGACCGGGGGAAAGTTGTTCGGCCCGATGAGATCTATATGTGTACCGAGTTTCAAATTAATTCATGCAAGCGTGTTTGATCTATGGACCAAGTTTTCGGGCCCCGTTCAAGGGGGCGCTGTTGAGCCCCCCTGCCACGCCCGGGTACCAGCTTCAACCCGTCCCTGATGGCAGGGGGTTCCGACTTGTATGTAAAGTTTCAAGAGTTTTTGAGCACGTTAAGGACCCCAAAAGCCCCTGAAACCTTGATTAACAATATAAAAGCAATAGTCAAATCCCCCCTCCCCTCACACACACAGAGACACAGAGAGAGGGAGAGAAAATTCTTCAGAAAATCCACATTCAAACCAAAATATCTCTCTTCCTGTTGGTCGGAGATCGTTAATGTAAATTAGAAAGTTGTCCGTCTTGATGAGAACAATACACATACCAAGTTTTGTTGCTGTTGATAAAACGAACCCCCCCACTTATGACTAAAGGTGGCGCTACTGAGCCCCTCACCACGCCCGTTTCTGAAACTTTGCACATGTCTACGGGCTAATAAATGTGATGTGTCTGTCGAGTTTCATCCAATTTCAAGTATGTTAAGAGTCTCAAAAGCATCAAAAAAGAATATTAAAGTTTGAAGCGTTGCCATGGCAACAGTATTAAAGATATCAAAAATCCTTTCACAGGTCTACATCTGCCGTGTGTTTACATTATACACATAAACTTTGAAGCAAATCGGGTAAAAATAAGAGGGTGATTTCAAAGCATTTTGAAAGGGACACACTTCCTGCTGCCAGTTGGTGGCGCTATAACTTTGATTCACAATAGTCACATCCATGTGATCGGCCTCTTACAACGAACACACTGCTGAAGTTTAATCAAGATCAGTTAATGTATGCTGAAGTTATAATACACTTCCTGTGTCCCTTATTCGCCATCAATTCGTGTCCTCGCCACGGCCAAACCGTTCAAGATATCAAAAATCCGTCCGCAATTTAGCATCCTCAATGTCTTGTCTTCATGCACACCGAGTTTGGAGGCGATTGGATGAATTCTCTAGAAGGAGTACATTAAATTCCACAGCATGCGTTTCCAAACAACCCATAATAGCCGACTTCCTGTTGGGCTGGCGTAAAAAGTAAAAGTACGAAAGTTGTTCGGCCCGATGAGATCTATATATGTACCGAGTTTCATATTATTACATGCAAGCGTGTCTGATTTATGGACCAAGTTTTCGGACCCCGTTCAAGGGGGCGCTGTCGAGCCCCCCTGCCACGCCCGGGTACCAGCTTCAGCCCGGCCCTGATGGCCGCGGGTTCTGACCCGTGTGCAAAGTTTCAAGAGTTTTAGAGCACGTTAAGGGTCTCAAAAGTGCCCGAAAGGTTGACAGAAAAATAAGAATAAATATAGCTGCGAGCAGCGATTGCGGGCCCAAGCCGGTGGCACCGCCACCCTGGTGCCTTTAGTTACACTAAAGGCACCGGGGTGGCGGTGTCACCGGCTTGGGCCCTCCATCGCTGCTCGCAGCTATATTTATATATATATATATATATATATATATTTATATATATATATATAATAAAGACGGGAAATTTTACTTGTCTTACCTTATTCTGATTTTATGATACACTCAAAATATTCCACAACAAATCCTTTAAATTTAATGTAAAAATAAAAACGAAAGTAAGCCGTGTTGGTCTCACGTAACCCTCTCATTAGAATCAAAATGTTTCAATATTTGCGATGTATTTGGATGCTAAACTATTCTTTATTATAGGCTTTGTACTTCACTCGTGTTCCAATATCGATGGAAAAAATCATCCTCTTCACACGCGCAAAAATGTGCTTGGAAACATCACAGTGGAGCTCTGCTTACTGTGAATGGTACAAATTGTACTACTGACTATTTAAACAGAGCAGTGTAATTCGTATATGTTATGTTGACTATTTTTATTATTATATTGTATTAGGGCTATAATGAACAGGCTGCGATGTCAAGATTGCAATTCTGGAATGTGTGTGTGTGTGTGTGTGTGTGTGTGTGTGTGTGTGACGCGGTTGCGGTTGAACAGTGGACACATAAAAACATAAATAAAATGTATTAGTTTATTCCTACTTCCATAGGAATACATTGAAAATGCTCGCTCTACTCCGCACCATTATCAATGTCTGTGCGGACATCTGTATTTTATTTTCGCTTTTAAGTTAGCGATTTAAAAGCCCTCAGCGGTGTCACACGTCGATTAACCGGTGGGAAAATGTTATCACAGTCACATCCCTAAATATATAAATACAATAGGCCTACCTGAAAGAGAATTTTACTTGCCCGACCAGAGTATAGCCTGATTAGAACGTCAATAACAAAACAAATTACTTGGGAATCACTAAAATGAGAGATTATTCTAATTTCATTACATTCATTTTAAGTTGCAATCAGCAGTTAATAATAAATGTCTTACTGATCAATGGTAACAAGGTTGCCCTGCTGAGGCTCATGCAGCTTCTCCAGGAGAATTGTAAACAAATGAGCGCAGCACACAAAAAAGCAACCCAGTTAACAACATACTGACTATAAAAATGACAAATATGGAGTTTTTATATATTTTATAACATATAAGCAACCTCACTTGACGAGTAGGCTACTATTTCCTGAATACAATCACGATTGAAACTGTGACATTGATTTCATACAACAGGTTAATAAACAGTTACAATTAAGTCACTTACATTTTAGATGCAATATTGACTGTTTTTGTTCTGTTTCAGCAGCAAAAATAGTTAAACAAAGATCACAGCAGAACCATCGCGCATCTCACAGCAACTTGTTTTCTCATTACTGAATGATTCAGCATTTTGAAACGAATCGGTTGACTCAAAGATTCAATGGTCAATCCATAAACATCTGTCTCAATCATGAATGACTCAGTCATTCGAACGAATCGTTTGAACGAATGAATCAATGACTCGCTCATTAAGATGGTCGCCTGGCGACACCTAATGGCGGTTTAGTGTTTAAAAGTATCATTCTTTCCAACGTGCACCATTATCAATGTCAGTGCGGACGTCCGTTTTTTACTTTCACTTTTATATTAGCGATTTAAAAGCACCCGCTCGTGTCACACGTCGATTAACCGATGGGAAAATATCCTCACAGTCATACCTAATACATTTATATTTAAATACAATAGGCCTACCTAGTAAAACGTTTTATATACTATTTTGATTTCCTTTTGGACACAAGAGGGCAGTATAGCCCTATGTTTGCTTTTTTGTTGAACCAAATAGCACTAAATAGCCTGTTTTTAACTTTTTCATACTCCTTGAATAGCAAAAACAGAATAAAATGGGTTTAGTTCTAATATTTGTATAATTTTATATAAAAATAAATGGTGTATAATTACATTTTTAGAAGTTATGAGATGTTTCCTGCTTCCTTTTTGACATTAATTTAATCCCTCGCCATAGCAAAACCGTTTGAGATATTCAATATCCGTTTACAATTTAGCATCATTAATATATTTGTATCATGTTGAAAAAGTTTGGTGGGAATAAAATAAATAGTTTAAGAGGAGTGGCTAAAAATTCAGAGGCTGATTTTGCAAAAAAAATCCACATTCAGACCAAAATATCTGACTTCCTGATGGCCGGAGCTAATGAATGTAAATTAGAAAGTTGTCCGGCTTGATGAGTACAATATACAAACTATTTTTTTTTTACTGTAGTTAAAACTAACCCGCCCACTTTTGTCAAAAGCATGTTGAAAGTGACACACTTCCTGCTGCCAGTTGGTGGCGCTATAACTTTGACTCACAATAGTTACATCCATCTGATCGGCCTCTTACCACGAACACACTGCTGAAGTTTCATCAAGATCAGTTAATGTATGCAGAAGTTATTCCACTTCGTGTTTCTCTTTTCTCGCCATAAATTCGTTTCCTCGCCACGGCCAAACCGTTCGAGATATCAAAAATCCGTCCGCAATTTAGAATCCTCAATGTCTTGACTTCATGCACACCGAGTTTGGTGGGGATTGGATGAATTCTCTAGGAGGAGTACTTCGCATTTCACAGCAAGCGTTTTCCAAACAACCCATAATAGCCGACTTCCTGTTGGGCTGGCGTAAAACTTAGAGCACGAAAGTTGTTCGGCCCGATGATATCTATATGTGTACTGAGTTTCAAATTAATTCATGCAAGCGTGTTTGATCTATGGACCAAGTTTTGGGACCCCGTTCAAGGGGGCGCTGTTGAGCCCCCCTGCCACGCCCGGGTACCAGCTTCAACCCGTCCCTGATGGCAGGGGGTTCCGACTTGTATGTAAAGTTTCAAGAGTTTTTGAGCACGTTAAGGACCCCAAAAGCCCCTGAAACCTTGATTAACAATATAAAAGCAATAGTCAAATCCCCCCTCCCCTCACACACACAGAGACACAGAGAGAGGGAGAGAAAATTCTTCAGAAAATCCACATTCAAACCAAAATATCTCTCTTCCTGTTGGTCGGAGATCGTTAATGTAAATTAGAAAGTTGTCCGTCTTGATGAGAACAATACACATACCAGGTTTTGTTGTTGTTGATAAAACTAACCCCCCCACTTATGACTAAAGGTGGCGCTACTGAGCCCCTCACCACGCCCGTTTCTGAAACTTTGCACATGTCTACGGGCTAATAAATGTGATGTGTCTGTCGAGTTTCATCCAATTTCAAGTATGTTAAGAGTCTCAAAAGCATCAAAAAAGAATATTAAAGTTTGAAGCGTTGCCATGGCAACAGTATTAAAGATATCAAAAATCCTTTCACAGGTCTACATCTGCCGTGTGTTTACATTATACACATAAACTTTGAAGCAAATCGGGTAAAAATAAGAGGGTGATTTCAAAGCATTTTGAAAGGGACACACTTCCTGCTGCCAGTTGGTGGCGCTATAACTTTGACTCACAATAGTCACATCCATGTGATCGGCCTCTTACAACGAACACACTGCTGAAGTTTAATCAAGATCAGTTAATGTATGCAGAAGTTATAACACACTTCCTGTGACCCTTTATTCGCCATCAATTCGTGTCCTCGCCACGGCCAAACCGTTCGAGATATCAAAAATCTGTCCGCAATTTAGCATCCTCAATGTCTTGACTTCATGCTGACTGAGTTTGGAGGCGAATGGATGAATTCCCTAGGAGGAGTACATTAAATTCCACAGCATGCGTTTCCAAACAACCCATAATAGCCGACTTCCTGTTGGGCTGGCGTAAAAAGTAAAAGTACGAAAGTTGTTCGGCCCGATGAGATCTATATGTGTACCGAGTTTCATATTATTACATGCAAGCGTGTCTGATTTATGGACCAAGTTTTCGGACCCCGTTCAAGGGGGCGCTGTCGAGCCCCCCTGCCACGCCCGGGTACCAGCTTCAGCCCGGCCCTGATGGCCGCGGGTTCTGACCCGTGTGCAAAGTTTCAAGAGTTTTCGAGCACGTTAAGGGTCTCAAAAGTGCCCGAAAGGTTGACAGAAAAATAAGAATAAGAAGAAATATAGCTGCGAGCAGCGATTGCGGGCCCAAGCCGGTGGCACCGCCACCCTGGTGCCTTTAGTTACACTAAAGGCACCGGGGTGGCGGTGTCACCGGCTTGGGCCCTCCATCGCTGCTCGCAGCTATATTTATATATATATATATATATATATATATATATATATAAATGAAAAAAAAAAAAAAAAAAAACATTATATATATGTAACAAAAAAAAAAAAAAATATATATATATATATATGGTGTGCGTCCACGGCGAGGAACGGGCAGAGAAGAGCAAACGTTTTTTAGTTAATTCCTACTTCCATAGGAATTCATTGAAAACGTTCGCTCTGCACCATTATCCATTACAGTGCGGACGAACATATTTTACTTTCGTTTTTAAGTTAGCAATTCAAAAGTCCCCAGCGGTGTCACACGTTGATTAACTGGTGGTAAAATATTCCTCACCATCACATACGGGTACCTAGTATATTTTATATTTTACATAGATACAATAGGCCTACCTGACTTTGAACACAAGAGGGCAGTATAGCACAATGAATGACATATATATATATATATATATTTTTTTTTTGGACTAAAAAAACATTCTGGATGTTTTTAAACTTAAGGCGAGACATGGCAGGCAAAAACATCGTTTTTTTTTTTACTGGTCAATTTTGAGATTTTTGGATATTTGTCTTCAATAACACGTCTTCTTTCAGACTTGTGGTGAAAAAAAGTCTGAAATACACATTTAGGTCTTTATTTTACTACACTTTGTCTGTTCGCGTCTGTAGATTTCTCATAAATTCAACAAAAGTTGCCGTTCTTAATCCTCCCGCTGCTCCGCGATCTCTGTCTTCTTCCTGTCATCACACGCACGTCTGGATAGCTCTCTCTCTCCTGTACAATGCTGTCAGATCCAAATATGGTCATTTCCTTTTTATCAGCAACCAATCGTGAAAGTAAAAGGGCTGAATGCGCAATCTCATTGGCTGATGATAAATCTTTAAAGCCCGTTTTCTCAAAATGACCTTTCTCTCATACTCCAAGTACGAAATCTTCACTTCAGTAGCACCTATATACACCAAACTTTCCAGTCTTGTACCTAGTTATATTATGAAGACATTTACAGAGGGATTTGTAAATATATTATTCCTAGCCTGATTTATATAACATTTTATTCCAAAAAACATGGCGAAAATCATTTTTTTAAGGCTATTGACAGTATATTCTGATTTACAGGATAACTAAAGTAGATATCCATAAATCCCTCTGTAATTCTTTTCCCATCTAATATGTGAACACAATGAAAAAAATATTTTTAACCTGGCTTTATCCAATACTCAGATTTCGTTTTTTAAAATATATGCAAAATAGCGCATATTTAATTAGATATTGCCTCATTTGCATATTTAAACATTAAATTATAGAAAACTTGTAATACATTTTCTTCTCATCTTAATGTAGGTAATCAACTGGGAAAGTTTCATGGTGATATCTGCTAGTTAAAAATGTTACCCTATTCACCTGTAGTGTCTCGCCTTAAACAATTATTAAATTGAAAAAACAGAATAAAATGGGTTTAGATCTGATATTTGTATAATTATATATAGAAATAAATGGAGTATAATTACATTTTTAGAAGATAGGTTTTAGGCGTTTCCTCTTTTTGACATTACTTTAATCCCTTGCCATAGCAAAACCGTTTGAGATATTTATTATCTGTTTACAATTTAGCTTCTTTAAAGTATTTTCATCATTTTGAAAAAGTTTCGTGGGAATTAAATAAACCACTTAAGAGGAGTGGGTAAAAAATCAGAGGCTGATTTTGCCAAAAGTCCACATTCAGACCAAAATATCTGACTTCCTGTTGATCCAAGCTAATGACTGTTTTTGTTTTTTTTAATGGTAGTATTATTTTATACAAAAATTTATAATTCTGATGAGAATAAAGTTAGTGTTGATTAAAATTTTAAGGAAAACATATATATTGATCTAATATATATAGCACATTCATTTTAAATTCATTCAGCTTGAATCACCAAACATACAATATTAATTTTATTTAAAGCAAACAATACATTTAAAAGATATGTTCTATGCATATTTTGTCATTTTAAAAATATCCATAAAGTGCTATGCAAAAAGACAAGACCTTAGATATTTCTTTATCCTTTTAATGCAGGACTAATTTTAAACAAACTAAGTGCACAGCTGCATGGTCATTCATGACGGTGCGCGTCCACGGCGAGGAGCGAGCAGAACAAAGCGAACGTTTTTTAGTTAATTACTTCCATAGCAAATAATGGAAAACCCTCGCCCTGCTCCGAAGCATTATCAATGTCGGTGCGGACGGGAGTATTTTACTTTCATATTAGCGATTTAAAAGCCCTCGCCGGTGTCACACATCGATTAACCGGTGGGAAAATATCCTCAGTCACATACCTAATATATATTTATATATACATATAATTTTTATATATAAATATTTTATATATAAAAAAGCAAGGCCTTAGAGAATTATTTATCATTTAATGCAGAACAAATGAATGAAATGGTTAAGCTCTTTTCACTGTAACAGACAGACAGCCACACACACACAAACACAGAGAGAGTGAGAGCCCCTCCTCCTCCTCGCCACACACACACAGACACCCCCCTCCCCTCCCCACACAGACACACACACACACACAGAATGGCAGAGGGCACTCTCTCTGTCAGAGAAAATCCACATTCAAACCAAAATATCTGACTTTCTGTTGATCCGAGCTAATGACTGTAAATTAGAAAGTTGTCCGGCTCGACGAGAACAATATATGTGGAGAGTTTTGTAACTGTAAGTAAAACGGACTAAGTTATAACACACATTTTGTTTCTCTTTTCTCGCCATAAATTCATTTCCTCGCCACGGCCAAACCGTTCGAGATATCAAAAATCCGCTGGCAATTTATCATCCTCAATGTCTTGACTTCATGCTGACCGAGTTTGGTGGCAATCCGATCAATTCCCAAGGAGAAGTATATCGAAATCCAGGGGCATGCGTTTCCAAACAACCCATAATAGCCGACTTCCTGTTGGGCTGGCGTAAAACTTAGAGCACGAAAGTTGTTCAAGCCGATGAGATCTATATGTGTACCGAGTTTCATATTATTACATGCAAGCGTGTTTGATTTATGGACAAGTGTTCGAATCCCATTCCAGGGGGCGCTGTCGAGCCCTCCTGCCACGCCCGGGTACCAGCTTCAGCCCGGCCCTAATGGCTGCGGGTTCTGACCTGTGTGCAAAGTTTCAAGAGTTTCCGAGCATGTTAAGGGCCCCAAATGCCCCTGAAACCATGAAAACCAATAATTCAAAGTATTCTCACTCAAAGAAAAATCTCTCCCCCCCCTCTCCCTCTCCCTCTCACAGAGAGAGAGAAAATTCTTCGAAACATCCACATTCAAACCAAAATATCTGACTTCCTGTTGGTCGGAGGTAATGAATGTAAATTAGAAAGTTGTCCGGCTCGACGAGAACAATATACGTACTGAGTTTTATCATTGTAGATAAAAGTATAGACCTAACTCCCCCTCTTTTGTCAAAAGGTGGCGCTACTGAGCCCCTGCACCACGCCCGTTTCTGAAACTTTGCACATGTCTACTGGCTAATAAATGTGATGTGTCTGTCGAGTTTCATGCAATTTCAAGTATGTTAAGAGTCTCAAAAGCATCAAAAAAGAATATTAAAGTTTGATGCGTTGCCACGGCAACAGTATCTAAGATATCAATAATCCTTTCACAGGTCTACATCTGCCGTGTGTCTACATTATACACATAAAGTTTGAAGCAAATCGGTTAAAAATAAGAGGGTGATTTCAAAGCATTTTGAAAGTGACACATGTCCTGCTGCCAGTTGGTGGCGCTATAACTTTGACTCACAATAGTCACATCCATGTGATCAGCCTCTTACAATGAACACACTGTGGAAGTTTCATCAAGATCAGTTAATGTATGCTGAAGTTATAATACACTTCCTGTGACCCTTTATTCGCCATAAATTCGTTTCCTCGCCACGGCCAAACCGTTCGAGATATCAAAAATCCCCTGGCAATTTTTCATCCTCAATGTCTTGACTTCATGCACACCGAGTTTGGAGGCAATTGGATCAATTCTCTAGGAGGAGTACATCAAATTCCTGAGCATGCGTTTCCAAACAACCCATAATAGCCGACTTCCTGTTGGGCTGGCGTAAAAAGTAAAAGTAGGAAAGTTATTCGGCCCGATGAGATCTATATATGTACCGAGTTTCATATTATTACATGCAAGCGTGTCTGATTTATGGACCAAGTTTTCGGACCCCGTTCAAGGGGGCGCTGTTGAGCCCCCCTGCCACGCCCGGGTACCAGCTTCAGCCCGGCCCTGATGGCCGCGGGTTCTGACCCGTGTGCAAAGTTTCAAGAGTTTTCGAGCACGTTAAGGGTCTCAAAAGTGCCCGAAAGGTTGACAGAAAAATAAGAATAATAATAATAAATATAGCTGCGAGCAGCGATTGCGGGCCCAAGCCGGTGGCACCGCCACCCTGGTGCCTTTAGTTACACTAAAGGCACCGGGGTGGCGTGTCACCGGCTTGGGCCCTCCATCGCTGCTCGCAGCTATATTTATATATATATATATATATATTTATATATATATATATATATATATATATATATAAATATTTTAAAGACGGAAAATTTTACTTGTCTTACCTTATTCTGATTTTATGATACACTCAAAATATTCCACAACAAATCCTTTAAATTTAATGTAAAAATAAAAACGAAAGTAAGTGTTGGGCTCACGTAACCTTTTCATTAGAATCAAAACATTTCAACAGTTGCGATGTATTTGGATGCTAAACTATTCTTTATTATAGGCTTTGTACTTCTCTCGTGTTCCAATATCGACGGAAAAAATCATCCTCTTCACACGCGCAAAAATGTGCTTGGAAAAATCACAGTGGAGCAGTGCTTACTGTGAATGTACGAATTGTACTACTGACTATTTAAACAGAGCAGTGTGTATATGTTAGGTTTACTATTTTATTATATTTTATAAAGGCTATAATGAACAGGCTGCGATGTCAAGTTTGCAATGCTGGAATGTGTGTGTGATTTAACAGTAGACACATAAAAACATAATTGGCACATAATTTTGTTCATACAGGACATCATTCAAACTGCAGAGTGTTTACTTATATTTATATACACTCGCAATAAAACACAACATTGTGCTTTTGTAAAATAAATTCAAGCAATCCACCCCCCGAAATGGCGTTCATTTTAAAATTAAACTAAAAGCTCTTGGCTAAACAGGCATTCATAACTGTGAGCGCCCACGGTGAGGAACGAGCAGAACAGAGCGAACGTTTTTTAGTTAATTCCTACTTCCATAGGAATTCATTGAAAATGTTCGCTCTACTCAGCACCATTATTAAAGTCTGTGCAGACATCTGTATTTTACTTTAAGTTAGCGATTTAAAAGCCCCCAGCGGTGTCACACGTCGATTAACCGACATCCCTAATATATTTATATATATATACAATAGGCCTACCTGAAAGAGAATTTGGCTTGCCCGACCAGAGTAGCCTGATTTGAACGTCAATGACGAAAAATAACTTGGGAATCACTAAAACGAGAGATTATTCTAATTTTATTACATTCATTTTAAGTTGCAATCAACAGTTGATAATTAATGTATTACTGATCAATGGTAACAAGGTTGCCCTGCTGAGGCTCATGCAGCTTCTCCAGGAGAAACGTAAACAAATGAGCGCAGCACGCAAAAAAGAAACCCAGTTAACAACATACTGACTATAAAAATTACAAATATGGAGTTTTTATATATTTTATAACCTATGATAGAGTTAAGCAACCTCACTTGACGAGTAGGCTACTGTTTCCTGAATACAATCACGATTGAAACTGTGACATTGATTTCATACAACAGGTTAATAAACAGTTATAATTAAGTCACTTACATTTTAGATGCAATATTGACTGTTTTTGTTCTGTTTCAGTAGCAAAAATAGTTAAACAAAGATCAAAGCAGAACCGTCGCGCATCTCACGGCAACTTGTTTTCTCATTACTGAATGATTCAGCATTTTGAACGAATCGGTTGACTCAAAGATTCAATGATCAATCCATAAACATCTGTCTCAATCATGAATGACTCAGTCATTTGAACGAATCGTTTGAACGAATGAATCAATGACTCGCTCATTAAGACTAATGTAAGACTAACCTAATGGCGGTTTAGTGTTATGTTTAAAAGTACCATTCTTTCCAACGTGTGTGCACCAGTATCAATGTCCGTGCGGACGTCCGAATTTTACTTTCACTTTTATATTAGCGATTTAAAAGCACCCGCTCGTGTCACACGTCGATTAACCGATGGGAAAATATCCTCACAGTCATATACCTAATACATTTATATTTAAATACAATATAGGCCTACCTAGTAAAAAGTTTAATATACTATATTTATATCCTTTTGGACACAAGAGGGCAGTATAGCCCTATGTTTGCTTTTTTGTTGAACCAAATAGCACTAAATAGCCTGTTTTTAACTTTTTTTATACTTCTTGAATTGCAAAAACAGAATAAAATGGGTTTAGTTCTAATATTTGTATAATTTTATATAAAAATAAACGGTGTATAATTACATTTGTAGAAGATATGAGATGTTTTCTGATTCCTTTTTTGACGTTACTTTAATCCCTCGCCATATCAAAACCGTTTGAGATATTTATTATCTGTTCACAATTTAGCATATTTAATGTATTTTCATCATGTTGAAAAAGTTTGGTGTGAATAAAATAAATAGTTTAAGAGGAGTGGCTAAAAATTCAGAGGCTGATTTTGCAAAAAAAATCCACATTCAGACCAAAATATCTGACTTCCTGATGGCCGGAGCCAATGAATGTAAATTAGAAAGTTGTCCGGCTTGATGAGTACAATATACAAACAATTTTTTTTTACTGTAGTTAAAACTAACCTGCCCAATTTTGTCAAAAGCATGTTGAAAGTGACACACTTCCTGCTGCCAGTTGGTGGCGCTATAACTTTGACTCACAATAGTTACATCCATCTGATCGGCCTCTTACCACGAACACACTGCTGAAGTTTCATCAAGATCAGTTAATGTATGCAGAAGTTATTCCACTTCGTGTTTCTCTTTTCTCGCCATAAATTCGTTTCCTCGCCACGGCCAAACCGTTCGAGATATCAAAAATCCGTCCGCAATTTAGAATCCTCAATGTCTTGACTTCATGCACACCGAGTTTGGTGGGGATTGGATGAATTCTCTAGGAGGAGTACTTCGCATTCCACAGCAAGCGTTTTCCAAACAACCCATAATAGCCGACTTCCTGTTGGGCTGGCGCAAAACTTAGAGCACGAAAGTTGTTCGGCCCGATGAGATCTATGTGTGTGCCGAGTTTCATATTAATTCATGCAAGCTAGTTTGATCTATGGAGCAAGTTTTCGGACCCCATTCCAGGGGGCGCTGTTGAGCCCCCCTGCCACGCCCGGGTACCAGCTTCAGCCAGGCCCTGATGGCCGCAGGTTCCGACTTGTATGTAAAGTTTCAAGAGTTTTTGAGCACGTTAAGGACCCCAAAAGCCCCTGAAACCTTGATTAACAATATAAAAGCAATAGTCAAATCCCCCCTCCCCTCACACACTCAGAAACACAGAGAGAGGGAGAGAAAATTCTTCAGAAAATCCACATTCAAACCAAAATATCTCTCTTCCTGTTGGTCGGAGATCGTTAATGTAAATTAGAAAGTTGTCCGTCTTGATGAGAACAATACACATACCAAGTTTTGTTGCTGTTGATAAATCTAACCCCCCCACTTATGACTAAAGGTGGCGCTACTGAGCCCCTCACCACGCCCGTTTCTGAAACTTTGCACATGTCTACGGGCTAATAAATGTGATGTGTCTGTCGAGTTTCATCCAATTTCAAGTATGTTAAGAGTCTCAAAAGCATCAAAAAAGAATATTAAAGTTTGAAGCGTTGCCATGGCAACAGTATTAAATATATCAAAAATCCTTTCACAGGTCTACATCTGCCGTGTGTTTACATTATACACATAAAGTTTGAAGCAAATCGGGTAAAAATAAGAGGGTGATTTCAAAGCATTTTGAAAGGGACACACTTCCTACTGCCAGTTGGTGGCGCTATAACTTTGACTCACAATAGTCACATCCATGTGATCGGCCTCTTACAACGAACACACTGCTGAAGTTTAATCAAGATCAGTTAATGTATGCAGAAGTTATAACACACTTCCTGTTTCCATTATTCGCCATCAATTCGTGTCCTCGCCACGGCCAAACCGTTCGAGATATCAAAAATCTGTTCGCAATTTAGCATCCTCAATGTCTTGACTTCATGCTGACTGAGTTTGGAGGCGAATGGATGAATTCCCTAGGAGGAGTACATTCAATTCCACAGCATGCGTTTCCAAACAACCCATAATAGCCGACTTCCTGTTGGGCTGGCGTAAAAAGTAAAAGTACGAAAGTTGTTTGGCCCGATGAGATCTATATGTGTATTGAGTTTCATATTATTACATGCAAGCGTGTCTGATTTATGGACCAAACTTTCGGACCCCTTTCAAGGGGGCGCTGTTGAGCCCCCCTGCCACGCCCGGGTACCAGCTTCAGCCCGGCCCTGATGGCCGCAGGTTCTGACCTGTGTGCAAAATTTCAAGAGTTTTCGAGCACGTTAAGGGTCTCAAAAGTGCCCGAAAGGTTGACAGAAAAATAAGAATAAGAAGAAATATATATATATATAAATATAGCTGCGAGCAGCGATTGCGGGCCCAAGCCGGTGGCACCGCCACCCTGGTGCCTTTAGTTACACTAAAGGCACCGGGGGTGGCGGTGTCACCGGCTTGGGCCCTCCATCGCTGCTCGCAGCTATATTTATATATATATATATATATATATATATATATATATATATATAATAAAGACGGGAAATTTTACTTGTCTTACCTTATTCTGATTTTATGATACACTCAAAATATTCCACAACAAATCCTTTAAATTTAATGTAAAAATAAAAACGAAAGTAAGCCGTGTTGGTCTCACGTAACCCTCTCATTAGAATCAAAATGTTTCAATATTTGCGATGTATTTGGATGCTAAACTATTCTTTATTATAGGCTTTGTACTTCACTCGTGTTCCAATATCGATGGAAAAAATCATCCTCTTCACACGCGCAAAAATGTGCTTGGAAACATCACAGTGGAGCTCTGCTTACTGTGAATGGTACAAATTGTACTACTGACTATTTAAACAGAGCAGTGTAATTCGTATATGTTATGTTGACTATTTTTATTATTATATTGTATTAGGGCTATAATGAACAGGCTGCGATGTCAAGATTGCAATTCTGGAATGTGTGTGTGTGTGTGTGTGTGACGCGGTTGCGGTTGAACAGTGGACACATAAAAACATGAATAAAATGTATTCGTTTATTCCTACTTCCATAGGAATACATTGAAAATGCTCGCTCTACTCCGCACCATTATCAATGTCTGTGCGGACATCTGTATTTTATTTTCGCTTTTAAGTTAGCGATTTAAAAGCCCTCAGCGGTGTCACACGTCGATTAACCGGTGGGAAAATGTTATCACAGTCACATCCCTAATATATTTATATATAAATACAATAGGCCTACCTGAAAGAGAATTTTAATTGCCCGACCAGAGTATAGCCTGATTAGAACGTCAATAACAAAAAAAATTACTTGGGAATCACTAAAACAAGAGATTATTCTAATTTCATTACATTCATTTTAAGTTGCAATCAGCAGTTAATAATAAATGTATTACTGATCAATGGTAACAAGGTTGCCCTGCTGAGGCTCATGCAGCTTCTCCAGGAGAATTGTAAACAAATGAGCGCAGCACACAAAAAAGCAACCCAGTTAACAACATACTGACTATAAAAATGACAAATATGGAGTTTTTATATATTTTATAACATAGAGTTAAGCAACCTCACTTGACGAGTAGGCTACTATTTCCTGAATACAATCACGATTGAAACTGTGACATTGATTTCATACAACAGGTTAATAAACAGTTACAATTAAGTCACTTACATTTTAGATGCAATATTGACTGTTTTTGTTCTGTTTCAGCAGCAAAAATAGTTAAACAAAGATCACAGCAGAACCATCGCGCATCTCACAGCAACTTGTTTTCTCATTACTGAATGATTCAGCATTTTGAAACGAATCGGTTGACTCAAAGATTCAATGGTCAATCCATAAACATCTGTCTCAATCATGAATGACTCAGTCATTCGAACGAATCGTTTGAACGAATGAATCAATGACTCGCTCATTAAGATGGTCGCCTGGCAACACCTAATGGCGGTATAGTGTTTAAAAGTATCATTCTTTCCAACGTGCACCATTATCAATGTCAGTGCGGACGTCCGTTTTTTACTTTCACTTTTATATTAGCGATTTAAAAGCACCCGCTCGTGTCACACGTCGATTAACCGATGGGAAAATATCCTCACAGTCATACCTAATACATTTATATTTAAATACAATAGGCCTACCTAGTAAAACGTTTTATATACTATTTTGATTTCCTTTTGGACACAAGAGGGCAGTATAGCCCTATGTTTGCTTTTTTGTTGAACCAAATAGCACTAAATAGCCTGTTTTTAACTTTTTCATACTCCTTGAATAGCAAAAACAGAATAAAATGGGTTTAGTTCTAATATTTGTATAATTTTATGTAAAAATAAATGGTGTATAATTACATTTTTAGAAGTTATGAGATGTTTCCTGCTTCCTTTTTGACATTAATTTAATCCCTCGCCATAGCAAAACCGTTTGAGATATTCAATATCCGTTTACAATTTAGCATCATTAATATATTTTTATCATGTTGAAAAAGTTTGGTGGGAATAAAATAAATAGTTTAAGAGGAGTGGCTAAAAATTCAGAGGCTGATTTTGCAAAAAAAATCCACATTCAGACCAAAATATCTGACTTCCTGATGGCCGGAGCTAATGAATGTAAATTAGAAAGTTGTCCGGCTTGATGAGTACAATATACAAACTATTTTTTTTTTACTGTAGTTAAAACTAACCCGCCCACTTTTGTCAAAAGCATGTTGAAAGTGACACACTTCCTGCTGCCAGTTGGTGGCGCTATAACTTTGACTCACAATAGTTACATCCATCTGATCGGCCTCTTACCACGAACACACTGCTGAAGTTTCATCAAGATCAGTTAATGTATGCAGAAGTTATTCCACTTCGTGTTTCTCTTTTCTCGCCATAAATTCGTTTCCTCGCCACGGCCAAACCGTTCGAGATATCAAAAATCCGTCCGCAATTTAGAATCGTCAATGTCTTGACTTCATGCACACCGAGTTTGGTGGGGATTGGATGAATTCTCTAGGAGGAGTACTTCGCATTCCACAACAAGCGTTTTCCAAACAACCCATAATAGCCGACTTCCTGTTGGGCTGGCGTAAAACTTGACCGGGGGAAAGTTGTTCGGCCCGATGATATCTATATGTGTACCGAGTTTCAAATTAATTCATGCAAGCGTGTTTGATCTATGGACCAAGTTTTGGGACCCCGTTCAAGGGGGCGCTGTTGAGCCCCCCTGCCACGCCCGGGTACCAGCTTCAACCCGTCCCTGATGGCAGGGGGTTCCGACTTGTATGTAAAGTTTCAAGAGTTTTTGAGCACGTTAAAGACCCCAAAAGCCCCTGAAACCTTGATTAACAATATAAAAGCAATAGTCAAATCCCCCCTCCCCTCACACACACAGAGACACAGAGAGAGGGAGAGAAAATTCTTCAGAAAATCCACATTCAAACCAAAATATCTCTCTTCCTGTTGGTCGGAGATCGTTAATGTAAATTAGAAAGTTGTCCGTCTTGATGAGAACAATACACATACCAAGTTTTGTTGCTGTTGATAAAACTAACCCCCCCACTTATGACTAAAGGTGGCGCTACTGAGCCCCTCACCACGCCCGTTTCTGAAACTTTGCACATGTCTACGGGCTAATACATGTGATGTGTCTGTCGAGTTTCATCCAATTTCAAGTATGTTAAGAGTCTCAAAAGCATCAAAAAAGAATATTAAAGTTTGAAGCGTTGCCATGGCAACAGTATTAAAGATATCAAAAATCCTTTCACAGGTCTACATCTGCCGTGTGTTTACATTATACACATAAACTTTGAAGCAAATCGGGTAAAAATAAGAGGGTGATTTCAAAGCATTTTGAAAGGGACACACTTCCTGCTGCCAGTTGGTGGCGCTATAACTTTGACTCACAATAGTCACATCCATGTGATCGGCCTCTTACAATGAACACACTGCTGAAGTTTAATCAAGATCAGTTAATGTATGCAGAAGTTATAACACACTTCCTGTTTCCATTATTCGCCATCAATTCGTGTCCTCGCCACGGCCAAACCGTTCGAGATATCAAAAATCTGTCCGCAATTTAGCATCTTCAATGTCTTGACTTCATGCTGACTGAGTTTGGAGGCGAATGGATGAATTCCCTAGGAGGAGTACATTAAATTCCACAGCATGCGTTTCCAAACAACCCATAATAGCCGACTTCCTGTTGGGCTGGCGTAAAAAGTAAAAGTACGAAAGTTGTTTGGCCCGATGAGATCTATATGTGTATTGAGTTTCATATTATTACATGCAAGCATGTCTGATTTATGGACCAAACTTTCGGACCCCGTTCAAGGGGGCGCTGTTGAGCCCCCCTGCCACGCCCGGGTACCAGCTTCAGCCCGGCCCTGATGGCCGCAGGTTCTGACCTGTGTGCAAAATTTCAAGAGTTTTCGAGCATGTTAAAGGCCCCAAAAATGCCCGAAAGGTTGACAGAAAAATAAGAATAATAATAATAAATATAGCTGCGAGCAGCGATTGCGGGCCCAAGCCGGTGGCACCGCCACCCTGGTGCCTTTAGTTACACTAAAGGCACCGGGGTGGCGGTTCCACCGGCTTGGGCCCTCCATCGCTGCTCGCAGCTATATTTATTTATATATATATATATATATATATATATATATATATATATATATATACATACATATACATATATATATATATATATATATATATATATATATATATATATATATATATATATATATATATATATAATAAAGACGGGAAATTTTACTTGTCTTACCTTATTCTGATTTTATGATACACTCAAAATATTCCACAACAAATCCTTTAAATTTAATGTAAAAATAAAAACGAAAGTAAGTGTTGGGCTCACGTAACCCTTTCATTAGAATCAAAACGTTTCAACAGTTGTGATGTATTTGGATGCTAAACTATTCTTTATTATAAGCTTTGTACTGCACTCGTGTTCCAATATCGACGGAAAAAATCATCCTCTTCACACGCGCAAAAATGTGCTTGGAAAAATCACAGTGGAGCAGTGCTTACTGTGAATGTACGAACTGTACTACTGACTATTTAAACAGAGCAGTGTGTATATGTTAGGTTTACTATTTTATTATATTTTATTAAGGCTATAATGAACAGGCTGCGATGTCAAGTTTGCAATGCTGGAATGTGTGTGTGATTTAACAGTAGACACATAAAAACATAATTGGCACATCATTTTGTTCATACAGGACATCATTCAAACTGCAAAGTGTTTACTTATATTTATATATACTCGCAATAAAACACAACATTGTGCTTTTGTAAAATAAATTCAAGCAATCCACCCCCCGAAATGGCGTTCATTTTAAAATTAAACTAAAAGCTCTTGGCTAAACAGGCATTCATAACTGTGAGCGCCCACGGCGAGGAACGAGCAGAACAGAGCGAACGTTTTTTAGTTAATTCCTACTTCCATAGGAATTCATTGAAAATGCTCGCTCTACTCAGCACCATTATTAAAGTCTGTGCAGACATCTGTATTTTACTTTAAGTTAGCGATTTAAAAGCCCCCAGCGGTGTCACACGTCGATTAACCGACATCCCTAATATATTTATATATATACAATAGGCCTACCTGAAAGAGAATTTAGCCCGACCAGAGTAGCCTGATTAGAACGTCAATGACAAAAAATAACTTGGGAATCACAAAAAAACGAGAGATTATTCAAATTTTATTACATTCATTTTAAGTTGCAATCAACAGTTGATAATAAATGTATTACTGATCAATGGTAACAAGGTTGCGCTGCTGAGGCTCGTGCAGCTTCTCCAGGAGAAACGTAAACAAATGAGCGCAGCACACAAAAAAGAAACCCAGTTAACAACATACTGACTATAAAAATTACAAATATGGAGTTTTTATATATTTTATAACCTATGATAGAGTTAAGCAACCTCACTTGATGAGTAGGCTACCGTTTCCTGAATACAATCACGATTGAAACTGTGACATTGATTTCATACAACAGGTTAATAAACAGTTATAATTAAGTCACTTACATTTTAGATGCAATATTGACTGTTTTTGTTCTGTTTCAGTAGCAAAAATAGTTAAACAAAGATCACAGCAGAACCGTCGCGCATCTCACGGCAACTTGTTTTCTCATTACTGAATGATTCAGCATTTAGAACGAATCGGTTGACTCAAAGATTCAATGATCAATCCATAAACATCTGTCTCAATCATGAATGACTCAGTCATTCGAACGAATCGTTTGAACGAATGAATCAATGACTCGCTCATTAAGACGGTCGCCTGGCGACACCTAATGGCGGTTTAGTGTTATGTTTAAAAGTATAATTCTTTCCAACGTGTGTGCACCATTCTCAATGTCCGTGCGGACGTCCGAATTTTACTTTCACTTTTATATTAGCGATTTAAAAGCACCCGCTCGTGTCACACGTCGATTAACCGATGGGAAAATATCCTCACAGTCATATACCTAATACATTTATATTTAAATACAATATAGGCCTACCTAGTAAAAAGTTGAATATACTATTTTTATATCCTTTTGGACACAAGAGGGCAGTATAGCCCTATGTTTGCTTTTTTGTTGAACCAAATAGCACTAAATAGCCTGTTTTTAACTTTTTTTATACTTCTTGAATTGCAAAAACAGAATAAAATGGGTTTAGTTCTAATATTTGTATAATTTTCTATAAAAATAAACGGTGTATAATTACATTTGTAGAAGATATGAGATGTTTTCTGATTCCTTTTTTGACATTACTTTAATCCCTCGCCATATCAAAACCGTTTGAGATATTTATTATCCGTTCACAATTTAGCATATTTAATGTATTTTCATCATGTTGAAAAAGTTTGGTGGGAATAAAATAAATAGTTTAAGAGGAGTGGCTAAAAATTCAGAGGCTGATTTTGCAAAGAAATCCACATTCAGACCAAAATATCTGACTTCCTGATGGCCGGAGCTAATGAATGTAAATTAGAAAGTTGTCTGGCTTGATGAGTACAATATACAAACTTTTTTTTTTTTACTGTAGTTAAAACTAACCCCCCCACTTTTGTCAAAAGCATGTTGAAAGTGACACACTTCCTGCTGCCAGTTGGTGGCGCTATAACTTTGACTCACAATAGTTACATCCATCTGATCGGCTTCTTACCACGAACACACTGCTGAAGTTTCATCAAGATCAGTTAATGTATGCAGAAGTTATTCCACTTCGTGTTTCTCTTTTCTCGCCATAAATTCGTTTCCTCGCCACGGCCAAACCGTTCGAGATATCAAAAATCCGTCCGCAATTTAGAATCCTCAATGTCTTGACTTCATGCACACCGAGTTTGGTGGGGATTGGATGAATTCTCTAGGAGGAGTACTTCGCATTCCACAGCAAGCGTTTTCCAAACAACCCATAATAGCCGACTTCCTGTTGGGCTGGCGTAAAACTTAGAGCACGAAAGTTGTTCGGCCCGATGATATCTATATGTGTACCGAGTTTCAAATTAATTCATGCAAGCGTGTTTGATCTATGGACCAAGTTTTGGGACCCCGTTCAAGGGGGCGCTGTTGAGCCCCCCTGCCACGCCCGGGTACCAGCTTCAACCCGTCCCTGATGGCAGGGGGTTCCGACTTGTATGTAAAGTTTCAAGAGTTTTTGAGCACGTTAAGGACCCCAAAAGCCCCTGAAACCTTGATTAACAATATAAAAGCAATAGTCAAATCCCCCCTCCCCTCACACACACAGAGACACAGAGAGAGGGAGAGAAAATTCTTCAGAAAATCCACATTCAAACCAAAATATCTCTCTTCCTGTTGGTCGGAGATCGTTAATGTAAATTAGAAAGTTGTCCGTCTTGATGAGAACAATACACACACCAAGTTTTGTTGCTGTTGATAAAACTAACCCCCCCACTTATGACTAAAGGTGGCGCTACTGAGCCCCTCACCACGCCCGTTTCTGAAACTTTGCACATGTCTACGGGCTAATAAATGTGATGTGTCTGTCGAGTTTCATCCAATTTCAAGTATGTTAAGAGTCTCAAAAGCATCAAAAAAGAATATTAAAGTTTGAAGCGTTGCCATGGCAACAGTATTAAAGATATCAAAAATCCTTTCACAGGTCTACATCTGCCGTGTGTTTACATTATACACATAAACTTTGAAGCAAATCGGGTAAAAATAAGAGGGTGATTTCAAAGCATTTTGAAAGGGACACACTTCCTGCTGCCAGTTGGTGGCGCTATAACTTTGACTCACAATAGTCACATCCATGTGATCGGCCTCTTACAACGAACACACTACTGAAGTTTAATCAAGATCAGTTAATGTATGCTGAAGTTATAATACACTTCCTGTGTCCCTTATTCGCCATCAATTCGTGTCCTCGCCACGGCCAAACCGTTCAAGATATCAAAAATCCGTCCGCAATTTAGCGTCTTCAATGTCTTGTCTTCATGCACACCGAGTTTGGAGGCGATTGGATGAATTCTCTAGAAGGAGTACATTAAATTCCACAGCATGCGTTTCCAAACAACCCATAATAGCCGACTTCCTGTTGGGCTGGCGTAAAAAGTAAAAGTACGAAAGTTGTTCGGCCCGATGAGATCTATATATGTACCGAGTTTCATATTATTACATGCAAGCGTGTCTGATTTATGGACCAAGTTTTCGGACCCCGTTCAAGGGGGCGCTGTTGAGCCCCCCTGCCACGCCCGGGTACCAGCTTCAGCCCGGCCCTGATGGCCGCGGGTTCTGACCCGTGTGCAAAGTTTCAAGAGTTTTCGAGCACGTTAAGGGTCTCAAAAGTGCCCGAAAGGTTGACAGAAAAATAAGAATAAGAAGAAATATAGCTGCGAGCAGCGATTGCGGGCCCAAGCCGGTGGCACCGCCACCCTGGTGCCTTTAGTTACACTCTATATATAATAAAGACGGGAAATTTTACTTGTCTTACCTTATTCTGATTTTATGATACACTCAAAATATTCCACAACAAATCCTTTAAATTTAATGTAAAAATAAAAACGAAAGTAAGCCGTGTTGGTCTCACGTAACCCTCTCATTAGAATCAAAATGTTTCAATATTTGCTATGTATTTGGATGCTAAACTATTCTTTATTATAGGCTTTGTACTTCACTCGTGTTCCAATATCGATGGAAAAAATCATCCTCTTTACACGCGCAAAAATGTGCTTGGAAACATCACAGTGGAGCTCTGCTTACTGTGAATGGTACAAATTGTACTACTGACTATTTAAACAGAGCAGTGTAATTCGTATATGTTATGTTGACTATTTTTATTATTATATTGTATTAGGGCTATAATGAACAGGCTGCGATGTCAAGATTGCAATTCTGGAATGTGTGTGTGTGTGTGTGTGTGTGTGTGTGTGTGTGTGTGTGTGTGTGTGTGTGTGTGTGTGTGTGTGTGTGTGTGTGTGTGTGTGTGTGTGTGTGTGTGACGCGGTTGCGGTTGAACAGTGGACACATAAAAACATAAATAAAATGTATTAGTTTATTCCTACTTCCATAGGAATACATTGAAAATGCTCGCTCTACTCCGCACCATTATCAATGTCTGTGCGGACATCTGTATTTTATTTTCGCTTTTAAGTTAGCGATTTAAAAGCCCTCAGCGGTGTCACACGTCGATTAACCGGTGGGAAAATGTTATCACAGTCACATCCCTAATATATAAATACAATAGGCCTACCTGAAAGAGAATTTTACTTGCCCGACCAGAGTATAGCCTGATTAGAACGTCAATAACAAAACAAATTACTTGGGAATCACTAAAATGAGAGATTATTCTAATTTCATTACATTCATTTTAAGTTGCAATCAGCAGTTAATAATAAATGTCTTACTGATCAATGGTAACAATGTTGCCCTGCTGAGGCTCATGCAGCTTCTCCAGGAGAATTGTGAACAAATGAGCGCAGCACACAAAAAAAGCAACCCAGTTAACAACATACTGACTATAAAAATGACAAATATGGAGTTTTTATATATTTTATAAAATATAAGCAACCTCACTTGACGAGTAGGCTACTATTTCCTGAATACAATCACGATTGAAACTGTGACATTGATTTCATACAACAGGTTAATAAACAGTTACAATTAAGTCACTTACATTTTAGATGCAATATTGACTGTTTTGTTCTGTTTCAGCAGCAAAAATAGTTAAACAAAGATCACAGCAGAACCACAGCAACTTGTTTTCTCATTACTGAATGATTCAGCATTTTGAAACGAATCGGTTGACTCAAAGATTCAATGGTCAATCCATAAACATCTGTCTCAATCATGAATG
This sequence comes from Leuciscus idus, assembly GCA_021554675.1. Lineage (NCBI taxonomy): Eukaryota > Metazoa > Chordata > Actinopteri > Cypriniformes > Leuciscidae > Leuciscus > Leuciscus idus. The sequence goes on along the minus strand of CM038626.1, from coordinate 44,368,953 downwards.
ACTCAGTCATTCGAACGAATCGTTTGAACGAATGAATCAATGACTCGCTCATTAAGATGGTCGCCTGGCGACACCTAATGGCGGTTTAGTGTTTAAAAGTATCATTCTTTCCAACGTGCACCATTATCAATGTCAGTGCGGACGTCCGTTTTTTACTTTCACTTTTATATTAGCGATTTAAAAGCACCCGCTCGTGTCACACGTCGATTAACCGATGGGAAAATATCCTCACAGTCATACCTAATACATTTATATTTAAATACAATAGGCCTACCTAGTAAAACGTTTTATATACTATTATGATTTCCTTTTGGACACAAGAGGGCAGTATAGCCCTATGTTTGCTTTTTTGTTGAACCAAATAGCACTTAATAGCCTGTTTTTAACTTTTTCATACTCCTTGAATAGCAAAAACAGAATAAAATGGGTTTAGTTCTAATATTTGTATAATTTTATATAAAAATAAATGGTGTATAATTACATTTTTAGAAGTTATGAGATGTTTCCTGCTTCCTTTTTGACATTAATTTAATCCCTCGCCATAGCAAAACCGTTTGAGATATTCAATATCCGTTTACAATTTAGCATCATTAATATATTTGTATCATGTTGAAAAAGTTTTGTGGGAATAAAATAAATAGTTTAAGAGGTGTGGCTAAAAATTCAGAGGCTGATTTTGCAAAAAAAAATCCACATTCAGACCAAAATATCTGACTTCCTGATGGCCGGAGCTAATGAATGTAAATTAGAAAGTTGTCCGGCTTGATGAGTACAATATACAAACTATTTTTTTTTTACTGTAGTTAAAACTAACCCGCCCACTTTTGTCAAAAGCATGTTGAAAGTGACACACTTCCTGCTGCCAGTTGGTGGCGCTATAACTTTGACTCACAATAGTTACATCCATCTGATCGGCCTCTTACCACGAACACACTGCTGAAGTTTCATCAAGATCAGTTAATGTATGCAGAAGTTATTCCACTTCGTGTTTCTCTTTTCTCGCCATAAATTCGTTTCCTCGCCACGGCCAAACCGTTCGAGATATCAAAAATCCGTCCGCAATTTAGAATCCTCAATGTCTTGACTTCATGCACACCGAGTTTGGTGGGGATTGAATGAATTCTCTAGGAGGAGTACTTCGCATTCGACAGCAAGCGTTTTCCAAACAACCCATAATAGCCGACTTCCTGTTGGGCTGGCGTAAAACTTAGAGCACGAAAGTTGTTCGGCCCGATGATATCTATATGTGTACTGAGTTTCAAATTAATTCATGCAAGCGTGTTTGATCTATGGACCAAGTTTTGGGACCCCGTTCAAGGGGGCGCTGTTGAGCCCCCCTGCCACGCCCGGGTACCAGCTTCAACCCGTCCCTGATGGCAGGGGGTTCCGACTTGTATGTAAAGTTTCAAGAGTTTTTGAGCACGTTAAGGACCCCAAAAGCCCCTGAAACCTTGATTAACAATATAAAAGCAATAGTCAAATCCCCTCTCCCCTCACACACACAGAGACACAGAGAGAGGGAGAGAAAATTCTTCAGAAAATCCACATTCAAACCAAAATATCTCTCTTCCTGTTGGTCGGAGATCGTTAATGTAAATTAGAAAGTTGTCCGTCTTGATGAGAACAATACACATACCAAGTTTTGTTGCTGTTGATAAAACTAACCCCCCCACTTATGACTAAAGGTGGCGCTACTGAGCCCCTCACCACGCCCGTTTCTGAAACTTTGCACATGTCTACGGGCTAATAAATGTGATGTGTCTGTCGAGTTTCATCCAATTTCAAGTATGTTAAGAGTCTCAAAAGCATCAAAAAAGAATTTTAAAGTTTGAAGCGTTGCCATGGCAACAGTATTAAAGATATCAAAAATCCTTTCACAGGTCTACATCTGCCGTGTGTTTACATTATACACATAAACTTTGAAGCAAATCGGGTAAAAATAAGAGGGTGATTTCAAAGCATTTTGAAAGGGACACACTTCCTGCTGCCAGTTGGTGGCGCTATAACTTTTACTCACAATAGTCACATCCATGTGATCGGCCTCTTACAACGAACACACTGCTGAAGTTTAATCAACATCAGTTAATGTATGCAGAAGTTATAACACACTTCCTGTTTCCATTATTCGCCATCAATTCGTGTCCTCGCCACGGCCAAACCGTTCGAGATATCAAAAATCTGTCCGCAATTTAGCATCCTCAATGTCTTGACTTCATGCTGACTGAGTTTGGAGGCAAATGGATGAATTTCCTAGGAGGAGTACATTAAATTCCACAGCATGCGTTTCCAAACAACCCATAATAGCCGACTTCCTGTTGGGCTGGCGTAAAAAGTAAAAGTACGAAAGTTGTTTGGCCCGATGAGATCTATATGTGTATTGAGTTTCATATTATTACATGCAAGCGTGTCTGATTTATGGACCAAACTTTCGGACCCCGTTCAAGGGGGCGCTGTTGAGCCCCCCTGCCACGCCCGGGTACCAGCTTCAGCCCGGCCCTGATGGCCGCAGGTTCTGACCTATGTGCAAAATTTCAAGAGTTTTAGAGCACGTTAAGGGTCTCAAAAGTGCCCGAAAGGTTGACAGAAAAATAAGAATAAGAATAATAAATAATCCTACCGAAAACAATAGGGCCTTCGCCCTTTCAGGGCTTGGGCCCTAATAATAATAAATAATCCTACCGAAAACAATAGGGCCTTCGCCCTTTCAGGGCTTGGGCCCTAATAATAAATAATTCTACCGAAAACAATAGGGCCTTCGCCCTTTCAGGGCTTGGGCCCTAATAATAATAAATAATTCTACCGAAAACAATAGGGCCTTCGCCCTTTCAGGGCTTGGGCCCTAATAATAAATAATCCTACCGAAAACAATAGGGCCTTCGCCCTTTCAGGGCTTGGGCCCTAATAATAATAAATAATTCTACCGAAAACAATAGGGCCTTCGCCCTTTCAGGGCTTGGGCCCTAATAAATAATCCTACCGAAAACAATAGGGCCTTCGCCCTTTCAGGGCTTGGGCCCTAATAATAATAATAATAAATAATCCTACCGGAAACAATAGGGCCTTCGCCCTTTCAGGGCTTGGGCCCTAATAATCCTACCGGAAACAATAGGGCCTTCGCCCTTTCAGGGCTTGGGCCCTAATAATCCTACCGAAAACAATAGGGCCTTCGCCCTTTCAGGGCTTGGGCCCTAATAATCCTACCGGAAACAATAGGGCCTTCGCCCTTTCAGGGCTTGGGCCCTAATAATAATAATAAATAATCCTACCGGAAACAATAGGGCCTTCGCCCTTTCAGGGCTTGGGCCCTAATAATAAATAATCCTACCGGAAACAATAGGGCCTTCGCCCTTTCAGGGCTTGGGCCCTAATAATCCTACCGAAAACAATAGGGCCTTCGCCCTTTCAGGGCTTGGGCCCTAATAATCCTACCGAAAACAATAGGGCCTTCGCCCTTTCAGGGCTTGGGCCCTAATAATCCTACCGGAAACAATAGGGCCTTCGCCCTTTCAGGGCTTGGGCCCTAAAAAGGGTCAGCGAAATGCAAGGGTGTAGTGGTGAAATAAGAGGTGGGTACACTATGAATACTTAGATCAGTGATTCACAACCAAGGGTACACGAGCACATTGCAGGGGTACATGGAAACATTTAATCATTTATTTTCAACTTGGAAGTACTGAGAATTATCTAGTACTTATCTTTGAAATTCCAAGACGATAAGTAAATATTCCCAGTCATTTCATAAGTCCATCAATAAAATGGGACTATATTTGATGATGTTGAAGGTTACTGTTAAATGTTTACACCAATACTAGTGGTAATAAATGTCTAGAGTACATGTGGTGCATAAACTATATGAGGTAACACATTTACTGAGAGGTAGCTGCTAGCTAAACTCTGAAGTGAGAAGTGGATAAACTGTTTCTGACATTTCAGAGGTGGGTAAACTGCGTTTACTTGCGTTTAGCCTCCACTACAGCCCTGGCGACACGGTCACGGTCAAATATATGTGAAAGAGAACCGTAGCAGTCTAACACAAAACGCAAACACACTATTGTGAAAGCCGCTTGATGATCATCACCACTGATCCAAACACTAGCCATGAAGCTTTCATGACGATATGGACATTTACTTCAGGGCAATTTTGTTTTGGCTCATATTTCGTGAATCACGAAATATGCTCTTCTAATGTCAGAGTAATCATGCTTGTAGTGGAGGCTGTGTCAAAGGGAACACGGTATGCAAAATACACACAGAGCTAGCTAAAACGCAGCTTGTAAACATTAACGTTAGCATGATGCTTACCGTGGCAACATGTCGCTTGCGGCAGACGGTGTCTCTCGACCTCGGGACAGGGCAAGCAGAGAGATTTGGATTCACAGACGGCACGGCGGTAGGAATTAACTTAGCCATCCTCTCACTCTTTAAACCAAGTGAGACCATCTTGGCATCCCCTGAGTGGTAATCCTCCTCCTTGAAATGCGCGCTGCATATTCTCGAGTAGGCGGTGACAGAGCTAGCTGAAAAATCCGCCCGCCTAATCTTGACAAATTGCACCCAGCTTCGGAAGATCCCTTTGTCCTTGGGGAAACAATGGACCCTATGTCCAGTTTTGCTGGAGTTCTTACACCCGGCACAAACACAGTAATAAACCATTTTTGTCTATTTATCTACTCTTTCTCTAAGCTATCTGTTATGTTATGTTATGCTATGCTATCTCTCACTATCTATATATCTATGCTATGCTATGTTATGCTATTCTATCTATCTATCTATCTATCTATCTATTTACTTCTGATTTACTATATTTATCTGACACTGTCACTCTTTCACTAGCTGCAACTCTCACTAAGTTACTCGTCTCACTCTCTCTCAATGGTATCAAGGCGGGTTTTTCGTCTGTCGTCCAAAAGCGAGTACCTCATGTGACGCCATGGAATGCATTGTGGGAGAAATAAGAATCATCGCTAACCGGTTGCTAACCGCTAAAATATCACCTACTTTTCCTTATGATATTTCTTTTTTGTAATACTCTACAACATCAAATACAATGGATAACTGTTCAAATGTTTATTATCAACTAGAAAATTGTCAAAAAAAAAAAAAAAAAAAACCTGCAACATGGGCTTTAAGATCGGAGTCTGTTATGAACAGAATATTACAGCCAAGTTTCTCTACACACACAATATACCGGAGGAGATAGCACGGCACCCCGGCTCCTCGTGGATTATCATCCCCGCCGGAAAGAGGCGAAGGCGGCGTAGAGAGAGGAGGCAGAAGCGGGGCTGCAGGGCTGGCCCACTCGCCAGGCTACGGAGGCAGCCACTTAAACCTCCGCTTCCTAGCCTGTTTCTCGCTAATGCTCGATCACTTGTCAACAAAATGGATGAGCTGAGGCTACAGATTGCAACCAACAACATTGTAAAAGATTGCTGTATTTTGCTTTTCACGGAGACCTGGCTTCACCCACTTATCCCGGACTCGGCGATGGAGCTAACAGGCTATACTGGGCAGCGACAGGACAGGACACAGAGCTCCGGTAAGAGCAGAGGAGGGGGGCTGTGTGTGTATGTGAATAACAACTGGTGTACTAACACAGTAACTGTGGACAGTCACTGCTCCCCGAACTTGGAGTATGTGTCTGTGAAATGCAGACCCATTTACCTCCCGAGAGAGTTTTCTGTTGTCATGATAACAGCTGTTTACATACCACCCGATGCTAATGCTAAAATGGCTAGCAGTCATATGCATAGCAGCATTACCAGCCAACAGAGTAAATATCCGGACGCTGTACACATTATAGCGGGGGATTTCAATCACGCAGATTTGAAATCAGTACTCCCTCACTTTTATCAACATGTTAAATGCACAACTAGAGGAAATAAAACTCTGGATAAGGTTTACTCTAACATTAAACTTGGTTATAGGGCTAAACCACTACCTCACCTGGGCCAGTCTGACCATTTGTCTTTGCTGTTAATTCCTGCATATGCCCCCCTCAGGAAAAGTACACCCTACATCACAAAAACTTTAACAATTTGGCCTGATGGAGCCATCCATCGTCTGCAGGACTGTTTTGATAGGACCAACTGGGATGTGTTTTTACATCAAGACCTGGAGATGTTTACGGACAGTGTACTGTGTTACATACGTCACTGCATAGGCACTGTTACCGTGGAAAAACAGATCCGGGTCTATCCCAATCAGAAGCCCTGGATGACTCGGGAGGTCCATCGGCTGCTGAGGGAGAGGAACACCGCCTTCAGGTCTGGTGACCAGACCCTTTACACTGTGGCCCGGGCTGACCTGAAAAGAGGCATCAAAAGGGCCAAGTTGGATTATCGGCGGAGGATTGAGGCATACCTGGGAAGTAATGACAGCAGGCAGGTGTGGCAGGGAGTCCAACAGCTCACCAATTACAGGTCCACCTTAGGAGCAGCTGAGGGTGAGGCCTCGCTGGCAGAGGAACTGAACACTTTCTTTGCCCGCTTTGAGGTGGAACCAAGTATGGCAGCGACACCACACCTCACGATCCACAGCAACTTCGCCTTCACTGAGCATGAGGTGAGGCGTACACTGCAGGCCGTGGACCCGAAGAAGGCTGCGGGGCCAGATGGCATCTCTGGGCGTGTTCTAAAAGACTGTGCGGATCAACTGGCTGGAATCTTCATGAGGATTTTCAACCAGTCCCTGGCTGAGTCCACAGTTCCACCATGCCTGAAGTCCTCCACCATAGTCCCCCTGCCTAAAAAAACTCATATTTCCAGCCTCAACGACTACCGGCCAGTCGCACTCACCCCAGTGGTGATGAAATGCTTTGAAAAACTGGTCCGGGGTCACATTACATCATGCCTGCCAAAAAGCCTGGACCCACACCAGTTCGCATACAGAGCTAATAGATCCACAGAGGACGCCGTAGCTACAGCCCTTCATGCTGCATTGTCCCATCTTGAGCAGCAGGGGAACTACGTACGGATGCTCTTTGTGGACTATAGCTCTGCTTTTAACACCATCCTTCCTCAAAAACTGATGGACAAACTGATGGATCTAGGCATTCCATACCCCACCTGTATGTGGATTAAAAGCTTTCTCACTTGTCGCACCCAGAGGGTGAGAGTGGGCCATCACACATCTACGGCCCTTAGTCTCAGCACCGGCTCCCCACAGGGCTGTGTGTTGAGCCCCCTGCTGTACACTCTCTACACGCACGACTGCACCTCCACCCACCACAACAACATCATAGTGAAGTTTGCGGACGACACTACAGTTGTGGGGCTCATCACTGGAGCAGACGAGTCAGCTTACAGAGAGGAGGTTAAACATCTGTCGGTGTGGTGAAGGGAGAATAACCTTCTCCTTAACACTGTAAAGACCAAGGAGTTGGTGATTGATTACAGGAGGGAAAAGACTGACATCGCACCACTCATCATCAGCGGGGATCGGGTGGAGCAGGTGTCGGACTTCCGTTTTCTGGGTGTGTACATTGAGGAGGGTCTGACATGGAGCGTAAACAGTGTGAAGGTGCTAAAAAAGGCTCAACAACGACTACACTTCCTGAGGGTCCTCAGGAGAAACGACATCACTCAGAGACTGCTGTTATCCTTCTACAGGTGCTCCATAGAATCTATCTTAACATACTGCCTATGTGTGTGGTTTAGCAGCTGCACAGTAGCCCAGAAAAAGGCTTTCCAACGTGTCATTAACACGGCCCAGAAGATAGTCGGTTGCCCCCTTCCTACAATGGATGACCTTCACAGTGCTCGTTGTGCTAAAAAAGCTCAGAGCATTATTAGAGACATTTTCCATCCCGGCCACTCTTTGTTTGAACTGTTGCCATCAGGCAGACGATACAGGACAATCAAATCAAGAACAAATAGATTTAAAAACAGTTGTTATCCAACAGCAATAACCACCCTCAATGCCATAAAAAAAAACATTCGTAAAACAATAACTATGACAGAATGAATGGTGGTATGTGTGTGTATCTCCAATAGGATGGGGAGGATGTGTTGATTATTAATGTTTTTTTATTGATTTATTGATGCACTAACTGTCTGGCACTTTTAAATTTCGTTGTACAGGTTACAATGACAATAAAGGACTATACTATACTATACTATACTAATGTATGAGTTTCACGTTTTACATTTGAATTATTGAAATTGACAAACTTCCACAATATTCACATTTTTTGAGACCTACCTGTATTTACTTTGTGCATGTTATGGTTTATATGAGTTAGGAGATGCTTTTGTCCAAAGTAGCTTACAAATAATACAAAGGTTCGCAATTAATAGCCTAATGAAAATACAATAATATACAAACCATAACTCATAATAACTATTTAATTTATGCTGAAAAGATGTCTTTAGGCCCCTTTTGAAAGAGCCAAAACATCTTATGTTGTAGACTGTAGTGTATGCGTGAAACGGATCGTGCAGGTGGAACGGATCGTGTACCGACACCGTTAAAGGGATACTCCACTTTAAAATGAAAATTCTGTCATCATTTACTCACCCTCATGTTGTTTCAAACCTGTATGAATTTCTTTCAACTGCTGAACAGAAAGGAAGATATTTAGAAGAATGTCAGTAACCAGACAGTTTCTGGTCTCATTGACTTCCATAGTAGGAAAAAATATATACTATGGAAGTCAATGAGACCAGAAACTGTCTGGTTACTGATATTCTTCTAAATATCTTCTTTCTGTTCAGCAGAAGAAAGAAATTAATAAAGGATTGAAACAACATGAGGGTGAGTATATGATGACAGAATTTTCATTTTAAAGTGGAGTATCCCTTTAATAGACTATTATGACTCTTTTCACAAGATGTAAAATAAGTCTCTGATGTCCCCAGAGTATGTATGTGAAGTTTTAGCTCAAAATACCCAACAGATAATTTTTTACAGCATGTTTAAATTGTCACTTTTTGGCAAAAAAACGTGCTGTTTTAGTGTGTGCCCTTTAAATGCTAATTAACTGCTGCTGCCGGCCCAGGGGGCGGAGCCTCACGAGCTCGCTCAGAACCATCTGATAATATCAGAACAGAAACTCTCAGTTGCAGTGTTCATTTCGACTCGGAGTCGGACAATAATGCCCACAGAGCCAGAGAATATATGCTGTATGGAGATAGAACAGGTATAGTTTAGTTTAATTATGGTTATAATTTACTTGTCATCAGCTTTTATCCACTATTAATACAAGCCTGCTGTAGCAGACCCTGTCCGAATGATGACCAAAATATACTGATGAGTTCAGTGAAGTTTATTGTACATCACACAAAAGATGAAGCGTTAGTTTTACTCCAGAGAATCACAGTAAGAGCTGAATAAACACAGTATAAGAAGTGAGCATTAAAGTCTTATCCATAAACTTTCTCTCTCTCCCATTCATTATCAACAACATACACAGCGAAGTACACAAAACACTCGTTACAACTAACAGTAAACAAATATAAACACACCTTTTCAGTGGGTGCTAAATTAACTGGTAAACCTTATATCCGTAAAATGACTCGATGAGCTGTCATAAAGAGCACGCTCTCACTTTCATTTCTGCCGTGGTCAGTAACGTCACAAACAGTACAGATCCATCCTCGAGTAACAACGAGAGTAAATGAAGACTGCTTCTTACATCCAACAACAACACACCTCAATCGCTTAGGAGACATTCTTGTCTACAGCTGCTCAAGCTGGAAACAATGGCGGACTGTGTCCAGCTCACTCAGGGCGGGTCTATGCTCAAACTGCAGTGTCAATCAACAGTCGTGGGAGGGGCCTGTGCGATTCTACATAACATTGCATAGAATCTTAGAACAGCTTATTCTGAGACAGTGCTTATGATTTATTGAAATTGTAAAAAAACCACTGGGTGGATTTTTATCATTCTAGGGTGGTTTTGCTCACACACTGCCAACACACTAGCCTGGGAAAACCCAGACAACTTCCGGCAAATTTAGATTTGCTCCGCAAGTAGTCTGGCAAAGAGCTCATTCAAGCCCATTTCTAATCCCTCGAAATCGCGGCACCAATCAGAAACGTTGGGGCGGGCTTTACACGATGACGATCGCTCTGATTGGTTTTAGGTCTATCCAATTGCGCCCAGAGGCATTTGAGCGACTTCCATTGGTGAAGCGCAGCAACTTTTAAATGCATATTAAAATTGCAAACACATGAGGACAGTCTCCATGAAAGACCCACTGACAGATGAACGTGCTACTACATTTCTCTCCGAAACGGTAGGAAATGAAATTAGATTTAATAGAGGATTTTAACTGTGACAAGATGATTGACAGGGCAGTTTACGTGACAGGATGTGCGCGACAGATCCGTCTGATAAAGATGACGAAGTAGTATGTCCCAAAGCTTGCCTACTTTTTTGCTACACATTCAAAAGTAAATACCTTTTCTTCACAAAAAGAGTACACTTTTATTGTGTAGTGTAACTTAGGCGAATTGGGACGCAGCATATGGCTTTACACGATGACGATCGCTCTGATTGGTTTTAGGTCTATCCAATTTGAACGACGTCCGTTGGTGACGCCCCTTTGGAAATGAGTTATTAATGAAGCTTTGCCAGACCATAACTCAGTTACTACTGAGAATGGCCTGGTTTTAACCAGGCTACCAACACACATTTATGTTCAAACACCATGTAAAAGTGAATTTTGCATAATAGGTGCCCTTTAAATCTGGATGTATACACATTGGCCCGCGAAAACCTCAACTTGTCGTGAACACACTTGCCCTACGAAAAAGTGCGGGGGACGAATTTACATTTTATAAAAAGTGGGGGGGACACGTCCCCCGCGTCCCCCGCGTAATCTCTTGTTTTGCCTGGATCTTTGATGTAAACTCGTGAGAACGAGCTGTATTTAGAGCGGAGGCCAAGATGGCGCTATTGCAAGCAGACACGCTGCACTTTTAATCCTCAGACATCATCGTGATTTACATGCAATAAGTGAGGAAAACTACTTTTTTCTTCTTATTTTGCTAATGACATATTAGGGATTAATATTATTTTTGTTTGAAAATTCGGTCATATGGGCAAACGTAAAGCGAAACATCACTCTGAGACGAGCATGGAGAAAAATGAAAAAATTGCTCCATCCCAACTCTTCGCATCATATCCCGACGATGCAATGCTGACAGATGTATCCAGTGTTTCTACTGAGACTGTCGATTCAGAGAATTTATCAGCAACTCCTCTACCTTGTACTCCAGCTAAAAGCCCAGCACCAAAAAGAGGAAAGATTACATCTCCTGATTCTGACATTAATAAGGTTATGGCCGCTATTCAGTCTCTCTCCGCAAAATGTGAAGTTATTTTTGAGAAGGTTACTTCTATGGAGACAACGGTGAGAAACTTGGATCATGCCATGACCTTTATGAATGAAATTGTTGAAAAACTACTTAAAGATACCGCTAACCACAACGGGAGAATTGTTGCGTTGGAAAAGAAGACCTTTGATCTGAGAGAGGAAAACAAACAACTCAAACTTCAATTGATGGAGGCGAATAGCTATCGACGAAGATGGGGACTGAGACTGCAGGGGGTGAAGGAGGAAGATCAACAGGAAAACACTCGGGATCTGGTGATCAATATTCTTGGCAAGATTTCTCCGAAAATTGCTGGAAAGCTACCGGAGGTGGTGGATTCCGTGCACAGAATTGGAAAGAAGAAAGACGGTAACACAGCGAGAGGCATAATCATCCAATTCAGCATGCGTCACTATCGTGATATCGTATGGAGGGATGCAAGAGGCTCGAAATTTCTGGAGGATGCCCATCTCCGTCTAAAAGAAGATTTGTCACCTGATGAAAGAGCGATTCGGGCCAAAGCTTGGCCTTTGGTTCAGAAAGCTAGAGAAGAAGGCAAAAGAGCGTCTTTCATAGGTGCTTTTGCTTACATCGAAGGTAAAAAAGTGAATGTTGACATTTAATCATACTGAGTGAAAATGGACATACACTGATAGTTGTTATTTAAAGTTCTTTGGACATTTCATAGTCCCTAACAACTCACAATGTGGTTGTTGCAATAATTGCTGGTTGACATCTTGTTGCATGTAAGATCCCGGTGGGTCTATTTGTTTTATTCTAACGAGAAACTTAACCTAATTTGGGAGGTCTTTCTTTTTTCTTTTTTTTTCTTCTCTCTCTATCTTTCTCTTTCTTTCTCATTGTTCGTTCTGTTGGATGACAGTTGTTAATTTTGGGAGATTAGATCTTATTTCTCTTAATGTTAGAGGTCTAAGGGATATCGATAAAAGGAAGGCACTTTTTCTTTTCGTTAAACAAAGGGAGGCTCAAATTATTTTGTTTCAAGAAACTCACTCTTGTGAGAATGATATAAAGTTTTGGAAGTCTCAGTGGGGTGATTCTGTTTTTTTTTGTCATGGAACAAACCATTCTGCAGGGGTCGCTGTTTTCCTAAATAAGTTGAAAGGAGACATAGTGGAAACAATTTATTCTGGTGAAGGGAGATGGATTATAATCATTGTAAATATTGACAATACGAAATTTATCATTTGTAATGTTTACGGTCATAACAACAACGTCTTAAATGCATCTATGTTCAAGAAACTTAGTTTGATACTTATAAATCTAAAAAGTAAACACACAGATGCTTATTTATTGATAGGAGGAGACTTTAATGAAGCCCCCAATGACTCTGTGGTTAGACTCCCCTCAAAGAATAGTACATCTAAGATTTTTGAGTTGCTTTGTGATGATTTACAGGTCACTGATGTTTGGCGCTTTTTACATCCTCATCATAAGGAATATACATGGACAAATAATGCTCTTTCTCGTAAATCAAGAATTGATTTTTGGCTCCTATCTATTAATGCAGTCCAATTTGTTTTGGATACTCAGATTATTTATGCACCTTTATCAGATCACAAATTAATTTTAATTTCTTTAATTGGCAATTCAAATAGTTGTAAAAAAATTCGTGGTTACTGGAAATTTAATAATAAGGTACTTTCAGATGTAAAATTTGTAGACGGTGTTAACAAGAGTTAATTCCCAAAGATGTCAAGTTCTTCTTAATGAACTTGATAAATTATTGTCCAAGGAAAATCTTAATAATGAAGAGGAAACATATCTATCTAATTTGCGAAATGAAATAGATGATCTTTATCTTGATTTAGCCAAAGGTGCATTCATAAGATCCAGGGCTAAATGGTTAGAAATGGGAGAGAAAAATACCAGCTACTTTTTTTCTTTGGAAAAAAGAAATATAAAAAGAAATTCTGTAACAGCTTTAAAAATTGATGATAACATTAACAAAAACCCCTCTGAAATAAATAATTATGTATATTCTTTTTTTTAATAAATTATATAGTTCAAATTATAATGTAAATTATGTGAATTCCTTTATACAAAAAACCAAACATTACATTCCAATAATTTCTAATGAATTTAAAACAATTTGCGAAAAGGACCTTACTTTAACTGAACTAACCAAAGCAATGCAGTCTATGAAAAAAGGTAAATCCCCTGGCTCAGACGGCCTAACTATTGAATTTTATGCACATTTTTGGGAAACTATCAAGAGACCACTACTTAAAATGTATAATGATTGTATTATTAATGAAGAATTAAGTACTTCTATGAAACAAGGGCTCATCACCCTGATACCAAAACCAGGTAAAGATCTTCTCTCACTTGACAATTGGAGGCCAATCACATTACTAAATTTAGATTACAAAATTATTTCATTAGCCTTTGCCAAAAGACTAAAAACAGGTTTGTCTGATATAATTAATGAAACACAAACAGGTTTTATGCCTAAACGACATATAAGCTGTAATATCAGGCTAATCTTAGATCTCATAGATTATGCACATCATATTAATTCAGATGCAATCATATTGTTTCTAGACTTCTACAAAGCGTTCGATACCATTGAACACAAATTTCTATTTTTGACACTAGAGTTGTTTGGCTTTGGAGAGAAATTTCTCAAATTTGTTAAAATGATATATAAGGATATTAATAGCTCGGTTCTTTTACAATTTGATACCTCTACTAGATTTCCTATTAATAGGGGAGTGAGGCAAGGTTGTGGAATCTCTCCTTTTTTGTTTGTGTTAGTTGTGGAATTACTCTCGCTGAGTGTTCGCAATAATCCTGATATTAAAGGGGTGTCTATTTTTGATCGTGAGATCAAAATTTCACAACTTGCGGATGATACAACCCTGTTTTTAGAGAATACAAATCAGGTTGGTAAGGCTCTTGAAACAATTAATGCATTCTCAGAGGCTTCTGGTCTAAATTTAAATATTTCTAAATATGAAATTCTTTGTTTATTTGACTCTCCTGAAACTTCTGTGAATAATATACCCATTAAAGATAGTGTGAAATATCTTGGTATCCATATTTCTAAGAAAATATCTCTTAGACAAGATATGAATTTTCTCCCTAACATTAAAAAAGCTAAATTAATCTTTAACAATTGGCTTCAAAGAGATTTATCTTTTCTTGGTAGAGTTCTTTTAATAAAAGCTGAAGGTCTAGCTCGCTTTATTTATCCATCCTTTTCATTATTTGTCCATGAGAATACCTGTAAACAGATTAATAGTTTATTGTTTAAGTTTTTTTGGAAAAACAAACATCAGCATCTGAAGAAACAGGTTTTATGTGGTAAAAAAGCTGAGGGAGGTTTTGAAATGCTTGATTTTTTTTATGTTAATAATACTTTTAAATTGAATTGGGTAAAGAGTTGTGTCAATTCGCCAGAGTCTATTTGGTATTTTATCCCACATAATATCTATAAAAATGTGGGAGGGCTTAAGTTTTTGCTCACCTGTAATTTCTCTCCTTCTAAGCTTCCTATAAAGCTTTCTAAATTCCACGAACAGGCTCTTTTGGCATGGAAACTTTGCTTTGTTCACAATTTTTCCCCACATAAAGTTAAGCTATGGAACAATGAAACTATACTTGCTAAGAACAAGTCGATTTTTCTTAAGAATTGGCATGAAAAAGGTATTGATTATCTTTGTGATTTGTTAGATCCACAAGGGAATGTTTATTCTTATTATGATTTCATGTCTAAACATAATTTCCCTATTATTCATAAGGAATTTCTTACAATGGTAAAAGCTATACCAAATGGACTTGTTCATCTAATGAAATGTCATTTATCTTTTGAAGAGATTGTAAAGAGTGAACAGAAATTTATGATTGAAGATAAGAGTATTTACGACCCAAAATGTAATAATACAATTTTAAGAAATGTGTTTCAGTCAAGAAAAAGAATTACTCCGAGGGGGAAATTCTTTTGGAATTCTTTGATAGATAATATTAATTGGAAAAAAGCATGGCTTTTACCTTACAAATTTTGTATCCCCAACAAGGTGAAAGAATTACACTTAAGAATTTTACATAATATTTATCCCACCAACGAACTCACATCTAAATTTGGTAATGGTAACTTGAATTGTAATTTCTGTAAAAGTAGTATTGAGTCAATTGATCATCTTTTTATTTAATTGCTCCCTTGTTAAAGAATTTTGGTTGGATTTGTCAAAACTCCTTGTTGCAAAATTAAAATTAGATATTGAATTTGTATTGGGTGATGTAATTTGTTATTTTTCTCATTGTAATCATAAAATAGAATATATTGGGAACATATTTATTTTATTAGCAAAATATTTTATCCATAAGTGTAAGTTTTCTCTAAAAGTACCCAAATTATATAATTTTTTGTGTGACTTTAATTATTTAATTAAGACGTTGAAAAAAATTAACAACAAAAAAAGTGTCACATTTTTGAAATTATATGATATTTTGTTGAGCGAAGTGTAATTGGATTAATAAGTCTTTTTTTCTTTGTAGGAATAATTAAAATGTATCTATTGTCTTTCATTTCTATGTTTTTGTCATCCACTGTCATTTCATTGTTATGAATGTTCAATTGTATTATTATTTGTTACTTGATTGTTCAACTGCAAAAAAAAAAAAAAAAAAAAAAAAAAAAAAAAGATGTAAACTCGTGAAAACTCCCCTTTCAAAAATCTTGCTTCCAACGCCCCCCGTTGTTCTCTGAACACGAAAAAGTGCGAGGGATGAATTTACATTTGATAAAAAGTGATGACACGTCAGTACCGCCCGTTTCGGATGTGGGTTAAGGGTAAGTTATAAAATATATAACTATCTGTATATAAAAACAACAGAATTCTATGCAATGTACCAGATAGCTAAGTAAACGTGTGATTTTTTGTTTGTTTGTATTTTTAGTCCCGATGAGGAAAAACATCTTATAAATCATACTATGTGAGGTTTTCTGAAAATGCAAAAATGCAGAAGGTTTCCTGTGATGGGTAGGTTTTGGGGTAAGTTTATTGTTAATTAATAATTGTAGTCTCTACCTTGTTAATATGTTAGTATATACAAATTCATCATTGTCACTGTAATTACCAAAAAAATAGTTAAATATAGTTTTTTTTATGCTTTAACTAATTAACCATAAATAGTTCTCACATTAGATAAGGTCACGGAAAATCTGAAAATGTTATTAGTAGGTGTTTGTACAAAAGGCCACTTAATGAGGAGTAAGAGAATGTCAGAGCGCTGTCATACTAATGCTAGTGTGGGGACCTGAAGACATGCATCAAGACATGAGTGCTGAAGACATGCATCAAAGTTATTATCAGCCTCAGATTGGATGAACGGCCTGTGTCTAAGGTATTTGCACATTGCCACTTAACTTCTGCTGCTTGACTTCACAAAGTAGGGATCATTATGATATTAACACACAGAAGAGGTGCAGGTTTTGCAATCAATACTTGCCCACAGACAGGAAGAGACAACTACATAATTATGAAATATTTCTAAATACTAATATATATATATTTATAAATTATGTAACTTTTCCTCAGTCCATCCACAGATGGAAATTGGATAACTATTCTCTTACCTTGCAAGTAGTCTGTGCCAGTAGTTTATTTTGTAAACTATCTATTGGAACAGCTGATTTGCAACAGATAATGTAGGCCAGAGTGTGCCACCATTATAAGTTTAAGGGGGCATTTTGCAAATATTACTGGTCCTGCACACGCCTAATGCATGAATATAATATATATTCAAGATGAGGCAAGCATGGTGTATCAATCAGAGATTAGTCTATTGTTAACAAACATAAAAATATCATCATCATTCAAAGAATTCAACAATATATTCGAAACAATATGTTTGAAAACAAACAAAATATAGTTAAATAATGGTAATTATACAAAAATGTATACATTTTACAAAACTAGTACAAAATGCCCGTGCAAAATCAGTTTTTTTGTGTGTTTTTAGTAATTGTTGGTTTGGTGCCCGTGAAAGAGACTGTGAACGCATTGAATAGGTTATGTTTAGTTGGTGAATAGCATAGGCTACTATTACACAGTAGCGATAACGTTAAGCGTACCAGAATGAAATATGATATTCAGAAGTAAACAGCATAGCTGTCTTACAGATTCAGTTAACATCCACAAATGAATAACCGCGTCGATTCAGGGAGCAGTGCAAAGTGCCCGTGCAAAATCAGTTTTTGTGTGTGTTTTTAGTAATTGTTGGTTTGGTGTATTTGAGTACTCACTGTTACAATTACACAGCAAAAGTTCAGTGACATTTTTATTTGTGCATGGTAGAAAGCAAATACTGATACTGACATAATGACATAAAATAAATGTGGGAAATTGAACTACACGATTCAGGGAGCAGGCTACACAGTGAACTCCGAGAAAACGCTACTTACGTGCTTCTTTTATCGATATACACTCACCTAAAGGATTATTAGGAACACCATACTAATACTGTGTTTGACCCCCTTTCGCCTTCAGAACTGCCTTAATTCTATGTGGCATTGATTCAACAAGGTGCTGAAAGCATTCTTTAGAAATGTTGGCCCATATTGATAGGATAGCATCTTGCAGTTGATGGAGATTTGTGGGATGCACATCCAGGGCACGAAGCTCCCGTTCCACCACATCCCAAAGATGCTCTATTGGGTTGAGATCTGGTGACTGTGGGGGCCATTTTAGTACAGTGAACTCATTGTCATGTTCAAGAAACCAATTTGAAATGATTCGAGCTTTGTGACATGGTGCATTATCCTGCTGGAAGTAGCCATCAGAGGATGGGTACATGGTGGTCATAAAGGGATGGACATGGTCAGAAACAATGCTCAGGTAGGCTGTGGCATTTAAACAATGCCCAATTGGCACTAAGGGGCCTAAAGTGTGCCAAGAAAACATCCCCCACACCATTACACCACCACCACCAGCCTGCACAGTGGTAACAAGGCATGATGGATCCATGTTCTCATTCTGTTTACGCCAAATTCTGACTCTACCATCTGAATGTCTCAACAGAAATTGAGACTCATCAGACCAGGCAACATTTTTCCAGTCTTCAACTGTCCAATTTTGGTGAGCTTGTGCAAATTGCTCCTATTTCCTATTTGTAGTGGAGATGAGTGGTACCCGGTGGGGTCTTCTGCTGTTGTAGCCCATCCGCCTCAAGGTTGTGCGTGTTGTGGCTTCACAAATGCTTTGCTGCATACCTCGGTTGTAACGAGTGGTTATTTCAGTCAAAGTTGCTCTTCTATCAGCTTGAATCAGTCGGCCCATTCTCCTCTGACCTCTAGCATCAACAAGGCATTTTCGCCCACAGGACTGCCGCATACTGGATGTTTTTCCCTTTTCACACCATTCTTTGTAAACCCTAGAAATGGTTGTGCGTGAAAATCCCAGTAACTGAGCAGATTGTGAAATACTCAGACCGGCCCGTCTGGCACCAACAACCATGCCACGCTCAAAATTGCTTAAATCACCTTTCTTTCCCATTCTGACATTCAGTTTGGAGTTCAGGAGATTGTCTTGACCAGGACCACACCCCTAAATGCATTGAAGCAACTGCCATGTGATTGGTTGATTAGATAATTGCATTAATGAGAAATTGAACAGGTGCTCCTAATAATCCTTTAGGTGAGTGTATATTTAACAATATCTTTTGCATTTCTAATTTCTAATCCAAACAACGTCAAACTTGGCACTGCACTTACTCATGCCCGTAGTAAGACACCTGTCAAGTTTGAAATCCATCAGACTAACGGTTCGAGAGATATGCAAATAACACACACGGACACACACACACACACACACACACACACACACACACTGACAGAAAGGCGTTCCCGCAATTTATAGATAGATATAATATACAGAAGTAAACGCGACGATTTAGGGGGCAGGCTACATGTATACGCGACGATTCAGGGGGCAGGCTACACAGTGAACTCCGAAAAAATGCAGATAGATATAATATAGAGAAGTAAACGCGACGATTTAGGGAGCAGGCTACACAGTGAACTCCGAAAAAATGCAGATAGATATGTCACCGGGTGACGAATGGAAACTTCGAATAGAGAACGAGTCCCCCTGGGGAAACATTTCCGGTGTGACAACAGGCCGGTTCCGGCGGGGAACTGGCGAGGGAAACGAGTGTGTTCTGAATTACAGATTGTTGGTCGAACTTGGTGTCTCCCTTTTGAAAGTATCATCATAGTGGATTTGCCGGCCCCGACGAGCTGAAGTGAAGGTACACTTTTCACTGTTAAGCGGTGTGTCACTGCAGTGTTTGACGATTGAAGTAAGCACGTGTGAGGATTTAAAGTGGTTTGATGCATGCACGAGTATGGGAAAGTTTGATGTTACCAGCACTCTGAAAGCTTAAGCCTGGTTCACACGGGACGATTTTAAAATTGTCGGCCGATTTTCCAAACCTGAGAGACCCCACACACGGGGATAAAAAATCACGGGTCTAACAGTTTTGGTCGTACAGTGTGTGGTGCACAGCCACATGGCAAAATCAACACATCACACACGAACCGATTTGACTCCCGAGCATTCCCAGATCAGACGGGAAATCGCGCAAAATACCTCGAGATCAAACGTGACTTCAGAGTAAACAATCATGGCGGACGAAGAGGATGCAGTGGCAATAGTTTGTAGTTTGTTTTATATAATAACCGGAAAAAAAAACGTTATCAAAAGAAAAGGCGATGATCTCTGACGTCCACCGGACTTTCTAGTGCGCGATGCCGCCAGCTGATTTGATTATATTTCCCGGTGTTTCCTCGCCGCCTCGTCACCTCGCTTTCTGATTGGCTACACTCCACAGTCCACAGGCTGCGTGCTCGGGGGACACCACACACGAGAATAAATCGGGCCAAATAAATCCAACATGTTGGATATCCCCGATTTGAGATCGGAGCGGTCCCGACATCCTTCCGAGCAGTGTGAGCAGCCTTAACACACCACACACGGCAGGAATATCTGATCAGATTATTTTACGATAATCGGAGCATCCTTAAGATTGTCGGAAGGGGTGAATCGGGGCTAAAATCGGCCTAATTATCCTGCCGTGTGAACCAGGCTTTAGTCGGAGATCGTCTAGTCCGGTGGGGTACCAAGAATTAATGTGAACATAGAGAACCTGTTATCCGCCACTGCATTCTGCCATTGTTGCCCTGTGGTAAGAAGACTCAGTTATTAACTGCTGGATTCTGTACTCACCATTGCTGTTCTGTGATCATAGAGAACTTGTTATCTGCCGCTGTATGCAGCCATTGCTGCCCTGTGGTAAGAAGACTCAGTTAATAACTGCTGGATTCTGTACTCACCATTGCTGTTCTGTGAACGTAGAGAACCTGTTATCCGCCACTGCATTCTGCCATTGCTGCCCTGTGGTAAGAAGACTCAGTTATTAACTGCTGGATTCTGTACTCACCATTGCTGTTCTGTGAACATAGAGAACCTGTTATCCGCCACTGCATTCTGCCATTGCTGCCCTGTGGTAAGAAGACTCAGTTATTAACTGCTGGATTCTGTACTCACCATTGCTGTTCTGTGATCATAGAGAACTTGTTATCTGCCGCTGTATGCAGCCATTGCTGCCCTGTGGTAAGAAGACTCAGTTATTAACTGCTGGATTCTGCACTCACCATTGCTGTTCTGTGAACATAGAGAACCTGTTATCCGCCACTGCATTCTGCCATTGCTGCCCTGTGGTAAGAAGACTCAGTTATTAACTGCTGGATTCTGTACTCACCATTGCTGTTTTGTGAACATAGAGAAATGAAAGCTTTAGCATAAGTTCTGCTGGGAAGACTCAATTATTACGTCACTTATTGCTTCACTTCTATCCAATCATATTATTATGCTTATCGTATAAAAGCACGGTACTTACACATGTTTGAGTTCGCAGATACTGAAGCGACGATTACCCCCATCCTCCCCACCACCACCAGGATGGTCCCGTCCATACCTCCCAGGAGGGGGGTCGGCTGCGCCCCTGTCTTCATCTTTAGGCAGGAATTGCAGATCCGATACTCTCGGACTATGCACTACGGACGGGGCCTACGCCAAATGACTTTGTAGATTATCAGCTTGCTGAGCTGTCAATAAATGTATGGTTTATTGAAATAACTCTCCCGAGTCTTTCTGGTAGAACTTGTTATTTGCCGCTGCATGCAGCCATTGCTGCCCTGTGGTAAGAAGACTCAGTTATTAACTGCTGGATTCTGTACTCACCATTGCTGTTCTGTGAACGTAGAGAACCTGTTATCCGCCACTGCATTCTGCCTGCTGTCCTGTGGTAAGAAGACTCAGTTATTAACTGCTGGATTCTGTACTCACCATTGCTGTTCTGTGATCATAGAGAACTTGTTATCTGCCGCTGCATGCAGCCATTGCTGCCCTGTGGTAAGAAGACTCAGTTATTAACTGCTGGATTCTGTACTCACCATTGCTGTTCTGGGAACGTAGAGAACCTGTTCTCCGCCACTGCATTCTGCCATTGCTGCCCTGTGGTAAGAAGACTCAGTTATTAACTACTGGATTCTGTACTCACCATTGCTGTTCTGTGAACGTAGAGAACCTGTTATCCGCCACTGCATTCTGCCTGCTGCCCTGTGGTAAGAAGACTCAGTTATTAACTGCTGGATTCTGTACTCACTATTGCTGTTCTGTGAACGTAGAGAACCTGTTATCCGCCGCTGCATGCAGCCATTGCTGCCCTGTGGTAAGAAGACTCAGTTATTAACTGCTGGATTCTGTACTCACCATTGCTGTTCTGTGAACGTAGAGAACCTGTTATCCACCACTGCATTCTGCCATTGCTGCCCTGTGGTAAGAAGACTCAGTTATTAACCGCTGGATTCTGTACTTACCATTGCTGTTCTGTGAACATAGAGAACCTGTTATCCGCCACTGCATTCTGCCATTGCTGCCCTGTGGTAAGAAGACTCAGTCATTAACTGCTGGATTCTGTACTCACCATTGCTGTTCTGTGAACATAGAGAACCTGTTATCTGCTGCCGCATGCTGCTGCTGTCCTGCGAAAGGAAGGTGACCCTCAGTTATCTGATGCTGTCCTGTGAAAAGAGAAAGCCCATTGTCTGCTGCTATCCACCTGTAGTCCCTTGTGTCCTGTCCACCACCTACTGCTGACTACTGCATTTCATCTGAACGGTCATCGCCTTCTGCTTATTGTATATTGTTCATTGCTCACCACAAGAAAGTCCTGGTCCTTCATCCAATCCCCGTTGTCCTGTGAAAGAGAGGTGACACTCAGTTATCTGTGAGAAGAGAAACCCCACCGTCTGCCGACCCTTACCTGTAGCCTCTTGTGTCCTGCACACTACTTACGTTGGCCTGCTGTCTGCCATCTGAAGGTCCCGGCCCCTGGACCAATCCGTCCCCTGGACCAATTGTTTCCAAACGCAATGACTTCAGTTTTATCTTTGTTTAACTGAAGAAAGTTTTGGCACATCCAACTGTTTACTTCATCAATGCATTGGCACAGGGAGTCAATGGGGCTGTAGTCATTAGGCGATAGGGCTAAGTAAATCTGTGTGTCGTCTGCATAGCTGTGCTAAGCAATTTGGTTCTTTCTCATTATTTGGCTCAGTGGAAGCATATACAGGTTGAGTGGTGCAAGAATTGAGCCTTGAGGGACTCCGCATCTCATGGGTGTCCACTCAGACTTATGGGGCCCTATCTTGCACCCAGCGCAATTGACTTTGTACACCGACGCATGTATCATTCCTATTTTGCACCCGACGCACAGCAGACTTTTCCCTTCACAGACGCACGTTGGTAAATTAGGGAATGAAGTTGCGCTCCCGGGGGGCGGTTCAGCGAAAAGAGGAGGCGTGTTCTGACCAAACGAAGTGCAGTTATGGAAATGCGTTCAAGACACATCTGGCCAATGAGTGATGTGGATGTTGCCACGTGACTGCATTTTGGTTCGTTTTATCAACTCATAAACTGATTCGGACCAGAGCGATCAGTGTGGTGTGAAAAGGAACCAAAACGCCTGAAAAATGCTACAAAGTATAATTTTTCACCCTTGGTCCTGACCAAATGAACCGAACTGCGGTGAAATGAAAGCTTTAGCATAAGTTCTGCTGGGAAGACTCAATTATTACGTCACTTATTGCTTCACTTCTATCCAATCATATTATTATGCTTATTGTATAAAAGCACGGTACTTACACATGTTTGAGTTCGCAGATACTGAAGCGACGATTACCCCCATCCTCCCCACCACCACCAGGATGGTCCCGTCCATACCTCCCAGGAGGGGGGTCGGCTGCGCCCCTGCCTTCATCTTTAGGCAGGAATTGCAGATCCGATACTCTCGGACTATGCACTACGGACGGGGCCTACGCCAAATGACCTTGTAGATTATCAGCTTGCTGAGCTGTCAATAAATGTATGGTTTATTGAAATAACTCTCCCGAGTCTTTCTGGTAGAACTGAAAAAAAATGCGGGAAAATTCCAACAGAACTCGCGGAAGAAAATAAAGAGGTGGAAATTCCGGCAGAAAACACGCCGCTGTTTACTATGGAGAGACGACTGCGCGGGCTGATTGTATCCTTGGTCATATTTTATGTTTGCAGTTTGCAGTTTGCAGTTGGTTCTGTTCGAGGTCGGATCCCGTTCCCACCACAAACGAACCGCTCCAGAGTTCGTTTGAAAGCGCTTGTTTGGTCAACTTTTGGTGTGCACCTGAGTGCGAGCCGCACCAATGGGCAAAACGAACTCTAGTGCGATTCAACCGAACTAAATGAGGCAGGTGTGAAAGCACCCTTACAGTCCCCCCTTTGATGCTCTTGGCCCAAAAGAAGCATCACATTCACTCCCTTTTCACAGATTACACCTCCCTTCCCAATAGGGCAGGTGACCAGTGACGGTGAAGCCTTAGGTTGTCCTCTTCTGGCCACTGGGGAATCTTACCCGTCATTGGGCAGACACCTCCTGCACACTGGTTACAGCTCCATCCAATTAGGCAGAATTATCATAGTCTCTTAAAATTTGAAACTATATGAAATATTTCTTGGGTTTGGAAGAGAGACATTCAAGAACCATTACGTTTTCTTTGATATTAGTTTTCTCACTTCAAAATGAAAGGTATATATGTGGGCTGCTTCAGAGAAGTTTCAATGGAAATTATTAGAAATCCATAAAATTTGCTACAATACAGAGAGTAC
Organism: Leuciscus idus; assembly: GCA_021554675.1. Classification (NCBI taxonomy): domain Eukaryota; kingdom Metazoa; phylum Chordata; class Actinopteri; order Cypriniformes; family Leuciscidae; genus Leuciscus; species Leuciscus idus. Next base: position 44,344,405 of record CM038626.1, on the reverse strand, counting down.
ACCAACACATGCACCTCCCAAGAAAAATATGAAGCTGTAAGACTGGAAAAACTGGAAGAGAGGGCAACTCTCTGAGAGAACAAAGGAAATTAACATTTGAACTCTGTGTTGACGGTTGGTTGAGGGTGGAAAAGTGAGTGCTTCACTGTTTTCTGTTGCCGTGGCCTGTTGTGTGCTCCGGCACTGGTGACGGGTCCCATTTTCTGAAAGAGCAACACGGGTGCATTTGCGTCTTTCTCAAGATGCCATTCCATCCGTGCATTTCTGGGTGCGGTAAGGCTCTGTCCCCCTCTGACGAAAGTTGCATCACGTGTCTGGCTTACGCTGTACAGCACGCTGAAGCAGCTTTTGTGGATGACTCATGCTCTCTTTGCGGGAACATGACCATCTCGGCGTTTAGGTCGAGACTCGTCTTCGTTCGCGAAGGTGCAGTCCCCATCCCCGGGCCCCGCTCTAGCGTTCCTTCTGGGCTACCTTCCCAGAAGAAGCCTGGAGTGCCGTCTGGGCTGGGTGACCTGAGGATTATGGTGAGGGGTAATCCGCATTATAAGTGGTAGACCTGCGGGAAAATTTAAATACGTGTTGAAGTATTATCGGTTATATTATTTATTTTAATAGTTCAAAAAGTACAATAAATGTTCAAATTTAAGAATTTTTAAAGGTGTCTTTTTAATAAATGCAACACTTTCCAAAAGTCATGTGAAATAATCGTGTTACATAATCGTGATTTCAATACTGACCAAAATAATCGTGATTATGATTTTTTCCATAATCGAGCAGCCCTAATGTCTGTCGCAGCATCGGAGGGTGAGCTGGGCTCTGGAGACGACGACTTGGCTGCACTGCCTCCCTCTGCGAGACCAGCGTTGCCCGAGCTGGATCCAGAGATGGCAGCTATGCTGAAAAAGGCCGCCGAGGCAGTAGGGCTCGAGTGGAACGAACCACCGTGTCCCGAGCCGTCTCGGTTGGATAATTGGTTTCTCGGAGCGGGTCGGTCTGGTTCTCAGCCCGCCACTCCGGTGCCATTCTTTTCTGAAGTGCATGAGAAATTGCCGAAGACATGGACGGCACCTTTCTCTGCCAGAAACCGCCTGAGTAGCTCCTCCCCCCTCACTACCCTACCCCGGCAAAGGGTTACGAGGTGATCCCTCCAGTGGAGCGGTCCGTTGCGATGCAGCTGTGTCCAGCGACCGCTACCTCATGGAAGGGGGATCCTCGTCTCCCCTCTAAGGCCTGTAAGTTTTCGTCCGTTCTGACGGGCAAGGCTTACAAAACCGCTTCAGCACTGGCTTCACGACCGAGTCCTGAGGTGGCCGTGGCAGAACGACACGCTCCGTGTGATAAACACCCTGGCCTATCGCCAAACCCTCAGCCCGTAAACAGACCTTTCGTTTCTCCGGGCCAATGGCTCCTAGAACGAGTGTCCACTAATACCAGCTGAGGGGCCACGTATAAAGGGCATGCAGTAACAGAGGTCTGGGCACCCTCCGACTGCATTGGCATCTATTGCCTCGAGTTGCTTACAGTTTCCTCGCTTCGAGACACCGCTGCTCAGCGAGCATGTACTGGTCTGAAAAGACAACATTGCGAGCGTCGAGCTACGCTCCCCTCGCATGTTGCAACTCGCCCGCCACCTCCTCTTGGAGTCAGAAGCTTCTAAGGTCGCTTCATTCCACTTATTACTGCTGGCCTGCTCAATCGTGCCACTGACAAGCCTCACGACAGCCTCTGGTCCAGACATAGTGGAGACTCCGTCCCCAGCTGGCCAGCTGTTTGGGATCACTTCGGGGCCGCACAGCTACGTCTGTTGCCCCTCGGGACTTGTCCCTCCGCCAGTTGTTTCTTCTCCTGTCTGAGTGGATATCCCTCGACACAGAAAAAACTCTGGCCACAGATGGCCCTGGGGCCCCCGCAGAAATGCACTCCCCAGTGACCCTTCTTGCACTACGGTGTTAAAATCAGAAAGAGATGGAGCAGGTCCTGATAGTTGTCCCTTATTGGCCCAACCGACCTCTCCTCTCTACAGCCTTCCTGACTCATTCCTCTGAGTACATTCTCAGGGATGGGGCATAATGGCACCTGCGTCTAGACCTTGGAGAGTTCCAGGTCTGGTTCTAAAAAGAATGGGACGCGAAGATTCTGGTTACTACCGCAATAATTTTGATAAAGACCATCACTTCTGTGAGAGCACCTCTCAAAAAAGAAGTGGAACCCCTTAGAAGTGGAACCTATTCGTTGAATTGAGTCTTCTCTCCATGAGGAGATCCCGAAGGTGTTCGATCACTTCAGTGCTTCCCTCCTGCTAACGGTTAGAGTGAGGGCTGTCTCCTCCACCTCAAAATGTTGTGGCCTCTTTATTGACGCACATCATGATGCAGTAGATACAAATCCGTGGGAACCTCTTTACCCTCTTGGGACTTATCTCTGGGGCTACTGCACTGCAGAGACCTCCCTTGAGCCCTACAGGCAGTGAGTTAAAAGTTCTGTTTTTAAAGAAACAGTTCTCCTGCTTGTAGGGACTTGCCCGCATTTTCAGTCAACGAATCGTGCCTGGAATTCTGGCCGGCTAACTCTCATGACTCCTGAGACCCTGGCCTGGATATGTGCCCAAGGTTCCTACCTCTCCCTTAAGCTGGGACCAGGTGGTGAGCCTGCAAGCGCTGCCCTGGAGGAGGCAGACCCAGCCCTGGCTTTTCTCTGTCCGTCTGCTCCAGTGCGGTTATACGTGATACAGAAGGCAAAGCCTAGACCTTAGACCAGCTCTTCTGTTACGGAAACCAGCAGAAGGGAAGGCTATTTCCAAGCAGAGGTTGGCCCACTACATGTGGTTGCCTTTATCTTGGTGAAAAAATTGCACGTGCCCACCTGGGCGGTGAGAGTATTGCTCCCTCCTAGGCGTTGACACAGAGTGCCTTGCTGAACAGATATTAAATAAAGCTGGGCGACACCTATACATGTTCACTAGAGAACTAGCCTATGTGTCGAACCGCTGCTTTCCGTGGGCTCCCTTCACATGAAGCCAGTTTCACTGTAAGCACGGTTCCTTCCATACCCTTCAGCAACAGACGTGGCGGAACGTCCGAAGCCAAGCCTATCACTCGTATGCACTGGTGGAACCTGTGTTAGGCTGAGTCCAAATGTTGTGATCCCTACGGCGATCCCATATGCGTATTCTTCCACGGTATGGCTCCCTGCAGCGAGCCCGTGTCACTGTCGGTTGCTCTGTTTAGTCTGGAGTCATCCCAGTGACATTGCATATGTTGTACCACCCGGTCATCCGCCCAGTCCATATGTGTATTCTCCACGTTACCTCCCTTCGGGCAGGATGTGGTTTCCGCAGCGTCCCTTCCTTCCTTGATAGGGTACGCTTCCCATTGGTCCTGTGGAACAGCAGTTGACATCCCTGGCCTAAGCCTTGTCCTTCTCCGCCTCAAAATTGTGGAGGGTCAGGAGGCTTTCGTCCAGGCACTGGAAGGTGGCAGCTCTAGTGGCGCTTTCCATAGTAGATCCCATTCAGTCGACGTCGACTACGTTGAACGTGAATGACTGAAAGGGAACGTCTCGGTTGCGTATGCAACCCTCATTCCCTGAAGGAGGGAACGGAGACGTAGTCCCTAAGCCACTATAGCTGGACCACCGCTGACTCAGAGTTATTCTCACCGAGTTATTCTCAACTAGTGTGTGCATCCACTTCCGTATTTATTCCCGCGCAGCGGAGGCGGAGGATGTGATGCGAATCATGCACGCCTATTCCACGCCTATTCCACGCCTATTCCATGGGCTCGTTCAATAGTACGCGAAGAAGACAGGCTCCCTAGCGTGATCCCATTCAGTCGACGTCGACTACGTCTCCGTTCCCTCCTTCGGGGAACAAGGGTTGCATACACAACCGAGGCATTTTCTGTATTGCTGCTAATTTTTTTTTATTTTTGCACATGGGCTTAATGATCCTTGTGCCCTATAGTTCAAAGCAATGATTTTACACATCACGAACGTGGTTTTACTGACACCTGCAGTCTGTTGTAGCCTGTATTCTTGTTGTCTATGATGTATATAGTTTTGAGTAGAAGAGGCCCAGAGACTTTGTAAAGTAGAGCAATGTAGTTGCATTCAGTGTCACACACTCAGGTTTATAAATCTAAATGCACTGAAGTGTGCTGCTCTTGTCACACACATAAGGGGACGGACAGGTGGTAAGTGTAAAATAGTATTGACGCAGAGTGGTGAAGCAGTAGCGGGAACCAGGCAATGGAGAGTGGATGGTGACAGAAAGATGCAGATGGTGACTTAGCTGGATGGTGACTGAAGTGGGTTTCCGTGCAGGTTATGAAGAAGAGCGAAGACAGGGGTACTGGATCTTGACGGATACGATGACGATCTCAAGTGAGTGTTTGGGTAAGGAGTCTGTTTGTCATAGTAACATCGACGAGACCAGACCCCGAGTGAAGGGAGAACGGGGAATATAAAGGGGTGTGCTGATGAGGGAGTGCAGGTGCAGCGAGTCAGTACTCAGGTGATATGTGATGAAATCATTCTTTTAACAAAATTATTCACACCAAGTTTTTTTTTACCAAGTGTATACTGAGTTTAAAAAAATTATTTCTTAAACAAAACAAAAAACAACAAAAACAACCCAGACAGAAACATAATGTCGGCCCAGATCTGACCCACAAAACAGAATGTGTACAGATGATACCACTACACAATGAGACAAAGTGAGAAAAACAAAGACAAACAAAGTTTTTTGTAGAAACTCTGAAATGAACTGAAATTCGTTCTCATAATGATTCTCAACTGATGGATTGAAAAATTAGTCACAGTTATTTTCTGAATCTTTACTCTTCTAATAAAGGTTGAGAATTTACTGAAATACTGACTATAAAGTGGCAGCTAATGTTATGAGACTGTCCTATATACAGCAAATATCCCAAACTACATAGTATTCCACACAAATCAATTTTGTTGGAAAATTAAAAAAAAGTCACAGTACCCTCTAGTGTCAAACTTAAAACAACACACCGCTGTGACTGTACATGGTTTGCTTTGCCGCTGTCAATCAGAGAATTGTGGGTAAGATGAAGCAACTCACAGTGACAATTGGTTTATTCTTGCCTATTTATTGGGAAGATCTTATTAAAGCCAAAATGATATTTAGCGGCCCAGTCATTGACAACCATATTGACCAGCTTGCTGATGGATTTTCGGTCAAATACAGGCTTTTTTTTTACTGTGTATAAAACACACAATGCCTACTTCAAATGATTATTCATATATGTAAATAATATGCACTACTTTAACAACAAGACATGGCGATGTAGCTGTTGTGGAGAAAACTAATACAGAATTGCAGTGACAGCTGCGATCAGTTAAAGTTTGACTGATCGCTGGTTGAAGTTTATGACCCATCCATCTCGGGAATCAAAATGATCTCTGTTTCCCAGTGGTCAATACAACTTACGAGGGCATTCATGTCCAATTTTTAACTAGGATACTTGTATTTATGATCATTCTGATTGCACATATATTCACAAAATAATCTTTGATAACCATCCTTACTATCTACAGAACACAGCATATTTACTGTATGCAGCATACAAATGCTCTGTATATGCAGTGGTTGACCTACGACACAAGCGTAAAACTAGAACCAATGTGAATATGTACAGAGGTGAAAAAAGTCCCTGAAAACCATGCTTGAGTAAATAGTACAGATACCTTACAGCAAAAACGACTCCTTTACAAGTTACAAGTCACCAATTCCAATACCACTTGAGTAAAAGTCTTAGAGTAGCCTATCTGATTTTAACAGTACTTAAGTAATTGATTTGTGAGGACAGCAATCAATCACGTTTATTTCCTGTTTCTATTGTGGTACTTTCTGGAGTTGTTGTACCTGTGGTCGTACTTTCTGTTGCTGTAGTACTTTTCTACCAAGGCTGCTTAAATTCTCCGGCAGTTAATTGAAAGATCTGATGGGTTCACTCTTCCTGAAATTACGTTTAGGAACTTCACTTATATAACAATAAACAATAGTATATTGGTACCATATTTTACTCTTTGACCAACAGAGGGCAGCCTCTCAAGTGACTCGACATTTTAACACAATATAATAAAAATGGTGTCAATATAAAGAGCTTCCCAAATAAGCTAGCAAGGTTCACATCATTCAGAGATTTAGAGGCGGTCTAATTCAATTTTTTTAATTACATGGACAAAATTACATGGACAGACGAATTATTTACATTTATGAAGCGATCTGAATCTGCATCGCTGAACTAATGGATGTTAATTGACTACAAAGCACTACACAAAACCAGCACCGAAAGTAGCATTAATGGTAAGTATAGTATTCAAGTCATTTGTATTTAGTCTAAATAGATACACCATTTACCAGTTGAAACTATCATAGTTTGCCTACAGGCCTAGGTTATGTGAAGTGTAGGCTGACAAACAACACGCAAAATGGTGACTTTATTATTTCAACATTTTTGATATTGATTTTGCAGCAATAGTATAATAGTAGCCTACAGTACTACTGGTCCAAAAATTTGCAAACAGATTACTATTTTTTTGTGTGTTTTTTTGTTGTTGAAAGAAGTCCCTTATGCTGATCCTGAAAATTCAGCTTTGCATCACAGAAATAAATGATAATTTAAAGTATAATAAATTGAAAACCAGTTTTTTTAAATTAAATAAGAGACAGGCCTGTACTATCTATATATATATATATATATATATATATATATATATATATATATATATATATATGTATATAAATAATTTTTTAAAAATCACTACGTGACAGTGAGGAAGATTGCATAGCTGCGGGGCTTTTTGCCAAGTTGTTTAAATACACATTGGAAAAAGATAAATACCTGGCTGACATTACATCAGTATCCCACAAAATGCAAATACTTCCAAAACCACCCAGAATGAAGTGAATGAAATTTTGGCATTCATGGTTCTGAAAAAAATTAATAAAACAGATATATAACACTGCTGATTCACTGCTGATAACACTGCTGATTCAGCTGTGTTCTGTTTAAAAAGTGATGGCACAAGGGGTCAGTGCAACTCTGAAAATGTGTCTGTTATAATTCGTTTTGTGTGCAATGGTGTGCCAGAGGAACATCTCATTGGCTTGTTAGAACTCCAGCAGCTTGATGCAGATTACATCACTACTGTGCATACAGTGCTGATAATATAATGAGCCAGTGTTATGATGGAGCATCAGTGATGAGTCGGGTGCGAGGTGGTGTTCAGGCTTTATTACAACAATGGATGGGCAGGAATATCCCCTACATCCACTGCTATAACCACCAGCTCCACCTCACTGTCATACATGCAATTCAAAGTGAACTTTATGCCAAAAGATTCTTTGACTTGTCAGGCTCCCTGCACTTTTTTTTCAGGCATCATTTTGTCTATCAGAGATATAGTTGCCTGTATTTCAAGAGACTGTTGGAAATCCGCTGGACAAGTCATTATGAAGTCACAAAATGTGTTGTGGATAATGAGGAAGTCATTCTTAACATTAATTTTAAGGTTTCCAATGATGACAATGCATCAGTTGACCTTGCAAAAGAAGCCGCCGGGCTTCTCTCTCTGCTGAAGCGACGCCATTTTTTTTAAATTGGCAAATTTCTGATACATTTTCTCACCATTTTAAAACCAGCAAATGCCATCCTACAGTCTCAGCATGTTGATTTGTGCAGTGCAGCTGAAGTTGTGCAGGGATGTCTTGGAGCACTGAAAAATCTCAGAGAAAATGACAGTGAATTTCAGCAGTACTGTGCTGACATGTCTACTGTTGAGCTCTCACCTAAACGTCCAAGGACTGTGAATCCCTCCTATGGTGACTCTGTCATTTTTTCACCTTTAGGGCAAGAAGGGCAGTCAGGTTCTGAATGTGCCACTGAAGCTCTAGATGACAGATCTGCAGAAAAATAAAGAGAGTTTTGGTGATAACTAAGCATATATTAATTACTACAATACTAATGACTACTTGCTCGCTAGAAATGATATCAGAAGTGGAAAACGTTGGTCAAAAATTTACATTTACACACAAACTGTCCAACTTTCAGACGCCATCTTTATTTTTCTAGCTCAACTGTCACTAAATGGAACGCGATTGTGAGATATTAAAGGCAGTGAAGGATATATCTATAATGCCTTCAAAAATCTGTCTCAGGAGACAGGCAGTGAAGCTGACATTGATGCCCTGTGCTGCTCTGAATAAAGGCTGTGTCCGAAAACGAAAAAAAAAAAATGCTACCTTCGGAGGACGCATTCCACAGTAAGAAGTCCCCAAGACATGTTCGAATCCAATGTCAGCTTCACTTCCTGTCTCTATGAGATACCTTCATCTGATCGATTTTTGAAGGCAGCATTTTTAAGTTTTCGGACGCAGACCTTATTCAGAGCAGCACTATGACAGGTATGAAAGTGAGGCTGTGAGTCTGAACTTAAACAGGTGAAGCTGCCAGGATTCTGAGCAGAACCAGAAAAAATGAACATATCACACCAGTCCTCAGGTCATTACATTGGCTCCCAGTTACATTTAGGATTGATTTGAAAGTATTAATACTGGTATATAAATCATTCAATGGCCTAGGACCTCAATACATTGCAGATATGTTCACTGAATATAACCCAACAGATCACTCAGATCATTAGGATCACATCAGCTAGAAATACCAAGGGTTCACTCAAAGCAAGTTAAGTCCTTTTAGCTACTATGCCAGCCGCAGCTGGAACCAGCTTCCAGAAGAGATCAGATGTGCTCCTAGTACAGTCACATTCAAATCCCGACTCAAAACACATCTGCTTAGCTACAGGTGTATTTACTGAATGATACAGTGGCACTCACGTACGACTGATTACACTGTATTTTATTTTTTCTTCCTCCTTTTGATTCCAGTGGCGGCTGGTGAAAAATATCTTCAGTGGGGCTGGGTCATATTCAGTCGGTTTCAATAGTCTGGTAACCATGGGAGTCTTTTAGCGTAGTGGCTCCGAGGTTGTGGAATGCTCTTCCTCAAGACATCCGTCAAACATCCACTCTTCTCTCCTTCAAAAACACATTTTTTATCTTAATATTACTCTTCTGCTCACAGTCTGTAAATTCTACATTGTTATTGATATGCTATTTGTTTGAATCCCTCTTTGTTTTGTGTCTTTAACCTAACTTTGTAATTGACCTCTGTATATTAGGCCTACTTTCTGCCCTTGATATGTGTATTGTGCTTTGATGTTGATGTTTATTTTGTTCTTTTCCTTAACCCTGTCCCAGTGGTTCTCAAACTTTTTAGAGTTGTACCCCATGAGGCTTTTAACATCCTTCTGCGTAAGTTACCCACTCTTCAGTCGCACCTTTTTCAGTAAGGGACAATATTTGCCCTAGAGGTCTTCACGGGTCCACTTGGATCCGAAAACCCGAGGTCCAACTTGAAACCCGAGCGGTTTCGGGTCCAAAACTCAGACGATGGTCTCGGACACGGGTCGGGTTAGGTATTAGTGGCCTCGGGTCTCAGGTAATTTAAAATAAATATGCTTTTTCCAAATGGACCCGAGAAGACCCAAACTATGTTGGGCATTTAACAAAATTGCATTATTTAAAACAACTCTATGACACCGTTCTCTCACTTTTTCTAAGTGAGAGAGCGAATCCGCGCTTCTACGTGCAATGGGCTATAAACACGGTTGCCTCCGCATTTATTTACTCAGTTATTAATTTGCTTAGTTATATAATTTATAATTTGAATAAGAGAACAACCCCAATAAACTTGGGGTAATCAGAATTTTTTTTTTATTCATTAGGCTACATCATAGATCGGAATTTTCTTCAGGAAACGGGCAGACTTGAATAAATAGCAGCAAACAATAAACGATAAAAATTGCAATTTTTTTTTAATAATTAATCCAAAGTTTTAACATTTATGAGTAGGCTAAAACATCTTATTTTGAACGTGCGTTGTGTGAATGTTTACAGTAAGCAGACATGTTGCTCAAATAAAGAAACAGTAAGGGCTAGCGCAAAATGCGGCACTGGCATCTCGAAGCGGCACTTCCGGCGGCATCTCCAGCGGCCAGGACTTTCTCTGGCAGATGCCAGTGCAGCGGCATCTCCAGCGGCCATCAGTGCAGCGGCATCTCCAGCGGCCATTAGTGCAGCGGCATATCCAGCGGCCATCAGTGCAGCGGCATCTCCAGTGGCCAGCGGCCATCAGTGCAGCGGCATCTCCAGCGGCCATCAGTGCAGCGGCCATCAGTGCAGCGGCATCTCCAGCGGCCATCAGTGCAGCGGCATCTCCAGCGGCCATCAGTGCAGCGGCATCTCCAGCGGCCATCAGTGCAGCGGCATCTCCAGTGGCCAGCGGCCATCAGTGCAGCGGCATCTCCAGCGGCCATCAGTGCAGCGGCCATCAGTGCAGCGGCATCTCCAGCGGCCATCAGTGCAGCGGCCATCAGTGCAGCGGCATCTCCAGCGGCCATCAGTGCAGCGGCCATCAGTGCAGCAGCATCTCCAGCGGCCATCAGTGCAGCGGCATCTCCAGCGGCCAGCGGCCATCAGTGCAGCGGCATCTCCAGCGGCCTGGAGATTCTCTGGCAGCACATGCCGCTGGACATATACTTTGATTTAATAGCCTATTTTTTATTTTATAAACTGCATTTTAACAAAATAACATTATGTAGCTAGAATAAACGGTTATTAAGTAAATACACTTAGACACTTAAATAAAGTTAGATTCCTATATTGTGCTACATCAGCGAGATCAAATTCACATTGTGTGCAATTTTCGTACTATTTCAATTCTTTTGAAATTTAATTCACACTTAATAATTAAATTAAATAAAAACTATTACAATTAAATGAAAACTATTTTCCCCTTTCTCACCTTCCATTGTCGATATTTGTCTTGGTTGAAAACGTCTCAGGTTACGACTGTAACCTATGTTCCCTGAGAACAGGGAACGAGACACTACGTCAGAATGACGCTATGGGGAACGCCTCAGGCGTGACAGGTGTCTGAAATCACTATCAAATCACGGCAATCACAATGACCGGCGACAGCCCGTGAATCATTAACGTGAATGATTAACGTGCGACCTGCAAGTATAAAAGGGCGCCTTGCCAACATGACAAACATCCTATCGTCTGAAGGGACTGTTGCAGGCAGGCCCCGAGGCATGGCAGGAAGACGTAGTGTCTCGTTCCCTGTTCTCAGGGAACATAGGTTACAGTCGTAACCTGAGACGTTCCCTTTCGAAAGGGAACTCTACTCTACGTCAGAATGACGCTATGGGGAACGATATACCAACGCCACCATGCTAAGGGGAGTGCATGCCCAATGGCAGTGACAACTGTCAGAACCAGCAAATTCAAATGAAACGCTAGAACCACTCACCCTCAGGTCACACTGGGCTGTCAGTGACAGCACTCCCTACGGTCATAGCCCAAGCTATATGATACCACAGAAAACCTCCAAAAAACAAAGTTTAGTGAAAGGTCTACCTGGGCCTGCTCAAGGGCCTAGGACCACAACTTCAACTCTTTAGAAGGGGTCCCTTCTAGGGAATGTGGCTAGGGAACCCGAGGGAACCCCAGCCAGTCACTATTCAGGGGAACGTGCCACCTGAAATGCCACCAGGCAGGCCTGACCTGGTGTCACTACATAGGACACTACAGTCTGGCCACTTCCTGTCTGTCCGAAGACAGAGCCTCTGGACACTCGCCTTTAGGAAGGCATCCAACCCGAGGAACTGCGGAGCAGGCAGTGAACCACTCGGCCCGGATCTCAGAGACGGGATATCCTGGAGAGTATGACTCAGCATAGTGCTTTACAACCCTTGCCAGCGAGGGGAGTTTCTCTACTCGATCCACGGATCAACCCAGTGTTTGTGTTTCAAAACACTGAGGAGGCCTGTGAGGGCCTAAGGACTGATCTAACTGGGAGGCCTCATGAGAGGCCTACGACCGACTGACCAGCTTCAGGAGACCACATACTCATACTGACCCTCAGTGAGGGGAGCACTAGATCTACCTGGTAGGCAACCAGGCTGTAGCAGGATAAAGAGGTTCCAGGAGGGAACCCGTAGCAGAGAATAAAAACTTGAGTCAAGCCAGGGCGCAAGCTCACATTCGGTAGCTGCCTGATAAGGTCTGCTAAACTGAAAGTAAGCGGCCACTAGCTTACAAAACCCAGCACCACTGTGAAATTACTCTCAGAGAGACCTGGAGAGGCCTACTACCTGACAACCACAAAACGTGGGAGCTCACTTTCAGAGAGGCCTGGTGAGGCCTACTACCTGACAACCACAGTATGTGGGAGCTCAACTTCAAGGAGGCCTAGTGAGGCCTACTACCTGATAACCACAGTGCATGGGAGTTCACTTACAGAGAGGCCTGGAGAGGCCTACTACATGACAACCACAGAATGTGGGAGCTCAACTTAAGGGAGGCCTAGTGAGGCCTGCTACCTGATAACCACAGTACATGGGAGTTCACTTACAGAGAGGCCTAGAGAGGCCTACTACCCTTTACCAGAAAACCACATTAAGTGGAAACTCAAGGTATGTTGGAACTCAACTCCAGGGAGGCCTGGTGAGGCCTACTACCAGAGAACCATGACATGAAGGAGCTTACTTTCAGGGAGGCCTGGAGAGGCCTACTACCTGAAAACCATAGCTGACAGTGGGCCAGACTGGCAGTCCAGTTGACTGTCTTTGGGGCTTTGCCTTCAAAAAAGCGGGAATCCAACCTCAGGGAGGCCTGTGGGGCCTGCCACCTAGTAACCACAGTATGTGGGATTCAGCCCTCAGGGAGGCCTAGTAAAGCCTACTACCTGACCACCACAAAAAATGTGGGAGCCCATCTTCAGGGAGGCCTGAAGAGGCCTACTTCCTGAAACAATCTAATCAGCTGGATGTGACTGCTGCTGGGGACTCGCCTAACAGGGAGGCCTGGTCGAGCCTACTAGCTGATAGCGAGTCTATTCTGCTACCTCAACGAGCACTGCTGGTACCATACCATTAAAAAACTTTTCCTATAGTTTTGTACTAGTGTATGTTCCACAATGTTGTGACCCACCTCCGAGGAGGCCTGTTAAGGCCTACTACTCGGCAGTGAGCCTTCTGCCCGAACTACCAGGGCCAACCACCGAAGGTGAGCTGGCCTAGGAGCCATATGTATGGGCTACCCGGTCAAGGAGGCCTGCTGGGGCCTACTACCTAACTGTGCAGCCTTCAAGGCAGAAAAACTGTTACTACAGCGCTTACCGCATCCTGGTACCTAATCACATTGCCAAAGGCAGTGTACTCAGCAAAAAGCAATACCCTTATAGCAGGGGAGTACAACATACGCCACTCTGCCTAGTGGAGGCCCCACTTTAAGGGCCTACCTACTATATGCATGGGCGTCAGCCCATGGCAATGCTCTGGCTTCAAGGGAGCGGAGTTCAAAAGACCGGAATGAAATGTAGTTAGAACTCCCTGCTCAACCGGAGCCATCGTGGTGTGAGGTAGATAATACAGAGCTGAGAATGGAATACTCAAAACTACCCTGAGTTAGCAGGGGAGTAACACCATATGCCCCTGAAAATTTAGACAGGGAGCGAGCCTGTAAATGGCTCCAAAGGGTGACAGGGATTTGTCCTGTGCCCAGCCTAGGGGAGCGGGGCTTGCTTGCAAGCCAACCAACTTTCACCCATCACTCGAGCGGTTCAGCTCAACGGGCTAAGTGGAGCCAGCTCAAGGCCTAATCATAAGTAGCTCTGTTCGGCAGGGTCTGGCAAACTATCACATCGCAGAGCGAAAAACAGCCTAACCCTGCCTGAAGGATCATACCTCAACTACCACCCTGCATTACTCTATCACCCCTGAATGCAGTGAAAGGGGCGGGCCTTGGCCAACAACTCCCATTTAAGGGAGGAGGCTGAAATAAAGGGGAGGAAGCCTACACCTTGAATGAATGCGGCAGCTATACTTAGCAGAACGCCTCCAAAACCCCTAGAATAGCCTAGGCCAGCTATAGAGGCGGCCCGGGTGAGGGCCGACCTACAAGCATAGATCTACCTGAGGGCTCGGAGGAGCCACAGCCTACTAGATTGAGAGGCTAAGAAACACTCACCTACTGAAACCTTAGAGCTCAGGGGAGCGAAATACTCAGGACACCAATGTCACAAACCGATAGGTAGGACATAAGATCTATCTGAAGCGCCAGCGTCAGTCTAAACCTAAAGAAAAAAAGCTCTTTTTTTTTTTCTTTTTTTTAGGAAGACCAACTACTCTACCCCTAGGTGGCTAAAAGCCCTGAGGCTAAATAGAAATGAGTGGTGGCCCACCACGCATATCATATGTTATGACAGGAAGGCCATCACACTCAACACGGGAGCCAAATCTTTTTTTGAGCTTCTACCTAAATCGTTCTAGCCACAAGCTGGGGGGAGGCTTCAGGGCCCTGAAGTCCAATACCTTACCTCATTGCTCCTCTAGGAATGACCCCCCTAGATCTATACAGGGAACAAGGTCTGTAGAGAAATACAAATCAGTGTTAGTATACACACAGAAATTTGTTTAAAAACCAACCAGTTCACCTGCGGCGTGCGGAGTGAAGACTCGCCAGAGAGTTCTTTATGAACCTGGGGTCCATCACCTTACATGCCTGAAAGAGGCGCTCTCACCAACCAAGCCGAGGCGGGCCATCAGAACTTTGTTCTCATCATAGGCCCAGCCCCAGGCCTGGTGTAAGAAACGCCTGGGGAGTCAGGAAAAAGAGGAGAGGCTGGGATTGTACCGCCCTCCAGGAGATGATCCATCACTAACGCTTTGATCGTTTGTACTGGATCACCTCCCTCAGATCCTTCTTTTTCCTGCGGGAGTCACGCCTCCTCTGTGACCTGTTCCTACATGGAGGGGGTGCACGAGAGGCGACACTAGCTCTCTGGCCCTGTCTACGGCCCTCAGGTCGTGAAGGGCCAGGCTCTCCCGCCTGTCTGGGCTCGGACCCGGATCTCAGCGGTATACAGGTCCTAAATGCCGCTGAGCGCGCCTTCGCCTCCCTGAACTTTCCGACCACCGCCTCCACGGAGGTGCCAAAAAGTTCAGAGGGCGAAACCGGTGCATCAAGGAGAAAGGCCTTCTCTTTCTCCCCGATGCCAGCCAGGTTCAACCACAGATGCCTCTCCGTGGCCACCATTGCCGCCATCGAACGACCGATCGAAGCGGCAGTATGTTTAGTGGCCCGGAGAGCAAGATCTGTGGTGCGGCGCAGCTCAGCCACCGCCTCAGGGGACAGCCCTGTCCCCTGGTCGAGATCCCCCAGCAGGTCGGCCTGGTACGCCTGCAACACCGCCATAGTGTGCAGGGCGGCACCGGCCTGACCCGCTGCCGTGTATGCTCTGCCATTCAGACGCGCTGTGGTCTTGAGCGGTCTGGATGGCAGGGCTGGAGCACTCAGCGTCGACGCCCGCCCAGACACGAGATGGTTCGCAAACGTCTCGTCAATGGGCGGCATCGACACATACCCATACTCGCCGATCCCCTCAACATCAGCGAAACTAGCCCGCTGATGTCGGTGGATCCGAGCAGAGTATGGGTTCTTCCATGCCCTCTCGATCTCTGTATGGAGATCGGGAAGAAATGGAAGGCTCGCCTGAGCTGGTGGTCTATGGCCGGGGAGAAATCGATCGTCCAGCCTGCCACGAGCAACTTCTCCCCTAACGCGCCGCCATGGCAGTTGCAACCTGTCAGTGGCGCGTTCCATTACATCCAGCAGCTCAGCATACACGAGGCAGGGTGGCTGAGAGGGTTCAGGGTCCACCTGAATGACCTCCTCCTCATCCATCACCTGCCCGTCCTGAAGAGCATCTGTTGCAGGAATAGTCGGAGAAAAATCCTCTTCGTCATCCACCTGCAACTCACCCTCGTCATCCGCCGAATCATCTGAGAGGTTAACACCCCTCTCAAGGCGATCGGCGAGATCCATCTGGGAACCCCATGACGCGAGTCGCCGCTCTGCCTCAGCGCGAGCGGGACCTGAGCCACGAGGTACAGATGGTAAGCCCTCCTCACTCGAGAAGAGGGCTAGACGAGAGCGGAGCGTTTTCAAAACAAAACGCTCACAGTTTGCACAGACGGCTCCCTCAAGAGCCGCCTGTGCGTGCTCTTTGCCCAGACAGAGAACGCACAGTTCGTGTGTATCACCCGGCGTCAAATACCTTGGGCACGGATCTGCACACTTCCTGAAGCTTTCAGCCTTCTCCGTGCGTTTCATACTTCTTTTTTGCCGACTTTTTTTCCCAGCGATATTTCAAACAGACAGTCCCTGAAGACGAAAAGATGTTTGTCATGTTGGCAAGGCGCCCTTTTATACTTGCAGGTCGCACGTTAATCATTCACGTTAATGATTCACGGGCTGTCGCCGGTCATTGTGATTGCCGTGATTTGATAGTGATTTCAGACACCTGTCACGCCTGAGGCGTTCCCCATAGCGTCATTCTGACGTAGTGTAGAGTTCCCTTTCGAAAGGGAACAGCATATCAATGGATATATTCAAGTGGTCAACAAGTAATTACAAAAAAGATATATGAATGAATTAAAATAGTCCTCACACAAAAAAACTAACATTTTCCTGATCAAACCCGAGTTTAGTAAAACGATAACGAACCTTTACAATATAGTTGGTGCCCTCTAGGGTTGGAATTTGGTGGCAGGTAGGCTATGTTTCATGATCAAAACGCAAAATGGAACGGAGAAAAAACAATCATGTTATGATTTTAACATGATAAAAAAAAATCAGAGGTTGCATGTATTCTGATTAGGCCTATTCATAATAGGCCAACATGAAATGTATGTATGTGGGTAATGTTGCAGATTTAATACGCCAAGGAAAATTATTAATAGCATATTCATTACTAATTAAAATATAAAAAGACACATTACAACTATTAAAGATTTATTTTGTAACTATTACAATTATAACAATATATGGCCATGCTTTTGGTGTGTTTAATTCAGTTCTCATAATGTAAAAAAAATCTTTTAGATGAGAACTTATGCTACAATTATAATTTTCTTTTAACATATTGATGTAATCCTACATGATGTTCAGTTAGCCTACATTTATATATATATATAAACAAAAAAAGATTTAATTTCCACTGCACAGAAACATAACTGTAATAATTCATCAGAAAGTGGTATCATCACACTCACTTTGACTTTGGCAGCAGCCACAGCCGGAGAAAGTATTGGCTGTTGGGGATGCCGCTGCAATTTCAGCTTTGTAGGCCTACAGCTTATTTGATTTAATATCAGAATTGTGCAGCACATCAGAAACTCATTTCTCTATTAACTGAACTCATTTCTGTACTGAATAACCGTTTATATTCATATTTAGCCTAATAACATTTCATATTCATATTTAATAAACAGCATTTTCTGAAACATGAAAGTGATATTGACACTTCTTGCTGGATATTTAGGCTAGGCCTACACATATAGCCATAGGCTACTTAGAACAATTGCAGCTTTCTCTGATGTAATGGAGAATCAGAAACTCAAAACTTGATTAACAACTTATTAGTAGCTACTCTGTTAAGTGTTAACTGTTAAAATGCAGTTAATAAAATAAAAAATAGTGATTACGGGAGATGCTGCTGGAGATGCGGCCGCACTGGCATTTGCCAGAGAAAGTCCTGGCCGCTGGAGATGCCGCCGGAAGTGCCGCTTCGAGATGCCAGTGCCGCATTTTGCGCTTCTCTCTCTAAAGAAAAGTTGCAAAAATAAAGACATAATGCCTACATGGTAAATTTGACCTGCTATGGTGGTTCTAATGCCTTGTTTTTAATCTGGTTTTATCTAAACAACTTTTTAACAACGGGATTGTAGGCTAAATAACACAATTTTAGTAAAAGTCAATGACTGGGAGACTTTGGATATTTTATTGAAAATCTGTTATAGGCTACATTTGAAAAACAGCCATCGGTAAATTTTACCCTGTGGTGGTTCTAATGTTAATCATCGTATGGTCCGGTAAATAACATTATGCCAAATTTTATAGGATGCAATGGGTTACAGTGATGTGTGATTGACATTTCAGCACTTCAGCGCGTAGGCCTACTTGCATTGCACCTACTATGTTAAGTGCATTTTTGAGAAACGCAGGGCTGCAGGCTGTGCACAATGTAAATGCTGTTTACGTTCGGGTCCAGTCGGGTTCTAAAGGAAATGGCGTCAGGTTGGGTCGGACTCGGGTCTAATTTTATCGGGTCTGTCTCGGGTCGGGTTTTTCTTTAAAAAAAAAAAATGTATGCACGTCGGGTTCGGGTAAGTAGTGATTCGGGTCGATTCGGGTCGGGTACAGTTTTTAGGACCTGAGAAGACCTCTAATTTGCCCCCTTAAATCGATTTTTCCAGTGCATTTTTACCTTTACAAAAACCTTTATAAAATAAATAATGCTTTAAATAATGAATGTTCATAATAAATGTTCAGTAGAGAAATATGCAATGGTAAAAACGAAGTGATGCTTTTAAATATTGAATTAAAACCGCCAGTAGGTGGAGAGTCATCGAGTCATTCATTCAGTAATGAAGCAAGTGGCTGTATTTATGAATTAATCATTGAATCATTGTGCTGCAGTTCCCTTTCGAGGGAACTCGCGATGCGTCAATGACGCTTTGGGAACGCTCCTGCGTGATTGCGTCTGAAGCACCTATGTCAACTAGTCCAATGGCGAGAGTGGGCGTCACGGGCGGGTGACGTGACGACCAGGAAAGGATAAAGGACATCCGGTTTAGAACCGCGCTAGCTTCTGTGCCTCAGCAAGCGCTCTGTGTTATACTGTCTGTCATATTTATTGTTGTCTGTCACTATATCAGTCACAAGCATAGATATTATGGCGAACAAACAACCTTAGATCGTGTGTTCCTCCCTGCCCTCTTTCTTTACGGGTGGGGATACACACGATGTATGTGTTGTTTGTTTGGAACGGAGCATGATCTGTCAGTGCTCGAGGGCGCTGACTACGAGCATTGCGATTTATTATCGCTTTACTCGCTCCGTTCCTGCTTGTCACTCTTTGAGGAGGGTGTTCAGGCTCGCGTTCCTTGCAGTACCGGCCCCGTGTTGCCGAGGCAGCACGGAAGCTGGTATTGTGGGGTTCGCAAATGGATCTTGCGGAGGGATTAGAGACGGGCTCCACCTTTTCTCTGCCTTTACCCGGGGGATCCAGCGCTCTCTCTCTGGGATCGGAAGCCCGTGCCGCGGCTTCTTCCGCCCTGGTTAGAGAGCCCGGTGTTTCAGCAGTCTATCTCTGAGGAGGTAGATGTGCTGAGCATCGATGTAGTCCACAACCTCAAGTATGTATCTAGACAGGAGTATGGGGAGCAAACAGCTTTGGATCGTGTGTTCCTCCCTGCACTCGCTTCATTACGAGTGGGGACACACGCGATTCATGTGTTGTTTGTTTGGGAGTGGAGCATGCACGTTCAGCTCTAGTAAAAGAGGGCTGACTGTGTTCATTCATAAATTCCCGACGTGTAACATTTGCACTATCTAGAGTTAGCTCTGCTCCTGATGGCTTTCTTCTCGAGGGAAGAAGTCAATAAAGATTCTTTGGCTCGGATCTCGCGTTTGCTGAGGCAGCGCGTAGATTACGGGTCTGCAATAAATAATCTGTTACTCAACCTCGGATCTCGCGTGTGCTGAGGCAGCGCGTAGATTACGGGGTCTGCAATAAGAATAATAGTGGACGGGCTACGTTCATTCATGAAAATGACCGACGTGTGTGCACTATCGGGAGTTTCCCCATGTTACTGTTTATTTAAAAAAAGAGTGCAATAAGAATCCAGTGGTTATGCATTCATTAAGAGAGATACATAGTGTATTGCAAGCTATGAATTTATGATTCTTTTATTGTATGTTGAAACAATTTTTTATATATAAGCCTATATATATATATATATATATATATATTCAGCCTTTCATCCAGACTATTTTAACTTGTCTGGTTGATTTTTTGCTGTTTGATTCTGAGGAATTAAATAAGTGGGCTGCATTTAAATTTACTTATCTGACTTTCATTAGTTAGATTCATGTATATGTTCAGTAATTCATCCAGACCATGTTAACTTGTCTGGTTGATCTTTTACTACATTTAATTTTGAGGAATTAAATGGTATTATTTGGTGCTACAGCTGTCCACCTCCGAGGAGATGGATGCGCTGAGCATCGAGTTAAGGGAATTGAAGATTCTACATCTCAATCTCCTGTGTACAATGAGTTTGGAGTTTATAACTTTGTAAATGGGGCTGCTGGGCGGAGCAGCCCTAGCCATTAACAAACTCATTGTACGGGCAGAGTGTAATTTCCTGTGCTCCCCCTCAGAAAGATTGGGGACCGGAATGGCATTCTCAACAGAAGCCTTTAAAGCAGAAGATGGATCTGAGGACTGTTTTTCTGTGAAAAAGGTTTCGGCCAAGGTCCTGATGCCACTGGTGTCAGACCTCTGAGGGCAACCCCGACCGGGGTGGAGCGGTGTACACCTCAGTATACGGTGCCCGCCCTACCTCGGTGCCCTCAGGAGGCCGTTCTGCCAACCCCGCCACCCTTGGTGCCTCGGGGAGCAGCGGTCTCCAGCGAGCACATGGCTCAGTGTCACCACGACACTGTGTCAAACTCGCACCCTCTGAGGGGGGTTCAAAAAGAGTCAGTTCGGTTGTTTCCTGCCAGGATGCTTCAGGTCACCGAAGTGGCTGTTACAATAACACCAGAGGCCAGTCTCGAGAGACTGGTACCCTTAGTAGATTTTCTGACAGAGTGGAAGAATCTGCCGAATATATCTCCATGGGTCCTGCAGATAATAGAGAGAGGTTACAGAATCCAGTTTCGTTCTCCTCCACCTCGTTACAACGGGGTGCTACTCACGTTAGTACATCCCGAGCAGGCTCTGGTAATGGAGCAAGAAGTAGAGTCTCTATTAGCGAAGGGAGCTATAGAGTAGGTGTACTCGCCCAACAGAGAATCAGGGTTTTACAACCGCTACTTTATTGTTCCGAAAAAGGATGGGGGGTTGCGTTCCCATTTTAGATCTTCGTCTGTTGTATCGTGCAGTCATGAAACTCAAGTTCAAGATGCTCACACTCAAACAGATCGTGACTCAAATCAGATCCGAGGACTGGATTGTCACGATAGATTTAAAAGGCGCTTACTTCCATCCTCCCTCAACAAAGGAAGTTCCTGAGGTTTTCTTTTGGGGGCAAAGAATATCATTATCGGGTGCTTCCATTCGGTCTAACTCTATCACCCTGCACGTTCATGAAGTGCGTAGATGCAGCTCTGGCCCCGCCAGGCTGCAGGGCTACGCATTCTGAACTACATCGATGACTGACTGATTCTGGCGGAATCAGAGCAGTTAGCGGTTCGGCATCGAGATGTCGTCCTTGCTCAGATGAAGAAATTGGGGTGAGACTCAATGCCAAGAAGAGTGTGCTTTCTCCACTACAGAGAACCACTTTCCTTGGTGTGGTATGGGATTCAGTCACGATGCGAGCCACACTTTGCCCGTTCGTGTAGCTGCTATCCTCACAGCCACAAAAGAGTTGAAGCTAGGCCAGTCACGCACTGTGAAACAGTTCGAGAAACTGTTGGGCCTCATGGCAGCAGCGTCCAATGTGATACCCTTTGGCCTACTGTATATGAGACCTTTGCAGTGGTGGCTCAGAACCAGAGGGTTCTCCCCGTGGGGAAACCCACTTTGTATGATCAAGATCACGCGGCGGTGTCTCCGCGCCTTGGTTATATGGAGGAAATACTGGTTCCTATCCCACATGAGCAGTCACGCACTTTGAAACAGTTCGAGAAACTGTTGGGCCTCATGGCAGCAGGTCCATTGTGATACCCTTTGGCCTACTGTACATGAGGCCCTTGCAGTGGTGGCTCAGAACCAGAGAGTTCTCCCCGAGGGGAAACTCACTTCGTACGATCAAGATCACGCGGCAGTGTCTCCGCGCCTTGGTTATATGGAGGAAATACTGGTTCCTTTCCCAAGTTCCGGTGTTGGGAGCTCTTTGCCATCGAGTTGCTATCTCGACAGATGCTTCCCTCACCGGCTGGGGAGTGGTAATGGGAGGCCGCTCATCCCAGGGCATGTGGAGGAGTCATCATCTTTTTGGCACATAAATTGCCTGGAGATGATGGCAGTCTTCAATGCGTTGAGACATTCCTCCCAGACCTGAGGGACCATCATGTGCTTGTCCGTACAGACAACAAGAGAGTGGTCTCTTTCATAAATATGTAGGAGCAGACATCCTGTTGAGGCAGGGGCTGAGGCCCGGGGAATAGAGGCTCCACACCGAGGTGGTGGAGCACATTTGGGGCACTGAACAGAAGCGCCCATAGCTGACTAGATTTGAGCTCGCTGATTGGCTACAGTTTATGTCAAACATTTATATATTAAATCAGCAATTGGCTAAGCTGCTCCACAGACCCGCCTCTTTGGGGCGATTGACTCCAGCGCCCCAGAGCTGATGACACTTGCATGCAGGTGGAGGAGACGTGTTGAAAAAGCATTCAATTTCTATCATATTTTTCACATATACTGGGTGCTTTTAATATCTCAAACACACAAATACTGACAATTTGTATGATTTATGTATATATTTACTTATTTATTTAATGAGTGTGGCTCATAAACTGTGGTCTGGCTCATGGGGGGGGTGGCGCCCTAGCGCCCTCTATTGATTCTGTTTGATTCTAAACTGAAGTCAAATGGCACTGAGAATGAAAGGGAGATGAAACCATGCTGATGATGTGGCTCTGTGTTGGAGTAGTGAGTTTGACGAGTAATTACACTCAAGGTTCTGTGGGGTGCGGACTGAATCGACTCCATTCCTAGAGCTTCCGAACAAATCTTTGTGGTGCGGACTGATGGGGCAGTGAACCTGAGGTTACCCCGTGAGTCAGTCCTACAGCTCCTCCTGTCCGATTTTAGGGAAAAACCGGGTCCATCGGAGACCTCCAATAGATTAAGGCATGCCAAGAGAACACCACAGACACAGTGAAATCTCAGAGTAAAACTGGGAGTTGTGAAAGATATGATACACTGGTGTTTTGCCAGATGAGAAGTTTATTTATGTATTATCTTTTTTACTCTTTCATTTCATTTTATAATTGTATAATTTATCTCTTTTAATTCCTTTTATAACTGTTTTAATTTTCCTTGCCCCCTCGTTGAACTGCCACCTTACCGTGATGGAGGGGTTTGAGTACCCGAACGACCCTAGGAGCTATGTTGTCTGGGGCTATATGCCCCTGGTAGGGTCTCCCAAGGCAATCAGGTCCTAGGTGACGGGTCAGACTAAGAGCGGTTCAAAAACCCTTATGATGCCTATAAATTTGAGGACCGTGACGTCGCCTGGCATGGCGCAGCCGGGGCCCCACCCTGGAGCCAGGCCCGGGGTTGGGGCTCGTATGCGAGCGCCTGGTGGTCGGGCCTCCCCCCATGGGGTCCGGCCGGGCTCAGCCCGAAGGAGCGACGTGGGGCCACCCTCCTGTGGACCCACCACCTGCAGGAGGGACCGTAAGGAGCCGGTGCTTAGTGGATCGGGCGGCAGTCGAAGAAGGGGGGCCCCGACAACCCTATCCCTGGATGCGGAATCTAGCTCTCGGGACATGGAACGTCACCTCTCTGGCGGGGAAGGAGCCTGAGATTGTGCATGAGGTTCAGAGATTCCGACTAGAGATAGTTGGGATCACCTCTACGCACGGCTTGGGCTCTGGAACCACACTCCTCGGGAGAGGATGGACTCTTCACCACTCTGGAGTTGCCCATGGTGAGAGGCGGTGGGCTGGTGTGGGTTTGTTTATAGCCCCCCAGCTCAGCCGCCATGTGTTGGAGTTCACCCCGGTGAACGAGAGGGTCGCTTCCCTGCGCCTTCGGATCGGGGATAGGTCTCTCACTGTCGTGTGCGCCTATGGGCCAAATGGCAGTGTAGAGTACCCGGCCTTCTTGGAGACTCTGGGAGGGGTGCTGGAAAGTGCTCCGACTGGGGACTCCGTCGTTCTACTGGGGGACTTCAACGCCCACGTGGGCAGCGACAGTGACACCTGGAGGGGCGTGATTGGGAGGAACGGCCCCCCTGATCTGAACCCGAGTGGTGTTCTGTTATTGGACTTCTGTGCTAGTTACAGCTTGTCCATAACGAACACCATGTTCGAGCATAAGGGTGTCCATCAGTGCACATGGCACCAGGACACCCTAGGCCGGAGGTCGATGATCGACTTTGTGGTTGTTTCATCTGACCTCCGGCCGTATGTCTTGGACACTCGGGTGAAGAAAGGGGCGGAGCTGTCAACTGATCACCACCTGAAATTTATATTTTTTTTCAACAAGGATCGATGCATTAAATTGATCAAAAGTGACAGGGTTTTACACTGCTAAAAAAAAATCTATTTCATATATATGCTGTTCTTTCAACTTTGTTCATTATATAATTCTGCATAAAATGTATCATGGTTTCTACAAAAAATATATATAACTGTTTTCAACATTGATAATAATAAGAAACGTTTCTTGAGCACCAAATCAGCAAATTAAAATGAATTCTCATCATGAAGGATCATGAAGACTGGAGTAATGATGCTGAAAATTCAGCTTTGATCACAGGAATAAATTACAGTTTACTATGACATAGAAAACAGATAGCCTATGTTAAATTGTAATAATATTATTATTAATTAGAGAATTAAAAATCTTACAGACCCCAAACTTTTGAACAGTAGGCTAGTGTACAATAGTGCATTTACTATAATTAAGGTAGTTTGCTAAAAGTTACGAGCACAAATCACAAAATATTTAGTGGTCATGAAAACGTATTCAGATTTAGCATATTAATGATGCATTCACTTCATAAATCATGACACACTGCTCTAGCACAGGAAAGTGCATGCAAGTTCAAGTGCATGCTTTTAAAATGAAAAAGTATTGGTATCGCCCAACCCTAATCTGCAGTGTTTATACGTCATTTGAATGTCAGTGCGGCTCGCTTGAACCTCAACCGGGTGGTACCAGGTACTAGGTACTGTACACAATGGAAACCCCCCCATACTGAGCCATACCGAGCCATACCGAGCTGTACCATACAGTGGAAAAGCACCTTTAGGCATTAATAGTGCTGCCACAGAAATGCATAATTCCCAATTGGAGGACTTGAAGATTTTAGAGTAGAATGTTACATGTCGTCGTCTCGAAATTACGGCAATTACGACATGGTGTGAATGCAGCACAATGTATGAGCTACCAAGCAGGTTTACTATGTCAGAAAAAGACATACATACATGTATGGAGCTGGTTATGTGATGCAAATATCAAAATTAACAGAGACTGCAGTGTAAAGGTTTGAATAGGAGTCTGGTTTGGGTTGAATTGATTGCAGAAGTTTAATGCCTAATGCACAAACCTGAAGGTTTGAGAAATATCAACATGGTAAGAATCAAATGTTTGGGCAATGTAAGGGTGGATTTCCTGCAGGGGTTCAGTCTGCAAGACTGCCGAATGACTAAAGAAATTTTATTAGCAAGATGGTAGAAAACTGAACATTTCTTGTCTATTACCACCCACTGCTACTTATACCAACTACGGAAATAAGCACAGTTACAATAGCTTAATATGTGGGAGAGTGTTGCTATAGAGAGTGACAATATTGTGATGCAATATGGTGTGGAATATGGTGTGAATATGGAAAATAATTTGGTGGTGGTTGAGGAGATTCCCCCTTCTATGTAAAGCGCTTTGAGTGCCGAGAAAAGCGCTATATAAATGTAATGAATTATTATTATTATTTATTTTAAAGTCAATATCAAATCAAAACTATTTAGCACATTATTTGTAATTGAAAAAGTTTAATGACAGAAAATGTTTATGGTTAAACTTAAAATAGTTACAAAATAGATGAATGAGATGATGACTTATACCTGTCACGGTTCACGAATGCATTGTTTCCTGCTTGTCTCGTGGTTATGTTGTTACACGTGTGTGGGTGTGTGAATGGGTGTGACCGGCCATCATTGTTCATCAGCGATCAGCTGTCATCACTCACGGCGCCAGCTGCAGTCAATCTCATCATCCTTAAATACTCACGCAACTCTCATCTCCTTTGTCAGATCGTTGTTGATGTCTCCCGTGCTGTGTGTGTTCCCGGTCCTGTGATCTCGTCTCCAGTTTATGCCTCCTTGTTCCTGTTCGGTGTTTCCCGTGGATTTCGTTCTATGTCTGGATTACTCACCACCACCAACGCACCCGAGTCACGTCACCTCATCTGCACCACTGTTGACCATCGAAGTCCCTGCGCCACCCACCAGCTGGTTCACTTCTACACTGTTTGAACTATTCTCTTCAATAAACGAGTTACTTGCAAATTTGCTTCCTGTCTTCAGTTATGACAGAACGATCTGACCAAGCAATGGAAGCAGCGAGTGATTCACCCCCTTCCCTGGAGGAATTCCTTGCCGGCAGTGTTCGTCGAATGGATGCCCAAGAGCAGAATCTCAACGACACAGGTCGGGCAGTTCAGGCTTTGGTGGCGCAGGTGTCTGAGCTCACCCAGCAAGTCCAACGTCTGCAAGCTCCCACTGCGCCGCCCACGCCGCCCGTTCCCCCCACACCACCAGAAAGCCCCTCCCAGTCGGAGCCCCGTCTTCCAGTCCCAGAATCCTACTCTGGTGAGCCCAGTTACTGCAGAGCTTTTCTAACACGATGCTCTATGCATTTTTCTCTTCAACCCAGGACTTTCAGCAGTGAGCGAGCCAAGGTCGCTTTCGTCCTGACGCTGCTGACTGGGAGAGCGGCGCTATGGGGAACGGCGGTGTGGGAGAACCAAGACCCATGCTGCGCCTCGTTCCAGACACTCGCCGCTGAAATGAAACGGGTTTTTGATCGGGCCGTCGCCGGGAGAGAGGCGGCCAGAGTACTGGCCGATCTGCGTCAGGGAGAGAGATCAGTTTCTGACTTTTCCATTGAGTTTCGTACGCTAGCGGCTAAGTGTCAATGGAACGAGGAGGCGCAGTGGGACATGTTCCTGCATGGGTTGGCTGACCGCGTCCAGAAGGAGATCTACGCCCTGGACCTGCCTACATCGCTCAATGGACTGATCGAGCTGGCGCTGAGAGTAGACGCACGACTATCCCGCGTCGAGAGGCGGGTTCTGCCCAGTCGCATCTCGGGAGGAGCTGAGAGCACACGGTCCAGCGGCGGGGACGCGGTCAGCCCTGTCTACGATCACGAGCCCATGCAGGTAGGGCGAGCTTGGCTTTCCCGGGAGGAGAAGGAAAGGCAGAGATCCCAGGGCCTCTGCATATACTGCGGTGGAGCAGGCCATTTTGCATTCAGTTGTCCGTTAAAAGGTCAAGCCCGGTAGTAAGTATGAGGCTACTATCGGGTGGGATCTCCGCCGAGAAGACCTCATCAACATCTACTCTCCTTCCGGTAAGACTGAGATGATCAACCAACACTCACGACTGTCAGGCACTTCTGGATTCTGGGGCAGAAGGTAATTTCATGGACTACACATTTGCGCATAAGTTTCAGATCCCTCTCAAGCCCCTCACACACAAGATTGCTGTACACGCCCTCAATGGTCAAGAACTGCCCACCATTTCGCTCATCACTGAAGATATCACTCTCATCACGTCAGGCAACCACTCCGAGACTATATATTGGACTCACCTCTCGCACCCATTGTTCTTGGACATCCATGGCTCATCCGTCACAACCCCCGAGTGGACTGGCAACTGAAATCTGTTTTAACCTGGAGTACTAAATGTCATGAGTCTTGTCTTGTGTCTGCCTGTCCGTCTGTCCCTGTTTCTGTGTTTCAGGAGGAGCAGTGGATTTGTCTAACGTGCCCGCGGAGTACCTCGACCTGAAGGAAGTGTTCAGTAAGTCTCGAGCTGCTTCTCTTCCTCCGCACCGTCCCTATGACTGTGCCATAGATTTACTGCCAGGTAAGTCTCCGCCTAAAGGCAAGTTGTATTCGCTTTCTGCTCCAGAAAGGGAGGCTATGGAGAAATATATTTCTGATTCTCTAGCAACGGGGTTCATCCGCCCTTCCTCTTCTCCAGCGGGGGCGGGGTTCTTTTTTGTGGGGAAGAAGGACGGAACTCTGCGACCTTGTATTGATTACCGGGGGTTGAACAGCATCACGGTAAAGAATACTTATCCTTTGCCGTTGATGTCTTCAGCTTTCGAGAGGTTGCAGGGAGCGTCGATCTTCACGAAATTGGATTTATGTAATGTTTATCATTTGGTTCGCATTAGGGAGGGGGATGAATGGAAGACCGCTTTTAACACCCCCAGGGGGCACTTTGAATATTTGGTCATGCCTTTCGGGTTGTCCAACTCCCCAGCGGTCTTCCAGGCACTCGTCAACGACGTGCTGCGAGATATGGTCGATCAATTCATATATGTTTACCTGGACGACATATTGATTTTTTCACTTCTCTCCAGGAACACGTGCAGCACGTTCGACGAGTGCTTCAGAGGTTGCTAGAGAATGGGCTTTTTGTCAAGGCGGAGAAATGCGCTTTTCATGCACAGTCTGTTCCTTTTTTAGGGTACATCGTTTCGACTAAGGGAATGTGTATGGACCCTGAGAAGATTAAGGCTGTGGTAGAATGGCCAAGTCCAGATTCCCGTAAGGCCCTGCAGAGGTTTCTGGGGTTTGCCAACTTCTACCGGCGTTTTATTCGCAATTTCAGCCAACTAGCCGCGCCTCTGACCGCCTTGACCTCCCCCAGAACTACGTTCAGGTGGTCAGACACAGCCGAGGCTGTGTTTGCCAAACTAAAAGGTTGCTTTGTTTCAGCCCCCATCCTAATTGCCCCTGATCTATCACGTCAGTTCGTGGTGGAGGTCGACGCGTCAGAGGTGGGGGTAGGTGCTGTGTTGTCTCAACATTCCCCCTCAGACGACAAGATGCATCCTTGCGCGTTTTTGTCCCATCGTTTATCTCCTGCCGAACGTAATTATGATATTGGTAACAGAGAGTTGTTGGCAGTCAAGTTAGCATTGGAAGAATGGCGCCACTGGTTAGAAGGTTCGGGGGTACCTTTTATCGTCTGGACTGATCACAAGAACCTGGAAAACATTAGAACCGCCAAAAGATTGAACTCCAGGCAGGCTCGGTGGGCACGTTGGACAAGTCGTTTTGACTTTACTCTCTCGTACCGCCCGGGTTCCAAGAACATCAAACCCGACTCTTTATCACGCATTTTTGTCCGTTCCGAACGCCTGTCTACTCCCGAGTGCATTTTACCTGAGACCTTATTTGTCTCCACACTCACATGGGAGATCGAATCGAAGGTCAAGAAGGCCTTAGAAGGGGTAACGCCTCCGCCCGGTTGCCCACCGAGTCGGTTATTTGTGCCGGAGGGATTACGGTCCGACGTCATTCAGTGGGGGCATTGTTCCAATGTGGCTTGTCATCCAGGAGTTAATCGCACTAAGTTTTTAGTCAAGCAACGATTTTGGTGGCCACTTATGGCTCGCGACATTCACAGTTTTGTTTTGGCTTGCTCGGTTTGTGCCACTGGTAAGACTTCCAATCGACCTCCTGATGGGTTACTTCAACCGCTGCCGGTCCCTTCGAGACCCTGGTCCCATATTGCGCTAGAATTTATCACCGCCCTCCCGCCCTCCCAGGGCAACACGGTAGTTTTGACCGTGGTGGACCGGTTCTCGAAGGCGGCTCATTTTATTCCCTTGCCCAAATTACCCTCAGCCAAGGAGACAGCGTTGACCGTCGTAGATCACGTCTTTCGCTTACATGGCCTCCCGACAGACGTGGTTTCCGACAGGGGACCCCAGTTTGTGTCCAAATTTTGGCGAGAGTTTTGTAGATTATTAGGAGCGACTGTCAGTCTGTCCTCAGGGTTTCATCCCCAGAGCAATGGTCAAACCGAGAGAGCCAACCAAGATTTGGAAAGAGTGCTGCGATGTTTGGTCTCCAAGAATCCTTCCTCATGGAGCCAACATCTGTCAATGGTGGAGTACGCCCACAATACGTTACCAGTTTCATCTACGGGCCTATCTCCGTTCGAGTGTAGTTTAGGATACCAGCCACCTATTTTTCCCAGTCTGGAAACCGAAGTCGCGGTCCCTTCTGCTCACGCATTCATCCAGAGGTGTCACCGCACATGGACTAGAGCCCGGGAGACTCTACTCCAAGTGGGGGCGCGCACCAAGGCTAAGGCCGATCGCCACCGGTCTAAGCCTCCAGAATACGTCGTTGGTCAAAAAGTGTGGCTTTCTACCAAGAACATTCCTCTCCGCTCCGTCTCTAATAAACTTGCTCCTAAATTCATTGGCCCGTTTACTGTCACCAAGATCATTAGTCCGGTGACAGTCCGCCTTAATCTTCCTCCAGCGTACAGGAGAATTCATCCCGCCTTTCATGTATCAAAGATTAAACCTGTGTTTCGTTCTCATATTAATCCGCCTGCCCCGGTTCCCCCCCCGCCGCGACTCGTAGATGGGGAGCCTACTTATTCGGTTAATCGTATTCTGGATTCAAGACGGAGGGGACGCGGTTTTCAGTACTTGGTGGACTGGGAAGGTTACGGTCCGGAGGAGAGAAGTTGGGTACCTGCGAGAGACATCCTGGATCACTCTCTTATCGATGATTACAATCGACAGGTAAGGGAGTCTGGGGACGCCAGGAGGCGTTCCTAGGAGGGAGGGTACTGTCACGGTTCACGAATGCATTGTTTCCTGCTTGTCTCGTGGTTATGTTGTTACACGTGTGTGGGTGTGTGAATGGGTGTGACCGGCCATCATTGTTCATCAGCGATCAGCTGTCATCACTCACGGCGCCAGCTGCAGTCAATCTCATCATCCTTAAATACTCACGCAACTCTCATCTCCTTTGTCAGATCGTTGTTGATGTCTCCCGTGCTGTGTGTGTTCCCGGTCCTGTGATCTCGTCTCCAGTTTATGCCTCCTTGTTCCTGTTCGGTGTTTCCCGTGGATTTCGTTCTATGTCTGGATTACTCACCACCACCAACGCACCCGAGTCACGTCACCTCATCTGCACCACTGTTGACCATCGAAGTCCCTGCGCCACCCACCAGCTGGTTCACTTCTACACTGTTTGAACTATTCTCTTCAATAAACGAGTTACTTGCAAATTTGCTTCCTGTCTTCAGTTATGACAATACCATTAATCTTACCCAGCATGTAAAATGTTACCAGAGAGAGAGAGAGAGAGAGAGCAAGAGAGAGAGAGAGAGAGAAAGCCCCAAGAAAGGAACCCAGAGAATAAGAGCCAGGGAGCCAGAGCACCAAAGAGACAGAGCAAAAGTTTCAGTCTTCTTTTATCCTTTCCTGACCATGTGACTAAAACCCAGATGTGAGACATTCAAACTGACTAATCAGATAATTACAACTTCCCCCAACTAAACTTGTGACAATTCATCGACCCCCAAAGTACACACATCTTGGCCTACAGGCCTAGATCACTATCTGCCCATCTGTGCCTTTAGGAACTCCAAATGGTCCTTGTGGTAGAAAAAGGGGTTGGAAAACAGTAAAGCAAATGTCTGGGTCCATTTAAAATATCTTGGATTATTTTCAATCCTACAATTATATCACTCATTTTTATATTATTGCTATTTTCCCTACATTTAAGAAAAGTAAAATCAAAACTTACTTAGCCTATATTTAAACTTCTTCTAATTTGCCTGTCTGGAAATGATTGCATCTGCCTCTGCTCCTAAATTACATTTGTCTTACAATTTTTTTCGATTGCTAAACGACAGTGAGCACAACTGGAGCTACATGTGCAAAACTCTAACTACAGTCTGCACTACCAACAGTCACCTGAGCTAAACAGTTCACATCACCTGCAAAACTCATTCCAAGCAACACAACTCTTAACACATGGCTCAAAACAGGCTCAGTGCAGCCAAACACTATGCACAACCCTCACTGAGATAAGTAAGGGATAATCCACAGCTAGCCATGCATTAAAGGATTTTAATGCACGACGTAGAGGCGAAGAACCGCCCGACGCGAAGCGGAGGGTGGTTGCCTCTACGAAGTGCATTAAAATTCTTTAATGCATGGCTAGCTGTGGATTATCCCGCTTATACCTTGATTATTTGCCAAGTTAAAAACAAGTTAAAGCTGTAACTGATGTTCACAGTGTAATTTTTTAACAGACGTGTAAAAATGACGGTTATTTTCTTAAGTTACGGCTCGTTAGTTCTAGCACTCCGTCCACTTTAAATAAAGTAGAGCCATCGGATTGCTTTTATTTGAATGAATCCTCACATTTATTTAAATTCATTATTAAAAGAGAGAGACAGAGAACTGAAAGAGAAGGAACAGAGAGAGAGAGAGAGAGATGCGTGCGCAAGTTAACGTTACCTGTGTGCGTCTCTTTAAAGTCTAGCAGCTACAGTCCCCTCGTTGCTTAAGCATATAGCTAACTTAATGATTCTTTAATGGATTTATTAAAATTATTTATGAATGACAGGCAACACTGACAGTGACAAGGCAATCTTTATTTGAACTAATCATGTCATTTATTTATTGTTAATTCTTTGTGCTGCTTTTTGTCATTCAACAAGTCTTCTTTTTCGTCTTGTGCCTGGGCCCATTTCTCAAAATTGCCATATTCACCATACAAATTAAACGATATGCAAAAATCATCCATTTAGCCTACCTAAATAAACGTTTTCATATGAGTCTCTCACTCTGCTTGCAAGTGTAACTGTGTTACTATGGTTACCAATGTTTATAGTAGCGGATTCATTTCGAACTGTAACTGTAATCAAACTGACTGGAACTACCTGTGCATTAAAGGGTTTTACTGCACACCTTCCAGCCAATCAGAATCGAGTATTTAAACAGCCCATGGTATAACACACACTGTCACTCAGAACACACTGAGAGGAAAAACACTAGCATCAAACACCAATACAGAAAATACTAACTTTTCATCTTTACAGTTTGAACAATTTCAGTGACTTCATACAAAGTAATATTTTCTTCAAAGAAAAGAGTGACATTCTTTCACATGATTTATAATTTTTTTTATAACATAACAATTCTTTAAGGTAAATGAAAAATTGCAGTTTGCTTCAATAGTCTGTAGTAATTTACGGAATTACAGTAATGAGAAAAAAAGGTAGAAACTAAAAGTACATACTGTAATTCGAACAAATAATTGAGGGGCTAATCCTGCCTCTCTCTAGCATCAGGCCACAGGCTTTCATCAACATCACATCTAATGTTCTCTCTTGCCATGCACCTGGGGAAGAACCTTCTGGAGTGCCTTATCCATCCCTGGCAGTCCTCTGGACTCGTGTCCTCACATCCGGCACGCATCCGCCTTCTCCCTGCCACCCTTCTCCCTCCACCAACCCGTCTTCCTTGTTCCATTTCCAAAGTTAGTCTTTCTGAGCTCTACCTATATATCTATCTATCTATCTATCTATAAATGTGTGTGTGTGTGTTCACTAACAAGTCTAAAACAAGACTTTTTTGCACTCAGCAGTGTTTGAAAGGCACAAGGCTGAAATCTATTCTGTTTTGAATGTGTGGTTCACAGTTTTGACAGCAGTGTGTTAGCATTTGAACAAAGTGCTGTAAATCCATAGCCTGGTAATACCAAACTCTGCTACTTCGCTTTGCTTCGTAGCGCTTGTCTGAAGTTTAAAATCATTGGTTACCCGTAAGCCAATCACATAACGTTTGGTTATGGCGTGTGTTATGCGCATGCTCAGCCGCATCTAACTTCCACTGTAAACACACGTATAATGTGAAAACAAAAACCATCGAGCGAAACACCGGAGTGAACATGGCTGTGAACGACTTTTGCAGATTATGTGAAGTAAATCTACGCATCCACGGTACAATCAGTGTCTACGTCACGGCTCTCAGCCCGCCCTCTGTTCGTTGATTGGCCTGGCTGTTTTCAGGCCAGAGGAAAACGGAAAGCTATGACGCTGTCTCAGACTGAGTACAGAAGCGAAATGAAATTGAGCGGAAGTACGAAGTCTGACGTAGTCAGGCTAGTAAATCCACAGTGTTGTGCAGGTTGTGGTTAAAGTCATGGGATAAGTGTGTAGAGTTTTGAAAACTGTGTTCAAGCAATGAAAAACGAACTAGAGTTTGGTCCACATGAACTGCTGCTGTGCAGACTGTAGTTAGAGTTTTGCACATGTGACTCCAGTTGTGCCCACTGTCGTTTAGCAATCGAAAAAAACTGTAACTAATTTCAAGGATTTAAGCATAAGCCTTAAGGCCAAAAGGTCTTGAGGATTATGAGAAACAAATTCAATCAAACTTTTGAGTAGTACCGTATCTCTTCTAAAGGATAATATTTGAGATAATGAATGTATGTCATACAGTTTATATCTGTTATGATATATTTATGACAATCAGTTTTGCTTTGTGGTTTATAACAGGTGTAAAAGACTTCATGTTGTTGTTTAGAGCTCGCGTCTTGCAGGAATTCTGCTGTAATCAGGTTATTGTTGTAATGGTGAACAGGTAATTTCAGAAACACAATCACTGTTAGCAAGACATTATGTATCAATAAACAGCATATTTAAAGTCACTTGTGCAAAAGTGAGCTTTTAAACACCACACATTTCAAATCCATGCATATTACTATCCCAAATGTGTTCAGCTAAGATCATGTCTGAAATTTGTACAGGCCAGTCCAATAAATCACTTCTATCTACATGTGTGCACTTTGTGTGATTTTCATGGATGCTTTTTCTGCATCTGTGTGTAGTAAGTGAAACTTAAATAAGCAAATTAGAAGGTGAAGTCTTCATCCTTTTGACGAACCATTCTTTCAGCCGTTTGCACCGTAAGACAATGTAGAATTAAAGAAGCTGTCAAAACCATTCACATACATAAAATAACACACACAATCACTGGATTTTTAACGTTATTCCCAGTTTTATTGTTGTTGTTTTTTTGGTACAATATTTCACAATATTACTTTTTAGGCTCTATTTTTGATCAAACAAATGCAGCCTTGGTGAACAAGAAAAAAATAAGAACATAAGAAGAAGAAAAAAATCCCAAACCAGAAACCTTTAAATAGTGTAAACCATACACTATGTATGCTATTTTGCAATCAATTTAATTTTAATCATAAAGCTATAAGTCTGAAACAAAAAACTAGTACAAAAGGTCATCAGGATACTCTTAATTAGTCATTTGCATGAGCCTGTTGTGGAAAAAGGATGTTTTCTTGAACAAGGGTTGAACAGCTTGTTAGGGAGTTCAATTTTCCAGAAAATCACGGAGGTGACATTTAGTGATTTCCTGAAGAAAAATGAACAGAAACCAATTTAGAAAAAAGTACAACATTCATGGATCTTGTGAATATATACAGTATATACGTGTTCATATCCTGTTATATTCAAATAATGAAAATAATAACTTAAGTTCTTATTGTATAAAGTTTTAGAATTTTTAATACCCTGTCTCCAAACTGGCAGGGGCAGGGTCCATCAGGATTTTCTTCAAGATATTTAGATTGTTTAGTCTTTACCAGTTCATGGAATGCTTCAATAGCAAAGTCAGCCTGTGAATACAAAGACAAATACACACATTTGTCATGTTTACTTTGCGGCTGTAATGAGATCAGAATGTTAACCTTCAAATGCAATTTGCAGTTTAAAGTTCACTGACAGAAAACACATACCGTGTTAAGGTAGGTCAACCAAGTACTTGAGAATTTATCAGAGAGGAAGACGCCCCTCGGTCCATCGTAATTAGTGGCGGTATTTTCGACATATTTGTGACATGAAGTCAACGCAAAGACTGGGTGACAGAAAATGGACTATGGTTATACACTCAACTTTCAAATAAAAACTAGTGTGACTCTGGTTACAAATAAGGCAGGGCCATTAGTTGTGGTTTTCATATAGCATCTTACCCTTTATATCCGTAGGAAGTCCTTCGAACATTGTTGCAGAGTAACTGCTGTCCATGTATATCACCATCTGCAGCACATACACATGATGAGGAAATACAGCCGACTCTTTACTTAAGCAGTTTTATATCACTACAGGTTGTTGTTGCCCCTTTTAAAAGCTTGCAGTATCAGTTGTGAAAGTAGTAGGCCTACTAATGTGTCTGTAGGGTAAGATGGACCTGCTAGAAATAGAAGAGTAGGAAAAAGAATCGCAAGGTCTGAATTTAAGATTAGGATTTGTTAAGTAAGGAAGGTGGAAGAGGGTCAAATTTGTCACATTTGGACATTTGGCAGCAAATGATTTTTATTATTAATTCTCTCTCTCTCTCTCTCTCTCTCTCTCTCTCTCTCTCTCTCTCTCTCTCTCTCTCTCTCTCTGTGTGTGTGTGTGTGTGTGTGTGTGTGTGTGTGTATGTGTGTGTGTGTGTGTGTGTGTGTGTGTGTGTCTGCGTGTGTGTCTGCGTGTGTGTGTGTGTGTGTGTGTGTGTGTGTGTGTGTGTGTGTGTGTGTGTGTGTGTGTGTGTATGTGTGTGTACTGTAATTCAAAAGTTTTGGATTGGTAAGATTTTTAATGTTTTCAAAATAAGTCTCTTCTGCTCACCAAGGCCGCATTTATTTGATTAAAAATACACACAAAAAAAGTAATATTGTAACATTTTGTTCAAAACGATATTGTAACATTTGAATAAATTGATATGACAATGTAAAATGACTGTTTTCTATTTTAATATATTTTAAAATGTAATTTATTCCTGTGATCAAAGATGAATTATCAGCATCATTACTCCAGTCTTCAGTGTCACATGATCCTTCAGAAATCATTCTAAAATGCAGACTTGATGCTCAAAAAACATTCATTATTATTATCAATATTGAAAACAGTTGTGTACATTTTTTTTTTAGGATTCTTTGATGAATAGAATACATTTTGATTTCACAGGAATAAATTACACTTTACTATATATTCACATAGAAAACAGCTTTTTTAAATTGTAATAATATTTCACAATATTACTGTTTTTTTGGGGGTTTTTTTATCAAATAAATGCACCCTTGGTGTTAAAAAACATTAAACATCTTACTGATCAAAAACATTTGAACTGCATTGTGTGTGTGTGTGTGTGTGTGTGTATATATATATATATATATATATATATATATATATATATATATATATATATATATATATATACTATAATAAAATCATGTTTATAATACATACAAATCATGTGAACATTACTGAATACATACCTTTGAAAATTTGTTGTTATCATGCATGTTCTGGAGCGCTTCAATGAGATCTTTAGGATGAAGCTGTCATAAAACATACTGAATTAATGGTCTAGAAGTCAGCAGGTTTTCAGATTAAACACAACAGTTCCTATGTCCTTATCCATGTATTTACATGCAAAATCTTGAATTAATCGTTTTATTCCCTGAAATGACCATTCCTTCTGCGTAAATAAAGTAATTTTTGAGATGATCACTTATAAACAACCATTAAAAGCAAATAAATAAATAATAATAAATAGATTTTTTTTTATAAAATTGTTGTACGTTTTGTCAATTGTGTATCCATAGATACACTTATAAATGCGATACTAGTTCTTGCTTTTAACTATACAGATTAGTATTATTATTATATTTTTTCATGTTCAGATAAAGGTCCTGTATTATGCCCCTTTTCACAAGATGTAAAATAAGTCTCTGATGTCCCCAGAGTGTGTATGTGAAGTTTCAGCTCAAAATACCCAACAGATCATTTTTTACAGCATGTTTAAATTGTCATTTTTTGTGGCTCAGAAAAACGCGCTGTTTTAGTGTGTGCCCTTTAAATGCAAATAAGCTGCTGCTGCTGCACGGCCCAGGGGGCGGAGCTTCAGGAGCTCGCGCTCAGTCTCTCAGGACAATTTCATCTCACGGAATGATGATAATATCAGAAACTCAGTAACGGTGTTCATTTCGAGTCGGACAATAATGCCTACAGAGTCAGAGTGCTGTATAGAGATGAAACAGGTATAGTTTAGTAGTTTAATTACGGTTATTATAACGTATTTGTCATCTGCTTGTATGTATCTATTATTTACAAGTCTGCTGTCTGAATGATGATCAAACATATACTGATGAGTTTCATAAAGTTTATTGTACATCACACAAAAAATGAAGCGTCAGTTTTACTTCAGAAAATCACCGTAAGAGCTGAGTAAACCCAGTAAGTTATAAGAAGTGCGCAAGTACATAAACGAATTTCGGTGGAGTTGAGAGTGCAATCCTGTGGGTGGAGGTTAGTCAAAAAACTGTTCTAGTGACGTCATTAAAGAAGGAAGTAGAGGGATGTAGTCCAAACGAGCCGTTCGATGTAGGCGACTTCTGTTAAATAAAATATCTCGCTTGGCATTGAACTTTGAGCTTTATAATTTTACAGATATTATTTATGATCTAACAGCAACATTACACACTAACTAAAGTTTGAAACATGGGATCACGAAGAACGGGACCTTAACATTTATTGTTTTTCTTCGAAATTTTGTTGGCAGAATTTCTTTCCCATTGGAATCCGTGCGATTGGGAGTTTTGCATGAGGGTGAAAATGTTCCCCATAGATTTTGCAAGTTGGTCAACAGAAAACTGCTTGGTTTAAAAGAGAATTATTTGAGATCTGTGAGCTTCATACATTGCTACACTCTTAAGAGTAGAGAATTGGCATTTTTATATCGTAATATTTTTGGCTTATCATTATAAATATACCGTATATCATGTCCATTCTGATAATCTCTTGAATCTTTTTATACTTACTTCCTTCTCAAGAAACTGAAACGCGCCTTCTTTTCCCACACCGCACATGAAGACGTAGATGTTGTCATCGGGTCCACTGCATTAAAGGAAAATAATAATGGTACTTCATTTTAGTGCAAATTCACATTATGCTGCAAGCAGCAATTACAGGGCCAATCACTGAAGCGGCAGATCTGTTACAGTTCTTTCACTGTACAGAGCATCCCTGGTGATAATTGTAGGCAAAAGTTGTTTCCAAAATCCACATGTAGAAATATTTATAACGTGAAACAATTGCTTTTTGACCAGTAGGTGGTGCGGTCACCTAATTCATAGAAAATTGTGTATTTCGACAAACACATTGGCTGCGTCCGAAATCGCATACTCTCCTGAGTAGGTACTCTTGAATAAATTAATACTTCTTGACCGCTAAAAAAGTATGTTCTTTATAGTATGAGTGTGTGTAGTATGAATGTAATAATCCGTACATACTACAATTGCATTGTTGTCCTTATCACATGACAAGCTAGCGTCAGTTGTGTCACGTCACTGCCATTCATAAATCCCTCGGGTTAAGCGAGCAGCTGGTGCTGGTAGGTCACATGATAATGACAACATGGCGAATGTAGTACATACAGATTACATTCATACTATACACACTAATACTATATAAAACATAATTTTTTAGCAGTCATGAAATAATTACTTATTTTAAAAAAACGACTAAAAAGAGTATGTGATTTTGGACACAACCAGAATCTCGCCGGAAGAAGTAGGTCATCTGGATACTTTTTGCCAACTCTTTTATGAGTTCTGTGAATTCAGACATGCTTCTTTTGTCACATACTGCTTTTTGCCTCTTTAGTACTGGCCATCTGTCCAGGGTGCTTTCCCCTGACTCTGGCCTAGGAAACTGGGAAAGGCTCCAGCCCTATGACTTAAGGTTGTATAAGGAATAGAGAGAGAGAGAGAGAGAGAGAGAGAGAGAGAGAGAGAGAGAGAGAGAGAGAGAGAGAGAGAGAGAGAGAGAGAGAGAGAGAGAGGGGGAGATCAGGAAGTATGTGATTTCAGATTCAAAGCTACATCTCTAAGCACCTGTGCTGCTTCCTCACATTCAGTGGTTGGCCCTTAATTAACTGCACAAAAGTGAAGGTATTAATAATATTAATGATTAATAACATGACATTGATATCACTGAAAGTTTCTTCTTTACAGACAAACAAACCTCTTTATGACTTTTTGTTTTGTGCTCGTATCCCCTCTAAGAGCAGCCAGGAAGTTCTCTGGGGTCACATCCTATAAGATCATAATTGTCATAATTAATCATTATTGTTGAAAGTTATAATTGTGCACAGATATGGGATAAAAACATCAAAACAAAACTAAACTTGTTACCATGTCAAAACATAACAAATATTACCTCTCTAGTGTAGTCTTTCGGAACTCCTGAGTACACGTTTGAACCATCAACTACACTGACAATTTCTCCATCACTTGGGTTTCTGCAGGCAGTGAAGAAGGAAAGTGTTAAATGCG
The DNA here is from genome assembly GCA_021554675.1 of Leuciscus idus. Taxonomy (NCBI): domain Eukaryota; kingdom Metazoa; phylum Chordata; class Actinopteri; order Cypriniformes; family Leuciscidae; genus Leuciscus; species Leuciscus idus. The sequence goes on along the minus strand of CM038626.1, from coordinate 44,304,100 downwards.
GTCAGCTCCAACAATCTTATCCACACTTTTCTGTGATGACGTGTTTCTAGAATTAGCAAAGATTTCTAGCAGATGCTGTTATGAGGGTGTTTGTAATGCATGTCTGAGGAAATGACGGTCGATTTGACATATTTCTCTCTTCTGTCTTCCGTAATCAATCTCTCTATTTTCTTCCTCTTTTGGAAAGTAATGCAAATGCATGGTGTTAAATGCTATGTTATCATGCATTAGTGATCATTTTCCCCTTTTGCTACTATTTTGCTTTTAACAAACCCCAGAAAAGTGCTCCTTTACGTTGTTCCCGCTCTACTAATTAGCAGTATGTTTAGCACAGATGATTTAGCCTGGAAATCCAGACCTAAATCTAAAAGATTAACTCGCTAAGCAAATTCAACTTGTGCTCTCGCGAGAACTCTGGTTTACCAGGGTACAGATGATTGAGATCAACTATGAAACACATGATACTCAAAAGCTTCGGCAAATGACTCACTTTGAATTGTAAGCGATGTCATCATACATCATCACCACAATCTGCTCATCAGGAATTCCATGTTTCTTAATTAACTGATAATGAAGGCACACATTGGCCTGAAACGCAAATGATAAAGATGATTTCAGTTACTGTCATCATTTATAAACTGAGGCACATCACACCTTGGGGAATTTATGAGCAATATGTCTCAAAAATAATTAAAAAACTCAAACACAAACCTGGTGTTTGTAATTTTCCCAGTCCTTTGAGCCGGCAACAAGGAGAATCCAGTTTTTTCCAGACATTTCAAAAGCCTTTTCCAAGCAAAGTCTATTGGAATCTAAAATAATAATAATAAAACTAACAATTAAAAAACTAAATGAACATTTTTCTAATGCTTTTAATTGGCTAACATGCATTTTTTAATGGCTCATACATTTATGATGCGTTTTAAAAAACACAGAAAAGAACACAAGTAGGAGATATGTTATAAAGTTTAGGATGATATAACAAGAGTTCAGGTTTTAAACTGAAGTGCTGAATGTCAATCACTCGTCATGATGTTAAAAATACTGGTCAAAAATGTTTCTATTTTACCGAATTATCTACATAATTAAATACAGTTGCTAAAAGTGTTTGTTGATTTAGATTATGTATGTAGATGATTGATCATATGCCATCATACCTGTGTTGAGTATCAGGTGTTCCTGTGTGCCTGTCCTGTTGATCTCTGGTGGTTTTAGTCAGACAGCCTCTGTCTTTATATAGGCAGTTTATCCCTTTCATTTGAGACTCATGGGCGGAGAGTTTGTGCCGGTGGGAGTGTGTATTTCATATTTTGGAATAATTTTCATATTCACTTTAATTGATGGCAGTTGGTGACTTTGTGAATCATCTGAAACCGAGTTTTGAATTGGAATTAAGTTGATTTGTTTTTAAACTTTTGAGGTGGGACACTTGTTACAGTAACAGTTACATACAAGTAATCAAATTGGATTTTTTTTTTTTATTATTGAATTATTATTATTTATTGAATGTCATTTGCGCGAGTTGCTTCAGTAAAGATTTGTCAGAAATGAGAAATACACACAGCCACAATTTGATTCCACAAAATCACAAGTTATATAGTTATTTTACACTTTGGGATTTTTTTTATAACTCAGTTACTTTAAAGAAAAAAATCCTGTCCAGATGAAATATTTTCAAAATGTGCCAAAAATTTGGTAATGTCTTAAATAAGCCTTTATGATTTTTTTTATTTTTTTTTACTTGCAAAATTTATAGTATCAGAGGAAATGATAAACATTCTACAGTAATGTAGACCAACCATCTACAGTATTGCTTCAGACATTGTGCAATAGACCCTGAGGAACATTCTTCATTCTTCATTCTTTTCATTCTTTTCTATAGGAGAGGAAGAATTGTCAAAGTTTGTTAAATCATCAAAATACACAACATGTTTGTTAGACCCTATACCGACTAAGCTACCGAAAGAGATGCTTGTCATAAATTCACTCCTTAATATGATTAATTCATCATTGTCATTAGGATATGTCCCAAAAACTTTCAAGCTAACTGTTAAGCCTCTCATTAAAAACAACACAACTTTACCCTAGAAAATTTGTAAATTACAGACCGACCTCAAATCTCCCTTTTCAGTCAAAAATACTAGAAAATAAATTGTGTTTGTGAGATTTCCAGATTTCAGAATTTAGACTGTATCATCGACTTCAGTTCAATGACATTAAAGGTACGTTTTGACATTGACTTTCTCATGAAACAGAAAAGATTGTGAGATGAAAGTGTCAGATGAAACTAAGATAAACTCTTGTTTATCTTAATCGCTTAAATCGCTTGTTTCAATCAGTTTTTTCGTCAAAATCCTATCTTGTTTCTTTGGTGATTTATTATGCAATTGACAGATTATGTCAAAATAGAATGCATTCAACGATTGTAAATGTGTGTGTGTGTGTGTGTGTGTGTGTGTGTGTGTGTGTACCTGGTAATCCCTACATTGTGAGGACCAAATGTCCCTACTGGGATAATAATACAAGGCATTTTTAACCTTGTGGGGACTTTTCTTTTGGTCCCCATTAGGAAAACAGCTTATAAATCATACTAAGTGAATTATTTTATTTATTTTTTATTTTTTGAAAATGCAGAAGGTTTCATGTGATTGGGTGAACATAAGTTTAGGGGTAGGGCATAAAAATACAGTTTGTACAGTATAACAGTCATTTTGTCTATGGAATAGAGGATAACACATTATATACAGTAAGTACTTACAAATTATCATATTAGTGAGTTCTTCAATCATTGTAACTGTAATTAACAAAATAATTCTTGTTTAATAATTATTTTGTTAATTATTAAACAATAATTATTTTGTTAATTACAGTTACAATGATTGAAGAATTATTGTTTAAGAAGCTCTTATGTAAAGTTAGATAATGTTTTTTTATGCTTTAATTAACCATATAACTTAATAGAATCTAATGTTTACAGCTGAACTTATTTTCCCCATAATTTCCTTTTTTTGTATCCTACATTTAGGTAATAAAAGTAGAAGATTAATTAAATAATATTCCTTATAAGAAATGTCATGGGGAAAGAACAAATAAAGCATTTCCATTTTTCAACAGTTGAAAGCTGGGCATGATGTAATCCTTAATCAGACCAAAAACAAAATAAGTTTCAACATGTAAACCACAAAATGTACAAAATATATCAATTTCACAATAAAATCTGTTTAGAAGAAAATAATTGCAATAGTAATATTTTTAAATGAGTTAAAATAAATGACTTTTTTAATTAAATATTTATGAATTAAATATTTATAAATATTTAATTAAATATTTATTTCCACATTTAATTCCACATCAGACAATCACAGTCTTTCTAAAAACCAATAATGGAATAATCCAAAATACTGTATTAGTGCTGGAGACTATGGGCCCTATTACACATCCGGCGCATTGCGGCGCCAGACATGTGGTTTTTGCTGTTTCAGCCCGACATAGTTATCATTTTCACGTCCTGCGCCACGTTGTTTAAATAGCAAATGCATTTGCACCCTTTTGTGCGCCCATGGTCTGGTCTGAAAACGAGGTGTGTTCTGGCGCATTGGTGGCCCGTTGCTATTTTGAGGAACTGAAAAAGACTGCGCCATTGACCAACAAAAACCTGGTCCAAAGTCAATAGCACAGTATTATTATTTTTTGTTATTTAAAGGGTGCATTAGTAATATACAGTGAATGTAGAGAAATCTAAGGACATTTAGATATTTTTATGAAGCATTTTAACCCAGATGGGACAGCATTTAGATTAAATTCCAAAAAGAGCAAGAAGGAGGCTGGCCGCACACTGAATTCAGCACAGACTACAGAAGTCTATCAAAACATTATTTTTATTTTTTTCTGGATTGCATAGTGCAAAAAGTGCAAAGTGAATTAAAACCAAATGAACAGGAGCAAATGTTTCAGCACATTGCTATCTTCAGTGCTCACTCTGCAACAAACATTCACCCTTTTGTAGGAAAATTAGCAATTAGGGGTCATCAGCCGAAATTAATTATCACAAGTACAACTCTATCACAGGTGGAGCTCCAAGAGAGTCTGATAGTTGGCATGCATGACAAAATATTACAGGTATTCAATTATAGCAACAACAAAAAAGGATTATAAAAACAATGCATATAAGACAAAAAATAAATAAAAATTAATAGATTACATTCCAAGAAAGAAGCGTCTGTTTATATAAAATACATTTCATTTGCTTCTTTTAAAAAAAAAATAATTTTAATAAATTTGACCTTTATTCAGCTGCTCTTTATAATATGAAAATCAAACAATTAATTTAAAGGAAGTCCAGATATAATATTTTCAAAATAACCAAATTAACACTTGATTTTGTCTATAGTACTCGGTCAAATGATAATATCTTTAAACATAAACTAGTGTTTTTTATATTTTCTGTAGAGTTTTTTTTTTTTTTTTTTTTTTTATGTAACAAAAACATTACTACCAAGGTGAAAAAAAAAAAAATGCAAAAGAAAAACAAATCTTACAAAATGCATCACCATAAGGAGAGAACTTAATGGCTATGATTCAGTGACATTAAATATACTTTATTTTTTGTTTTTTTTGCTGTACTCCAGTCCAGTTTCTTTTGAAACATCTGTTCATACTTATTTTTAAAAGACAAGACAATTCCTGTTTTTTAATCTTTAAAAAAAATCAGTAACAGCAACATACATGTTCCAAAAGAAAATACCAGTGTGACATGCAGCAGTGATGAATGAATCACTCATTTGAAAACCTCTACATTTTCTTCAGAAACATAATTCCATGTTAGTGTTTTTTTTCTTTCTTTTTTTTTTTCTCAAATTCTTGCCTTTCTTTGTTGATTTCTCAACAGATTATGTGGAAATGGAATGCAAATGTGGGAGTCAGAGGTGTGCGAACATGCAGGCAAGACAAAGATCATTTGAGCAACACATGTAACTGTATGTTATGTATGCCACACATATAGAAAGTGGTTATGTTTAACTTTGGGGATAGGCTTAATGTATTCGTAAACATTTTAATGAACTCTTAATACTAATGCAATTATTGTCCAATAATTATTAGGTTTAAAGCACTTAATTAATGTCATTTCCCAATTTTCATTGAGAACTTTTTACAGTCAATAAGTTGTTAACAAAGCATTTCCTAACTCTTTACATATGAGATAATTAAATGATAACACTTTAATTACATTGACAATGAATTTAAGAATTCACTATAGTCTATTAATGTATTAACTACAGTTTATAAACTATTAGTTAACTTTAAACTAATAGTTTGCAAATGATTTGTAAATACTTATAAAGTGTTTATACTATATATATATATATATATATATATATATATATATATATATATATCCCTTAACCCTATCCCCAAAGCTAAACATAACCACTTAAATAAATAAATAAATAAATAAATAAATAAATAAATAAATAAATGAATGAATGATTGAATGAATGAATGAATGAATGAATGAATGAATGAATGAATGTAAATACTGTATGTTTTAGCGACTATGCAATTCTAAGTAAATGTACGTGTGTTTGAAAAAATACATACAAATACTCTTGAGATCACATTGTTAGAGTTAGGGTTAGGATACAAAGCATACAAAATATTATTTTATAAACACATGAGCATATTAAACAATACTCATTTGTTAATCATTTGAGAGGAAACAGTCAATGACTTTGTAAAGCATGAGATAATCAGAAATTAAAAGTGAATTTAATTTCAAAATGAACCCAGAACGTCCAAATCTGAAACCTTTCATCTTGTTACAGTTTACCCCACTCGTAATGTAAATGAAGTTGCTTCTGCTGTAACAGCTGTGGTCTGTATGTTAATGAAGTTGAGACACCCCATTGTCTGAGAAGTTTCTCTGTGTCCCACACCCAATTAATCCTACAATTCAATCCTACAATTAATGACCATTTGCTCAGGATGTGATCAACCCTAATGGTACATAAAAAATATTTTATGACTTTCTTCTTCTCTAGGATAATTACGCCATTTTGGGAATGAGCTTATTATAAAATATACTTTGGAGTGGAATCTGAGTCGAGGCAGACTACAATTTCTTACAGTCCCCCCTTTGATGCTCTTGGCCCAAAAGAAGCATCACATTCACTCCCTTTTCACAGAATACACCTCCCTTCCCTATAGGGCAGGTGACCAGTGGCGGTGAAGCCTTAGGTTGTCCTATTCTGGCCACTCGGGAATCTTACCCGTCATTGGGTCGACACCTCCTGCACACTGGTTACAGCTCCATCCAATTAGACAGAATTATCATAGAGTCTCTCTTAAAATTTGAAACTATATGAAATATTTCTTGAGTTTGGAAGAAAGACATTCAAGAACCATCACAGTCAGCGCGAAACAACCTAAAGAGATCATGGAGGTATCTGCAATTTGACATTTAAACATAGAACACATAACAATGCATTTTGCAAATAATTAGGAAGATACAGAATACACATACTGTACAGCTGTTTAAAGGAGAACTCCGGGCAATTTTAACATTGAGCTAATTTTTGGGTAAATTTGGAGTGCTGTCAGTACAGAGAACGACGACAAAAATCGGTGTTGCCTACACCGTGTTAACCTCTTTTTAAAATTTGCACCCTGTTGACTTCAATGGGGCACGTTTTAAATCTGCTTTTAGCCTCTTAACATCCTTGATGTGTCATTACAAGTGCCCAGCCATGTGAGTGATTCCTTCAGAGTGAACACGGGTGAATCTGACTGCAGTAGATGTGAAAGATATGAATAAAAGTGATGTTAATTCAGCCAGCGCACATACCTGTATTTACTTCCTGTTTTCAGTCGAAGTCCACAGTAGTCGATTGTCGAGTCCACCACTGTTGCTTAGTTACCTATGATCACGCGCGTGAACTCGACAATCGACAGCTTTCTAAGGTATGGTTCGGGGAACACGCCTAGTAATGGTATACCTTTAGTTAAGTTAAGTAGCGCGCTAAGAAGAGACAACGTTATTGGGAAACCCAGCCCTGGTCTGTGGATGAAAAAGATACTTTGTAATTGTGTGTAGCCTACTGGACTAACATAATTGAAAATATGCTAGACTGTCTGTAAACCGTGCATTTTTGATGACCTGAAACTAACAGTTTAGAAAAGCTTGAATATTACTGTAAAGCAAAGTTATGTGCAGATGGAATACTGAAAATATATACAAAATATACATTTGGTAAATTAATTTGTAATGTACAAATTAATTATTATTAATAATATTATTAATAATAAAATATATAAAATATATGTTTTTAAATATATATATAAAAAAAAATCTTTTGTGGTTAGGACTAAGCATTTTGACAGTTTATCATTAGTAATACCAAAATAAATAAATCTGAAAAAGTTAAAAGATAGATAATATATAGATACATAATAGTTAAAGATAGATGATAAGTCACGAAGTTCATCCACAGGTTTTCTTGTTTTTCCAGATTTTTTCACAGAATACACCTCCCTTCCCTATAGGGCAGGTGACCAGTGGCGGTGAAGCCTTAGGTTGTCCTCTTCTGGCCACTCGGGAATCTTACCCGTCATTGGGCCAACACCTCCTGCACACTGGTTACAGCTCCATCCAATCAGGCAGAATTATCATAGAGTCTCTCTTAAAATTTGAAACTATATGAAATGTTTCTTGAGTTTGGAAGAGAGACATTCAAGAACCATCACAGTCAGCGCAAAACAACCTAAAGAGATCATGGAGGTATCTGCAATTTGACATTTAAACATAGATAATGCATTTTGCAAATGATTAGGAAGATACAGAAGACACATACAGCTGTTTTAAATTGTATATCCCAACTTAAACCAGAATAGGCAATATCTAAGTCTCCATCATGCATTTGTTTTGCCAAAATCTTGTCTTTTTCTTCAAGGCCTTGTTCGGCTTTCACAATGTGGCTATCTTTCCTTTGCATCAATGATATTAGCATATTGTTTAGTTTTGATAACTCAAAAAAAATCTACAATCAATATAATACAATATAATGTGTGTGTGTGATGTGCATGTGCATGTGTTTTTCATTGTGTCCATTTTCTCAGTGTGGGCATCTTTTATCCACATATGTGCAATCAGTACATATTTTCTGCATTCAAGTGTGTATATATTTGTCTCTGTCTAGTGTCATGTGCAGTGAGTCTGTGTCTGTGTGCATTTCTTGGTGTGTGAGTGTCCTTTGCCCACTTGTTTTCCATCTAGGTGGAAAGTCTGCTGTCTGTAGTCTCCGAAATGGTTTGATCTCCCCTTGTCTCTTTTTGCCATTGTCCGTTCTTTTTTCATTTGAACCATTAGTCCTTCTAGAAGAAGCAGTCACTGGTGGTGTTCGAGTCTGTGCCGTTCCATAAATCCCATGGTGGGTCTCAGGGTTTCGTGTAGTAACTGTTACAGTACCTCGCACTAAACCACACACTGTTTTTTTGTTGTTGTTTTGTTACAAAAAAAAAGCTTACTCAACCACAGTTCTTCGGGCTGAAACAATATTTATTCAATTTAAAACTCTGCTTCGGGTTATTGTTTTAAACTTCACAGTGCGTCAGACTCACTACACTATACCACAACAGTTGTATAGTGACCACGATTCTGTGACCACAATGCGTTGGGTCTATCCATTTACTTAATGCATTTAGATGGATTTGACTAAATTCCATTTAGAATGTCCTCAGAATTATAATTACAGTTTCAATTACATTAGAAACGCACAACTGCACAACTTGTTTGCTGGATTAAAAATTGACAAATGCATTAAACTGAACCACAAGTGATGCAAATGAAAAGTTTGATAGTAATAAGCATTATTGTATATAGTTAAAGCAGAACTTGGCAACTCTAGCGAACTCTAGTCACTTCTTCGCTGATTTTCCCTTTTGTTGTCGCATGTTTTCCCCACGAGCTCCCCCTATAGCTGTGGGGGGGCGTATATGTCACAACACGGTCGTAAAAAACTCACTTGCGGCGGCCTCCTCCCCCTCTCTACCGCTGCTCATGTGCGTTTGTTATGATCGGAGCAAGCCAACTGTATCGTGTGGAGCTATGTCTACCGAGGTGGGTAATCTGGTAATACATCATACATGCGTGTGTGTTTATGTCGAATTGCCGTAAAGCAATTCGTGTTTCGCGCTCGTTCTCGTTCTCGCTTCTCACGAGACTTCCAATTTCTATCTTGCCGGGACGGTAGTCCCAAAGTTGCAAGGTTGGTTTTCCGCCTGGGAACGCTGGGGGGAGCGGGGAAAGTCACCAATATCACCAGAACAGGTTGTTTAACCATCCAAATGATTTCTAGACAGTTTTATTAAGTTAAAAAAGTTACCATGTTCTCCTTTAAAGTCGACATGAAATCAAAATTGACCCTATTTACTTTGTTAGCGCATATTACTAGTCTTGTGTTGAACAATTAATCTGTGCAAGTTAATACAGAGAAATGTTTTTTTTTTTGCCGTGGTAATCTTTAATCAAAATCTGAAAAGTTACTTCCGGTCTGGAATGGCGTTCCTTCTCTGATGACGTCAGTTTGACGGCTTGGGTTGAAAACGCTTAACCACTCCCCTCAAACCGTTACTCTGCTATGAGCGAGAGATGGAGAGGAGGAGCGCTAAAGTAAAACCTCGCCCTCTATTCAATATTCCGTTTCACTTGGAAATACATCACAACACTGGAGAAAAGTCGCTTACAACTTCCGGTTCACGGGGACTTTAAACATTTATATCTATGAAACACTAATTTTGTGTAGTTTTTGTTGTTGTTGTTTTAACCTTTATTTATTCAGGTAAACTGTTTGAGAACCACTTCTCGTTTACAAACATGACCTGGCCGGTGGATGAAAGATACTTTGTAATTGTGTGTAGCAGGGGTTCCCAAACTTTTCCATGACAAGGCCCCCCAAATACCACTAGGTTTTGGCAAAGGCCCCCCTTTTGCAGGATGTGTTATTGAACCCATCGACGATACTACAGCAAATGTAGAAATAAATAAATAAAACATCTAGGTAAACATCAGATTATGTGATGGTGTTTGATACCAGCCAATCAGACAGATTATAGAGATGCACCGATTACAGTTTTCTAGGCCGATTCCGATTTGTCATTAAGTTTGACCTGCCGATACAGATTTTAGCCATTCCGATTTCATTTTTTTCTAACCACTTTACAGCACACACAAATATTTATTTTCTATAGTATATATATATATTTTATATAAAACACCACTTCTACCCAAACTGATTAATAAAAACAAGTTTAAATGGGTAAATTTTCTATAAATATTTTTGAGTCTTCATTTTCTTTTCTGACATAGCTTACACCAGTTCTTGTTAAAACACACTAAACATGCAAATTATGTGCATTTTAGGTACTTTTTTTGTGAAATCATATTTATTTTGTCCATCAAAAGTGTGCTTTCACTTAAATTGAGCGTGAGCAGCGCTGCAAAAATAGACTCGGCACCGAAACCCTCAGCTTCACTACTGCTCACGCGACGCTCCTGCTTGACTCGCGGTGTGAATGCACTCATTGGGTCTCATTCATGAAACATTCGTAAATATACGAGTAAATATGTGAGTGATTTGCGCGTAAAGAGACTTTCCCGAAAACTCTTCTCCTGATTCACAAATACTTCGTAAACGTCAGATGTGATAGTGAAACGTGTGTATGTGTTAATGAATTCCAATCAGTCGTAAATGGGACGCGCGTGCACGCTCATTCTCAATTACCATAAATCCCGCCCATTAAATCCGACTGACAACTATATATGGGCATCATATTATGACACCAAACGAAGGATTTCAACATGTCTTCTCAAAAGTGGATAAAAAAGAAAAATTTCTCAGATTCAGAAATTTAAGTTTTAATATCTGAAGTTCATTCAAAAAGCAACATTTTATTTTCAAGCGTACATAGTGGCGTATCAGGTCCTAAAAAAAGGAAGCTTGGCAGCATATTACAGATGCAGTTAATGGAGTTTCATCTGTTAATCGAACAGTCCCAGAGAGTGAAAAGAAAATGGTTCGACATGAAGCTTGACTGCAAAAAACGAATTAGTTCACTTCGAAAAATCATATTCACGATTACGGCCCCTGAACCGGTATATCCAGCAGCATCCCGCAGTGTTGCCTCTGCACAGAAGACGGCTTTAAGTCAGGAAGTGCTGGATAAGCAAGACAAAATTTATCAAGCTGTGCTGGCAATAAATGACACATTAAAATAAATAAATGTAAGAATACGAGAAATATGTGATGCTATTAAACATAAGAAATAAAGTTTACTGAAACTATTTTGTGCGCTTGCTTTTTAATGCATACATACTCTTAGAAACGTAGAATTAGTTCCTGTCGCTTTGCAATTGCAGCAAGAGGTATGTCTAAGTGTCGGATAGGCAACCTTGGAGGCACCATACCATGATCAGGTCTAATTATATCCTCTGGGTCTGGCAGACCATGTTCCATGGCAATGTTGTGTAGAACGGAGCAGGCCAATATTATTTTGCAAACCTTTTCTGGTCTGTATAACAGTGTACCACCTGATGTGTCCAAACACCGCCAGCGCCCCTTTAAGATACTGTTTGTGCGTTCAATAACTGACCGAGATTTTGCGTGTGCTTCATTGTATGCCATCTCCTACCGGCTTTGGGGATTTATCAATGGGGTCATAAGCCATGGTGTTAGGGGATAACCATTGTCACCTGAGTGTAGGGGAGGGGAGGGAAAGTGTCAAATATTTGTCAAATGTTGTGAATAAATAAAATTGTACATTCCAATTAGCCATCCGTCTGTAACTGCACCCCTGTCAAAACGTCTAGCAACTGAGCTGCTCCGAAGAATGAAACTATCACGAGAACCACCCGGCCAGCGGGCCACTACATTAAGTAGTGCACATTTAGCGTCACAAATTAGTTGTGCATTGATGGAATGATAGTTTTTCCTATTCAGAAATGGAAATGCATCATGTGATGGCGCCTTGATGCGAATGTGTGTGCAATCAATTGCTCCTATTACGTTTGGCAGGTTTGCAATAGCAAAGAATCTTTGCTTCACCTCAAACTGATGAACAAGGTTATAGGGGAATTTTATATATTGGGGCATTAGCCCTATTATGCAATCAAGAACATCTGGGATGATGCGACTCATGGACTGAGATATCCCTGACCTGTCTGCAATCTCCCGCTGGAATGTTCCTGTTGCCAAAAAACCAAGCATGGACAACACCTGCAAGTGTGCTGGAATGCTATGGGATCTTCTAGTTTGCCTTCTAAGATTGGCCTCCAACATATTGCATAAATGCAAAAGAACTGGTCTGGGTAGCCTGAAACGACTAATTAACCAGTCATCATTCTCGGCAAGTAAGTCTGCGCGGTCTCTGAAAATACACCTTTTGCGCAGCGCTCTATCTGCCAAATCTAGTAAAAGCGCTATATCAGCCATCGTAAATGTTTCTTGTTATGCCTGATTTTGGCATTTTATAGGAAACAATTTCCGTAACAATTAAGGGGCTATTAGTTTGCCCAGCCCTATTGAAAGCAATTAATTATTTGATTAAAGTGTTCCGTTTGCAGATGCTATTACTGGCTCTCATAGTAAAAGTAAAAAGAAAAACCGTATGTATTTACTATATAATATGTTTTCAAAATGCAGTGTAAATATGTACCCGATTAAGGTGAATTAAAATGCAGCCTTATTAATGAGCAAAACGTTCGGATGTTAAACGCACTATTTACACGTGGCTGGGAGCAGGTGTAGATTTCTTTCGTACCAACTAACATTTGGAAAATACGAACATTTTAATGAATCCGAAAATTTACGCCAGAACCCCTTTACACACGATTTACACAAAAATTCGCGCTGCTCACGCGCCGCTCGCGCTTGCGGTCTGAAACGGCCATAATTCACAAGGTTTCCTACATGTGCGTTCCGTGTGCATGTGATGCTGATGTTGCGCGATGTTAATCATGTGGCGCCCGAGTGCATTTGAACAGCATAAAATCGGCATATGTCAGACTGAAAATCACGTGAAAATCGGCCAATTTAAAGGTTAGCATTAAAAGAATAATGTTCAGATAGGCTATGCAGCAAATTATTATAATGCTATTTCATAAAAAATACTCATATTAACAACTATTTTTTACGTTTTTTTACTTTTTCTTTTCTTTTTTTCACCGCTATTCTTTTTTACAACTTGCTGCGGCCCCCCTGGCGCCCCCGGGCGGCTTTGAAAACCCCGGGCCTACTGGACTAATATAATTGAAAATATGCTAGAATGTCTGTAAACCTCGCATTTTTGATGACCTGAAACTACTAACAGTTTAGAAAAGCTTGAATATTACTGTAAAGCAAAGTTATGTGCAGATAGAATACTGAAAATATATACAAAATATACATTTGGTAAATTAATATGTAATGTACAAATTAATTATTATTAATAATATTATTAATAATAATATAAAATATATGTTTTTAAATATTTGAAGAAAAAAAAACAGCTTTTTTGAGATTTTAGATGATTCTTTTGTGGTTAGGACTAAGCATTTTGACCGTTTGTCATTAGTAATACCAAAACAAATAAATCTGAAAAAGTTAAAAGATAGATAATATATAGATAAATAATATATAAAGTTAAAGATAGATGATAAGTCATGAAGTTCATCCATAGGTTTTCTTGTATTTCCAGATTTTTGTCTTTGACATGTTAGTTTTCTCACTTCAAAATGAAAGGTATTTATGTGGGCTGCTTCAGTAAGTTTCATTGGAAATGAGTAGAAATCTGCAAAATTTGCCACAGTGCAGTGTCAACCAACACATGCACCTCCCAAGAAAAAAATGAAACTGCAGATAGATACTGAGATACTGAAAACAGTCGTTTTGATTGCACAAACTCACTAGTTTCAGTTACACAATTTGGAACTTTTTGTTCTGGGAACGTTTTGTCCCCATATCCGGTATATAAATATATTAAACATAACAATCAAACATAGCCCAAACACACAGTAAAGGGGGAAAATTAATAATAACAGCATCAAGTATGACAACACAAAATAAATACATATATCAACAATAAGAAATGGGGTCCGTATGTGATTTAAAATAAATAAATCTGTTGAGGAGTGAATCAGGAGCTCCAAAGGAATAATCTTAAAAGTTTATGCCAGCCTTTTAGAGAGGGTGATTTATCCCTAATACAAGACATCAAAATATTTTTCCTAACAAGTAAAAAAAAATCATCTAGCATGTTTATTGGAGATTAATTTACACGGAAGACCTAGAAGTAACGATAACAGGTCCAAATCCAAGACAGAACCAACTATGTGACTAACAACTATGTTAGTTTTCTACATCAGACCATCACAGTCATTCTAAAACAATAGTAATAGGAGACGATATCCCTTTAAAACAAAGCCCAAACACATTGATTATTGTTATTAATTGGGTAAAGAGAAACAGATCTGACTACAGAATAAGCAAGATCCAGTGAATGTAGAGAGAGCTGAAGACGTTAATATTTTTATGAAGTATTTTAACCAAGATGAGACAGCATTCAAATACAGCGTAATCTTTAGGAGGGACTGGAATATTATATTACGAGAGAAATACAGAGCAGGTCAACAGAAGTCCATCATGGTTAAAACGTTCGCTCACCAAAATATATAATTAAAAATATATAGGAGACTCGGTTGTGATTCTCAAATATCTCTTAGTATCAACAGTGTCTCAGATGTTTCTCCTAAAATTCCTAAGGAGAAATAAAAGAAGGCACAACTGAGACATGAGAAAGCTCTGAGAAATCTAAATGCACTGAAGTGTGCTGCTGTCTTAAGTCACCTGTGAGTCTCTATGGGAGAACGTGTTAATATTAGCTGTGGAATTTATATTGTCCAGTCTGTCTGACAATAATAACCAACTAGAAAGTAAATTGTTTCTGTAACTTTCTTACAACACCTTGTAGCCACGACTGTGGCATGTTGTCACAAATGCTTGTTTTATTTATTTCTGGTTCAAACTCTTTCGTCATCCTATAATAACAAAATGATAAAATAATTAGAGAATTGATGTACACTGAAAAAAAAAAAAAAAAAAAAAAAAAATCTAAAATCTAAATAAAAATCTAAATAAAAGAAATATTGTTGGAGTACATTTTACTAGAAAATGCTTATTTCAGTCTTTCTACTTCAAAATGTAATGTGTAATTCAATGTGTTACTTGCTGTTTCTTTGTATTTAATTGTGAAATTTCCACACACACCAGATGTGGGCCGGATCTGGGCCGACACTATTGCTGTCTGGGAAGCGTTAAACTAAACACATTACACATTAAAAACAGAATGTGTACAGATGATACCACTACACAGTGAGACAAAGTGAGACGAAGTGAGAGAAACAAAGACAAAACTAAACACAAGTAGAAACTCTATTTTTGTAGAAACTCTGAAATTCGTTCTCATAATGATTCTCAATAATGGATTGAAAAATGAGTCACAGTTCTTTTCTGAATCTTTACTTTTCTAATAAAGGTTGAGAATTTACTGAAATACTGACTATAAAGTGGCAGCTAATGTTATGAGACTGTCCTAAATACAGCAAATATCCCAAACTACATAGTATTCCACACAAATCAATTTTGTAAAAAAAAAAAAAAAAAAGTCACAGCACCCTCTAGTGTCAAACTTAGAACAACACACCGTTGTGACTGTACATGGTTCTCTTACGAGAGGTCTCTCGTACTTGCGTAAGATATCTTACGCTAGGGGAAAACCTCTTTTCCTCGAGATATTGAAGCCAAAAATTATCCTTAATTTTGCAATAATGTAAAACGCATTGCAGCAGCATGCAGACATGGGCGAGACAGCTCGCGCGCCCATTGGCTGCTCTGCGGCAACTGCACCAGCCTATCGATAGAGGCTCCTCATGACGTCAGAACCAATGAGGGCGCTTCGCGCCCATTACGTCATGTCCCGCCGAAATCGGGTGGGGCCAGGGCTATAAATACGGCCCAGAGAGGCTGGTTTGGTCAGTTTTTCATCTCTTCAGCGGGCCTTCGCATCGCTGGATCCTGAGAGGAAGCCGCGCCGTCTGAGTCAAGCACCCAGCGGGATTAGTGCATCTGAAGCTGCTGGTCGACATCTCGCCGCCTTCAGTCGCCGTTTCTGCTGACGCTTTCCGGCGTACATATCCTTTTCTCTTCTACTGTGTTTTGTGTATGTGTGTGTGTTTGCCGCCGCGACACACACTCTCATTGCACTAAAAGAGCCGGGCGTCTTTTTCAAGACGCCCCCTTTCCCCCCCAACCCGCAAAGCTCGCCGGTGCGCCCGCTTGCCTTGCCTGCTTGGAGGATGATACCTGCTCTCCCTCTGTTCGAGCCGCGCAAACCGCGCCGTTCACAGGGGATGTCAGGAGCGGACGGTCACGGGGCTAGCTTTCTCTCTCCCTCTGTTCGAGCCGCGCAAAATGCGCCGTTCACAGGGGAGGCTGGAAGCGGACGGTCGGGGTTAGTTTTTCTTTACGTACAAGAAAGCTACCCTGCCTCTGCGCCCCATTCACGCGTCAATCACCAGCGCCGAGGCTGGACTGACCTGAAACTTCTCACACATTTCTCAGTTCCCTGATCAGGCGACTGGAAATATAAATATTGCAGCGCCGGCAAGCAAACGCCGAAGAAAACATGTTGACGCTATTATATGCTCGTGCATCTGAAAGCCTTTGTGTTCCCCCCTGTGGCTCAGTGGCGGAATCTTTGGTTTTTCACACGAGAGACCGGAGTTCGAATCTCGGTCTAACGGCAGATTAATTATGCCTTCAATGCTTCGCTCTGTCAGTTCCCTGAAAGGCGACTGCAGATGTGCATTTTGCAGCCAACGAGCGCGTTGTACAACCCGCTCGCCTGCACCCAAACACCGTTTCTATGGTTCCCGTGCGTCACTGGCGAAAGGAGAAAAGAGTGTTAATGTCCCGCTGCGGCCGGGCCGAATTCTATTTCTCATTCCCCTCTGAAGTTCGGGCGACTGGAAATGTCATACTGCAGTGAGCGAGCCTGTTGTAATGCACGCACCAGCATGTTGACGCTCTCTGTTTCTATGGCAACTTCTCGCTCGTTCAGTTCCAGTAAATGCGACTGTTCCAGTGTATTCTGCAGTAAACAAGTCGGCGACACAGCCCGCTTGCCTGCTCACAAACGCCGCTTTACGGCTACCCAGATAAATCCCCTAGAGTGTATTTTCTGGTGTTCCGGCCACGGCCGATGGTGTTATGAGTGTAGACAAAATGCCCACTGCCTGCCCAGTGCTCATTCCTACACAGAAACACAGGTTTCTCTGATAATATTCGCGCTATATAAAAGCCTTTGTGTCTTCCCCTGTGGCCCAGTGGCAGATTCTCAGATTTTCATGCGAGAGACCCGTGTTCGATCCCCGGGTCTACCGGCAAAAAAAAAAAAAAAAAGATTTTGCCGTCAATGCTCGCTCTGTCAGTTCCCTGAAAAGGCGACTGCAGATGTGTATTTTTGCAGCCAACGAGCGCGTTGTACAACCCGCTCGCCTGCACCCAAGCACCGTTTCTATGGTTTCCGTGCGTCACTACCTCCATTCTCACACATTTCTCTGGAAAATGTCAATATTGCAGTGGACGAGTCTATTGCAATACACGCACACCTGCAAACAAACGCCAGCGTGTTGACGCTCTCTGTTTCTATGGCAACTTCTCGCTCGTTCAGTTCCAGTAAATGCGACTGTTCCAGTGTATTCTGCAGTAAACAAGTCGGCGACACAGCCCGCTTGCCTGCACACAAACGCCGCTTTACGGCTACCCAGATAAATCCCATAGAGTGTATTTTCTGGTGTTCCGGCCACGGCCGATGGTGTTATGAGTGTAGACAAAATGCCCAGTGCTCATTCCTACACAGAAACACAGCCCGTCACACAGGGCTCGCACACATGAAATCGACCCAGATCGATTGCGCATTAAATGTGGTAAATGTGCCCACTGCCCAGTGCCCACAAACACTACGTTCTGTATGTCTCAAGGTTTCTGTAAAACGAAACCAACATGCATTCGCTCTGCTCAGGCAGACAATGCTCTCAGTGTTGTAAATGTGCCCGCTATCCCACGCCCACATTCACACATAGACATGACAGGTCTTACGGGACTCGCCCAGCCCTCCCCCTCTCGATTGACCACCGCAGAGGAGTCGAGCACGGGCAATCTGCCCGCTGTTATCAGCGCGCCCCCTGCCTCAAATGTCATAAGCGCGACGCTTATGTTGCAGCACACTGAAGCCCCTCTGTCGCTGAGCGACCAGAGCGCGCTTCGCATTCAACCCCTAGCCATTCGTGCAAACGCATGGGCAAGGCTACCCGGGGTTTCGAAGTGGGTGCTAGACATTATAGAAAGAGGCTATTCGCTACAGTTCGGTCGACGCCCGCAACGCAAAGCGGCGCGAATCGATACTACGGTGAAAAAGGAAGTAGCACACCTACTTCGGGCCGAAATAGCGAAGTTACTGAGCAAAGGGGCTATAGAACCCCTATCACAAGCTCAGAGCGAAGGGGGCATGTACAGCAGATATTTTCTGGTACCAAAAAAAAAAAAAGACGGGGGTCTCAGACCCATTTTAGATCTAAGACGACTAAACAAAGCACTTCTGAAACGACGGTTCAGAATGCTCACGACCAAGAAAATCCTCTCGCAAATTTGCCAAGGGGACTGGTTCATGTCGATAGATCTGAAAGACACTTATTTTCAAATACAAATAGCGTCACGTCACAGGCGATTTTTGAGATTCGCCTTCGAGGGCCAGGCATATCAGTTCACAGGCCTGCCATTCGGCCTATCCCTGGCACCTCGCGTATTCACGATTTGCATGGATGCAGC
The DNA here is from genome assembly GCA_021554675.1 of Leuciscus idus. Taxonomy (NCBI): domain Eukaryota; kingdom Metazoa; phylum Chordata; class Actinopteri; order Cypriniformes; family Leuciscidae; genus Leuciscus; species Leuciscus idus. The sequence goes on along the minus strand of CM038626.1, from coordinate 44,285,186 downwards.
GCTCGCACCCCTCAGGCTCCGAGGCATACGAGTGCTGAATTATTTGGACGATTGGCTGGTTCTAGCTCGATCACAGTCGGAGCTCATAGAACACAGGACCATATTACTCGATCACCTCGAGAATTTAGGTCTCACAGTCAATTGGGCAAAGAGTTCACTGTCTCCCAGTCAGAAAATATCTTTTCTGGGCACAGATCTGGACTCGCTGTCTATGACAGCACAGCTGTCGCCGCAGCGCAGACTAAGTATTCAGCGCATGACAGAGATTTTTCGCCACGGCACTTAAGTCCCGCTCAAAAAGTTTCTAAGGATGCTGGGTCTCATGGCTTTAGCATCCTCAGTGCTTCAGCTGGGTCTGCTTCGCATGCGCCCGCTGCAGTATTGGTTTAAAGCGCGCGCCGCGCAGAGCTTGGACCTCCGGTCTCGCGCGCCTCAAGGGCGATCAGAAATGCGTCGCAGCTCTGAAACCTTGGACAGTGACCGACTGGTACCGGTCAGGTGTAAGCCTGGGGACTTCCTCGAGTGTGAAGGTGGTGTCTACGGACGCCTCAACCTCGGGATGGGGAGCGCTGCTCGAGGGCAGACCGTTATTCGGCCAGTGGTCGGAACGGGAAAAGCTTCTGCATATAAACTGCCTGGAAATGATGGCAGTCGACAACGCGCTGAGGCGCTTTTGTCCCCAGATAAAAAGACACCACGTCTTGGTCCGTTCGGACAACATGTCAGTGGTGGCTTATATAAATCACCAAGGAGGTATCAGATCCAGAATCCTTCACAGGCTGACGGAACGCCTCCTGGTCTGGGCTCAGCACAACCTGCGCTCGCTCAGGGCAGCGCATGTGCCCGGCCATCTGAATGTGGGACCAGACAGACTGTCCAGAAACAATCTGCCGACAGGAGAATGGTCTTTACATCCACAGACAGTCAAAATGCTATGGAGGACATTTGGCAGAGCGGAAATAGACCTATTTGCGTCTCAAGAGAACGCTCATTGTCAGGAATTCTTCTCCAAGAGCAGGGATGCGCTGGCTCACGCTGGCCCCGCTGCCCGCTCTATGCGTTTCCCCCTGTCACGCTCCTACCCCAGGTGCTAGAGCGAATCAGGGAGAGCGGATGCCCAGTGCTACTCGTCGCCCCATTTTGGACAAACCAAGTCTGGTTTCCAGTCCTGATGCAGCTGACGAGTACCGCCCCGTGGCCGATACCGGTGAGGAGGGATCTCCTCTCGCAGGCGAACGGCTCGATCTGGCATCCTCGCCCGGAGTTTTTGGTCCCTACACGTGTGGGCCATCAACGGGTACCCGTTAACCTCCCAGCGGGAGTGTTAAACACGATCACGCAGGCTAGAGCTCCATCTACGAGGCGGCTCTATTCCTCAAAATGGTCTGTGTTCACTAGCTGGTGTACAGCGAGTGGCACTTCACCCTCACGCTGTGGGGTGCCGGAGGTTCTCTCCTTTTTACAAGAGCTTCTGGATAAGGGCAGAACCCCATCCACGCTCAAAGTTTATGTGGCGGCCATAGCAGCGTTCGCTGAACCACCGCTTGGCCAGTCATCAGGAAGGAACGATCTGGTCATTCGCTTCCTTAGAGGAGCTAAGAGGCTGAACCCTCCCAGACCACCCTCAGTTCCCGTTTGGGACCTTTCCACGGTTCTGGAAGCCATGAAAGGTGCCCCATTCGAGCCAATACAGTCAATAGACCTGAAACCCTTGTCTTTCAAAACAGTGTTTCTTCTGGCTCTCGCTTCAGTGAAGCGCATAGGGGATTTGCAAGTGCTCTCAGTGAGCACGACGTGTATGGAGTTTGGGCCGAATGACTCGAGAGTCATACTCAAACCAAAGCACGGATATGTTCCTAAATCCCTCAACACACCGTTTAGGGCACAGGTTATCTCCCTGTCGGCCCTGCCGGTATCTGAGGAAGAAGGGGACGCAGGCTTCCTTTGCCCGGTCAGGGCGTTAAGAGCCTATGTGTCTCGCTCATCTGTTTTCAGACAGACGGAGCAGCTCTCTGTTTTGTTCAGCTGATGTTCTAAGGGACTAGCTGCGTCAAAACAGAGTCTATCCAGATGGATAGTTGATGCTATAGCGCTAGCTTACACATCCAAGGGCCTGCAATGCCCGATAGGTGTCAAAGCGCACTCCACAAGAGGCATGGCCTCGTCGTGGGCTTGGTCCAGTGGGATTGCCTTGCAAGATATCTGTATGGCGGCAGGCTGGGCCTCCCCGTCTACATTTATAAGGTTTTATAACCTCGAGGTTCCCGCTTTGCAAGCTAGGTTGCTCTCGGTTAAATTTTTTTTTTCAGTATTGCCCGCCCGATGCTATCGGCTCGGGATGCTGAAACTGCTAGAGCGTCGATCACTGATCGCCTATATACTTCTGTGGGCAGTACGTAAGTCCCCCATATTTACCAGTCCAGGCTGAGTTCGCCCTGGCTGTGTGGAACACTTGATATAACATGCTCTTATCAGAGCTCAATATTACAGGAATGATGCTATTCTAGCCCCTCTTCCTGGATTCTCTGTGAGTCCCTTGTGATTAGGCACTGTATGAGCCCCGGGCACCTGCCCTTGGGACTTTAGTGTTATGTCTCAAGCACGCACGGCGTTTTACATTGTGTTCCCCTAGCGTAAGATATCTTACGCAAGTACGAGAGACCTCTCGTAAGAGAACGTACTCGGTTACTAACGTAACCTCGGTTCTCTCTAGAAGAGGGAACGAGTACTTGCGTATCTTGCCGTGCATGCGTCATGTTCTGATTCGCTTCAGCGATGAAAAACTGACCAAACCAGCCTCTCTGGGCCGTATTTATAGCCCTGGCCCCACCCGATTTCGGCGGGACATGACGTAATGGGCGCGAAGCGCCCTCATTGGTTCTGACGTCATGAGGAGCCTCTATCGATAGGCTGGTGCAGTTGCCGCAGAGCAGCCAATGGGCGCGCGAGCTGTCTCGCCCATGTCTGCATGCTGCTGCAATGCGTTTTACATTATTGCAAAATTAAGGATAATTTTTGGCTTCAATATCTCGAGGAAAAGAGGTTTTCCCCTAGCGTAAGATATCTTACGCAAGTACTCGTTCCCTCTTCTAGAGAGAACCGAGGTTACGTTAGTAACCGAGTACGTTTGCTTTGCCGCTGTCAATCAGAGAATTGTGGGTAAGATGAAGCAACTCACAGTGACAATTGGTTTATTCTTGCCTATTTATTGGGAAGATCTCATTAAAGCCAAAATGATATTTAGCGGCCCGACAACCATAAACACTGACCAGCTTGCTGATGGATTTTCGGTCAAATACAGGATATTTTCACTGTGTATAAAACACACAATGCCTACTTCAAATGATTATTCATATATGTAAATAATATGCACTACTTTAACAACAAAACAGCGATGTAGCTGTTGTGGAGAAAACTAATACAGAATAGCAGTGACAGCAGCGATCAGTTAAAGTTTGACTGATCGCTGGTTGAAGTTTATGACCCATCCATCTCGGGAATCAAAATTATCTATGTTTCCCAGTGGTCAATACAACTTGAGGGGGCATTCATGTCCAATTTTTAACTAGCATACTTGTATTTATGATCATTCTGATTGCACATTCACAAAAGAATCTTTGATAACCATCCTTTCTACAGAACGCAGCATGTTTACTGTATGCAGCATACAAATGCTCTGTATATGCACTGGTTGACCTACGACACAAGTGTAAAACTAGAACCAATGTGAATATTGCACAGAGGTGGAAAGAGTCCCTGAAAACCATGCTTGAGTAAATAGTACAGATACCTTACAGCAAAAACGACTCCTTTACAAGTTACAAGTCACCAATTCCAATACCACTTGAGTAAAAGTCTTAGAGTATCTGATTTTAACATTACTTAAGTAATTGATTTGTGAGGACAGCAATCAATCACATGTTTATTTCCTGTATCCGTTGTGGTACTTTCTGGAGTTGTTGTACCTGTGGTCGTGCTTTCTGTTGTTGTGGTAGGCTACTTTTCTACCAAGGCTGCTTAAATTCTCCGGCAGTCCCGGGTTCTCACTCACTTAAATTCTCACTCTTCCCGAAATTACGTTTAGGAACTTCACTTATAACAATAAACCCTCGACATTTTAACACAATATAATAAAAATGTTGTCAATATAAAGAGCTTCCCAAATAAGCTAGCAAGGTTCACATCATTCAGAGATTTAGAGGCGGTCTAATTTTTAATTACATGGACAAAATTACATGGACAGAGGAATTATTTACATTTATGAAGCGATCTGAATCTGCATCGCTGAACTAATGGATGTTAATTAACTACAAAGCACTACACAAAACCAGCACCAAAAGTAGCATTAATGGTAAGTATAGTATTCAAGTCATTTGCATTTAGTCTATATTGATACACCGTTTACCATTTGAAACTATCATAGTTTGCCTACAGACCTAGTATGTGAAGTGTAGGCTGACAAACAACACGCAAAATGGTGACTTTATTAATTCAACATTTTTGATAATTTTGCAGCAATAGTATAATAGTAGCCTACAGTACTACTGGTCAAAAAATTTGCAAACACATTACTATTTTTTTTTTTTGTTGTTGTTGAAAGAAGTCCCTTATGCTGATCCTGAAAATTCAGCTTTGCATCACAGAAATAAATGATAATTTAAAGTATAATAAATTGAAAACCAATTATTTTAAATTGTAATATTACAATATTACATTTTTTTTCTGCATTTTTGATCTTGAAACTTCTTTCAAAAACATTAAAAATAGTAATGTTTCCAAACTTTTGGCCTGTAGGCTACTGTATATATATATATATATATATATTTCTGTATAATTCGTTTTGTGTGCAGTGGTGCGCCAGAGGAACATCTCATTGGCTTGTTAGAACTCTAGCAGCTTGATGCAGATTACATCAATACTGTGCATACAGTGCTGATAATATAATGAGCCAGTGTTATGATGGAGCATCAGTGATGAGTCGGGTGCGAGGTGGTGTTCTGGCTTTATTACAACAATGGTTGGGCAGGAATATCCCTTACATCCACTGCTATAACCACCAGCTTCACCTCACTGTCATACATGCAATTCAAAGTGAACCTTGTGCCAAAAGATTCTTTTTCAGACATAATTTTGTCTCTCAGAGATACAGTTGCCTGTATGTTGGAAATCCGCTGGACAAGTCATTATGAAGTCACGAAATATGCTGTGGATAATGAGGAAGTCTTCTTAACGTTCTTTTTAAGGTTTCCAATGATGACAATGCATTAGTTGACCTTGCAAAAGAAGCCGCCGGGCTTCTCTCTCAGCTGAAGCGACGCCATTTTTTTGTGAATTGGCAAATTTCAGGTATATCTTCTCGCCATTTTAAAACCAGCAAATGCCATCCTACAGTCTCAGCATGTTGATTTGTGCAGTGCAGCTGAAGTTGTGCAGGGATGTCTTGGAGCACTGAAAAATCTCAGAGAAAATGACAGTGAATTTCAGCAGTACTGTGCTGACATGTCTACTGTTGAGCTCTCACCTAAACGTCCAAGGACTGTGAATTCCTCCTATGGTGACTCTGTCATTTTTTCACCTTTAGGGCAAGAAGGGCAGTCAGGTTCTGAATGTGCCACTGAAGCTCTAAGACGACAGATCTGCAGACAAGTAAGGAGAGCTTCCTCCTTTTGATTCTAAACTGAAGTCAAATGGCACTGAGAATTGGGTAAGAGAGATGAAACCATGCTGATGACGTGGGTCTCGTTTGGAGTAGTGAGTTTGACGAGTAATTACACTCAAGGTTCTGTGGGGTGCGGACTGGATCGATCCCATTCCTAGAGCTTCCGAACAAATCTTTGTGGTGCGGACAGTGAACCTGAGGTTACCCCGTGAGTCAGTCCTACAGCTCCTCCTGTCCGATTTTAGGGGAAAATCGGGTTCATCGGAGACCTCCAATAGATTTCTTAGGCGTGCCTAAGAGTAAAACTGGGAGTTGTAAAGATTTGATACACTGGTGTTTTGCCAGATGAGAAGTTTATTTATGTATCATCTTTTTTACTCTTTCATTTCATTTTATAATTGTATCATTTATCTCTTTTAATTCCTTTTATAACTGTTTTAATTTTTCTTGCTTTTTAATTCCTTTCTGTGTAAAGCACTTTGAATTGCTACAGTGTATGAAATGTGCTATATAAATAAACTTGTCTTGCCTTACCTTGAACTTAAGGAGGTGAACGTAAATCAGGCAATGTTGTATTATGTTGATGTACATATCACACCATTTGGAAATGAAATGTTCGCTGAGTGGCGCTAAAAGGTTATGCTCTATCACGTTTGCAATACCTATACCGTAAATGTAATTGATAGTGTTACCAAAAGCAAATATGAGATAATTTTATTATGACTCATGTTTCACGCGTCTCTTACGCGAGTGCTCTGTATCACAAATACAATTATGGTGCTTTCACGCCATGTCATAATTACAGTAGTTACAAGATTTTATGTCCTCATAGAGCTCGAAAATACATTTAGTAAGCTGAACATTTTCCAAGAGCTCTTGTAGCCTACCACATGACCGCTGTAACACCTGCAGATTAATTTAAGTCGCTTTTCCACTGTATGGTATGGCTCTGCTTGCTTTATTTTGGCTCAGTTTGCTCATAGCCGTTGAAAAACATATCCATATTTAATGGCTCTGGGTTTTCTTTTCCACTGCAGTTTAGTAGTACCGCTTCAAAGTGGGTGGGATTATAGACTGATCGTTGTAGTTGCGCCAAATCCAAATGACGCAAATCCAATGACGCTGCAGTGACGCTTCTCTCTGCGGTGAACTGCAGTAGGGGTGGGCGGATCGATCCTGAAGTATCGATACTTTTGATACTGACGTGGTATCGAAAAGGATCGATCCTCACATAAAAATATCGATCCAAATGTGTGTGTGTTTTTTACCAGTATTTTTTATTAATTTAGCACGCAATTCAGTGCGTAAAATAAGTGGAAAAATAAGCGAATGTTAGCGAATAATTGTGTAGGATATAACTATTTCTCCTATTCATCTGGACACAAGTCGAAACCAATCAATCACAGAGAGCGTTCGATGCTGGTGCTTCGCTGAGCTCACAGACCCACAGTGCGTTTGGGAAACGAAGCCTTGCTTAGATGACAGAGAAACAATCAGGAGTTATTTTAGTTATAAACAAACTAAAAGTGTACATAACGGTTCAAAATGTTGATGTCAGTAAGATTTTTTTAATGAAATTAATATTTTTAGTCAACAAGGATCGATGCATTAAATTGATCAAAAGTGACAGGGTTTTACACTGTTAAAATAAATCTATTTCATAAAAATGCTGTTCTTTCAACTTTGTTTATCAAATAATTCTGCGTAAAATGTATCATGGTTTCTACAAAAAAAATATAACTGTTTTCAACATTGATAATAATAAGAAATGTTTCTTGAGCACCAAATCAGCATATTAAAATGAATTCTCATCATGAAGGATCATGAAGACTGGAGTAATGATGCTGAAAATTCAGCTTTGATCACAGGAATAAATTACAGTTTACTATGACATAGAAAACAGATAGCCTATCTTAAATTGTAATCATATTATTATTAATTAGAGAATTAAAAATCTTACAGACCCCAAACTTTTGAACAGTAGGCTAGTGTACAATAGTGCATTTACTATAATTAAGGTAGTTTGGTAAAAGTTACTGACTAATAATTGCCGGCGAGTTGAGAGCACAAAGCACAAAATATTTAGTGGTCATGAAAGATATTCAGATTTAGCATATTAATGATGCGTTCACCTCATAAATCATGACACACTGCTCTAGCACAGGAAACTGCATGCAAGTTCAAGTGTATGCTTTTAAAATGAAAAAGTATTGGTATCAGTATCGGCGATACTGGACCTGTATTTGCTGAATATTTACTGAATTTTGCAGTATCGCCCACCCCTAATCTGCAGTGTTTATACCTCACATCTGAATGTCAGTACGGCTCGCTTGAACCTCAGCCGGGTGGTATCAGGTACTAGGTACTGTACACAATGGAAACTCCCCCAAAAGTGAGCTATACCGAGCTGTACCATGCAGTGGAAAAGCGGCATTAGGCATTAATAGTGTTGCCACATAAATGCATAATTCCCAATTCGAGGACTTGAAGATTTTAGAGTAGAATGTTACATGTCGTCATCTCGAAATTACGGCAATTACGACATGGTGTGAATGCAGCACAATGTATGAGCTACCAAGCAGGTTTACTACATCAGAAAAAGCCATACATATGGAGCTGGTTATGTGATGCAAATATCAAAATCAACAGAGACTCAAAGTCACTTTGCAGTGTGAAGGTTTGAATAAGAGTCTGTGGTTTGGGTTGAATTGATTGCAGAAGTTTAATGCCTAATGCACAAATCTGAAGGTTTGAGAAGTATCAACATGGTAAGAATCAAATGTTTGGCCAATATCACTAATTTTTATATTATTGCTATTTCCCCTACATTTAAGAAAAGAAAAATCAAAGCTTACTTATCCTATATTTAAACTTCTAATTTGCCTGTCTGGATATGATTGCATCTACCTCTGCTCTTAAATTACATTTGTCTAACTAATTTCAAGGATTTAAGCATAAGCCTTAAGGCTAAAAGGTCTTGAGGATTATGAGAAACAAATTCAATCAAACTTTTGACTAGTACTGTATCTCTTCTAAAGGATAATATTTGAGATAATTAATGTATGTCATACAGTTTATATCTGTTATGATATATTTATGACAAAATTAGTGTTGCTTTGTGGTTTATAACAGGTGTAAAAGACACAAATGTTGCCATCATGTTGTTGTTTAGAGCTCGTTTCTTGCATGAATTCTACTGTAATCAGGTTTTATAGATGTTCTAATTGTGAACAGGTAATTTCAGCAACACAATCACTGTCAGTAAGACATTATGTATCAATAAACAGCATATTTAAAGTCACTTGTGCAAAAGTGAGCTTTTAAACACCACACATTTCAAATCCATGCATATAACCATCCCAAATGTGTTCAGTGAAGTTCAGGTCTGAAATTTGTACAGGCCAGTCCAATAAATCACTTCTATCTACATGTGTGCACTTTGTGTGATTTTCATGCATTATTTTTTCTGCATCTGTGTGTAGTGAGTGAAACTTAAGCAAATTTGAAGGTGAAGTCTTCATCCTTTTGACGAACCATTCTTTCAGCCGTTTGCACCGTAAGACAATGTAGAATTAAAGAAGCTGTCAAAACCATTCACATACATAAAATAACACACACAATCACTGGATTTTTAACCTTATTCCCAGTTTTATTTTTTTATTTTTTTGGTACAATATTTCAGAATATTACTTTTTAGGCACTATATTTGATCAAACAAATGCAGCCTTGGTGAACATAAGAATAAGAAAGAAGAACATAAGATGAAGAAAAAAAATAAACCCCAAACCAGAAACCTTTAAATGATAGTGTATGCTACTTTGCAATCAATTTAATCTTAATCATAAAGCTATAAGTCTGAAACAAGAAACTAGTACAAAAGGTCATCAGGATACTCTTAATTACTCTGGTCATTTGCATGAGCCTCAGCAGGATGTTTTCTTGAACAAGGGTTGAACAGCTTGTAGGGAGTTCATTGTTGCAGAAATTCACTGAGGTAACAGTTAATGTAATCCTACAGAAAGAAAGAAAAATGAACAGAAACCAATTTAGAAAAAAGTACAACATTCATGGATATTGTGAATAAATATGTGATCATATCCTGTTATATTTAAATAATGAAAATAATAACTTAAGTTCTTATTGTTTAAAGTTTTGGAATTGTTAATACCGTGTTCCCAAACTGGCAGGGGCAGGGTCCAGCAGGATTTTCTTCAAGAAATGTAGATTGTCTAGCCTCTGTTATGTGATTGAATGTTGTTGTAGTAAAGTCAGCCTGTGAATATAAAGACAAATACACACATTTGTCATGTTTACTTTGTGGCTGTAATGAGATCAGAATGCAGTTTAAAGTTCACTGGCAGAAAACACTTACCTTGCTAAGGTCCTTCAACCAAGCACTTGAGAATTGATCAGAGAGGTAGACGTCCCTCTCTTTATTGTAATCAGAGGGACAGAGTTGGACATCTTTATGACATGAAGCCAACGCATAGACTGGGTGACAGATTCAGAACAGATCAGTTCAGATTTTTGGGGGGGAAATAGATTATGGACACACAACTTTCAAATAAAAACCAGTGTGAATAAGGCAGGACCATTAGTTGTGGTTTTCATATAGCATCTTACCGTTTATATCCTTGGGAAGGTCTTGGAACATCCTTGCAGAGTAACTACACTCCATGAATATCACCATCTGCAGCACATATACATGATGAGGAAATAGTAAAATATTTACAGCCCACTCATTCTCTTTACTTAAGCAGTTTTACTGTATATCACTACAGGTTGTTGTTGCCCCTTTCAAAATCTGGCAGTATCAGTAGGCCTACTAATGTGACTGTATAAGATGGACCTGCTAGAAATAGAATGATGCTCAAAAAACATAAATTTTTCATCATTATCAATGTTGAAAACCGTTGTGTACAATTTTTTTATTTCTTTTTAGGTTTCTTTAAATAATTGAAAGTTCAAAATAACAGCATTTATCTTAAAGCAGCACTCAGTAGCTTCGGGACTTCTTCGCTGTATTCTCGCTTTTTGCTCACAGGTTTCTCTCTAGAGCTCCCCCCACAGCTTCGGAATAGATATTTGACAACACTAGCCCCGTTTACATGTAGCATTGTATTCCGATTATAACCAGTTTAAAAGTCCAATCAGAATGAAAATGCTCCATGTCAACACCTCAATCGGAATAAAAATGCTCAAACCGATTGAAATTTCAGTCGGATTGAAGGGGGTGGAATAAACCTTTTCATGAACCGATCAAATTAAAGATTACACCATGTAAACGAGCTGATCCGATTACTTTGAGTGAACGTCTTTCTGCGCATGCCTGGTTTTGCGCCAGATAATTCTGTCAGCTAACATAATGCCTTCTGTTTGTGACCAGATGCAAAAAACTATGCACGCTAACCATTACCATAGTAAACATGGTAAATATGAACGCTTAGAAATCAGCGAAATCAGACAAATCAAGAAATTAGACAAATCATATAAGTTATCATAATCCTGATTTATTTTATCTGTCAGTAGCCTACGTCTCGTCTCTTTATACCGGACTATCCTCTTTATCTCTGACTGAAAATATAACTGTATCCTTCTGGGAGAGAGTGCTAAAGCTCCTCAGGTAATATTTTTGGTGGCATATTTGTAGAAATGATCGTTCTTTCTAAATGTGATGTAAATATGTGCTGTAACTAGGCTACCAAATAAACAGAAACAGACGCGACTGAATAAGTTGCGTGTCCTCTTTCTTTTGTGAAATAGACGTTCACAAACGTCATAAACGGTAAACCACTTTATTTCTGTGTGACTAATGTGCAATTTTGACACAGATTAATTCATTATGATCAATGTGTCGCTTTTTATTGTAAACCTGTGGTAAAACATCGATGCTTGGGTTTTAAATATTCAATTAAACAACAGAAATGCCAGCAAACGGTCGCTCTTGTTTTGCGATCACGCTGTTTCCAGTGATTTCTTTCCGATTAGTTTTCTGATAAAACTTCCATTTTGTTGGTGAAATGATGGGTTTGTGTGACGTTGTTCCAGAGAGGCACAGTGGAAACGCAGCAGATTTTGGGCACGGTGCTACTGGCCCGAGGCTATTAGCCTGGCACGGCCGTTTAAAGCCCTGGCTCGCACTGGCCCGACAGTGGAAACGCGGCTAATGCCTACAACTAACGCAACGATTAAGTGATGCACCATCTTGACAGGATTGAAAACGTGGAAAATTATGAGCTTCCAGATCCGGCAGACAAGTGTGCGCATGTCACAAAATGATTTCGATTGAAAGCGTCAGCACATGTAAACACCAGATCGGTTTAGATAACATCCCATGTAAACAGTCAACCGGAATCCGTCAATCAGAACGATCTTAATCAGAATAGCAAAAAAGTGTGCATGTAAACGGGGCTACTGTTGTAAAAACTCGTTGTTGATTCTCAGACACCAGAGGCTATAGATCAACGACATCAAAGCAGATGGGACGTTCTTTAAAACGTCTTCTTCATTTGGGTTCGGACAGCGTGAGGGAGCGCAATAATGACAGCATTTTAGCAGATTTCTTTTGGCCGTAAAGCAATTGTTTACATCGCGAGACCTGATATCACGCGAGACTTCCTGACGCAGCGGCCGGCGGCCCGCCGGCTCAAAGTTGCAAGTGCGTATTTTCCGCTCACGGGCACCAGGGGGGTGCGAAACGACCACCATTCAACCCGAAATAAGTAATATAACCATTCCAATGACTCCGAAGCTGTTCAGTTAAGGTAAAAAAAGTTACTTAGTTCACCTTTAAATAGAATCTTTTGTAACATTATAAATGTCTTTACTGTAACTTTTGATCAATTTAATTCATCCTTGATGAATAAAAGTATTGCTTTCTTTTATTTCTTTCCCCCCCAAAATAAAATAAAATTCTTACTGACCCCAAACTTTTGAACTGTAGTGTTTAATGTTACAAAAGCTTTCTATTTCAGAGAAATGCTGTTCTTTTGAATTTTCTATTCATCAAAGAATCCTGATATAAAAATGTAAAAAACTATTTTCAACATTGATGATGCAAAATGTTTCTTGAGCATTAAATCATATTAGAATGATTTCTGAAGGATAATACTATAATACGTAAAAATCATGTGAACATTACTGAATACATACCTTTGAAAATTTTCCTTCACCATGCATGCTCTTGAGCGTTTCATTGAGAGCATCAGGAGAAAGCTGTCATAAAACACACTGAATTAATGGTCTAGAAGTCAGCAGGTTTTCAGATTAAACACAACAGTTCCTATGTCCTTATCCGTGAATTTACATGCAAAATCTTGAAATGATCGTTTTTTTCACTGTAATTACATCACTTGTAAAAAAATTCTAACCTCTCCAAGTCAAAATTTTCTAGTGACTGGTCACATTTAAATTTTTAATTGGCCCAAGTGCAATTCTTGTTGCAATAGTCTGTTAACATTGGCTCAATGAGAAATAATACGTCAGACTTATTGTTTTCCTGCAAAATTTTGGGTTCGCAGAATTTCTTTCCCATATGAATCCGTGCGATTGGGAGTTTTGCATGAGGGTTAAAATGCTCCCCATAGATTTTGCTCATATTCAAGTTGGTCGACAGAAAACTTGGTTTAAAAGTGAATTATTTGAGAGCTGTGAGCTTCATACACTCTTGAGAGTAGAGAATTGGCATTTTTATATCATAATATTTTGGCTCATCATTATAAATGTCTATTCTGATAATATCTTGACTGTTTTTATACTTACTGCCTTCTCAGGAAACTGAAACGTGCCTTCTTGAAATTCTTCGTCTTCTTTTCCCAGACCGGACATGTAGACGTAGATGTTGTCATTGGGTCCACTGCATTAAAGGAAAATAATAATGGTACTTCATTTTAGCTGCAAATTCACATTAGCTGCAAGCAGCAATTACAGGGCCAATCACTGAAGCGGCAGATCTGTTACAGTTCTTTCATTGTACAGAGCATCCCTGGTGATAATTGCAGAGTTGTTTCCAAAATCCACATGTAGAAATATTTATAACGTGAAACAATTGCTTTTTGACCAGTAGGTGGTGCGGTCACCTAATTCATTGAAAATTGTGTATTTTGACAAACATATTGGCTGCGTCCGAAATCGCATACTGTCCTGAGTAGGTACTTTTGAATAAATGAATACTTCTTGACCGCTAAAAAAGTATGTTCTTTATAGTATGAGTGTGTGTAGTATGAATTACTTTTTTTAGTGGTCGTGAAGTTATTACTTATTCAAAATAAGTACCTATTCAAGAGAGTATGCGATTTCGGGCGAAGCTAGTATCATGCCGGAAGAAGTAGGTAATCTGAGTACTTTTTGAGTTCTGTGAAATTCAGACATACTTCTTTTGTCACATACTGCTTTTTGCCTCTTTAGTACTGGCCATCTGTCCAGGGTGCTTTCCCCTGACTCTGGCCTAGGAAACTGGGAAAGGCTCCAGCCCTATGACTTAAGGTCGTATAAGGAATATATATATATATATTGGGAAGTATGTGATTTCAGATTCAAAGCTACATCTCTAAGCACCTGTGCTGCTTCCTCACATTCAGTGGTTGGCCCTTAATTAACTGCACAAAAGTGATGATATATTAATAATAATAATAATAAAACATTACATGACATTGATATCATTGAAAGGTTGAAAGATTTCTTCTTTACAGACAAACAAACCTTTCTATGACTTTTTTGTTTGTGCTCTTATCCCCTCGAAGAGCAGCCAGGAAGTTCTCTGGGGTCACATCCTATAAGATCATAATTGTCATAATTAATCATTATTGTTGAAAGTTATAATTGTGCACAGATATAGAATAAAAACATCAAAATGAAACTAAAATTGTTACCATGTCAAAACAAAACAAATATTACCTCTCTAGTGTAGTCCTTTGGAACTCCTAAGTACACGTTTGACTCATCAACTACACTGATAATGTCTCCATTACTTGGGTTGCTGCAGGCAGTGAAGAAGGAAAGTGTTAAATGCGGTCAGCTCCAACAATCTTATCCACACTTTTCTGTGATGACGTGTTTCTAGAATTATTCAATCTTGCAGAGTTTACTAGCAAATGCTGTTATGAGGGTGTTTGTAATGCATGTCTGAGGAAATTTGACATCTTTCTTTCTTGTCTTCCGTAATCAATCTCTCTATTTTCTTCCTCTTTTGGAAAGTCATGCAAATGCTATGGTATCATGCATTTTTAAAAATCTTTTCCCCCTTTTGTTATTGTGGCGAATGCAGAAAATCATTTACTGTATTGTCTTCCAGTCGTCCCTCTGTGAAAACCCTGCTTTGCTTTTAACAAACCCCAGAAATGCGGCTCGGTTACACTGTTGTTCCTGCACTACTGATTAGCAGTATGTTTAGCACAGATGTTTGAGATCAACTATGAAACACATGATACTCAAAAGCTTTGGCAAATTACTCACTTTCCATTGTGAGCGATGTCATCATACATCATCACCACAATCTGCTCATCAGGAATCGGCTCATTAGGATGATTCTTAAGTATCTGATATAAACCGCACACATTGGCCTGAAACACAAATGATAAAGATGATTTCAGTTACTGTCATCATTTATAAACTGAGGCACATCACACCTTGGGGAATTTAGCAATATGTCTTTAAAAAAACAAACAAAAAAACCCCCAAAAAACACAAACACAAACCTGGTGTCTGTAATTTGCCCAGTCCTTTGAGCCGGCGACAAGGAGAATCCATTTTTTTCCAGACATTTCTTGAGTCTTTTCAAATCAAAGTCTATTGGAATCAAAAATAATAATAATACTAAAAATGTAAAACTAAATGAACATTGATCTAATGCTTTTAATTGGGTAACATTCATTTTTTAATGGCTCGTTTTAAGAAGCACAGAAAAGAACATAAGTAGGTGATATGTTATAAAGTTTAGGACGATATAACAATAGTTCAGGTTTTAAACTTAAGTGTTGCTTTCTATTCATGAAGTGCTGAATGTCAATCACTCGTCATGATGTTAAAAATACTGCTGAAAAATGTTTCTATTTTACCCAATTATCTACATATTTAAATACAGTTGCTAAAAGTGTTTATTGATTTAGATTATGTATGTAGATGATTGGATCATATGCCATCATACCTGTGTTGAGTATCAGGTGTTCCTGTGTGCCTGTCCTGTTGATCTCTGGTGGTTCTCTTACGAGAGGTCTCTCGTACTGCGTAAGATATCTTACGCTAGGGGAAAATCCTTTTCCGCGAGATATTGAAGCCAAAAATTATCCTTAATTTTGTAATAATGCAAAACGCGTTGCAGCAGCAATGCAGACATAGGCGAGACAGCTCGCGCGCCTATTGGCTGCTCTGCGGCAACTACAGCAGCCTATCGAGCGAGGCCTGGCGTGACGTCAGACCCAATCAGGGCACTTCGCGCCCGCTGCGTCACGTCCCGCCGAAATGGGCGTGGTCTAGGCCTATAAATATCGCTCGCAGGCAGCTATTATCTGATTTTTCATCCTTCAAGCGAAGCACACGCATCGCTGGAGCTGGATAAGAAGCCGCGCCGTCTGAAAGAGAGCACCTTCAGCGGGACGAGTCACTGAAGTCGCTGGCCGCGCCGCCTTCCTTGCCTTCCTGCTGCGCTATCCGGCGTTATATCCTTTCTCTGCTACTGTGTTTATGTATGTGTGTGTGCTCGCCGCCGCGACACACACTCCCATTGCACTAAAAGAGCTGGCCCTTTTCCTGATCACGCAGCTCTCGCACTCGCTGACGGCGACTGCCCTCACTGCGAGTTAGTTACTGCCTATGGTGACTCTGAGGACTCACCTGGCATTCTTCTCCGAGACTGCTCCTCCGCCCCCAACCCCCCCCAACCCCCCCCCCCCCCCCCAACCCGCAAAGCTTGCCGGTTCCTGCACATAAACTGCCTCGAAATGACCCACAGACAGTCCAACTGCTGTGGAAGAAATTCGGCAGAGCGGAAGTAGACCTGTTTGCGTCTCAAGAAAACGCTCACTGTCCGGAATTTTTCTCCAAGAGCAGGAACGCGCTGGCCCATGTGTGGCCCCGCCGCCCACTCTATGCTTTTCCCCCCGTCTCTCTCCTGCCTCAGGTGATAGAACGGATCAGGGAAGAAGGATGCTCAGTACTGCTGGTAGCACCGTTCTGGAAAAACCAACCTTGGTTCCCAGTCGTGATGCAGTTAGCAAGTACTGCCCCGTGGCCAGTACCAATGAGGAGAGATCTCCTCTCACAGGCCCGCGGCTCGATCTGGCATCCTCACCCGGAACTATGGTCCCTTCATGTCTGGGCCATCAACGGGTACATGTTGGACTCCCTAAAGGAGTATTAAACACGATCACGCAGGCTAGAGCTCCGTCTACAAGACGACTCTATTCTTCGAAATGGTCGGTGTTTTCGGGCTGGTGCACAGCCCGTGGTGTGTCACCCACAAACTATGGTGTGACGGAGGTGTTTTCCTTCCTACAAGAGCTGTTGGATGGGGGCAGGGCCCCCTCCACGCTCAAAGTTTATGTGGCGGCTATAGCAGCGTTCTCAGAAACAACGCTTGGTCAGTCAATAGGAAGGAACGATTTAGTCATCCGCTTCCTTAGAGGGGCTAAGAGACTGAATCCTCCCAGACCTCCCTCAGTCCCCGTATGGGACCTTTCTACGGTTCTGGAAGCCATGAAAGGTGCGCCATTTGAGCCTTTACAGTCAATCGATTTGAAACACCTGTCTTTCAAGACGGTGTTTTTGCTGGCTCTCGCTTCAGTGAAGCGCATAGGGGATCTGCACGCGCTCTCTGCGAGCGCGGCGTGCATGGAGTTTGGGCCCAATGACTCAAAAGTTATACTCAAACCTAAGCACGGTTATGTTCCAAAATCCCTCAACACACCGTTTAGGGCGCAGGTTATCTCCCTGTCAGCCCTACCGGTCCCTGATGAGGAAAGAGACGCAAGCCTCCTTTGCCCAGTCAGGGCATTACGAGCTTATGTGTCTCGCTCGTCTGTTTTCAGACAGACGGAGCAGCTTTTTGTTTCGTTTAGCGGACGTTCTAAGGGACTAGCCGCGTCGAAACAGAGCCTATCCAGATGGATAGTTGATGCTATAGCGCTGGCATACGCCTCCAAGGGCATGCAGTGCCCATTGGGTGTCAGAGCGCACTCCACGAGAGGCATGGCCTCTTCGTGGGCCTGGTCAAGTGGGATTGCCTTGCAAGATATTTGTATGGCGGCAGGCTGGGCCTCCCCGTCTACATTTATAAGGTTTTATAACCTAGAGGTTCCCGCCCTGCAGGCCAGGCTGCTGTCGGTCTAAATTTACCAGTATTATCTGACCTGATGCGATCAGCTCAGAATGCTGCGTCTGCTGAGCACAGCTCAATGTTCGACAGTATAAAGCTGGGCAAACTGTGTAAGACCCACATTTCCCCATCAGTTCAGGCCGTACCCCGCCCTGTCTGTATGATGAAATTCGCGTCCCATCGACGCTGCTATATGTGGAAGAGTGAGGCTGCACCCCTCCCTCTTCCCGGACTCCCTGTGAGTTCCCTGAGTGATTGTGCACTATATGTACCCCGGGCTTTTGCCCTTGGGTCTTTGGTGTCAGATCTCAGCATGCACGGCGTTTTACATTGGGTCCCCTAGCGTAAGATATCTTACGCAGTACGAGAGACCTCTCGTAAGAGAACGTACTCGGTTACTAACGTAACCTCGGTTCTCTCTAGAAGAGGGAACGAGTACTGCGTATCTTGCCGTGCATGCACACGCTCTGGTTGCTTCGATGATGAAAAACCAGATAATAGCTGCCTGCGAGCGATATTTATAGGCCTAGACCACGCCCATTTCGGCGGGACGTGACGCAGCGGGCGCGAAGTGCCCTGATTGGGTCTGACGTCACGCCAGGCCTCGCTCGATAGGCTGCTGCAGTTGTCGCAGAGCAGCCAATAGGCGCGCAAGCTGTCTCGCCTATGTCTGCATTGCTGCTGCAACGCGTTTTGCATTATTACAAAATTAAGGATAATTTTTGGCTTCAATATCTCGCGGAAAAGGATTTTCCCCTAGCGTAAGATATCTTACGCAGTACTCGTTCCCTCTTCTAGAGAGAACCGAGGTTACGTTAGTAACCGAGTACGTTTTAGTCAGACAGCCTCTGTCTTATATAGGCAGTTTATCTCTTTCATTTGAGATTCATGGGCGGAAAGTTTGTGCCGGTGGGAGTGTGTATTTCATATTTTGCAATAATTTTCATATTCACTTTAATTGATGGCAGTTGGTGACTTTGTGAATCATCTGAAAAGGAATTTTTATTTAGAATTAAGTTGATTTGGTTTTAAAGGTGGGAGGGAGGTGGGACACTTGTTACAGTAACAGTTACATACAAGTAATCAAATTGGAAATATGAAGCTCATCCACAGGTTTTCTCTTTTTTAAAATTATTGGATTATTATGTATTGAAAGTCATTTGCGCGAGTTGCTTCAGTAAACATTTGTCAGAAATGGGAAATACAAACAGCCACAATTTGATTCCTGAGAAACACAAGTTTTACAGTTATTTTACACTTTGGGATTTTTTTTTATAACTCAGTTACTTTAAAGAAAAAAATCCTGTCCAGATGAAATATTTTCAAAATATGCAAAAATTTGGTAATGTCTTAAATAAGCTTATGATTTTTTTTTTTACTTGCAAAATTGATAATATCAGAGAAAATGATAACCATGCAACCATCTACAGTATTGCTTCAGATATTGTGTCTGAGACCCCCTGAGGATCATTCTTCATTCTTTTCATTCTTTTCTATGGAGAGGAAGAATTGTCAAAGTTTGTTAAATGATCAAAATCAACATGTTTGTTAGAGCCTATACCGACTAAGCTTTAAAAGAGATGCTTCCAGAAGTCATAAATTCACTCCTTAATATTATTAATTCATATGTCCCAAAAACTTTCAAGCTAACTGTTAAGCCTCTCATTAAAAACAACACAACTTTACCCTAGAAAATTTGTTAATTATACAGACCGACCTCAAATCTCCCTTTTCAGTCAAAAATACTAGAAAATAAATTGTGTTTGTGAGATTTCCAGTCAGAATTTAGACTGTATCATCGACTTCAGTTAAATGACATTAAAGGTACGTTTTGACGTTGACTTTCTCATGAAACGGAAAAGATTAAGACATGAATGGTGTCACATGAAAGTGTCAGATGAAACTAAGATAAACTCTTGTCCCACACAAATTCATGACGAATTAATCACTTGTTTCAATCAGTTTTTTCGTCAAAATCTTATCTTTTTTCTTTGGTGATTTATTATGCACTTGACAGATTATGTCAAAATGAATGTATGAATGCATTCAACGATTGTAAATGTGTGTGTGTGTGTGTGTGCCTGGTAATCCATACATTGTGAGGACCAAATGTCCCCACTGGGATAATAATATAAAGCATTTTTAACCTTGTGAGGACTTTTCTTTTGGTCCCCATGAGGAAAACAACTTTATTTTTATTTTTTTTTTATTTTTTTTTTAATGCAGAAGGTTTCATGTGATGGGTAAGTTTAGGGGTAGGGGATAAAAATACAGTTTGTACAGTATAACAGTCATTTTGTCTGAGGGTAACACTTTATAGAAGTACTTACAGATAATCATATTAGTGAGTTCTTCAATCATTGTAACTGTAATTAACAAAATAATTATTGTTTAATAATTATTTTGTTAATTATTGAACAATAATTATTTTGTTAATTACAGTTACAATGATTGAATAATTATTGTTTGATAAGCTCTTATGTAAATTTAGATGTTTTTTATGCTTTAACTAATTAACCATATAACTCAATATAATCTAATGTTTACAGCTGAAATTATTTCCCCCATACTTTCCTTTTTTGTATCCTACATTTAGGTAATAAAAGTAGCAGATTAATTAAATAATATTTCTTATAACACATGTCATGGGGAAAGAACAAATAAAGCATTTCCATTTCTCAACAGTTGAAAGCTGGGCATGATGTAATCCTTAATCAGACCAAAAACAAAATAGGTTTCAACATGTAAACCACAAAATGTACAAAATATATCAATTTCACAATAAAATCTGTTTACAAGAAGGTGTTTGGTGTTTTAAGCCCCAAATGGCGCCTTCCAGGCAGTGAGGGTAGGGTTAGCTGCCTCTAAGGAGCCATTGGGGGCTTAAAACACCGTTGAGCTTAGAAGAAAGTAATTGCAATAGTAATATTTTTAAATGAGTTAAAATAAATGACTTTTTAAATTAAATATTTATTAATTAAATATTTACAAATATTTAATTAAATATTTATTTCCACATTTAATTCCACATCAGACAATCACAGTCGTTCTTAAATACCAATAATAGAATAATCCAATATATTAGTGCGATGGGCCCTATCACACACCCGGCACAATGCGGCGCCAGACATGTGGTTTTTGCTGTTTCAGTTCGACGCAGTTATCATTTTCACGTCCTGCGCCAAGTTGTTTAAATAGCAAATGCATTTGCGCCCATTTGTGCGCCCATTTGTGCGCCCATGGGTGTGCTGGTCTGAAAACGAGGTGTGTTCTGGCGCATTGTTGGCGCGTTGCTAATTTGAGGAACTGATACAGACTGGGCCATTGACCAACTGAAACCTGGTCTAAAGTCAATGGCACAGTATTTTTTTTATTTTTTAAAAAAATTGTATTTAAAGGGTGCGTTAATAATATACAGTGAATGTAGAGAAAGCTGAGGACATGTAGATATTTTTATGAAGCATTTTAACCCAGACGGGACAGCATTCAAATACAGCATAATCTTTAGGAGTGACTGGAATATTATACATGAGAAATACAGAGCAGGTCAACATAAGTTCTCTTACGAGAGGTCTCTCGTACTGCGTAATATCTTACGCTAGGGGAAAATCTCTTTTCCGCGAGATATTGAAGCCAAAAATTGACCCCTAAAAGAGCCGAGCGTCTTTGTCAAGATGCCTCGTACCCTCTGTGGCTCGTGTCGAGCCCCACTCAGTGCCGGGGACCGCCATGTCATCTGCGTTTCCTGCCTGGGTGAGGATCATGCAGCTCTCGCGCTCGCTGACGGCGGCTGCCCTCACTGCGAGCTGATGCCCATGATGACTCTGAGGACTCGCCTGGCATCTTTCGCCGAGACTGCTCCCCCGCCCGCTGTGGTGCCGTGCCGTAAAAAGCGCCGTGCTCAGCGGGTCCCGGAACCTCCTTCAGCCTGTGAAAGCTCGCCGGTTCGCCCACCTGCTTCACCGCCGGCTTCACCTGATTTTCTCTCTGCCAGACAGCGGCCGCCGTCTGCCGCCGCTTCCATCATAGATGACGACGAGGAAGCCGCGTCTGTGGAGGATGACAGCTGCTCTCTCCTGGCGTCGGGCAGTGAGGATTGGTCGAGCTCTGTGGATTTTGCCCCCTCTGCTCGCAAGCTGGCTGGGAAAAGGGCCAGCATCGAAGCAGAGCTGATGCGTCTGCTCACGCAGGCCGTAGCGAGCCTCGGCCTCGAGTGGTCGACGCCCGAGGAACCTGCACACAACCGGCTGAACGGATTTTTCCTGCAGGGGGACCGTGTTTCACAGTCTTCAAGACCCGCGCCTTTTCTTCCTGAGCTTCACGAAGAAGTCGCAAAGTCTTGGAACGCCCCCTTCTCAGCCAGATTGTGTACCTCTGTCTCAGCAGCATTCTCCGTGGTGGACGGTGCCAAAGACAGAGGATACCAGTCTCTTCCTCCTGTGGAAGAAGCCGTAGCAGCTCATCTTTGCCCGCCCTCCGCTGGACGGCGTGCCAAGACGGCGCTACCGTCAGAAGCCTGCCGCACGACCTCAGCCTTGCACAGTCGTGCTTACACTGCTGCTGGACAGGCTGCATCTGCGCTGCACACAATGGCCATTCTGCAGATATTCCAGGCCGACCTTCTCCGTAAGCTGGATGAGGAAGGACCGGGAGCTATCTGCGTGCCGGACTTAAGAAGCGCCACGGACCTCGCTCTTCGTGCCACTAAGTCCGCTGCACAGGCCATAGGGCGGAGCATGGCCTCTCTCGCCGTAGCGGAGAGACATTTATGGCTGACGCTCTCTGAGATGTCGGAGTCTGAGCGCACCGCGTTCCTCGACGCCCCCATTTCCTCTGCCGGCCTCTTTGGATCATCCGTCAAGGATTTCGCGGATAGATTCGCTGAGGTGCACCAAAACTTCTCGCTCGTTCAGTTCCAGAAAATGCGACTGTTCCAGTGTATTTTGCAGAAAACAAGCCGGTTCCACAGCCCGTTTGCCTGCACACAAACGCCGTTTTTACGGCGACCCAGATGAATCTCGTAAAGAGTGTAATTTCTGGTATTCCGGCCACGGCTGATGGTGTTATGAGTGTAGTAAAAATGCCCACAGCCCAGTGCTCATTCCTACACACAAGCACAGCCCGCCACACAGGGCTTGCACGCATAAAATCGACTCAGGTCGATCGTGCATTAAATGTAGTGAATGTGCCCACGACCCCAGTGCCCACAAACACTACACACGGCATGTCTCACGGTTTCTGTAAAAATGAAACCAAAACACATACAGTCAGCTCGAGCCGACGGTGTTTTCAGTGTAAATGTGCCTGCTGTCCCGTGCCCACATTCACTCACAGACATGACAAGCCCCACGGGGCTCACCCCGCTCGCTCTCTCTCAGCAAACTGCCATAAGAGAACCGAGCGCGGGCAGGCTGCCCGTTGTGATCAACGTGCCCCCCGCCTCGAACGCTGCAAGCACGGCGTCTATGTTACAGCACACCGATGCTCTCCGGTCGCCACCATCTCGCGGCCAGAGCCCAGATCTCATTCAACCCCTAGCTATTCATGCAAGTGCATGGGCAAAGCTTCCCGGGGTATCAGAATGGGTGCTGAACATTATAAAGAGAGGCTATTCGCTACAGTTCGCTCGTCGTCCCCGCCGTTACGCGGCACGAGTCGAAACCATGGTAAAAAAGGAAGTAGCACATCTACTTTGAGCCGAGATAGCGAAACTTTTGAGCAAAGGGGCCATAGAGCCTTTATCTCAAGCTCAGAGTGAAGGGGGTCTATACAGCAGATACTTTCTGGTACCGAAAAAAGACGGGGGTCTCAGACCCATTCTAGATCTAAGACAACTGAACAAAGCGCTTTTGAAACGCAGGTTCAGGATGCTCACAACCAGGAAAATCCTTGCGCAAATTCGCCAAGGGGACTGGTTTATGTCAATAGATCTGAAGGACGCGTATTTCCAAATACAAATAGCGTCACGTCACAGGCGATTTTTGAGATTCGCCTTCGAGGGCCAGGCGTATCAATACACAGTCCTGCCGTTTGGCCTGTCCCTAGCACCCCGTACATTTACAATGTGCATGGACGTGGCGCTGGCACCCCTGAAGTTTCGGGGGATGCGAGTTTTGAACTACTTGGACGATTGGCTGATTCTAGCTCGATCACACTCAGAGCTCATAGAACACAGGACCATATTACTCGAGCATTTCGAGAATCTAGGTCTCAAAGTCAATTGGGAAAACCTTCCGCTGCGGCACTATGGTCCCGCTCAGAAAATTTCTGAAAATGCTTGGTCTCATGGCCTCAGCATCATCAGTACTCCAGTTGGGTCTGCTTCGTATGCGCCCACTGCAGTTCTGGCTAAAAGCGCGAGTACCATGTCGAGCGTGGACCTCCGGTCTTTTTCGCCTCAAGGTCGATCAGAAATGCATTTCAGCTCTGAAACCTTGGAGAGCGACCGACTGGTACCGATCAGGTGTAAGCCTAGGGACTTCCTCGAGTGTGAAGGTGGTGTCCACGGACGCCTCCACCTCGGGATGGGGAGCGCTGCTCGAGGGCAGACCGTTCTTCGGCCAGTGGTCAGAACGGGAAAAGCTCCTACACATAAACTGCCTGGAGATGTTGGCAGTCGACAACGCGCTGAGGCGTTTTTGTCCCCAGTTAAAAGGACACCACGTCTTGGTCCGTTCGGACAACATGTCAGTGGTGGCCTATATAAATCGCCAGGGAGGAATCAGATCCCGAAACCTTTACAGGCTGACGGAGCGCCTCCTGGTCTGGGCTCAGCACAATCTGCGCTCGCTGAGAGCAGCGCACGTGCCGGGCCACCTGAATGTGGGACCAGACAGACTGTCCAGGAACAATGTTCCGACAGGAGAATGGTCTCTGCACCCGCAGACAGTCCAACTGCTGTGGAAGACATTCAGCAGAGCGAAAGTAGACCTGTTTGCGTCTCAAGAAAACGCTCACTGTCCGGAGTTTTTCTCCAAGAGCAGGGATGCGCTGGCCCACGTTTGGCCCCGCTGCCCGCTCTATGCTTTTCCCCCTGTCACGCTCCTGCCCCAGGTATTAGAGCGAATCAGGAAAAGCGGATGCTCAGTGCTACTTGTGGCTCCGTTCTGGAGAAACCAGGCTTGGTTCCCAGTTCTGATGCAGCTGTCAAGCACTGCCCCATGGCCGATACCAGTGAGGAGGGACCTCCTCTCTCAGGCCGAGGGCTCGATCTGGCATCCTCGCCCAGAGCTTTGGTCCCTACATGTGTGGGCCATCAACGGGTACCCGCTAACCTCCCAGTGGGAGTGTTAAACACGATCACGCAGGCTAGGGCCCCGTCTACTAGACGGCTCTATTCCTCGAAGTGGTCTGTGTTCTCCAGCTGGTTCACAGCCCATGACATATCACCTCCCGACTGTGGGGTGATGGAGGTTCTCTCCTTCCTGCAAGAGCTACTGGATAAGGGCAGAACCCCATCCACGCTCAAGGTTTACGTGGCGGCCATAGCAGCGTTTACTGAACCGACACTTGGCCAGTCGCTTGGAAGGAACGATCTGGTCATCCGCTTCCTTAAGGGAGCTAAGAGACTGAATCCTCCCAGACCTCCCTCAGTTCCCATGTGGGACCTTTCTACGGTCTTGGAAGCCATGGAAGGTGCCCCATTCGAGCCAATCCATTTAATAGATATCAAACATTTGTCTTTCAAGACAGTGTTTCTTCTGGCTCTCGCTTCGGTAAAGCGCATAGGGGACTTGCAAGCGCTCTCTGTGAGCGCGACGTGTATGGAATTTGGGCCGAATGACTCGAAAGTCATACTCAAACCAAGGCACGGGTACGTTCCTAAATCCCTCAACACACCGTTTAGGGCACAGGTGATTTCCCTGTCGGCCCTGCCGGTCGCTAATGAGGAAAGAGACGCGAGCTTCCTTTGCCCGGTCAGGGCATTAAGGGCTTATGTGTCTCGCTCGACTGTCTTCAGACAGACAGAGCAGCTCTTTGTTTCGTTCAGCGGACGCTCTAAGGGACTGGCTGCGTCGAAACAGAGTCTATCCAGGTAGATAGTTGATGCTATAGCGCTGGCTTACACTTCCAAGGGCCTGCAGTGCCCGTTAGGTATCAGAGCGCACTCCACAAGAGGCATGGCCTCGTCGTGGGTTGGTCTAGTGGGATTGCCTTGCAAGATATATGTATGGCGGCAGGCTGGGCCTCCCCGTCTACATTCATAAGGTTTTATAACCTAGAGGTTCCCGCTTTAAAATAAATCAGTATTATCTGCCCCGAATAATACTGCGTATCTTGCCGTGCCTGCAACACGCTCTGGTTCGCTTCGGCGATGAAAAAGCAGATTCTATCAGCCTATCGAGCTGTATTTATAGGCCCAAGCCACGCCCGTTTCGGCGGGACGTGACGCAGTCGGCGCGAAGCGCCCCCATTGGATCTGACATCACGAAGGGCCTCTCTCGATAGGCTGCTGCAGTTGCCGCAGGGCAGCCAATAGGCTCGCGAGCTGTCTTGCCTATGTCTGCATGCTGCCGCAACGCGTTTTACATTAATTCAAAATTAAGGATAATTTTTGGCTTCAATATCTTGCGGAAAATAGATTTTCCCCTAGCGTAAGATATTACGCAGTACTCGTTCCCTCTTCTACGTTTATCATGGTTAAAAAGTTCACTCATCAAAATATATCAAAAGCAATTCTCAAAAAATTACATTTTATATAAAATATACTTATTAATCCAGATAAAACACCTGTTTTGTGTAGTTTGTGTTTATAGATTACGTTCCAAAAAGAGCAAGAAGGAGGCTGGCAGCACACTGAATTCAGCACAGACAACAGAATCTATCAAAACTATTTTTTTTCTTTTCTGGATTGCATAGTGCAAAAAGTGCAAAGTGAATTAAAAACAAATGAACAGGAGCAAACGCTTCAGCACATTGTTATCTTCAGTGCTCACTCTGCAACAAACTTTGCAACACTCTGCAAAAATACTTTTGTAGGTAAATTCGCAATTAGGGGTCATCAGCCGAAATTAATTATCACAAGTACAGCTCTATCACAGGTGGAGCTCCAAGAGAGTCTGATAATTGGCATGCATGACAAAATATTACAGGTATTCAATTATAGCAACAACAAAAAAGGAGTATAAAAACAATGCATATAAGAAAAAAAAATAAAAAAAAAATTAATAGATTACATTCCAAGAAAGAAGCGTCTGTTTTTCAGGGAGAGGATAAAATACATTTCATTTGCTTCTTTAAAAAAAAATAATTTTAATAAATTTGACCTTTATTCAGCTGCTATTTATAATATGAAAATCAAACAATTAATTTAAAGGAAGTCCAGAATATAATATTTTCAAAATAACCAAATTAACACTTGATTTTGTCTAAAGTATTCAGTCAAATGATAATATCTTTAAACATTTGAAACTAGTGTTTTTGATATTTTCTGTAGAGTTTTTTTTTTTTTTTTATGTAACAAAAGAATTACCACCAAGGTAAAAAAAAAAAAAAAAAAAAACTGCAAAAGAAAAACAAATCTTACAAAATGCATCAACATAAATAAGGAGACAACTAAATGGCTTTGATTCAGTGACATTAAATGTACTTATTTTTTATTTAATTTTTTTGCTGTACTCCAGTACAGTTTCTTTTTTTTTTTTCAATAGATTAAAAGACAAGACAATTCCTGTCTTTTAATCTTTAAAAAAATCAGTAACAGCAACATACATGTTCCAAAAGAAAATACCAGTGTGACATGCAGCAGTGATGAATGAATCACTCATTTGAAAACCTCTACATTTTCTTCAGAAACATAATTCCATGTTAGTGTTTTTTGTTTTGTTCTTTTTCTCAAATTCTTGCCTTTCTTTGTTGATTTCTCAACAGATTATGTGGAAATGGAATGCAAATGTGGGAGTCAGAGGTGTGCGAACATGCAGGCAAGACAAAGATCACTTGAGCAACACACGTAACTGTATGCTATATGTATACCACACATATAGAAATAATGTTTTCTTATACTGTGCAAACTGTATATTCTAATCCTAACTGATGTGTTTTATCAATGCAATCTACTAAGTATTTGTTTGTAATTCATATTGACAGCATAATGATTTTATGATTTTAATGAACTCTTAATACTAATGCAATTATTGTCCAATAATTGTTAGGTTTAAAGCACTTAATTACTGACATTTCCCAATTTTCATTGAGAACTTTTTACAGTCAATAAGTTGTTGACAAAGCATTTCCTAACTCTTTACATATGAGATAATTAAATGATAACACTTTAATTACAGTGACAATGAATGGAAAAACTCACTATAGTCTATTAATGTATTAACTACAGTTTATAAACTATTAATTAATTTTAAACTAATAGTTTGCAAATGATTTGTAAATACTTATAAAGTGTTGCCTTTTTTCATCCTTGGCACTATTTGCTCAAGCAAGTCTAAAAAGGAACTATTTCAGCATATTTTCAATTATGTTACTGTGTGTGTGTGTGTGTGTGTGTGTGTGTGTGTGTGTGTGTGTGTGTGTGTGTGTGTGTGTGTGTGTGTGTGTGTGTGTGTGTGTGTGTGTACCTACTTAACCATATTGGGGACAAATTTGTACCCAGAATTGAGCAAAACCTGACAAAATCTCCAAAAACTTCCTTTTGGGGACGTCCTTGTTTGTAAAACCAGTAAAAGAAGAAGAAGAAAGTAATTAAAGTTTTTTAGAATTGTAAAAATGCAGAAAGTTTTCTGTGATGGTTTAGGATGTGGGTTAAGAGTAAGTTATAAAATATATAACTATCTGTATATAAAGACAACAGAATTCTATGCAATGTACCCATTTAGATAGCTAAGCAAACGTGTATTTTTTGTTTGTTTGTATTTTTAGTCCCGATGAGGAAAAACATCTTATAAATCATACTAAGTGAGGTTTTCTGTGATTTTGCAGTTTTCTATGCAGAAGGCTTCCTGTGATGGCTAGGTTTAGGGGTAGGGGATAGAATATACAGTTTGTACAGTGTAACAATCATTATGTTTATGGAATAGAGGGTAGCACTTTAATAATAATAAGTATACAATAATAAAGTACTTACAAATCATGTACAAACTGTTTATTGTTAATTCATAATTCATATACTGTAGTCTCTACCTTGTCATATATATATCCCTTAACCCTATCCCCAAAGCTAAACATAACCACTTAAATAAATTAATAAATTAATAAATGAATGTAAAATACTGTATGTTTTGGCGACTATGCAATTCTAAGTAAATGTAGGTGTTTGAAAAAATATATACAAATACTCTTGAGATCACATTGTTAGAGTTAGGGTTAGGATACAAAGCATACAAAATATTATTTTATATACAAATGAGCATATTAAACAATAATCATTTGTAAATCATTTGAGAGGAAACAGTCAATGACTTTGTAAGCATGAGATAATCAGAAATTAAAAGTTAATTTAATTTCAAAATGAACCCAGAACATCCAAATCTCAAACCTTTCATCCTGTTACAGTTTACCACTCGTAATGTAAATGAAGTTGCTTCTGTTGTAACAGCTGTGGTCTGTATGTTAATGAGGTTGAGACACCCCATTGTCTGAGAAGGTTCTCGGTGTCCCACACCCATTCCATCCTACAATTAATGACCATTTGCTCAGGATGTGATCAACCCTAATGGTACATAAAAAATATTTTATGACTTTCTTCTTCTCTATGATAATTATGCCATTTTGGGAATGAGCTTATTATAAAATATACTTTGGAGTGGAATCTGAGTCGAGGCAGACTGCAATTTCTTACAGTCCCCCCTTTGATGCTCTTGGCCCAAAAGAAGCATCACATTCACTCCCTTTTCACAGATTACACCTCCCTTCCCTATAGGGCAGGTGACCAGTGGCGGTGAAGCCTTAGGCTGTCCTCTTCTGGCCACTCAGATCTTACCCGTCATTGGGTCGACACCTCCTGCACACTGGTTACAGCTCCATCCAATCAGGCAGAATTATCATAGAGTCTCTCTTAAAATGTGAAACTATATGAAATATTTCTTGAGTTTGGAATAGAGACATTCAAGAACCATCACAGTCAGCGCGAAACAACCTAAAGAGGTCATGGAGGTATCTGCAATTTGACATTTAAACATAGAACACATAACAATGCATTTGGCAAATAACTAGATGTACCGCATTGCGGCACAAAATATGACCGCCGCTTATATTAAACAATATCAAGACTATAAAACTCGTAAAATCTCCGCGAATCACAACAAGCGTATCAGTGAGAACACTTGTTCAAATAGCGCACACTCAAACCTGACTGCACATCACATTTTTGACTTTGATTCTGCTTTTATTCGTAACGCAATGGACCGGTCAACGGGACATAAATTAATCCTTAAAGGATGGGACATTTGCACAAAAATAATAAATAACTTACCGTAGCCTATTTTATAAGTCGCTCCAGAGTCGCATATCAGTCAAAAAATGCGTCACGAGGAAGAAAAAACATATAGGCCGCCCCTATAGCTAAAAAAAAAAAAAAAAAACGTTACAGACAGTTCTCCGCTACGGACGTGAGCGCTCTAAAGCGGCACTAAACGAATGTTTTAAAACTTTCACAGAGACCTCAAACTGAAAGCACAAAGCCTGTCTTTAAATTTAATTTCGTTTTGTATTAATTGTATCTTAATTTTAATCGATGTTTCATAAAAAAATTGTCTGAGTTTAATAAATAAGAAGGCAATTAGAAAATAGATAATCATTACACGGAGGCGCTGGCGAACCTGGAGCTCGTCTCATAAATGAACCGAAACTCAGCGTAGGCCTATAAGGTAGCCTATTGCCTCACAGACCTGAGACATATAGATAGCTTGAAATGTCTACTTTTAAGCAGAACAATTCAAAACGAAAGAAAACAGACTGCGCTGCTTATGTAGGCCTAATTCGTATGAAATGTGCATTTCTCTCTGGCGCTGCGAAGATCGCGAGTCGTCAACTTCATCTGTCTAGCCGACACTGACATAAAAAAAATAACTGTTTTATTAAACAATTAAAATGTATCCTGCTATATTTTTTTGCCTGTTCCTTACAAAACACTAACAGTGGGGTTTTTGACTTTTTTTTTTTTTTTTTTTTTGCAGCTGCGGGCAAATTCTTTCGACACACACAATAGCCTACACTCTGCGCTTATGTTTTAAAAACATAATTTAACATATACAACAATTTTTAAATAGCCCACTTAAAGTGTTTATTACAAATAAATGACTAAATGCTAAAAATTAATAAATTTTAATGAACTAACATATGCGTTGCATTTACAATTCTGTGAAAACAGGGGGTGCTGCAGCACCCCCAGCACCCCCACTTCCCGCGTCCCTGAAGGATACCCCCAGAGGTTGTCAAGTTAATCATACACATGAAATATGGTGCAGTTCTGAACATCTCCACTGAAGATAGGGGCGATTAAAGCAGAATAATATTGCATTTTCATTTTTTATGGGAGGGGCGCAAATCACAAATGAGTGATTATGGGCTAGGTTGATGTGCCATAAAAATTTCTTCATCCTCGGTGCCACGGTTCAGGTAGTTATTTAGGAAAAACTGCATTTTTTTGGGTTTGGGGGGGCCCAGCGCGGGGGGGGGGGGGGGGTGGCCCCCGGGGACCAAACGAAATTTTTCCGTAGAAGTCTAGTGGGGCTACATGCCCACCAAATTTCATGTTCCCCGGTGTTTCGGTGTCCCTGGTATCGTTGACGAAAAATTTACGGGGGCCCCAGCGCAGGGGGGGGAAGTGGCCCCCGGGGACCAAACGAAATTTTTCCGTAAAAGTCTAGTAGACCAACATACCATAAAAATTTCTTCATCCTCGGTGCCACGGTTCAGGTAGTTATTTAGGAAAAACTGCATTTTTTGGGGTTTGGGGGGGCCCAGCGCGGGGGGGAGTGGCCCCCGGGGACCAAACGAAATTTTTCCGTAGAAGTGTAGTGGGGCTACATGCCCACCAAATTTCATGTTCCCCGGTGCTTCTGTGTCCCTGGTATCGTTGACGAAAAATTTACGGGGGCCCCAGCGCGGGGAGGGGGGAGTGGCCCCCGGGGACCAAACGAAATTTTTCCGTAAAAGTCTAGTAGACGAACATACCATAAAAATTTCTTCATCCTCGGTGCCACGGTTCAGGTAGTTATTTAGGAAAAACTGCATTTTTTTGGGTTTGGGGGGGCCCAGCGCGGGGGGGGAGTGGCCCCCGGGGACCAAACGAAATTTTTCCGTAGAAGTCTAGTGGGGCTACATGCCCACCAAATTTCATGTTCCCCGGTGCTTCGGTGTCCCTGGTATCGTTGACGAAAAATTTACGGGGGCCCCAGCGCGGGGGGGGAAGTGGCCCCGGGGACCAAATGAAATTTTTCCGTAAAAGTCTAGTAGACCAACATACCATAAAAATGTCTTCATCCTCGGTGCCACGGTTCAGGTAGTTATTTAGGAAAAACGGCATTTTTTTGGGTTTGGGGGGGCCCAGCGCGGGGGGGGAGTGGCCCCCGGGGACCAAACGAAATTTTTCCGTAGAAGTCTAGTGGGGCTACATGCCCACCAAATTTCATGTTCCCTGGTGTTTCGGTGTCCCTGGTATGGTTGACGAAAAATTTACGGGGGCCCCAGCGCGGGGGGGGGAAGTGGCCCCCGGGGACCAAATGAAATTTTTCCGTAAAAGTCTAGTAGACCAACATACCACAAAAATGTCTTCATCCTCGGTGCCACGGTTCAGGTAGTTATTTAGGAAAAACTGCATTTTTTTGGGTTTGGGGGGGCCCAGCGCGGGGGGGGAGTGGCCCCCGAGGACCAAACGAAATTTTTCCTTAGAAGTCTAGTGGGGCTACATGCCCACCAAATTTCATGTTCCCCGGTGTTTCGGTGTCCCTGGTATCGTTGACGAAAAATTTACGGGGGCCCCAGCGCGGGGGGGGAAGTGGCCCCCGCGGACCAAACGAAATTTTTCCGTAAAAGTCTAGTAGACCAACATACCATAAAAATTTCTTCATCCTCGGTGCCACGGTTCAGGTAGTTATTTAGGAAAAACTGCATTTTTTTGGGTTTGGGGGGGCCCAGCGCGGGGGGGGAGTGGCCCCCGGGGACCAAACGAAATTTTTCCTTAGAAGTCTAGTGGGGCTACATGCCCACCAAATTTCATGTTCCCCGGTGTTTCGGTGTCCCTGGTATCGTTGACGAAAAATTTAAGGGGGCCCCAGCGCGGGGGGGGAAGTGGCCCCCGGGGACCAAACGAAATTTTTCCGTAAAAGTCTAGTAGACCAACATACCATAAAAATTTCTTCATCCTCGGTGCCATGGTTCAGGTAGTTATTTAGGAAAAACAGCATTTTTTTGGGTTTGGGGGGGCCCAGCGCGGGGGGGGAGTGGCCCCCGGGGACCAAACGAAATTTTTCCTTAGAAGTCTAGTGGGGCTACATGCCCACCAAATTTCATGTTCCCCGGTGTTTCGGTGTCCCTGGTATGGTTGAAGAAAAATTTACGGGGGCCCCAGCGCGGGGGGGGGGAAGTGGCCCCCGGGGACCAAACGAAATTTTTCCGTAAAAGTCTAGTAGACCAACATACCATAAAAATTTCTTCATCCTCGGTGCCACGGTTCAGGTAGTTATTTAGGAAAAACGGCATTTTTTTGGGTTTGGGGGGGCCCAGCGCGGGGGGGGAGTGGCCCCCGGGGACCAAACGAAATTTTTCCTTAGAAGTCTAGTGGGGCTACATGCCCACCAAATTTCATGTTCCCCGGTGTTTCGGTGTCCCTGGTATCGTTGACGAAAAATTTACGGGGGCCCCAGCGCGGGGGGGGGAAGTGGCCCCCGCGGACCAAACGAAATTTTTCCGTAAAAGTCTAGTAGACCAACATACCATAAAAATTTCTTCATCCTCGGTGCCACGGTTCAGGTAGTTATTTAGGAAAAACTGAATTTTTGGGGGTTTGGGGGGGCCCAGCGCGGGGGGGGAGTGGCCCCCGGGGACCAAACGAAATTTTTCCTTAGAAGTCTAGTGGGGCTACATGCCCACCAAATTTCATGTTCCCCGGTGTTTCGGTGTCCCTGGTATCGTTGACGAAAAATTTAAGGGGGCCCCAGCGCGGGGGGGGAAGTGGCCCCCGGGGACCAAACGAAATTTTTCCGTAAAAGTCTAGTAGACCAACATACGATAAAAATTTCTTCATCCTCGGTGCCACGGTTCAGGTAGTTATTTAGGAAAAACTGCATTTTTTGGGGTTTGGGGGGGCCCAGCGCGGGGGGGGAGTGGCCCCCGGGGACCAAACGAAATTTTTCCTTAGAAGTCTAGTGGGGCTACATGCCCACCAAATTTCATGTTCCCCCGTGTTTCGGTGTCCCTGGTATCGTTGACGAAAAATTTAAGGGGGCCCCAGCGCGGGGGGGGAAGTGGCCCCCAGGGACCAAACGAAATTTTTCCGTAAAAGTCTAGTAGACCAACATACCATAAAAATTTCTTCATCCTCGGTTCCACGGTTCAGGTAGTTATTTAGGAAAAACTGCATTTTTGGGGGTTTGGGGGGGCCCAGCGCGGGGGGGGAGTGGCCCCCGGGGACCAAACGAAATTTTTCCTTAGAAGTCTAGTGGGGCTACATGCCCACCAAATTTCATGTTCCCCGGTGCTTCGGTGTCCCTGGTATCGTTGACGAAAAATTCAGTAAGGTGACGAAAAAAAAAAAAAAAAAAAACTTTGACAATCCCTATATGACCGGCTAGCTACGCTAGCGGCGGTCATAATTAGGAAGATACAGAATACACATACAGCTGTTTTAAAGTGTATATCCAAACTTAAACCAGAATAGGAAATATCTACTGTAAGTCTCCATCATGCATTTGTTTTGCCAAAATCTTGTCTTTTTCTTCAAGGCCTTGTTGGGCTTTCACAATGTGGCTATCTTTCCTTTGCATCAATTGATATTAGCATATTGTTTAGTTTTGATAACTCAAAAAAATCAGCAATCAATAGGCAATATAATGTGTGTGTGATGTGCATGTGCATGTGTTTTTTATTGTGTCCATTTTCTCAGTGTGGGCATATTTTATCCACATATGTACAATCAGTACATATTTTCTGCATTTTTGTCTCTGTCTCGTGTCATGTGCATTTCTTGGTGTGTGAGTGTCCTTTGCCCACTTGTTTTCTGTCTAGGTGGAAAGACTGCTGTCTGTAGTCTCTGAAATGGTTTGATCTCCCCTTGTTTCTTTTTGCCATTGTCCATTCTTTTTTGATTGGAACCATAAGTCCTTCTAGAAAAAGCAGTCACTGGTGTTGTTTGAGTCTGTGCCGCTCCATCAGTTCCATCAATCCCATGGTGGGTCTCAGGGCTTTGAATAGTATTTGTCACAGTACCTCGCACTAAACCACACAGCGTTGTTTTTTTTGTTACAAAAAAAAGCTTACTTAACGTCTCGGTTACGTATGTAACCCTCGTTCCCTGAGCATGGAACGGAGACGTTACGTCAGTGACGACGAATGGAGTTTCGCTTAGAAAGCCTATCACCTTCGAGTATATAAAAAAAGGCCAATGGCAAGAAAATGCCATGGGTCTGCGGAATTTGCATAGCGTAACTCCGCCCCACCTCGTGGGTATATAAGGAAGTACGCCGGCAACATGCAGATATGTCTTCGCTGAGGAGCTGAGACTGAACTCGGGCATTCCAGCGGTACAGCGGAAGTGGCAGGGAGACGTAACGTCTCCATTCCCTACTCAGGGAACGAGGGTTACATACGTAATCGAGATGTTCAATTTCATGGTCACTACGAGTTACATCAGTGACGACGAATGGGGTTCCCAGTCTAATCATGCCACCTCGGCTGTCTTCCAGTGCCCTGCGTAAGTCTGAGATCCCTGTTGTGAGACTAGCACGGACGAAGGACTCCTACTTAACACAGGAATACCAAGGTACACTGGGAAGCATATCTCAGCAGAAATATGCAATCAGTGCCAGCCCGAGGGGGGGGGTGGGACTTAAGAATACACATATGACCCGGAGGGGTTGCATATGGAGTATCACTGGGGTGTCAAGCCGCAGATGGAATATTTCAACCTCAGGGGTGGCAAGGTGTCTTGCTGAGGGAAAGACACATGCTCAGAGAGGCTTACAGTGGAAATACACATGTGGGGGTCGCCCAGAGGGGGAACCATGCACATGGAGGCACCTAGCCAAGCGAGAAAGCTGCCGGTGGCATAACTGTGGTGTTGGCGTCAACAGCGCTGGAGGAACTCAGGGCCTGCGGGGAGGCTCACCTGAGGAAATATCGCACGTATCCCGTCCGTGGAGAGGAATGGCGAGCAAGCAGAATCTAGTACCGGCTCACACCTGAGCAGAATCTAGTACCGGCTGGATGAAGCGAGTACATGAGAAGAAACTGGCTCCACTCGGAGATTGTAGAATCTCGCGAATGTGTTAGGTGTCGCCCAGCCTGCAGCTCTGCAGATGTCTGTTAGCGAGGCACCATGCGCTGGGGGGGGGGGGGGAGGGGGACTTAAGAATACACATATGACCCGGAGGGGTTGCATATGGAGTATCACTGGGGTGTCAAGCCGCAGATGGAATATTTCAACCTCAGGGGTGGCAAGGTGGCTTGCTGAGGGAAAGACACATGCTCAGAGAGGCTTACAGTGGAAATACACATGTGGGGGTCGCCCAGAGGGGGAACCATGCACATGAAGGCACCTAGCCAAGCGAGAAAGCTGCCGGTGGCATAACTGTGGTGTTGGCGTCAACAGCGCTGGAGGAACTCAGGGCCTGCGGGGAGGCTCACCTGAGGAAATATCGCACGTATCCCGTCCGTGGAGAGGAATGGCGAGCAAGCAGAATCTAGTACCGGCTCACACCTGAGCAGAATCTAGTACCGGCTGGATGAAGTGAGTACATGAGAAGAAACTGGCTCCACTCGGAGATTGTAGAATCTCGCGAATGTGTTAGGTGTCGCCCAGCCTGCAGCTCTGCAGATGTCTGTTAGCGAGGCACCATGCGCTAGAGCCCAAGAGGAGGCCAGACTCCGGGTGGAGTGGGCCTTCACACCAAGGGGGCACGGTCGACCTTGCTGCTGGTATGCCAAAGCAATGGCGTCCACTAACCAGTGTGACGACCTTTGCTTGGAGAGCGCCTTTCCCTTCAGCTTCCCACCATAACAGACAAAGAGCTGGTCTGAGGTCCTGAAACACTGCGTACTGTCTACGTAAGCACGGAGGGCGCGTACTGGACAGAGCAGTGCCAAGGCTGGGTCTACCTCCTCCAAGGGCAGCGCTTGCAGGTTCACCACCTGATCTCGAAAGGGAATGGTGGGAACCTTGGGCACATATCCAGGCTGGGGTCTCAGGATCACGTGAGAGTTAGCCGGCCCGAATTCCAGGCACGCTTTGTCAACCGAAAATGCCTGCAGGTCCCCTACCCTCTTGATGGAGGCCAATGCAACCAGGAGCGCTGTCTTAAATGACAGGAACTTAAGCTCCACTGATTGCAGAGGATTCAGTCTCCTCGCCCCTCTCAGGAACCTGATGATCAGGTCGTGCTTTCCCAGAAACTTACCTTCAACTGCATCGTGATGTGCGGCAATGGCGGCAACATACACTTTCAGGGTGGAGGGAGACAGCTTTCGCTCCAACCCTTCTTGCAGGAAGGAAATCACAACATTTTGTGGGGTCTTCACGACGGGAAGAACACCAGTTGACGAAGAGGTTCCACTTCAACGCATAGGCATGTCTCGTGGACGATGCTCTAGCAGAAGTGATGGTAGCCACCACCGCTGGTGGTAGGGTACTCAAACCTGCCTCGTCCCGTCCAGGAGCCACACGTGGAGTTTCCAAAGATTGGGGCGAGGGTGCCACAGGGTGCCCCGTCCCTGAGAAAGGAGGTCCTTCCTCAGAGGGATTGGCCAGGGAGGTGCTGTCGCGAGGAGTACTAGTTCGGGGAACCAAGGTCCGGTTGTGCCAATACGGGGCAACCAAAATGACCTGCTTCTCATCCTCCCTGATCTTGCACAGGGTCTGTGCAAGAAGGCTCACTGGGGGAAACGCATACTTGCGGAGGCCCCGCGGCCAGCTGTGCACCAGTGCATCTGTGCCGAGCGTGCCCTCGGTCAGGGAATAAAACAGGTCGCAATGGGACGAGTCGTGGGAGGCAAACAGGTCTACCTGTGCGTCCCCGAACTGATCCCAAATCAGCTGAACCATCTGGGGATGGAGTCTTCATTCTCCAGGGAGAGGCCAAAACCGAGACAGCTCGTTGGCCGCATGGTTCAGGTCTCCCGAGATATAGATGGCTCGAAGCGACCTCAGATGCTTCTGACTCCATATGAGGAGGTGGCGGGCGAGTTGCGACATACGGCGGGAGCGTAGAACACATTGTCGGTTGATGTACGCTACTGTCGCGGTAATGTCTGATCGGACTAGTATTTGCTGACCCCTGAGCAACGCACGGAAGCGGTGCAGGGCGAGACGTACAGCCAGCAACTCGAGGCAATTGACATGCCAAAGAAGCTGGGGTTCTGTCCAGGAGCCCGCGGCAGCATGTCCATTGCACATGGCGCCCCAGCCCGTGGTGGAGGCATCTGTTGATACAACAACATGCCGAGAAACTTGTTCTAAGGGCACTCCGGCCCGTAGAAAACTGAGGTTCGTCCACGGGGTGAAGATCTGACGGCAGGTCGGAGTATTGGGCCTCGGAGCGAGCCATGTTGCCATGCCCACCTCGGGACTCGATCGCGAAGCCAAAGCTAAAGCGGTCTCATATGAATCAATCGAAGCGGCGTTACTGCAGCTGCGAATGCCATATACCCCAGGAGCCTCTGAAATAGTTTCAGTGGAACCGCACTCTTGCCCTCGAATTGACGGAGGCAAGTCAGCAGTGACTGCGCACGCTCGCTTGTAAGCTGCGCGCACATGGCGACCAAGTCAATTTCCATACCACAACAACACCTGGAGAAAAGCTTGTCTCGAAGATCTCAGATTTGGCTTGTGGAGTGAAGTGAATACTTGGCTCCGAAGCGAAGACATATCTGCATGCTGCCTTCCTCATATACCCACGAGGTGGGGCGGAGTTACACTATGCAAATTCCGCAGACCCATGGCATTTTCTTGCCATTGGCTCGTTTTATATACTCGAAAGTGATAGGCTTTCTAAGCGAAACCCCATTCGTCGTCACTGACGTAACTCGTAGTGACCACGAAAGGGAACCACAGTTCTTCAGGCTGAAACAATATTTATTCTATTAAAAACTCTGCTTCGGGTTATTGTTTTAAACTTCACAGTGAGTCAGACTCACTACACTATACCACAACAGTTGTATAGTGACCACGATTCTGTGACCACGATGCGTTGGGTCTATCCATTTACTTAATGCATTTAGATGGATTTGACTAAATTCCATTTAGAATTTCCTCAGAATTATAATTACAGTTTCAATTACATTAGAAACGCACAACTGCACAACTTGTTTGCTGGATTAAAAATTGACAAATGTATTAAACTGAACCACAAGTGATGCAAATAAAAAGTTTGATAGTAATAAGCATTATTGTTTAAAATTAAAGTCGACATGAAATCAAAATTTACCCTATTTACTGTTAGCGCATATTACTAGTATTGTGGTGAACAATTAATCCGTGCAAGTTAATACACACACAAAAAAAAAAAATATTCTGTGGTAATCTTTAAACAAAATCTGAAAAGTTACTTCCGGTCTAGAATGGCGTTCCTTCTCTGATGACGTCAGTTTGACGGCTTGGGTTGAAAACGCTTAACCACTCCCCTCAAACCGTTACTCTGCTATGAGCAGAGATGGAGAGGAGGAGCACTAAAGTAAAACCTCGCCCTCTATTCAATATTCCGTTTCACTTGGAAATACGTCTCAACACTGGAGAAAAGTTGTTTACAACTTCCGGTTCACGGGGACTTTAAACATTTATATCGATGAAACACTAATTTTGTGTAGTTTTTGTTGTTGTTGTTTTAACCTTTATTTATCCAGGTAAACTGTTTGAGAACCACTTCTCGTTTACAAACATGACCTGGCCTGTGGATGAAAAAGATACTTTGTAATTGTGTGTAGCCCACTGGACTAACACATAATTAAAAATATGCTAGAATGTCTGTAAACCGTGCATTTTTGATGACCTGAAACTAGTACTAACAGTTTAGAAAAGCTTGAATATTACTGTAAAGCAAATGTGCAGATGGAATACTGAGAAATATATACAAAATATACGTTTGGTAAATTAATATGTAATGTACAAATTAATTATTATTAATAATATTATTAACAATAATATATATAAAATATATGTTTTTAAATATTTGAAGGAAAATAAAGAAGCTTTTTTGAGATTTTGGATGATTCTTTTTTGGTTAGGACTAAGCATTTTAACAGTTTGTCATTAGTAATACCAAAATAAATAAATCTGAAAAAGTTAAAAGATAGATAATATATAGATAAATAATATATAAAGTTAAAGATAGATGATAAGTCATGAAGTTCATCCATAGGTTTTCTTGTTTTTCCAGATTTTTTTCTTTGACATGTTAGTTTTCTCACTTCAAAATGAAAGGTATTTATGTGGGCTGCTTCAGTAAGTTTCATTGGAAATGAGTAGAAATCTGCAAAATTTGCCACAGTGCAGTGTCAACCAACACATGCACCTCCCAAGAAAAAAATGAAACTGTAGATAGATACTGAGATACTGAAAACAGCCGTTTTGATTGCACAAACTCACTGTAGTTTCAGTTACACAATTTGGAGCTTTTTGTTCTGGGAACGTTTTGTCCCCATATCCGGTATATAAATATATTAACATAACAATCAAACATAGCCCAACACACAGTAAAGGGGGAAAATTAATAATAACAGCATCAAGTATGACAACACAAAATAAATACATATATCAACAATAAGAAATGGGGTCCAAATGTGATTTAAAATAAATAAATCTGTTGAGGAGTGAATCAGGAGCTCCAAATGAATAATCTTAAAAGTTTATGCCAGCCTTTTAGAGAGGGTGATTTATCCCTAATACAAGACATCAAAATATTTTTCCTAACAAGTAAAAAAAATCATCTAGCATGTTTATTGGAGATTCATTTACACGGAAGACCTAGAAGTAACGATAACAGGTCCAAATCCAAGACAGAACCAACTATGTGACTAACAACTATGTTAGTTTTTACATTTAATTCCACATCAGACCATCACTGTCATTCTAAAACAATAGTAATAATAATATAATACAATATATTAGTAGTGCTGGAGACGATATCCCTTTAAAACAAAGCCTAAACACATTGATTATTGTTCTAAATGGGGTAAAGAGAAACAGATCTGACTATAGAATAAACAAGATCCAGTGAATGTAGAGAGAGCTGAGGACATGTAAATATTTTTATGTTGCATTTTTCTAAGATGGGACAGCATTCAAATACAGCGTAATCTTTAGGAGTGACTGGAATATTATATTACGAGAGAAATATGGAGCAGGTCGCAGAAGTCCATCATGGTTAAAACGTTTGCTCACCAAAATATAAAATTACTAAAGCAATTAAGCTCATGAGACTTAGTTGTGATTCTCAAATATCTCTCATCTTAGTATCAACAGTGTCTCAGATGTTTCTCCTAAAATTCCTAAGGAGAAATAAAAGAAGGCACAACTGAGACACGAGAAAACTCTGAGAAAAAGGAGTCCAAAATGAGAATGGACTTTGAGAACCATAGGATATTTCTTTATTGTCTTGCAGAGGTTGCTGTTCTTTTATTATTGTTGTTGTTTGCCATTGGGGTTTTCACCTTTAATGGACAGTATATTAGGAGGAGAGACAGAAAGCAATGGGAGAGGCGAGAAGGGAAGAGATCTCAACAACATCACACACTGCTCAGATGTTTCTCCTTAGATAGAGAATCTGGTAGTCTCACATTTTTCTCTAAATATTCAGGAGATCTCAACAACCCTTAGTGAAAAATAAATATACTAAAATGTATTTGAAATACTTTTATGCTTAATATACTACAAATACATTTTCATATTTATGTAGTTAATATAAATACCCTGCAATTGTACTTTTGGTATACTGGGTTAAAGTCTGCTAATTTGGACCAACTAAATTTGTATGTACTTAAGTTATCCAGAAATAGTGCTGATGTCCAACTAAAGATATACTTAAGTATATTTCATTGTGCTAAAGTGTAACTAATGCAAGTATGCTGTAGGTACACTTTAAATATCTTGCGTTTAAAGACTAAGATTAATATTATACAGAGATCCTATCCTTAGCAATAGTGATATTAAACACATTTTAGGCTCAATAAGAAAAATCCATTGTTCAATAAAGAAATACTCCAAACAATGTTTAATCATCTCAATGTCAGTAAATATGTTAATGAATTTGTAGTATACTTAGTATAACATAAATGTATTTTAAATACATTTTGGTACAGGTTTTTTTCACTAGGGAACCAAAGACAATGTGAGGCATGAACTGAAACATCTAGT
This sequence comes from Leuciscus idus, assembly GCA_021554675.1. Lineage (NCBI taxonomy): Eukaryota > Metazoa > Chordata > Actinopteri > Cypriniformes > Leuciscidae > Leuciscus > Leuciscus idus. The sequence goes on along the minus strand of CM038626.1, from coordinate 44,242,703 downwards.
TTGTTTCTGCTAACAGGTGCTGTAAGAGCAGAACTTCCAAACACAACTTCTGCCTACAGTGCAAATATAACAATGAGCAATTTGCAAATAAAACGATTTAATTTGTTAAATATTTAAGTCATTTATTTTTGTTGAATCCTCTGTTGACCTGTTATGATTAAATGTACAAAACAATGAACTGTATTTGAGTTCTATTTGTTGAGTATACAAATAAAAGTTTACAGGAAATGTGTTTTGAGTTGCAAAAAATAATAATTCATAATCATGAAGTAAGTTTTACAATTATGACCTTTAACTTTTCAATAATTGAACCACACTTTGAATATCAGGTATTGTTTATTTCAATTCAAATGTATTTCTATAGCACTTTTCACAGTTTTGAATGGTTTGCAAAGCAGCTTTGCATAGCCTACATATAGAAAGTAGTTACAAAAGTAAAGATATGCAATTATGACTAAAAAAGAAAACAACATAGTCAGTTTGAAATGAAAGAAATTCACGTACTTGATCAGAATTTGTATTACTTTAGTGAATTCCTAATACACTCCAATGCACCTTCGGTACACTTTTCCCATTAATGGTACTTTAATGGCCCGTTGCACTTTGAAATGTGGACTGCATCCCTTCAGGCTGTCAAAATATCATGCATTATTAAACACATTTAAACAATTATCCTGACCATAAAAAATTACACAGTTAAAATGTCAAATAAGTTCAGAAATGTTAACCGCATGAAAAATAACAATGTAAACTTGTATTAAAATAATTGAAATTCATGCGTCACATTTAAATCCACAGCGTAATGAGAGACAGTCAAAATCCCAAATCATTTAATTGTGTTTTACATCAGGAGTAGTTCTGCAGAACATGGAGAGTTGAAGCGCGCAGAGACAATCGGCAGAGAAATGTTACGGATGGTTTTATTCAATCCACACACACTGAAACTCAAGCAGTTCTGTTCAGTTCACAGTTCAGTTCCCACTCTTCCACCAAACAACGGAACTGTCTGTGTTTTAGTGCACAAGAATAAAACTAATGTTATGCTGGTTAATGCAATTCCTTCCTGCAGCGTTAATGAAAGATCATGATAGGTAAAAGGGAAAAACATTCTGCAGATTATATTTAATGTTGTGTCTACTGGCATTATTTCTTCAACAGCTTGTTTAACGCACTTTCATGTTCTATACAGTTTCGCGTTTATTTTCACGCACCGCTTACTACGCCTGTATTGAGACATTTCTCTGCGTCTTTAAATCCATATAATTTGTGCTGTCATTGATGGAAAAATCTGTGATGCATGTCTGCATGGTGGCACAACTGGTAAGACGAGTGCGTTTGGCAGAGACCCAGGTTCTAATACAGTCCATTGGGTTTCCTACATTTCAGTGTACATATATCTGTTTCCATTGTTTCACTGATGTTGTCTAGATAAGTGAGTTACTGGTATACTGGGGGCATCAGTAATGGCAAATTCTTAAGCTGTGCCATTATTTTTTAAAGATTACTTTATTGTATTTGAAGCACACAATAATGATGCCAAACACTCCAAGTTTACTTGGAATTCCATTTGAATGCGTTTTAAATTCACTAAAAGTAAAGGATAGTATAACCTCCGTTGTTATCAGTATAATATTAATGTATGTTCAACACTCTTACAGTGTAATTGAATTGCAATTGTAATGTCACCAAAATACATTTGAAGTTTATGCTGAGTAAATTTCGACATTTCAAAACTTAAATACAAGAGTAGCTATTTAAACTGCAAAGTATACTGGGAATAGTTCCACTTTAGCACAAACAAGTATGGGGACCAAATGCCCTTGATGGCAATACCGGGGAGACCGGAGACAGTTGCAACACTTTTTGCATTTCTCTCAGTTACTCAGAGACTATTTGGACTAGACCAACCAAATTTGTATATATTAAACTTGCATCTGTCTGCTAATTACCCATACCATTTAAAGATGATTATATATGACATATCGTTCACAGTATTTATTTGAATGGAAGAAGTCAGATGTTGCAACTGACCCCGACCCAGGGGACAGTTGCAACACAACCAGGGACGGTTGCAACATGTTAAAAATACCTTAAATTTAATTAATTAACTTAAGCTTTTTGTCTCAATGAGCATAGAATTCTGAAAATATTAACTGTTTTAGGCCTACTATAATATTATAGTATTATTTATTTCAATAATATTATTGTAGCCTATAATTTATTTATTTAGTCATATTTATCAAATAACAGTTATTGAGTTTTGTTTGTTTATGTGTAGAACATAGTCCTACATAGATTAAGTGTGCAGGTGTTACAGATGCTATTCAATCTCTCCATATTTCAGTGTCAGACAGGAAGAATTGAGCAATTTGCAATGCAACAAACCTTTATTAAACATGTTGCAACCGTCCCCAACCGTATCAGCCATGACAGAACATCATGTGCCTGCTAGACACACTGACTTTGACACATGCTAACCATGTCACTTAGAAGTCACCAAAACAATAATTCAAACTAAGTAAGTTTTGATTAATTCATACAAAATGTCAGGACAATATGACAAAAAATATATCTCATGAAAATTTTTACTTTCATACCTCCAAAACAAGTTTTGTTCAATAAATGCAGCAGCAGAGGTTGAATATGTCTACTGTCTTATTGGTGGGGGGAGGGTCTAACTGTGCATGTGCAGTATGAGTGTCATCACTCTAGCTTGTTTCTGATTGGAGAAAAATGACATGTTGCAACCATCCCCATGTTGCAACTGTCCCCGGTCTCCCCAAATTTTTTTATCTTGTGGGGACATTTGTTTGGTCCCTATGAGGAAAACAGCTTAAATCACACAAGGATCTTTTTATGAAACTGTAAAAATGCAGAAAGTTTCTGTGGTGGTTAGGGGATAGATTCAGTTTGTACAGTATAAAAATCATAATGTCTATGGAATGTCCCCACAAAACATGAAAGCCCAACATGTGTGTGTGTGTACGGTCACGTGTGTGCGTGTGTGTGTACTTACTTAAACATGTTTTGGGGACAAATTTGTACCCAGAAGTAAGCAAACCCTGAAAAAATCTTCAAAAACCTCCCTTTGGGGGGACGTCCTTATTTGTAAAACTGGTATAAAAACAAAGCAATTGAAGTTTTATTAAAATTGTAAAAATGTAGAAAGTTTTCTGTGATGGGTAGGTTTAGGGGTAAGTTTAGGGGTAGGGGACAGAATACACAGTTTTTACAGTATAACAATCATTACATCTATGGAATGTCCCATAATGATAGGAATACCACTGTGTTTGTTACTTATGAGGTCCAATATGTCCTCGCTATTCAATAATGTCCTCACTAATATGGGAAACCCATATAAATCTGTCGAATCACAAATCTAGTGCTTTGCACAGGTTTCTGTGAGGGTTATGTTTAGGGGTATGGATCGGATCGATTTTTGCACATGGGCTTCATGATCCTTGTGCCCTGTAGTTCACAGCAGTGATTTTACACATCACAAACATGGTTTTACTGACACCTGCAGTCTGTTGTAGCCTGTATTCTTGTAGTCTATGATGTATATAGTTTTGAGTAGAAGAGGCCCAGAGACTTTGTAAAGTGCACAGTTGCATTCATCAGTGTCACACACTCAGGCTTATAAATCTAAATGCACTGAAGTGTGCTGCTGTCTCCAGCCACCTGTGACTCTCTATGGGAGAACGTGTGTATATTAGCTGTGGAATTTCCTACATCAATATTGTCCAGTCTGTCTGACAATAATAACCAACTAGAAAGTAAATTCTTGTTTCTGCAACTTCCTTACAACACATTGTAGCCACGACTCTGGCATGTTGTCACAAATGCTTGTTTTATTTATTTCTGGTTCAAACTCTTCCGTCATCCTATAAAAACAAAATGATAAAATAATTAGAGAATTGATGTACACTGAAAAAACAAAACATTTTTAGTACATTTTACTAGAAAATGCTATTTCACTGTAGATGGTTTGCTTTGCCGCTGTCAATCAGAGAATTGTGGGTAACATGAATTGACTCACAGTGATTTATTCTTGCCTATTTATTGTGAAGATCTTATTAAAGCCAAAATTATACTTAGCGCCCCATTCATTGACAACCATATAAACATTGACCAGCTTGCTGATGGATTTTTGGTCAAATACAGGCTATTTTCACTGTGTATAAAACACACAATACTTCAAATGATTATTCATATATGTAAATAATATGCACTACTTTAACAACAAGACATGGCGATGTAGCTGTTGTGGAGAAAACTAATACAGAATAGCAGTGACAGTGACAGCAGCGATCAGTTAAAGTTTAACTGATCGCTGGCTGAAGTTTATGACCCATCCATCTCGGGAATCAAAACGATGTTTCCCAGTGGTCAGTACGACTTGAGAGGGCGTTGTCCAATAGGATACTTGTATTTATGATCATTCTGATTGCATGTGAAGGCAGCATATATTCACAAAAGAATCTTTGATAACCATCCTTATCTACAGAACACAGCATGTTTACTGTATGCAGCGTACAAATGCTCTGTATATGCACTGGTTGACCTACGACACAAGTGTAAAACTAGAACCAATGTGAATATTGTACAGAGGTGAAAAGAGTCCCTGAAAACCATACTTGAGTAAATAGTACAGATACCTTACAGCGAAAACGACTCCTTTACAAGTTACAAGTCACCAATTCCAATACCACTTGAGTAAAAGTCTTAGAGTATCTGATTTTAACATTGCTTAAGTAATTGATTTGTGAGAACAGCAATCAATCAATTATTTGTTGTGGTACTTTCTGAAGTTGTTATACCTGTGGTCGTACTTTCTGTTGTTGTGGTACTTTTCTACCACGGCTGCTTATATTCTCCGGCAGTTAATTGAAAGATCAGATGGGTTCACTCCTCCCGAAATTACATTGAGGATCTTCAGTTATATAACAATAAACAATTGGTAGCATATTTTACTCTTTGACCAACAGAGGGCAGCTTTTGACCATATTTAAATTTAAAGTGACTTTCAGAAAGAATCACTGACTCTTACAAGTGACTCGACATTTTAACACAATATAATACAAATGGTATCAATATAAATAATGAGAGCTTCCCATATAATCTAGCAAGGTTCACGTCATTCAGAGATTTGGAGGCGGTTTTTATGGAGGTACTTTGTGGTATTGATGGATGTACAGTCTTTAGAATTGGTATTGCACTCTTATAGTCATGACTCTCCTTATAAATCTAACTTAGAGCTGACATTTGTTTTGTGAAGGGAAAGCGATCCACAATATCCTGAAAACTAGATTTGTCCATTATAACGCAGAATCCTGAATGCCAGTTTACACTAAAAACACCTTTGACTTAACCCAATTATTATCCAGTGTTAATTAAAAGAAGATCCCACAGAAGCCACATTGTCTCCGTCTGAATAGCATTTGCTTTGTGGCTTAAGCACATTCCCGATGTCTTCTTGAAAGGACAGTTGTATATCCATAGAGCATGAGGCCCTCGTTATAACCGACTCCTTTGAACGGGCTGCCAAATGTCGGCTTTAAGTCAAATTCCTCACATCATTGCCGCCCCTGGCTTTTGCATTGGGATTAAAGGGATGATGGTTATTGCTGCAAAGCCCCTGGACTTTAAATGTCAGCTTTCTTAACACCAAACGCAATTGAGCTTGACCTTTGACTGGCCAATGCCTGAATCTGTTTTTCTCTGATACTGCCTAAAAGTATTTTTCTTCCGTCTCCTCAGGGAAAAAAGTGAAGACCTAAGGGGGGTGGTCCTGCAGTAAAACAATATTGCACATATGCATATATGTATGTATGTATGTGTATGTATACTGTATATGAAATTTACTTTATTGTCCCAGATAGGGAAATTTGTACTAGACTCCATAGCCGGCATTTCGCCAAAACCTCATACATTAAAAAATTACACAAAATATTCATACACATAGAAATATATAGACTTCACTAATTCATGTTCAACAGTCTAATTAATACCAGTACAAAAGATTTTTTAAACCTGTTCCGTTTATAACAGAGAGTTCTGTACCTTCTTCCAGATGATAAGAGTTCATAAGAGGGGTAGAGTAGGCCTACATGAGATGGGTCACTTAAAATCTCATTGCTCATTGCGCATTGCTCATTCAGAGTCTGAATACTAGGATAGTCGTTCAATCCAATAATTTTCATCGAAGAAAATTATATATATACTGTATATATATATATATATATATATATATATATATATATATATATATATATATATATATATATATGTTTCTGTTTCATATGTTTCTTATAAAATAACATTAACTGATGAGGAAACATGCTGGGATTTTCCCCAAGATGTGAAGTACTTCCTCTCCCAGATATCTATCTTAGAGACAAATTAAACTGAGATTGTGTTGAGTGTGTTTGCCCATAAACTATAAAACTGTTCACACAGCTTTTGATAATTTTGTAACCTTTTGTAAATGTTATATTTTAGTATGTCTTAGTTTAACTTGGCTTCTCTCAGTCTGTTTTCCTTGTGCCTCACTGCATTTGGTGATCCGTCAAACAAGTTTTCCATCCATCCATCCATCCATCCATCCATCCATCCATCCATCCATCCATCCATCCATCCATCCATCCATCCATCCATCCATCCATCCATCCATCCATCCATCCATCCATCCATCCTCCAAAATGGTAAGGTTTGAATCAAATTATGTCGCCAAACTGTTGTTTGTTTTTTATACGTCAGGCTTTTATGGCTCATATAGTATGATATCGTGTAAATCAATGCGAACTTTATAACAGACTACATACTTAAAATGCATATAAGTTTGACTCTATATCTCTTAGCCTTATGGTCAAAGCTCTGTAGTTTTAATTGTGGGGGGCATACAGTATAATGCAATGCAATACAATACAATGATGATTGAGAGCTCATTAAATAAACAAATAAAAGTTCCTCAAAAGCCTGATGGATCATATTTGTTACTCACATTTCAACATGGTTTTCTAATAATTATATATGGATACTCTAGTAAACCTAAATTGCTTCAATTCAGTAAGTGTTCATCTTGAAATATTACTAACAATATAAAAGTTAGTCTTACTCTTATTTTATAAGAATCGTCAAGGAGACATGTACCACAACCAGAAGGTGGACATTTTTAAAATTATACATTATAAAATTATAATTATAAAGGCCTTTTTAACTTAAAAAGTATGAACTTTCAGTCAGATGACAGAAGTCATGTAACAGACTGCATACAACCAGTTTTGATCATGTTGATAATTTAAAGACCTTAATTCACATATCAAATACGATACAGAAGGGTTTATAGGGTTAAGTATGTCGTATGTTTGCACAATGGGAAACTTATTTATTTTATTGTTTATTTTCATAGTCAGAACAGTGGTCACTGATATTACATGAATCCAATGGGGATATAAAATATATGTGACTGCTAAGCTGTGAAATGAGTTCAGTGTAATTCAGTCATCAGTTACAGGATGTTTTAATTCACATCTGTATCAAATGGCACCCTGGGAATGTTGGGCAGTCAGAGCGGTCGCCCCCTCTCAGCACCTGCAGATTTAAGTGACCTAGGAAACCCAGACATGAAAGCAGCACTGGCCCGACCCCGGATCTCTCTTCCACAGAAGCCTTTTTGTGGTCCTTTGGCCCCCAGGAGTTCTGGCGATGGGCATCGGTCGGGTATCTCCGAACCATTTCCCGCTTTCCTTGTTCCTTCTTAGATTACAGCTAAGAAGAAAGCTGAAGTGTGTTGGATTTGTGTAAGACGATGAGGTCTGTGAACAAGTCTTACAAGGATTATGCTTAAAGTATATATATATATATATACAGTATATATAGTTGTAATCTAAATGATTCAACCCCCATTGCTAATCAGGTTTATTGGTAAAATTTACAGACTTACAGCTGTTTGCAATGAACAAAAAAAATAAAAATAATAATAATAAAAAAAAAAAATAATATATATATATATATTCATTTTCACGTTCATTTTATCCAGCAGCCATGTCACCCTGTAGCCCAAGACCGGTTGCCCACTGAAGCTAAGCAGGGTTGAGCCTGGTTAGTACCTGGATGGGAGACCTCCTGAGAAAACCAGGTTGCTGCTGGAAGAGGTGTTAGTGAGGCCAGTAGGGGGCGCTCACCCTGTGGTCTGTGTGGGTCCTAACGCCCCAGTGTAGTGATGGGGACACTATACTGTCAAAGAGCACCGTCCTTCGGATGAGACGTTAAACCGAGGTCCTGACTCTCTGTGGTCATTAAAAATCCCAGGATGTCTTTCGAAAGAGTAGGGGTGTAACCCCGGTGTCCTGGCCAAATTTGCCCCTTGGCCTCTGTCCATCATGGCCTCCTAATCATCCCCCATATACTGATTGGCTTCATCACTGTCTCCTCTCCACCAGTAAGCTGGTGTGTGGTGAGCGTTCTGGCGCAATATGGCTGCCGTCGCATCATCCAAGTGGATGCTGCACATTGGTGGTGGTTGAGGAGATTCCCCCTTCTATGTAAAGCGCTTTGAGTGTCGAGAAAAGCGCTATATAAATGTAATGAATTATTATTATTATTATTATATATATATATATATATATATATATATATATATATATATATATATATATATTCAAATAGCTCGACACATGAAATGTTTCAAGTGGTTTCCTCAAATTCAACTGAAAATGTAGCCTGGCTAACGTCAGACCTCGTCTCATTGAGACGTGGTCTGGGAACCACGTTCATTTTCTCGTATTTGAGGCGTGGTTTATGAATGCCCAGAGCCGTTTATTGGGCGCTACGAATGTCTATCAAATGCGCCTGTACGTAGCTCATAGCCAATCGTTTCAATTATACCAGATGACGTATGTAGAGCGACATAAATTCGACGAGGAAGAAGACGATGGGTCAGAGATTTATGTGTACGCGATGGCGTTCAGCGACTATTGCCGTTTGTGCAAGACAAACATGAGGGTAGAAGGTATATATGGATATAAACAAACTGCTTCGGTGTGTCGCATAGACGTCGTCATCGTCTTGCTGCTCCCCCCCCGTTCTGTGATTGGTCCCCTCGCTGAGGCGAAAATCTGGTTCATGGAATCCAGGCTGCCTAGCAGCGTGAATAAAATCACGCTGCGCGCAAGGCAGCATGGGGAAACACAGGCTACTGAAAATGCTACTTTTAATGACTTCTGCAGTGTCAAAATTGTTCAACCCCTTCATGGCAAGCATCTTTAGTACTAGTACAACACCCTTTTGCTGTTATGACCTGTTGCAAACGAGATGTATAACCAGACACCACCTTCTGACAGTGTTTATGAGGAATCTAAACCCATTCCTCATGAGCAATGGCCTCCACTTCAGTAATATTCTTGGGTTTGCGTGCTGAAACTGCCTTCTTCAAATCCCACCTGAGATTTTCTATGGTGACTGTGATGGCCACTGTGTAATCTTCCAGGACTTCTTCTGCAACCAAGCCTTGGTGGAATTTGAGGTATGCTTGGGATCATGGTCCTGTTGGAAGGTCCAATGACTCCCAAACTTCAGCTTCCTCACTGACGACATGACGGATGTTTTCTCATAGGATTTCCATCTTGCCTTCCACACGCTGCAGGTTTCCAGTGCCAGAGGATGCAAAGCAGCCCCAGAGCATCACCACCATGCTTAAAGGAATAGTTCACTTAAAAATGGTGGCATGTGTTTAGTACGCGGCCTTACTGTGCAAACTGAAACCTCAGTACCTGTTGCCACCAAGTCTTGCTGCAGGTCTTTTGCAGTAACTCAAGGGTTTTTCTGAACCTGCCTTCTCAGAAATCTGGTTGCAGCCATTGATAGCTTCCTTTTTCTGTCCCGTCCAGGTAGTGTAACCACTGTTCCTTTAACTTTGAACTTGTGAACTGTGCTTCCAAAAGTATCTCTAGGAACATTTTGTGCCTTCGCTATCTTTTCTTCTATCTCTTCGCTATCTTATCTTCGCTGTTCCTTGTTTGTGAAGGGCAATGATATATTCTCTTAACTTTTTGGACCATTCTTTTGACTTGGCACATCTGGTACAACTAATGAAGCCCTTGATTAGTTACATGAGGTGTGCGTGTGTGTGATTGTGATATATTCTTTATTTATTTTATGATTTAAAGATTTTATGAGTTAAAGAATCCTCTAAGAAAAACCAGTAAAAATAGTGCACAATATGCTGTGTTAACATGAAGGAATTTTCCATATTGATTTTTACCCATATTTTGAATTATGCATTGTATTGCTTTGTTTTAGGGTTAAAATAAATGTTCGTAAACTTGAAGGATAAGGTAAAGCAGGACTGCCATTGACGACTGGGAATATTTTAGGATTAGGAAATATATTAATGCTGGATGGCTCAGTTGACCAGTTTAATTTTATATTTTGTTTTATATATATATATATTTATTTATTTTAAAGCAAACTATAATTTAGTTCAATATCTTGTCCTTATACATAATTTCATAACAATTATACATAATTATTAGATTGTTGTGCAATATTGTTCTAAAAGCACATTAAAAGCATGGTGGAAATAATTTGAATTGGTTTTATTGCTTTTATTGTTCAAGAAAACATCTCAGACAGTAAGTCATGAGAGCGACGTAAAACGTTACTCAAACATCAGCTTAGCGCTACCTAAGTTTGGCATTGAAGCACAATGCCTCTCTTGTAGCCAGTCTACCCAAGGGATAGACTGCTTTTAAGCCCTATTGTTCTCTCAGGGCACATTATCGGATTATCCCGATTCCAAATTAAGGGGAAGAGTGAAGAGTATTGGAGCAATGCATTATGGGACATCATGTCAATGTGCTGGAACACTTAGAGAGGAAAGAAGCCCAAGTCTATCAAGGCAGATGCCCAAATACATAACAGCCCCATTCCAAGGTGATGTAGGATTCCAGTGAACGGGATGGAAAAATGCAAGCTCTGTCTGCTCAAGACCCTAACACAAAACAAAACATGACGAGGCCTGTCATTCTCCACTGTTGTAGAATTACCATCTCTTGGAAAAGTCTGGCAAAAGAATGTACACAAAGATCAATGACAACAACTTCAATCCTGCCAGCCTAGCCTTCCCAAAACATGTCACAAGTAGAAATGAAAGGATTTTCCAAGCTTCATTTTCTCTCGTGGTGCAAAGAAATTGCCTGCAGGACCAACATACTGACTCCAAAGAGCCAACAATAACCACCTGACGTTTGACGGTGAAGGGCAAAGCTCATATTAGGTATTGTGGTCAGATAATGATTCCAGGGCCCTCTGAAATATGAGCAAGTTACATAACCTGTTCTTTTAGAATATAATAGAATAATTACAGCAAATTAATATCTCGTATGACTAATCCTTCAGTAATACAATATATATCACCTTTATTCTTCCATCTAATCATTGTGTTGTAACTTCAGATTTATGTTACAATTGCAGGTTGGTTCTTAGCAATATATATACTGCAGACTACACAGAACAATAACACTGAAAAAGCAGCATATCTCCACTGCAATCTTTTTAGGGAGCAGACCAAAAGATTCCTTTCAAGTTGTGGAATGTGAAGTTTCATCTACAGCACACCTTTATTGCTTTGAAAACAGCATAAACAGGTATGTTTCTCTCTCTCTCTCTCTCTCTCTCTCTCTCTCTCTCTCTCTCTCTCTCTCTCTCTCTCTCTCTCTCTCTCTCTCTCACACACTCACAATATTGGCCTATAAACACAGTATAGATACAGTCGGGAACATATCATAAAATGGGTGCGTGGTTTAGTGGGGAAAAACAAATACTGTAGTCCATAGTTACCCATTCTATGAAAAAAAGACAAAAAAACATTGCAAAGTAACTGCTTTTTAAAATGATAATAATATAAAATTGTAAAAATAAAATCCACAACAGAGGTCAAATAGTCAATAAAAGAAGATCATTGTGGATGCAAGAAATTCAGTGACGGTGCGGAAACATCTGTAACAGATGACTTTGTAGATTTTAAATAAACAGTAAAATAAATAAATAAATAAATGATGTAAATGTCTGAATGACTTTTTTTTTTTAAATACCAGTTTTTGTGCATTATCCTCTAATGCTATTTTATCCACAAAATCAATGAGTTTTTTTGTTTGAAATACTTTGCTAATGATGACCACCATACACATTAATAGACTGTACATCACGTTCAAAAGTGTGTGGTCAGGAGGATTTTAATGATCTTGAAGGAAGTCTCTTTATATGCTCACTTTTGTATATGCTCACTCTATATAATGCTGCATTTAAATCAATATGGTAAAACTGTACTATTGTGAAATATTGCAATTTAAAATAACAATTTTTTGTTTTGATATTTTTTGAAATGTAATTTATTCCTTTTTGTATTTATTTGTGATGCAAAGCTGAATTTTCAGCATCATTCTCCAGTCTTCAGTGTCACATGGATCCTTCAGAAATCATTCTAATATGCTGATTTGGTGCTAAACATTTTTTTTTAATAACAAAAATATATATTTATTTAAACCATGATACTTTTTTACGGTTTCTTTGATTTAATAGAAAGTACAAAAGAACAGCATTTATTTGAAATATATATTTTTTTGTAACATAAATGTCTTACTGTCAATTTTTATCAATTTAATGTGTTCTTGCTAAATACATGTAAGAATAAAATAGAAGTGAGGTTCTACAGTTGTCTCTTATCATCATGCTGCTGAATTGCTTATAGGTGTAAAAGAAAACAGCCACAATAACTATGGAAACAGGGTTTCCATGACTGCTCACATTGGAAAGTGGGTTATGAAGGGTTATATGAATATGGATTGCTTATGGCTTATCTTTAAGATCACATGCGGAAGTCCTGTGTTCGAAATGCTTGGTCATGTGTGTTTCGATCCTCAAAAACACAGTTATCTTAGGGTGTGCACTTCCTGTGAAATTGGAGCAAAATATCTTTAATACAAATGGAAGTTTTTCCTACATCATTAATGACTTGCTTCTCAGAGCATGCAGACGAAACGCAATAAACTCTGTCATGGTCTCTTGCGTTCGGATGCTGGTGTTTGGGAATGCAATCATGTGAGACACTTATGGAAGAGAATTAAACCAAATAATTTTTATTTCAGGCATTTCAGAATGATCAAACCAACATTTGAGATGCTGTGCAATGAAATTGGTCTGCTGGTTAGTCCAATCACTTCCTCTGTTGAGGCAGTGTCACATGTTTTTTTTTTTTTTTTTGCGCATTGATGGATTTATTGAGCAAATGTGTTTCCAACTTAGTTTATGCGCATCTTGGCGTTTCCATCCAGGTTTTTTTTTTATGCGATATACCAACATGTGCATAAAAATAGGTGGATGGAAACATAGCTAATTACAATGCTAAAAACTGGAATAACACCCTAAAACAGAAGATAGGTATTTTCTGTCTTAGATAATCACACGAACAAATATGGGCCGTTGTGATTTCTCTCAATTATCCCAATGTCATTCCTCTCAGTTAAGAAGACTCATCTGACCGCCTGAGCTCAGCACTAATGATATCAGTGGTCAATGGAAAAAGGACAGAGACAAATTGGACTCAGTAATGGGTTGAAAGAGGTGCTTGACCTTGATCTCGACCTTGGCTATCGTGGCACTAATGTAGTTATCCTTCATTGGTATGTTTTATCCCACCTCAACACTAATATGGTACATTTCCTTAAAAGTGCCAACAGTAGAAAAACAAAACCCTTGTGAGCGGACTCAAAGCTAAAAGACACAAAATCCAATTTTTTTCCTTCTTTTTAACAGGTGTAAATTTATCTAAAAGCAGGACATATTACATGACTTGATTGTGATGTATTTTATGAGGCTGGTTTGCTTCAGATGGATGGGTAAGCTTAGACATAACCAGGAAATTTGGTCTTGACATAGAGGTTGTAAACAGACTCATAAAATGTGGGCTTTGCTCCAAAGAAATCACCCTCTCCAAACCATTATCTGCTGGCACTTCTATTTCAATCCACACAAACACTGAAACCCATCACATGCTCGTTTTGTAGATACATTGCATGCTTGACTATTACTAAAAGGCTTTCAAATTCAGTCATGACCACACATTTTATTCACAAATTTAAACCCTCAAAAAATTAAGGCAGTATGTAGAGATATAGGAATCAAGATTTAAAAGAAGAAAAAATTAAGCAGAATTATTTGTGTTCATTACTATTAACATACAGAGCAAATAATGTAGTCCAATTCAAACAAACAGCTTGTGAACAGATTCTTTTTGACGAAACACAGGAATCACTCTCAAAGTGTAAATCAGTCTGATGACTCACTCATTAAATTACCTAAAAAAAAATCCAGTTTAGTGTTATTTCATGCCTTCAGAATTAAGTAAAAGACAAATCTTACACTAACTTTAACAGTTTGGGGTTATTTTGATGGTCCACTTTAGATATATACTAAATCTAAGATACTTTGCAACTACATGTAAACTTATTCTACAAATACAAACAGTCTACTTGTACTCTAATGAGAGTTAATTGATATGTAGTTACAAAGTTCCTTATAGCTAATAGAATGTCTAAAGTGGACCATTGAAATAAAGTGCAACCCCATTTTGTTCCCACAGTCAAAAAGAAAGCTCTTGCTGCAGAACCAAACAAACCAACTGAGCCGCTGGACAGAATACAAGCAAACTCTTGAGGAAGGAAGTCATTATTTAAGCTATGCCTTATCAGTCCATGCAATTCAGCCAGTCGACCTGAGCAAGCAAAGTCTAATATGACTGCACAAAATCAAGCACTAGAGCTGCTAGGAATAAATCGAGTATGTTTCCACTCACATGCACTTTATGGCCAAAAGCTTTTATCTGGTCCACTTTGCTTGCCGAATCAGTGATGTATTGATTCAGGGATTTAAATTGTCCATTAAGTGCGATTAAAAAAAGTGCTCTTTCTGCTGGTAAAGGCAGACCAGGAACGCATGTTTTTAATCATGACACTGTTTATCTCTTTTTGACCACTTAAGAAGCGACCAAGCTTTCTGCTATCCTATAAACAACAGAAAAGTCTTTAATTAACTCAGACAAGGCTGCGCTCTCCCTGCAAAATCCACTGTGTGCTTTGAACATACTAGCCAAATATTGGTTATGATGTAAATTGCACATATACTTAATATATTCATTTCTTAAATACAAAACAGACTCTTTAGTTTTAATTAAATTCAGACACTGCAGGGAATCCAAAAATTACCCTATTTACTTTCTAAATGCACAATGCTGTCTTATTGTGAGTGATTCATCTGTGCTCGTCATTCCAAAAAGAAAGCAATTGAATAATGTCCTCCGCCTCTGAAATGACTGATTTTTGACTGATGTCACAATCTCTCTTCTCAAACCACCTGACTCAAACCACCTGACCTGACTTTTTTAGAGTACAATCAATTCAAGAGCGATAAAATCAAGTTTAACCTGGAAATACGTCAAATTACACAAGTAAAATGGTTGTGAACGTGATTTTTTGTTGGCTTCTGCCTGGTACACATTGTACAATTTTGGGCTGTCCCAGATGAAAGATGACCAATCGTGGAGATTACACATCACCGCTTTCAACGTTCATTTACACGTCAACAGCATTTTGCGGGCCTGAAAACGCAAACTTTTGAAAACAGGTTTCAAAGTGCAAGTTTTTGAAAACAATACCATTATTGTCTCAGTGTAAACTACAAAAACATAAATTTGTGAAAACGGTGACGGTATGCGCATGCATATTACATGTTCAGTCTACAGGCACGTGTTTCTTTACAAAGTGACATTGCCAACTACTGGCCTGGAATGCATGATATACTTTTTTTTCCCATTTTCCTGGGTACGTATGAAAAGGGCGATCATTTTAACAATGTTGTCGCCTGTACTGAACTTTTCAAAAACACAAAGGAAAAAACGCGTCATAGTTTGAGTTGCGAGGTTTCTTTTGAATAACACAGATATGCGTATGTATACAGCTGGCTAATGAAAGGTCTGTAATTTTGGTATGTATAAAAGCATTTATTGTGTTTGAACTGGTTTTGAGGATGGCACTATTGGCATTGCTTTCACATTTCTGAGAGTGAAGAAAGGCTGTAAAAGAAATTGTGCGGAAAGCCCTTATATGGAGAAGGGTTGGGCATGTTTTATGCAAATTATCCTGGGTTCAGACTAGCCTGGTTAAAACCAGACCCTTCTCAGTTGAAACTGAGTATAGGGTCTGGCGAAGCTATGTAGACAAATCATTTCCAAAGGGGCGTCACCAACCGACGTAGCTCAAATTCCTCTGGGCGCAATTGGATAGTCATAAAACCAATCAGATCGATGAAGGAGATGACGTATGCTTCGAGTGTTGTTCTTTGCTCCGGTTTTAACGAAAACGGTAAGTTTAAATCGCTCAAAACAGACGCGATAACTGATTCGTTTATATACTGTCTATGATTCGAACGAGTGATGTTCCACGGCAGCATCCATCTTTGTAGTGAAATCTCCTTCAGCGTCGCTGCGCTGTCGTCATCATGTAAATCCCTCCCCAAACGTTTCTGATTGGTGCCGCGATTTCGGCGGCACAGAAATGAGTTTGAATGGGCTCTTCTCCAGACTATCCTGGAGAGAGAATTAAAATTCGCCGGAAGTAGTCTGGGTTTTCCCAGGCTAGGTTCAGACTACATATCAACCCGATTTTGGCCCGATTTGATTGACTTAAGGTGTTGTGGTTAGCATTAAGTTAACATGCCGCATCGGTAGTTTGTTTACGCTCTTGTTTCCGGAAGTCAGTCACTAGATCCGCCTTCTCTATGACATCACACGCATGGCAATTGGTCAGGAAGCAACGTGTAGTCTGGCATGTTTCTTGTCGACGTCACGACAAGAATTTAGAAGTCAAAAACGCATAATCTGAGTATCGTAACATACAAAAAATATGTAGTCATTACTAACCTCAGGCATGCACTCGCTCATTTAGAACACTTCATATGCATTAACATTAGAACAAGGTTAAGAACAAATCCTTATGCTTACACGTGCTGTCAATTAGGTTACTTTTTTTTTTTTTTTTTTGTCAGAAGTTCTCCTGTGCGTAAAATAAGAAATATTCAATGCAAAGAGTAAAAAAAGACCCATTGTTTTTTTGTTTGTTTTTTGCATAAAAACATGCAAAAACAAATGACTGAAAGCCTGAATTTTTGGGCCAAATCTAATTCGACAGCTCAAACTATAAATCATTATTGTACACTTACTGTAGTGACATTTTTATGTACTAGCTTAATAATTAATTTCTAACACAAGTAAAAACAAGAAATTTGATGCAGTGTATTTTTATAAATAGCTGTCCATGCAGCATTTGTTCGAGATATTCTGGCTGACAAACACAGGGTGTGAATGACACACATAACCCCATCACAAATGGCACATTAAGTAGGAATGCAAGCAGAAAATTCCCAGCCAAGATATTCTAGCCTCTGAACCTTTATTGTCGGGGTGGCAAATGAGAAGTATGACGGGATCAGTGACGGATCAGTAACAGCATGTACGGATTAAACACGTGTTGATTATATTGCTTTGATCTCGCCGCTTACAACTCTATTGACAACTAGAAAAGGAAAGTCCATAAAAGCAAGCTGCCAGGTGGCCTTGACAAAGCATTGGCTGAAAGTTATAAATAGTTTGAAAAGCGTGAAATTTGAAAGGTATAACTTGAAGGTTTGAGAGACCGTCTACTAGTCACGATAGATAGGTAGTGTACCTGCGCAGTTGTCTGCGCTATGCGACACATCACAAGAGCTTTAGCCTGTGTTTGCATTGAACGCCAGTTGCGTTTCCTGCAGCTCTGGAGGCGCGTGGCGCGGAGTTACACATCACAGTTTTCAAACTTTTTTTCCCCTCAGACTCCAATCCTTCCTCTTCCTACTGCCTCACTGCGTCATTCTGAATGGGAGTTCTGTGGGCAAAAGGAACATCGTACGCGGAGGCACTAAAGACGCTAAAGGAATAACGCCTGCTGGATCTCTTTGGCTGAAATGCGCGCGAGTGTTTGTACCTGCCGTACTGACCTTCAGGAGGAATAGTCACGAGAACGCTCGCGTTGAATGGGTCGTAAGGACGCTCACCTGAACCTGTCTGGATGGGATGCACCGTGAGCTTCATCTGCTGTGAAGACGATTTTCTGCAGATGCCTTTGGATCAGCATGTGGAGAAAAAGAAAGAGGAAAAGAGGCTGTTATCTAAGGTAAGGCGCACATGGGTTCATGCAGGAACATTCTAGTCCATCGAAAGTTCTTGACGTTGTGCTGTGAACTTGACAGTGAAGCTATAAATGTATTGGTTGAGAAAATATAGTTTTTTTTAATTAACTTTTTCTCTCAGATTAATCTTGTTCATACAGGTGTCGTATATTTTTAAATGTGTATTAATTAATTAATTAATTATTTATTTAGCCTTTAACTAATAGAACATGCACAACAGTCAAGAGTTTGGATACACCTTATGTAGTGGCCGAACGAATCAAAACTATCTAATATTTTAGAAATACACATCTCTGGGCATTGTCTCAGCCATATTCCTGAGGTGCTAATTGTGCCGGGATGATTTTAATAATGATTGATGTAGATTCAAGGTATGCTTAGATTATAATTTTTTTTAAATGCATGTTTAACGTACATTTATATTATATTATTCTGTCTTGTACATTAGCCTACTTAAAGCTACTTTTAGATTTAATGCTGATTTGATTTTCATAAGTATTGTTTAAAAATGTATTTAATTACCGTATTTATATACATTTATGACATTTTACATTTATTTATAAAGAATATTATATAATAAAATGCTCCATATTCAAGTCTAGCAAGCAAATACTGTCCCTTAATAAATAAATAAATAAATCTTTGGTAAGGTCCAACCATTGTACATTTTGGAACCGCAGAATTTAGGCTATAAAACTAATTTAAAGCATTTATGCATACGCCTTTAAAGATCAAAAGGTTTTTAAGATCATGAGAAACATACATTGTCAAGTTTGTCTAAATGTTTGAATGTTAAAGTGCTTAATGTGTTGACAGATTTTAGATTTGTATCAAAAACCCCACCTATACAGTTATGTATGAAAAACAAACCCAGGATCTCCTGTTCAGACCTCACAGGGTAAACACATCTCCTACATGACCAGACAGTGAGAAATCAGGGCAAATCCAAGACTAAGCTTAGACAATAGTGTTCTGTTCACATTTGGATCAATGAATGAGTTGCATCATTGCACAGTTTAATTACGGATGGAATCCAGATTGGAAATTTGTGCGTTCCTGCCACATGGGATCTATTTATAGAACTTTTGGTTTTATGTTGTCATTTCACATACTGACCACATTTACATGCACATCATCTTCATTGTTCAGATTGTTCTGAAATGCTTACAAGCTATTGGTTCATGTGTTTACATGACGCTTACTTACATAATCAAAACAGACTGAATTCTGATTAATAATGGAATATTCTTGTGCATGTAAACACAGTCAGCTCTATTGAATTGCATGCTATATTTCAGGGAAAAGTTCACTATATGTACTGTATGTGCAACGATCAAAGACGTCTTACATTGGACTGTTCTGATGGGGTGGTCTGCTCTGGGTGGTGGGGTCAGATTTAGAAGGTCAGTCAGGGCGTTACTTGGGGCAGAAGGGTTGGAACAACAAGCCCCACATTGTTGCTTTGCTCTCAAAAAGGGACCAGAACTCTGGAAGGAATGTTGCTCCTATATCCCGATAGTCATCTTTCATTTTTGGTAACACTGTGACATGGGGTTCCACAAAGCTGGGCCACCCTGATATTTTGCATGTCTTTGTAAAGCTGACTTATTGCTTTTTATGAAGTAGTGGCAACAGGAATATGATTAGACACAAAGGTTCAAAGAGGACCTATTATGCTTGTTTACAATTTCAACTTTCTTTAGTGTGCTGTTGCTGTTTGCGCATGAAAAATGTCTGCTCCAAAGGGAGTTATTCCCTATATTAGTAAGCAACTCCTTGAAACGCCTTGATTGTAGACTTGATTGTCGAACGAACACGTCACAATATTCCTCATTTAAATAATTCCGCCCAAGGCATATGCAAAAAAAATGCACGAGGCCAGGTTGAGTTGCGCTAGTAGTGTGTTAAAACTTGCAACTATGGTAAGGGGCGTGATATTTCTCAAACACACTCGAAGCGGTAGACCAATCACATCGCACTGGTCCAGCTGACCAATCAGAGCACATTGCGCTTTTCGGAAGGAGGGGCTTCATAGAGACAGGAACTAAACAGAGCGTTACTGACAGACTCGGAAAATAGGTGCTGCAATAATGTAAAATATGTTGAAAATAATGTGTTTTTTGAACATTCAAACATGAAAACCTATTCTACCAGACCCCAAAAACAAAATCAAGACTTTGTAAAAGGGTATAATAATGATCTAATAATCAGAATAAACTGTTTTCTACCTAGTAGAATTTTCTACCTAGTAGTTATAATATAGTTGATTACCTTTCATCAGAGCAGTGGTTACTGGGTCTATTAGGGCTTCTGAATTATGCTTCTGTCATGTGAACTTTGCTGGGGTACAGCCAAAAACTCTGTTAGCAATTGCAGCCATCAGCAAATAAAGGCCAAATGTTCACTCAAAAATGAAATTCTGTCATTATTTGCTCATGTCATTCCAAAACTGTATGCTGTTGTTTTTTTGTTTTTTCTGTGGCAACACAGACATGTCTTTACATGGCTTTTTTCTACTACTTTTATGGTGTTTAGTTGCTCGCAGACACAAGGGTGAATATGTAATGACAGAATTTTCATGTTTAGGTGAACTATTCCATTAATGTTGCATTACTTTGATGACGATGAACCTGTGGCATTCATTTCATGAGAGGAATGTGCATTAATTTTTAGAAGATTAATTTACTTTTTTAGTGAGACTAGAGATCTCTGCTACTGCAGGTTCAAATGCCTGTAAGAATGCAATAACATTCCATTATTTTAATTATCCTTGAGCATGTCTTAATCAGTTTTTTTTCCCATTAACATTTGGTTAAGATAGAACTTCATTCCCTGGGGGAAATCAGTGTGTTGTTATTTTTAATATGATTTTTTTAAAATAATATAAATGCTGAGCAGTGTGCAATAAGTACACATAAGTACACATGAAAAGTATTAGGCCTTGCATGCTTAATGCATTGGATTGCAAGAGGATGTGCAAATTAATAAAAATGTGCATATGCTTTGAATGAGAAGATTAGCTCAGAGATGTAGATTTGAAATATAAGTAATAGTAAATATTATAATACTGAACATACTTTCAACCATAAACATATTTGGATCATTCTGCCTTTGCCGTGTCAGAATGATCTTATCTAAGTGCACATTAAAACCGTTTTACAGGATTTTCTTTAAGCTTGACTTTTCATAATGGTCATAATCAAGTTTTAATTGTGAATGTTGGATGCTCAACTTTTTTTGTATGCTTTTTTCAACCTGATCTTGGGGGAAAACGTATTAATTTGAATTGTATGAAAATGTATGATTTTTTTGGGGGGAAAAAGTAAGCCTGAAAGTCCACCTCTACACATGACCGCGTCACTGGGGTGTAAGCAGATTAAGAACATACTAATGGCGTGTTCACACCAAATGCGAAGTGTATATTCGCATCGCGTCACTCGCTCTAGATTACTCGCAGGATGACACACTCCTTTTCGCGGGATGTTTTTATTCGCGAGTGACGCGAAAAACAAAAAAAAAACATCCCGCGAAAAGGAGTGTGTCATCATGGGCAACAATAATTAGCTCCTCCATTTTCGACAACAGTGATAGTAACTGGACGTATCAATGAGCTCTTCGTTGATTGGCTTGCGCAACTAAGCGTCATGCGAATTTTCCGCTCGAGTTGAAATTTTTCAACTTGCGCGGGAGACGCGATTGAGGCGATTATCGCAAACGCGTCACCCAATTCGCGTCATTCGCGTCTTTGCATTGACTTTGTATGTAATCTACTCGGTCAAATAATTACATTCGCGTTTGGTGTGAACACGCCATAAGTTACACGATTTAGCCAGCAATTTGCCAAAACATAAAATAGTTATGAATTGACATGAGATTTTGTTGCCATTTTTTTTGTTCTGTCGATAAAGAATAGTGATAATGCTCGCTAGAATATGCAGGTTTATTGGGCGACAGGCTTAAACAATTTCCCATCATGCTGTGGGGCAGGACATGACTGATAAAATAGACACATGATTCATCATTTACACACCTAATGTACATAATTTGCTTGTTTTGTCAATTAGTGAAAAAGCAAAAAAGAAACACGAAATTGCCCAATGCATCCATTTCGTTTAAACCAAAATCACTTGAACGCATGCACGTCATGCCATGATTACAAATTCCAAGGAAGACTTCAAATAACATCACAATGTTTGTAATATTTGATAAGCCGCATTACTGCTGATATGAAGGAAAATTCACACTGCAAGAAATTGAGAATGAGATTTGATTGACTGGTTGTTGTTGTAGATCACAGCTCTGTTCCTAACTAAGCAGCGGTGCCCAAATCTCTTAGGCTTCCTTTCATCCCTCCAGTGGGAATAAATCACACAGACAGATCTGTGGTGGGATTAGAGAGGGGTGGGGAAGGCCGTCAGGAGAAGGGAGGTGGAAATTCCAGGGATTTGGATGGGAGGGAGTGACAGTTACCTGCACCAGGTAGATCCATAGGGAAAAACTATGGGTTCATGTACTTGCTTATCAGACCACTTGTAAGAGCACAGCATGAGCACTGAACCTACTTTAGACGCCGTAATAGAGCACCGCTCCCTTAATGGGATTCAGCAAGGCACACCCCAAACTTCCTCTTTCAAACTTGTCACAACAAAAATGTGGGATTTTATAAATTGTGGTCATGATTTTACTGAGTTTATAAATCCTAGGGCTGATTTGGGGTTATGGAAAGATGCTTACCCTTAAATCATAAAATATACTTGTATTAGGAGGAAAGAAATTCCCAAGCGCACATTGTGCATCTAAACATCTTTGATGTTTTAATGTGTTTCCTATCTGCAAGAATGTATGCCTTGCAATTGTGTGTTCTTTTCTGTGTTAAAGTGGCACTATGACTATGCAGAATTGCAAAAACAGTGACTGTTTTCAAACAAGTTTTTCAACACTGTAATGCAGTGACGTATTTTTGTAGGCCAACTTGGAATTTCCTCACTCTGGTTCCCTCTACAAAACCCCTGGAAAATAAGCTCTGTGACCAACAGAAGTTAATGGTTCTTACACGTTTTTTTCAGCAAGGTAATGTTCACAAATTAACACAACTTTTTTGAATTTTAAAGGCATTTAGCCAAAACCTCATTAAACACATAATCTGGGATGATGAAACTGAAAAAAAACAAACAAAAAAAACGCTAACTTATAACTTTTCACATTGTAGGACTCGTTCCTGCAACACTCTATATAGCATATACCCGGCCTAGTCAGGATTACAAATCTATTGCCACTAGTGGTGCTTTAAAAGAATGAGATTTCTAGCATTATTCACTCACCCTCATGTCATTCCAAACCTGCATGATTGAATTTTTACTTGTGGCAACACAAGATAAAATGCACAATTACTGTAAGTCATCAATTACGTAAACACCTAATGTCATTTGCTCTTTATTTTGTTGCAGTAGCATGATAAAACATACTTTTTTGGCAGTAAGTGAAAAAGCAAAAAAACTAAACATATCCATCTTGTTTCAACTTAGACCAAAATAACCAATTTCAAGGAAGACGTGAGCTCTCAACCTTTTGTCCAAAAAGGACAAAGAAATATGGAAAATGTACCATTAAAAAGAAGTCTATGGCCTGTTTACACCTGGTATTAAGATGCGGGGTCTAAAACCTTTTGCGCTCGTTTACTTTCGACTAGGGGTGTGACGATAACCGCATCACCGCAATATCGCGTTAATGAGATGCCTACCGCGGTGTGAGGTCATCACCGCACTTTTTTTTTTTTTTTTTTTTTTTGAAAGTCACAGGAGTGCATATGGTGTGTGATATGAACTATAAACACATTAATTTGCTTAGAATTTACTGTATCTGCGAGTCCCATGTTCAAGTGCTTCTGGAGAAAAAAAAAACGCTTCCTGCGCAAGGGAGGGACAGTCCGTTAAACATATGGGGGATTTATTTTTTTGTGTGTGTCTGATTATTATTAATTAACTGCTAGGTTTCAGTACTTGTGATGTTTACAGATAATGTTCAATTAAATACAAACAAACACAGGCATAAAAGACAAGCATAACGTAAACAGTTGGAGTTAGATTTTAATTGCAAGTAGCGATCTCTCTCATGTGGTATAGGCAATAACAGTTGACGGCGCTAGCCGAATGATTTAAAAAATAGCCACGAATCTAGTGTCTAAGCCAAATACTGTGTTGCCTTTGAGGCAGGTGACAATTAAGGGGAAGCCGGTGAATTTGGACAAGGCAATATGCCGTATTTGTCGCACAAAAGTATCCGTCTCGCGAGGAAATACCACTAACTTAAGACCACATCTTAGAAAAATTAACCATCCTGTGGCGTTTGCTGGACTTAAGTGCAGCACACCTACCTTAGGTCGGCGACACTGGCTGCGTGGCGTGTCCGTTTTTATTTCGGCTCCCATGTTAACAGGTTAGAGCTTGCACACTGCCTGCGTGAGACGCGCGTCTCAGTTGCGGCACGAGCCGCGCGGAAAAAAGCGTGCATGCTAGAAATAGAACCGACGCCTATTTTTCACGCAAGCCTGTTGGAAGCGTTTCCTGGCAAAATAGAATAGGAAAAAAATGTTTGTATGTCATTTTGACATGAATACATATTAATAAATTACATTTTGATGTTTGAAAGTTTAGGTTTTGACATAAATGCAGATATAAATGTAATTAAAAAAAATATTATC
Source organism: Leuciscus idus (assembly GCA_021554675.1). Classification (NCBI taxonomy): domain Eukaryota; kingdom Metazoa; phylum Chordata; class Actinopteri; order Cypriniformes; family Leuciscidae; genus Leuciscus; species Leuciscus idus. Next base: position 44,217,724 of record CM038626.1, on the reverse strand, counting down.
GATTTTCAAATATTGCACCTGTCAATACAGAACGAAATATTCTGTAGCCTATTTTGCCATCAATACTGCCGACGCTGTCTTTGCTGTTATATATTTATGTTTAACATTAAGTATAGGCCTTCCACAACTCTCTCCCCATATGTCGAATATATCACCAATGAGGTTTATATGTCACCTAGCAGCAGCAGCGCTGTTTCTGGTGTGCAAAGACATAAAAAAAAAGCCACGCAGCTGACACAACAGAAACGCCACACTCACACCACGCAGCCAGTGTGTCGCCGGCCTTAATAGTTAATTATTAATATTTACAATTTTATATGTGTTAATTTGTTTATTTGTTAATAAAGAATACTGCTTTATGTTATTCATTTCCATTGTCATTTACAAGCTACATGCGTTCTTGATCGCCTCTGCAGTGTGTGACGCGGCCGCGGGTGATTTTTTTTAATTTATTTATTTATTTATTTTTGGGGTGGGTGGGGGGTCGGTTAACCGCCAAACCGCGAGATTTGTTGCTTCTTTACCGCGGTAAGAAAAAATCCCATACCGTCACAGCCCTACTTTCGACCATTTCCAGAGGTAGTTGAAAACTTGAATGTGTTCGAACAGCCACAAAAGACCGTCTACTCTCCGCCTACTGACCTAACGCCTAAACATTATGGGAAGCGCGCTGACGGGATTTAACTTTGTTGAATGAAGACCCAAGTTTGGTTTGAAGACGAAAAAACTTACCAAAGTGGACAAAAGAGACAGATTAAAACACCAGTCGTAAACGGGAATGTGTCTCCCTCGTCTACTTGTGATCCGATTGACCAAAACATATCTTGTAATACGTAATACCAGGTGTTAACGGGACCTATTAGATTTTATAACAAATATTCCATCATTCCAGTGTTAATGCAAATCTGTCATTTATTTCGCCACTATAGCCTATTTATTGTCCTATCTTCCTTACTGCATTTTGCATTACTTTTGCACTCTGTATATAGATTTTCTATTGTGTTAATGACTGTACGTTCTACGTTTGTTTATTTCCCATGTGTAACTCTGTGCTGTTGTTTTTGTCGCACTGCTTTGCTTTGTCTTGGCCAGGTCGCAGTTGTAAATGAGAACTTGTTCTCAACTGACCTACCTGGTTAAATAAAGGTAAAATAAAAAATAATGATACATTTTTCATTTTTATTCCTTTTAATTATGCCTCTTTTTGAAACGGGGACTTGTTTTCAGAGTTCAGATGACACTTGGCAAGTGTTGTTGTTTTTATACCCCATTCCCATCCCACTGGGATATTCTGGATGATCTGTCAGCGCCCAGCTGAAACACATTCCCTCCTGTCAGGGATTCAGCTCAATGTTTTGGTCTTATCTCAGCGCTCGCTCGCAGTATTCCTGTCCGACTGCCGCAGAGAACATCTAAAGGGCCGAGCTTCTCTCCCCAAATAACGCCATTCAGCCATTCCACACACGGCTGCCTGGGCTTTTGTGCTATCGCAGAGCGATTGTGCAGGACACAAAAGGTTCCTGAGTGAAAAACATGGCCAGTCAGGTGTAGGAACATGTGCCAGTTAAAAAGTCATCTTCAGTTGTGCCTCGCCCCTCTTTTTTATTTTTTTAATGGTGCTCATCTCTAACTTTGTGGTCAATGTCATGTTTGTTTCTCCATGAATGCCTTCTTTTATTTTTAGACCCTTAGCCTCTAGCTACACATAGATTGAACAGGTCAAACTCTACCTGTCAGAGCGATCTCTCTGGGTGCGCACTGTACGGTTTTTGGCAGCTGAGGCAAATCTATAGGGATTGTAATAGATTTGTTGTCGTTGGGGAAAGTGTGCAGTCTTGGATCTCTCAGTGTACTGACTGATTAATTGGCTTTGCGATGGATCTTAGCATTCGATGGAGTTTTTTAGGTCGCAGTCCCGCTCCTACACAGGCTGTCTAATCAAAAAACAATTAAAGAGGTTGGGGTGTTCGTGAGAAAGATAAGAGATTTGTTCAGTTAAAATTATTAGCTTGATCCTAGATTTTCTATATCACATGCAATTTAAACATTACATTATTATATATTACATTTCAGTATGAAAATTGCTCTGAGAATAAGCACAAATGACATACCTGAGATTTGATTTGCCCATTTTTTTTGATTTACATTTTTGAAAATTCAATTGTTGTGTTCAGTCTTTCAACAACAACAACCAAAACAATCACATTTTCAACAAATTTTTGATTTTTGATTAATTGATGCACATTTCCCTTACATATGAATATTTGCATATTTTGTAAGGTAAACTTTTTTTTTTCAAATATCATGTACTTTTTAAAGATTTTGTTTTTACATTGAACACACACACAATTTGATTTTATAATGTCTTAAATATATATAATATTATTTAATACATATTAAAATCAAAGACTAAATGTAATACTTTATGCACAACAAAACATTGTATTATTCTTTTGTTTATTTTTTGAAAACTCTACTCTTATTTTCTCTGCGTAAACGACAAAAACACGAATTTTTGAAAACAGTGACGTCATGCGCATGCATGTTACGTGTTCAATCTACAGGCGTGTGTTTTTTTACAAAGTGACATCGCCAACTACTGGCCTGGCAGCAGAATACAGCGTTTTAGTCGTTTTTGTGGATCTGTGCGAGTTGTCGGCTGTACACGAAAAATGCAGAGGGGGGAGGCAAATCTTTTCAGTTTTTAGTACATCGTTGTCGTGTAAACGTACCCTTAGATTACCTCATCTAACTCTCATTTAAAGTTGATCTTTAAAACATTAATTTAATAATGTTGTTAAATGTGAGCTTTCAGCAAATTTACATTTGAAAATCCATTATCAATCTGTGCATCATAATGTTGTGATGCCAACATTCACTTGTAGCATTTAAACCAATTGATTTTTTTTTTATCATGGTTGAAGCTTTTGTATTGCTCTTTGTGTTGGATTGGCTTGTTCTTGCAGATTCATTGGTGGTAGATTTTCTAAAGGAAGTAAGAGATAGAAATAAAGTCCTCCCGTTCTCAGCCCTCCCCCTCAGCGTTTGTGAAGCGTTGTTCTGAAGAACGAATGTTGTGTAACACCTGGGTTTGAGTCTTCTTTGTGGACTAGCATGTCACGCTTGTTAACGTTGAGAGGAAATAGAAGTGTAGCACAATGCCAGGCTTAGCATGAGGGGAAGAAGGATTTTTATTGCTTGTAGAGTATTGACATGGACAATCATTTTAACAAAGAGTCACTCGTCCAATACATGACAGGGTTTACAAAGTAAATATAACCCTCAAGGTAATGCACCAAACTTCAGAAATAGAAGTTATTTAAAATAATTAAAATCAGATTTATGAGAAAACATATTTAATTGTCTTTTAAACTCATAATCAACCAAGTTATTTTTATTTCAATGTATTTAGTGTCAGTTACTAATGAGAAGCACATATTGTAACATGCCTTGCATTTCTGAAAGCCAAATTTGATACTGGTCCTGTATCCGTTTGAAGTCCATGTAAAATATTATTTGCTTGTCGGATCACAAACTTTCCATTGTGACTGTGTTTTTTTGGCCTGTTCCAGGGAGCAGAGAGCAGAGAGCAGATAGGACGCAAGCCAACAAACTGTGAAATTTGTTCCATCATTTGAACAATTGCAGCCTAGTGGGTTTCATTCAGTTAGTTTATGTTCTAGATTGAATTAGATAAATTAGGCATGGTGCTATTGTGTTCCTCTCCAAACTTTACTATGCTTTTATTCATAGCAAAATGGCTACATGAACTGCCTCAAGGTTAAGAATACGAAAAGTGATTTGGTGTTTTGCTAGCCATAGGTTATGCTCAGTGTGCACTGTGCATTAATAACTTATTAGTGAATGAATGTGCTGTGTATCTTACACTTTACACTTCCCACTTTTCTTTAAAAATAATAATAAGTGAAAAAGTGGGGTTTGGTTATGATAATTCAAAAACTTCAAAGCAGGGGGTTTCACACGGTTGATTCAGTCCGTTATTCCTAAGGCTCCATGGAAAATTTGAAAATAATAATATTTTAAACATATATATATATATATATATATTTAGGTGCTGTGAAACCCCCTGCATTAAATTGTATTTTTGCCTTTAGAATATTCTGGTGCTGTTTGGTAATTTTTTGACCAAATCATTTTGATTTATTTATTTTAGAATTTTTAACTTCATCAGAATGGTACGAAAGGTTTTGGCACTTGACACACACACACACACACACACACACACACACACACACACACACACACACACACACACACACACACACACACACACACACACACACACACACACACACACACACACAAATCATGGACATTCGAAAAAGTAAAAAGTCACACTTGGATTTTTCACATTGGAAATGAATGGGAGACAAATTTCATTGATTGGAAAGTTTAGTACTGCACCCAAACATAATATTACTGAAAGCAAATTTTTTTTAGATATCATACAGATTTATGGCTTTGAATTTCTCACAGTTTTAGAGTAGAAAGCGTTTTGGAAAATATGTATTTCATATACAAATTAAAAAATATATTTTTCATAACAATGAGTGTAAAATTTTTCAAGTGCACTTTTTTTCACTTCATAAATACTCTGCCAAGTGTCTTCTTTAAAAAGAGACCAAAATAAGTCTATGCTCCCAAAGCATTACAGATTTATGACCGTTTAAGATGGTAATTTCATTTTCAGGTCCATGCTCAAAAAGTGAATAAATGGATTATAACTACTGCATAAACATATTTCAGTAACATAAAATACCCTAAAAATATTAAATAAAAAACATTAACAAAATAAAATATAGGAAAATCATGTCATTAAAAAAAAAAAAAAAAATTCAGTCATTTTTGAACACAAGACTCCTTCATTTCAAGAAAGACATCATGGGAAGCGACGATAGAGTAGCTTTCTGTTCAGTGTGTCAGAAGTTGATTCAGTAACCGTTCCAACTGATTCAGTGAATCATTCCTCAGACTGATTAAGCTTTTAGAGTGATTCCTGTTCAGGTTTGTTTTTGTGTGCAGCTTGTGACATTATTTTAGTGTCATTAAGATATTACGGTTTTATTACTATTTTGAATTGTTTTTTTATAAAAAAAAAATGTTTAAGGTTTCATTTTAAAATTCAAGTTTAAAAATTAAGTTTGTTTTAATTTTAAAATGTATAGTTTTAGTAATTATATTTTAATAGTAGGCTATATAATAGTAATTAAGTTTTAGTTGTTGTTTTTTTCCAAGTAATTTCCAAGTAATTTTTTCTTGCCATTTTCTTTGCTGTACAAATAGAAATAGTCCAGTGGTGATTTCTTTAAGACTGCAAGGGAAGCTCGGCTTTCCCCTACAATGTCAAAAAATGAATGGTCAAATATGTACTATTGTATTAACATTTTATTGACTAAAAATGCGTTAGAAAACGTTCATCTCAAAGACGAGTTCGTTCAGAATCAGTTACATAGGTCGGCTGACTCGATTTCCTTCTCATACATTCCCGTAGCGTCACAGTGCATTTCCCTGTTGAAGCCCAGCTTCCATTGACTTCAGTGGAGCTGCTTCGAACAGTTTTTTTCAGCGCTTCGAAACTAGACGGTCATTGGATAAATGCTGCGATTATGTCCCGCCCATGGAAGCTCAGCTTCTCTGGGGGTGAACGGGGAGTGGGCTGGCCTGGACTCCGGTCTTCCGCATGATGATTGGAGGGTCTGTCGAAAGGCTGCGTCTCCTTTTGATTGACAGCGATTTCATACAATAAAAAGTCGCTGATGTTGAAGCTGTTCGGCCTAGTCCCATCGCGGATTTTTCAAAGACACACTGCTGCAACCTATTTCTTGGTATTTGCTTGTCGAAATTGCTAGCCAATTTTCATAATACATTTCACACAATTATACATTTATACCTTTATTATATTATTACATTCATTTTTCACAGAGCATTTTCTTGAAAAGGAACGTAGAATTTACGTATAAATAAATGAATATTTTTTATGATGTAGGCCGAAAATGAGCTTCCCCTCTTTGAAAGACCAGCAGCCGCCACTGAAATAGTCATATGTTAGTATGCTATTTTGAAGCGAGCCCATATTCTCTGAATCACTCCATTGAATGAAGTGTCACTTCCTATGCATTAGTGTTGGGACAAAATGCACAGATCTGTTCGACACAGTACCGCCTGGTTTGCGTTGTGACAGACCGCCAGCAGGGTTTCCCCTCCCGCCTCCGCTCTGTAATTATCTGATAAGGTATGCGGTGCAGTGAAAGTTACCCACAATCCCTCCCCACATTCCAGTGTCCTGCTGGCCAGCAGAAAACAGTGTGTTCTCTGTGTAGAGTACCACTGACCTCTGTGCCACTCCCTCCATACTTTAATGAAAGTATCAATGCTTCAGGAACTATACCTGACCCCTGGCAGACCTCTCTGAACACATACGTATGTGGACTGACACTTTTTGTGTTTGGGCATACTTGCTTACCTGAGGTTATCTGTCCTACCGCATTAATATTTATTTAAAGTTAAGATTACGTTTGAAAGGTCAAACTGTCTCTCTCTTTTCATTACAAAACATTTCTGTGATCCAGGCAGTGTAAACATGAAACCCAGTGAGCTTCCTATAGATAGCATTTTTAGTCAATTCACCTTTATTTATATAGCGCTTTATACAATACTATTTGTCTTAAAGCAGCTTCACAGTAATAAACAGCAAAATATCAATCAATAATGCAAACTTCATAATGCAAAGTTAATCAAATACCCTTAGGTTGCCTTTAGTTGACAGCTATTATGTTTCCAAGGCATATATATATATCGTTTTTTGGTTTGTTCTCTAAGTTTCATAAGTTGGACTTTTATTTTGACAACATTAGAAATTGAGAAATTGAGAATCGCTCATTCTCTGTCTTCATTACTTTACGTCTAATAATAAAAATGCAAACGCTATAATAATCTTTCCATATGTCGTCATTTAGTGAATTTGCATTTATATAATTTAAACAAGTCTTTGAGGATCTAACAACTGTTTTGTCTTCTGAAGTATGTAGTAGCCTATTTCTGTCAGGACCACTATCGTCAAATACGATTGACAAGTTAGCATACAGTTAGGATTGGCGGTATGGTTCCGTTCCGGGCGAGAACTCCCTGCGCATCCATGCAGCCTAACATGGATAAGAGCAGCAATAACCCCCCTTGGGGTAAACAGAACAGAACCAACATGAATGTTTGCAAATAAATTTAATTCAAGATTTTAAAATACAACATATTTCGAGAATTTATTCTGATTCAAGGGGAATCAGAATGCCAAATCCTGACTGATGAGAGGAGGAGGGTAATCGCTCCTGAGAAACACGATAGCTGCTGACAATACTGAGGAGCTTATATATGTATACGGTGATAGGCGTCGTATTCCTATAGGTAGATGTGGATCAGCTGAGGGTCAGCTGATGTGAGCTTGACTAACGTGACCTGCCAGAACTAACGCTATGCTTGATATAAAAATGTGTGTACCCTGTGTGATGGTCCATCAGTGCAAAGGATCCAAGATCGAGTGAGCAACTTTTAATCCTTGATTTCAAGGATGTTCAGTGTTGTTTCAGTTTAATAACTGTGTGAATTTCATAAATTATGGAATGGCTTGCTTAGTTGGGGACACTTAATGTTCAGCAGTATTATTGACTCGATTAGTGAGACTGAGTAAGAACTGAACTGAGCTTGATGATGACATCACTGTTTTCTGCAGCTGCTTTATAGCCTATTAAGCTGAATTGAACTCCATATTGAATTCCATATTTTGATGAACTTTTCACAGTTATTGAACCAAACTGAATCAACACTGAACTGATTTCAGCTGAATAATGACTGTTTTCTGTCCTTTTAGAGCTGTTTTACAGCAGATTTGAATTCTGTTTAACACTGTAAAGCTGCTATAGAAATAAAGGTGACTTGATTCGACTTTAATGAGTTCATTTCGGCTATAAAGCAGCTCTGCAGAGAACCGTGATGTTATCATCCAGCTCAGTTCCCCAACTAAGCAAGTAAGGTGACAGTGGCAAGGAACCCAAACTCCATCTTTGACAGAAATGTGGAAACATTGGTGAACGGGGCTGTTTATAATCCATTATGCAGAATAGTAAAGAATTTTTGTTTAGTATCTTGCTAGGACAAGGATCTTTAAGTGGAATTGGAAAAAATCTCTTACAACTCCCAGCCTTATATAGTTGTCACACACACTTGTGAGAATCCCAAATAAATATCTGTGGTTACTATGGTGAGAAAAGACAACTTTTTATACTTTTATATGATAGAAAAAAAAAAGTTTACTTTCAGAATGACTGCTGAAGGTTGAATAGATTCCAGCCGAACCAATGCATTTCTTAAAGGGAAATTCTGATCCTCAATTTGTTAAGATGTTTAACATGTTTCATTCTACTAGTTGCAAGTTCAAAAGTAGATAATAATAGGCATCTGATAGTGTTTGATTAAATAAGATCCTCTAAGGTTTAGCTGACTTTTAGATTACAGGATGACAAATATGTGCTAGAGTTACATGAGTTAGTGATGTTTAAGCTGCCAGTGGAGTGTAAGTGAAGGGAATGCCAACACAAAGGACTGTACGCTTCAGATTACTTCATTCCTTCACTGAAGACCTGTGTGAATGAGACCGATTTGAGGATATCGTTTTTCCAATTTCCCAATGTTCACGCTTGGCTTGAGCAGAATGAAATTATAGGTTGCTTGACGTCAAAATCTTGACAATCTGCTGAAAGCTGAGAAAGGGATTTGCACATTACCGATTTCATTCACTTGAGAAAAAAATCTAGGGTTGGTTGTCAATCGATTAAAACTTTTAATCAGATATTACGTTATTCTGGTCAATTACCCGATATTTGGTGAGAAAAGCCACCCAAATTAAGATCATTCAAAAGCATAAAACTGAGGGATTTCAAACTGAGGTTCGAGGACTCAATAAATACGAATATTTTACAATTACTTTTTGATCACGTACTATTTTATTTAATTTATTTGTTTAATTATTAGCCATGAAAGCACCTAAAGTCTTTATTGACTTTAGAGTATTGTTTGAATATTGTCAATATATTTGCTTTATTTCTATATCATTGAACATCAATCTAGCATTTTATTTTATTTTATTTTATTTTATTTTATTTTATTTTATTTTATTTTATTTTATTTTATTTTATTTTATTTTATTTTATTTTATTTTATTTTATTTTATTTTATTTTATTTTATTTTATTTTATTTTATTTTATTTTATTTTATTTTATTTCAGTCAATATGCTAAATTGAAAGCCCTAAAAACTTCACGTCGCAGTTCAGGTTGGGGTTTGCAAGGCGATGCGGTGTGAGTGAGCCACTTCGAGCAGCAGAACTCTGGGATGGTCAGATATTTCTTTCAGAGTCTGGCTTTCAGGACATTACAGACCCACTGATGCAGAAACCCCTTCACAAAGACTCTGTCAACAGAAGATAATGGAGTACAAAAGACTTTAATACAGTCACTTAAAGCTACTTTAATGCAGCTCGGGCATCGCTTTGAGGATGAAATGACAGTCCACATGATCGATTAAGGGTTAAGGGCAACTGTAGTTTTTTTCCCAGAGTTACGCTTGCATGCTCTCTTTGTGGGGGTATAACAAGGCTTGTCTGACTTAAACACCTCTTTTGGCTCAAGCCTGTTGCATGGAATGGACAGAATGTAGATTCTACGCAGTCGCTTCCGTCCAGCTCTGTCTTTTTGTCTGTTGATGAATGTGGCTTTTATTCTTGATGTTTGTTGACACTTTCCTAGTGGAGGGATTTTCTTGTAGGCTTTCTAATACTTGGCAAAGAGCTGAGTCAATCGCACTTGGCAACCAGGAACTCCTAGGACGTCCTGCTCGTCTGCTTTTGTGGATTCTCAAAGGCCTGTGGGGTGATGGACAGGGTGCAATGCTCTCATAAAGCTCATCACATTTAGACCGATATGCCACATTGCTGATGTTAGGGATCACCCAGTTCTAGAGCCTTCTTGTTCTTGTAGAGGAGACGACTGTTGAGTCATGAGGTAATTAGAGGGGTATGGCCATCCAGGTTGGTCTGGTGTTTTTTTTTTTTTTTTTTTAACTCTGGGAGAGGGTTGTTTTTCTCAGGGATCATACTATATCCCTTGGTCTGACATGCTGCATTTACTTTGAATACGCACAGGAAGAAAGTCCCACTTTTTTCTTTCCATTTCACGTTGTGTGAAATGTTGTAACAAGCCAAGGCAGATAATTTTAGTTGACTTGCACGGACTGTTTTTAAAGGATAGGCTTGCAGACTTCCACATTCCGTAAAAGAGGAAAGTATGTATAGTGGAATTCTGAGTCCTAGTGGAGAAATACCAAGGAAGTGTGATAGAATCTTATTCAAAAGTTCTTAATTTTGACATTTCACATAACTGCGTTAAAATGCATATCGGAAGTGCAGAACAAGGCACATTTTTTAGTTACTGTGTACCAAAGATTTTTTTTATTTGTACATTTTTTATAATTTTTTACACAAATGAAGATATTTTTTGTGAAATCTGATAGCTTTCTGTCCCTCCATTGACAGTCTACACAACTGCTACTTTTAAGCCCCAGAAAGGTAATAAAGACATCATGAAAGTAATCCATGTGACTCCAGTGGTTTGTAAATAAAGTGGTCAATTATGTGTGTTTTTTTGCGCAAAGAAAGTACTCATGTTGCTTTATAAAATTGAGGTTAAACCACTGGAGTCACATGTATTACTTTTATGATGTATTTACAACCTTTCTGAGGCTTGAAAGTGGTAGTTGCGTAGTTGTCAATGGAGGGGCAGAAAGCGCTCAGACAGTCGACTGTAGCCATAGACTTCCATAGTAGGAAAAAAAATACTATGGAAGTTAATGGCTACTGTAAACTGTCTGGTTACCAACATTCTTTAAAATATCTTCCTTTGTGTTCAACAGGAGAAAGAAACTCATACAGGTTTTAAACAAGTTCAGGGTAAATAAATACATTTTTGGGTGAACTATCCCTTTAATGTTAGAGATTGTTTTTGTTTGCTAGCCACCATTTCTATCCCGCATGTAAATGCTGGACTGATGATGTAAAACTCCAGACGAGACTTCTTGCTTGTGTCCGTTTTTTAAATGCGTCTTGACTGCCGTACATTTTGACATTAATGCCAACTGAGATCCTAGTGTGACATGGCTTGCAGCTGGGATCATATTCATACAGTCTGACAAGCAACAGTTGTAACGGACTATTATGAATCTTACAGTGTGCTCACAGCTTTACACACTGCAGTTCATTAAGTGAGTCAGATGTTGATTCAGTTGCTGCTCTGTCTGATTCAGTGAGTCAATTCAGTGAAGGATTCATCAGACTGATTCGGACCTGTCAAAGTGTTGTCCTTTTGAATGATTCATTAAAAGAATAGTCTCATAAAAGTAATTTGTTAATGAATAGGACTACATTGGATGCACTGTATGTTTAGCAACTTGCACTAAACTTAGGGATTACCAAAACTGAATCAGGTTGCAGTACATGCAATGCAAAGGGAAAGCACAAGTGTGCCACACCTCTGTAATTAACACACATGTGTCATGTTGTCATCCTGATCTCTCTTTATAGAACGAACATGTTGCTCTGATTGTAACATGAGCTGGAGCGTCTATTTTCTCTGATAGCTGTGGGGAAATGTGTGAGGATATCTCACATTCACATAGCGGCAATTGTTTAGTGAACAAAGCAATGCATTGTTCATTGGTCAGTTGTGAATCTCTAAGGTCATTGTAGTCTGTGTAATTATGTGCCTTGAGGAATTCAAAGTAGCCTGATGAGGCATGGAATAAGATCATGCTCTTTGTGTTTGTGCTGTACTTGCCGCAGGCTTTACTCTTCACAGAAGAACTTGTGTGAGTGTGGCCCTACTAGAGATGGGCATTCTGGTCATTTTGTCTACTTGAGTACAGATAAATCAACCTTCTTTTTGCACTCTTTTTGCAATTGTACATAAGCATGGACTTTTGGGTTTGGAATGTATTTTTGTATAACTTTCTGCTTTCTTTTTCAGGGTCTCATGCCATGACTGTCATGTTTCTAAGAGGGTGTATATTAAGGGTGTGTTCACACTTGGCATGTTTGGTTGGATTAAAACAAACCCTAGTGCGATTACTCTGTTAGTGCGGTTTATTTGAATACGTGGGAATGCTGCCATCTGAACCCTGGTGTGCACCAAACAAGTGGACCGAGACCCCTGAAAAGATGGGTCTTGATCTGCTTCCAAACGAACTCTGGTGCAGTTCGACTGAAATATGAATGCTCAAGCAAACCTGTTTTTTTCTCTTCATAGTCGTGATGTTGCCCATCACAGACATCAGAACCGCGTCTCCTCACTGCAGATCTTTGTTTGTGTGTGTGATGGAGAGATTCCTGCTGCTGTTTTGACTCCTTTACGCATTTTTTAAGCTCTTCACGAGTTCTCAATGGGTCAAAATACCATCATATTTCGGCTACCCACACACAGCGTTGTTTTGGATGTTCGGTAAGTTCCATACCAAAATATATGTAATCAAAGCCGACCAATCAGGTTGTGAACACATCCCTATGCCTTTAGGTCCGGTATCTTTAGGTTCGATGTTAAAATGCCAATGTGAACGCTAAGCAGACCAGGACTAAACGAAACCAACTGAACCGAACTACAAGTGTGAACACACTAAAAGAACTATTGTATAGAAATGTTTGTCTTTCAGTAGTTAAGAGTTAAAAAAGAAAGTCAAGAAATTCAGTTAATGCATTTTTATAATCTATAATTACAGTCACGTCAGAGTAGTACTGTGCTCAACGTTCATATGAGTTCATACTTGAATTTTGTAACACAGACCATCTGGAGATGATGTAGATATGATCTGTGAAGAAGCAATTGTTTTGATGCAGACATGTGCGTGGCTGTTGATGCCAGACAGACAAAGATTATTTGTGCTGTTTTATAGCACCTATTCAGGTGTGTTTTACACCTGTGTGCCTTTGATCTAACACTTCTATGATAAAAAGGGCTTATCAGACTATACGAGTCTTCTGCTCACCCACCTCGCTGCTGAGATGACAAACTCAAGTCAGCAGCCAAAAGGTGGTGTGGCAGTGCCTTCTCATTCAGCAATTAATGTAGATCTCAATAAACATAAGCGTAATACAGATAATGCACACTGTGTGCGCTGTCAAGACAACAATCTGATTGGAAATGACCTTTCACTCAACTCTGGTCCTTTAGCTATGAAAGCCTGTTTCTGCCTAAGAGCAACAAATAAAATAGACGAAACCCAATTAAATGTAAGAAATTACATTTAATTTAATTTTGTTTTGTTTTATTTATCTGAAACAGACTTCCATATTTAATTATTTTCTTGTTGGCATTGTTGGATTTTATTTTATATTAATTAATTTATTTATTTTTATTCTGAAAAACACTTTCAGAGTATTTTTTCTTGTTGGCTCTGTTGGGTTGTTTAAAAAAAAAGAAAATGTCTCTATTCGAAAATTTCTCTATTTCTCTAGTTACTCTATTTGTCTATGTTTTTGAGGCTTACACCTATTTTGGAGCTTAAACAGCTGTTTTCCGTCTCATTAAGCAGACCTGAACATGTTAAGTAGGAATGTACTGATATGAACATTTTGGCAGATACCGATAACCGATAATTCTTTATATTTGGAAGAACCAAGCACTTCTACATAGATCAAACATATATAATACAGTAGCCTAGTGTGAACCAGTGTAAGATTCCTTAACATTTAAAATAAATGTTACACTCCTATGGCCAACTTTCTTTGTAAAAAAAAAAAAAAAAAAAAAAAAAAGGAAAAGAAAATTCTATTGCCTTACAAAGAAACAAAACAATTCCTAAAAAATGCAAACAAGTAATTGGAAAACACATAAAGATTCAAAATGCATGTGCCATGGATCAATAAAATGGATAAATGAAATAGCATAGACTGTAATTTTATTTTAATTCAGCCATATACTGTTGATGATAATAATATGAGAAAAATAAAAGTATTGAACTAAGTTACATGATAGTAATGTATAACTCCTGTTGAAGAAGCGCTCTTCCCGTAACTGCGTTGTACGTCAACTAAACCCAAAGAATTCACAACGTTTTTTACAATAGTGGTTTCATTATAATGTTATGTATATGACTGTCACAATCACAGTTATTAATATCGAGCATTGCTGTTTGAGCTGCATGTTTCGAAGCCAAAGATGGTCACAGGTAAATGCCACCATTTATGCTGTAACAGCGCGCTAAAACACGGGCGAACAAAGAATTCACAAACTTCCTTCACAATAGTGTTTTCAAAATTTTATTTAGCTAATATGACAGACTTGCAATGCACGTTGCACTTAACTGTATTTCCTTTTCGGAGTGATTCCAATCATATTTCAAGTAATTCAAAAGTGCACATCTGATGTGTCTCAGCTGAAGGAAATAATCCATTATTTATCAGCTTTAATATATCTGCAAAGTTTTCTTATCGATCTGATAAACATAACATAAAAAATTTACATGTATCGGCTGAAACCGATATGGTGGCCGATATATCATGCATTCCTAATGTTAAGATTCATATCTGCATTTGTCTTATCAATGTAATGTAATTGAAATGTGAAAGATAATTACATTTCCCTACCTATAGGCTAAAACTGTACTTTATAATTTCATGTAAGATTTGTAGGATTTGCTGTGTGATGAAGGTCAGATCGGTTGACAAACATATGAACAGAGCTATCAGCGCTTTCTGTTATCTGTTCACTATCACTGAAGGTCACCTTCAGCCAGACGCTCGTGTCTTTGACCCAAACGCATGAATGACTTCAGAGAGGGACTTCAGGTTTACAGCCGATGAGGCTTTTGCTTTTGTATGGCAACTGCAAATAAGACTGTCGGCTGTTTTAATAGAATCTGTCAAGCAGAAGAGGCCTGTGTATCCATCACCAGGACCGAGACTGCGAATGCTCAATATTGGAGGATTAAAACGCTGTATGAAGTGTCTGAGTAGCAGTACTGCAATTATAATCTTGAATGCTGGAGATCTACTTTGCTAATTTCAGTAAACCGTGTGTGGTGTAAAGTGCTTTCTTCGGTCTGAGAGGCCCATGGCATGTTTTCCATAGTGTGTTTAGTCATCTCCAGATGTACGGTTGTATAGTGTTTATCTGATGTCTAGAGACTTCAAAGTTCTTCTGCAATGAAGAAAAATAAACTGAGCTTCATTCCAGCCTTTTTGTGGTGCCACAGAAAGTCAAAACACCTCTTTCTCTCTTTCATCTTTTATTTATTTATTTTTATTCACGGGTGACGCTGTAACATTAGGGTCATTCCTACTATGCAATATATTTTATGTGCTCATCATATGTGATTTAATAAATTGAATAAAATGTTCTTTGCACAATTTACAGATTTACATTACATGTTTAACTTTAAAAGATAATTACAGAAATTTAAGAATTTGATTAAGAAAATTAACTTGTTGAGATCCTCATGTAAGTTATATGCTAGTCTTGCGTAGCCAGACCTTCAAACTAGCGGCAGATAGCAGCTTTCACTGGCCAAGGACCGCCCTTTATGACATCTGACTGACATGTAAAACAACCAATCACAGATTGTTTTGTTCAGAATCAAAAGTCGATATCCCTATAATACCAGTCCAGCTTGTAAAACTCTTGGACATATTTTAAAGAGTATATGCCGTGAAGTTCACACAGTCCTTCCAGCGTTTAGTAGATCATAAGCGTTCGTCACAGCTGTTAACACGACGACTTTCTTTTTCCATGAGGGGGTTTGTCGTCACGACGGCTTTGTTTCCTTGCAGACCGTTAAAGACCATGACATGCAGATGACGACTTCAAAACTCCTGAAGTTTTTCTGATTTTGTGTGCCTTGTGCATCAGACGTTCAGCCAACGGTCTGTGTCTGAGACTAGCTACATGCTAATGACTAACTTTATGTCAATTTTTTTAGGCTATTGTGTAAACAATCAAGTTATAATTCATACAGTTTTAGTGTTCAGAGTTCAACAGATACTGCATAACAGGAATGACCCATACAAATTTTATTATATCTGTCAACCAAAAGCATTAACAATCAGGAATTAACAGGCTGTGGCGTTCCTCACTGTTGTTTCATTTATTGCAGGAACAAGGCTAAGGAACTGCATCTTGTGTGTTTTAACACGCACGACTAGTTTGTGTGTGCTTGCCAGGCAGTAGCTGATGACGCTGAGGTGACGAGTGACTGAGAAGCAGGTGGTGAAAACTGATGATTATGGTTTTGTGTTCTGTGATCAGTGAATGACATCTGGCAGAAGTCACTCACAACACCTGACCACACAGTCAACATCACAGACCTGCAAGAGATATATATATATATATATTTGATGTTTGTGTTTACATATGTATTGGAATCACTTCCACCTTATAGTGTCAGTAAAGCCTTTTTTAATGGTTGTTCTTAAGACAATAAGACATTAGTCACTGGCCACAAGGTGGAGGTATTGTTAAAACAAAGCACAATCACCATTGTTGTGGTCAAGCTGTTGGTCAAGATTCCAGAGCCAGTATGAGGGATTCCATTGAATGTCCCTGGATTATATGGAATGACAGATCTTATTTCACAATATACATACTAATATATAGTAAATATACTAATATATATATATATATATATATATATATATATATATACAGTATATATATATATATATATATATATATATATATATATATATATATATATATATATATATATATTTAGTATATACTGATATACTAAAATACACTAATACTGTATATAGGCTACACATTTTATATAATTGTATTAATGAATCAAATAATTAATTAATAAAAATAATACATTCAAATAGACTAAATTGTACTAATATATACTGTATAATTCTTTATATATTTATACAATTTAATTATTTAATAAATACTGATGTATTTATAATCATTTATTTATTATTTATATAATGATACTACTACTACTTTTTATTATTATAACAATGTTTTTATTACAATTTAGACGATAAAAAAATGCCCATCCATCCATCCATCCATCCATCCATCCATCCATCCATCCATCCATCCATCCATCCATCCATCCATCCATCCATCCATCCATCCATCCATCCATCCATCCATCCATCCATCCATCCATCCATCCATCCATCCATCCATCCATCCATCCATCCATCCATCCATCCATCCATCCATCCATCCATCCATCCATCCATCCATCCATCCATCCATCCATCCATCCATCCATCCATCCAGTTCCTGTAATACTGAATCTTTCTTTCTTTTCTGGTCCTCTGTGTCCGTGTGATGGTAATTGCTCACACAGATCTTCACAGGAGGGGCCGAAATATCTAATCCCCTAAAGAGTTCACACGCTCCACGGCCTCCCCTCCGTACCCATCTCATACCTAACAAGACACGGGATCTTCACAGCCACAACTGCCCCTCACCAAACAAACCTCAGTTTTCCGCGCAAACCGACACAAAGCCAAGTAATCATGGACTGAATGCCCTCAATAAAAACTAATATTTACAAGCGCTACCCGTTTGTCATCACCCTTTCTTCGAAAAAATTAGCACGATTCATTCACAGATAAATACATATTAATGATGCGGTTGTATGTTCTTCACACGTATAAACTCTGTTTACCGATGATTGACAGTGCAGGCTGTAATTGTCTCAGTGTTTCCCACAGCGTGTGTTTGGTGTGTGCGTTTTATAATTTGCTTTGGAAATTTGTGTGTTTATGTTTTGCTTTGGAAATGTTACTCTGCTTAAAGGTGAAGTCTGTGATTTCTGCTCTACTAGTTTCCCAAATACTTGTCTGCCATTGGTCAGACTATTGGAACAGCAATTTTGCGCAGGACATATTGGGGTTTCAATTATTTCTTTATTTTTGTAGCCAACAGGCTATAGTTATGTCACATCTGAAAGATATGTAGTAAAAGCCTCAAAACGTGATTACTTGATTGACATTTGGCTTGAAAACGTCATGTTGTATTTATTTATTTGTACACATTTATTTTTCTTATAGGAGGCTGACTGAAAAAATATACTGACAATTAGACTATTTATTCATTGTAAAGCCCCAATTTGTTTTATTTCATAATGACTTTATTATAGGAGGTTCACTGAAAAAACATTCAACTTGAATCATTTGTTCGTTCATTCGTTCATTTATTAATCTAAAGCCACAAATCAATCTGTCTATCTGTCTGGTAACTGATGTATATATTGGGAGACTCTGAATAGAAGTGGACACAATACAGCAGATGCATAGTGCCTCAGCTGACCACTAGTGATTGCTTCACTGTTGTTTGGCTTGTTTGTTATGCGGTGTGATGGCGTCCCTCAGGAGCCAGTGTAGTGGCGTGTGGTCCTGCCCACATCACTTCCTGTCCAGTTACGAGGAGGAGGAGGACTGGGCCAGAGGTTACTATAGTTAGCTGCAGCAGGTTGTTTTGTTGTCTAGCTGGAACGTTTCCTGTGGGTGAGGACAGTGTGTTTCCTGTGCTGTGTGTGTGTGTGGATTTTCTCAAGGTGCTCACAGTCAGGACTCAGGTTCACATCTGACACATTCACAGCTGACCGGCACCGGGGAACAGACTGTTCTGAGAGAGTGCTTCTATTTATACCCTCCTTCACAGGACTTTGTTGAATTCAAGGCTTGTCAGGCATGCGCACACCATCACACACACAAACATATTCCGTAGTTAAAGATGACGTGTGTGATTTCTGCACCACTAGTGCCACCAAACGAAATTGCAGTCTATTTTTTTCAGCAAATCTATCTATCTATCTGTCTGTCTGTCTTTCTGTCTGTCTTTCTGTCTATTGTAGTGGCAAACAATTTTCTAATACTGAATAAGAGACAAACATGTATCAATTGTCCTTAACAATTATTTATTCCCTTGCGTCTGTCTGTCTGTCTGTCTGTCTGTCTGTCTGTCTGTCTGTCTGTCTGTCTGTCTGTCTGTCTGTCTGTCTGTCTGTCTGTCTGTCTGTCTGTCTGTCTATCTATCTATCTATCTATCTATCTATCTATCTATCTATCTATCTATCTAT
Source organism: Leuciscus idus (assembly GCA_021554675.1). Taxonomy (NCBI): domain Eukaryota; kingdom Metazoa; phylum Chordata; class Actinopteri; order Cypriniformes; family Leuciscidae; genus Leuciscus; species Leuciscus idus. The sequence continues at coordinate 44,198,575 of CM038626.1, read as the reverse complement.
CTATCTATCTATCTATCTATCTATCTATCTATCTATCTATCTATCTATCTATCTATCTATCTATCTATCTATCTATCTATCTATCTATCTATCTATCTATCTATCTATCTATCTATCTATCTATCTATCTATCTATCTATCTATCTATCTATCTATCTATCTATCTATCTATCTATCTATCTATCATCTATCATCTAATCTATCTATCATCTAATCTATCTATCATCTAATCTATCTATCATCCAAAAATTGTAAAACAAAATTGTGGAACAATCATTGAGATTTTGGAAAAGTTAATAGAAATCCTACTGTATGGCTTTGTGTGAGGAACAGACAGAAAGTCGATATTCACTTATAATCCCTCCCCCCCCGGCAAAGCTTAGATTGAAAAATGGTGCATTGATGATGGTCACACCAGGATTGATGTCATTGACAGCCGCCAACTCAAATATGTGGAATGGAGAATGAAATTAGAGTTGCAGCGAAGGGGAAGATTTGTGATAAATAATTACATTTATTTTGTTCCTCGCCCAAAGTTATCATACGACTTTTCACTGAGCATTCAGTCATCATGATTGGGAATCTGGGGGACTTTTCATCATTCTCTGGCAAACCATGAATCTAATAAGCTATAAAAAAAGTTTGTGGATGTAGCTTGAACGCTTTAGCAATTAAAAACCATAAATCAATTTGTACAATAACAGTATGTTGGCTCATATAATGGCACATACTGTGTGTGTGTGTGTGTGTGTGTGTGTGTGTGTGTGTGTGTGTGTGTGTGTGTGTGTGTGTGTGTGTGTGTGCTGGCGCAGATGAATTTGACTCGTCGAGGCAGGAGCTTGATGTTCTCTCCTCAGGGCACCATGTCACACAGCTTTCGCCAAATGAAAACATGGTCAACGCTCAAGGGGACAGTAAATCTACCTCCTTTAATGGAGGACGTGTTCACAGAATGTCCTGTGACAAGTCTGCCCACAGACGTGTTATTTAATACCTGTCGGTGCATAGAAAAGAGCAGCCTCTCCCTTATATCTCACCTCTATCTGTCTTTCACACTTTAATTTAAACCTTAAAACAACAGGAGATGATGTTGAGGTGTTCAGGGCATTCATTAAAGTGCTCCCCCGCTGCTGGTTATGGGGTTGTGACCCGTCTGGCCTTTAAATTTCAAGTGACTCTAGAATTTTTAAAATAGAATTTTTAAATATATATATATATATAATGTATGTGTATATATATTTTTTATTTTTTTATATATATTTATATTTATTAGATCAAATAAATGCATGTGTACACACACACACACACACACACACACACACACACACACACACACATATATATATATATATATATATATATATATATAATGTATACACATACATACATAGATGCATTTATTTGATCTAAATCTGCAAAAGTTTTTTTTTTTTTACAATTTAAAATAACTGTTTGATGCTCAAGAAACATTTATTATTATCAACGTTTAAAAGAACATTATTTATCTGAAATAGAAAGCTTTTGTAACATTATACACTACCTTTCAAAAGTTTGAGGTCAGATGCTTTCACATTTTTTTTGGAAGGAAATTAAAGAAATTAATAATTTTATTCAGCAAGGAAGGATGCATTAAATTGATTAAAAAAAATATTAAGTAAAGACGTTTATAATGCTACAAAAGCTTTCTATTTCAGATAAATGCTGTTCTTTTGAACTTTCTATTCATCAAAGAATGTGTCAAAATGAAAAAAAAGAAGTATTTTCACTAATTTTGGGGGAAAATATGCAGAATGAATTTAGACGTTAAAATGGATTAACTAGAGTGGAGAGTATCTCAGTTTTATTGAGTTGTGTTGTGCAGCAGCTAATTATATTTTACACACCTTGGCTTTTGACCTCGTAGAGTCAAACACACTGTGTTGATAAACTTGTAAATAAGGCCTCCTATTCTAATAATGTCATGTCAGAGCCATGTGTGGGTGGCGGGGATGATCGTCTGGTCAGGCAAGCTTGGAAACTTCTGTAAATGATCAACATGGATGTTAAGAGTCTTCTCTTTAACTGTAGCCCTGTGCGAGGCACCGGTTAAACTTTGACCTCGGAAAAAGCGTGAAGGAAAGAAAAACAATGTCGGGCTCCTAGCACACTGCATGTTGTCCGACGATCGTATCCCCCCCGGAGAATCTCGCAGAAAAGTGTGTGCGAGAATGCATGTGTTTCCTTTCCATGGCTAACAATGCAGCTCAGGAAATATGTCAGAACAAAGGCCAGACATCCAGGCTCTTGTTCTCAGTGTGCACTGCTGAGGAGGGCTGGGATACACTCATAGGCAGAACCGTGAATCCAGTTCAGCTGTATGATAAAAGTGAGGCTAGACTGGTTGACACCTGGAGGTTCTTCTTAGACTGACGGGACAGAAGGCTGTGCGATGTCCCTTACGGTGAGTTGCTTTGTTGAACTCTCTATCTCTCCATATGGGCGACATGGAGCATTACAGACTTACGACTAGTGAGAATTGATGACAGAATGTGTAAAAAAAAGACATTTACTTCATACATAATATACAGTGCTGTCCAAAAGTCTGAGACTTTATAAAAAATCTAGTTTTTTGTAATCCTGGAAATAATCAAGAAAAGACATATTTAATAATCTGCACTGTTTCTAGGTCGCTTATCTAAAACTGATCATGTTAAACTTTTTATACAGATTATGAGATGTTCTTGCAGACTGGGGTAATAATGCTGAAAATTCACAGGATGAAATTACACTTTAAAACAGAAAACATAAAATATTACTTGTTTCACTGTATTTTCTGGTCAAATTAATGCAGCTTTAGTGAGTTAATGAAAATTGCTGTATTCAATTAGAAACGGGGTTCTTACGATCATGGAAAACATGTAAATGTCAGATTTGTATTTATTGCTTTTGCCATGGAAACAAATAAAATCTTACATCATGGAAATCTTTAGAAAGTTCTAGAGTGAGAATACATTTTCCTGGTTCTGCTCTGCTGTAAAATACTCCATGAGCTAGATATTGTTATTGTGTTGAAACAAAATGGACATATTTGATTTGTGAGTGAACAGTGTCGTTTTTTTTTATGAATTGGTCAAAACGATACACAGAATGGTCAAATTAATCTGAATCAAAGGTATTTCAAAAATCCATATGGAGAGTGTAGTAGAGAATGTATTTTTATTAGTGGCCTTAGACATTTGGACCCCTCTATATTTTCAGAGAATATAGATTTATTAAGGTTGATATAAGGACCGGAAATACATTTTGTTGTATTTTGATATATATTATTAAGTGAAGTAGTGTATTAAAACTGAGTTTGAAATATGTTTTTTGACTAGGGTTGAAAAGTGGTAATGGTTCATGATGTGTTATTTCAGTATGACCCGTAACATTACAAAACGAAGGCTATGACTGTGATAATACTGATATTTAAATCACAGGCCCTCAGGCTGTGTTTTTCAGCTCTTGTCTTATCTGATCTGAATCTGGGTTAGGAAAAACAAGATACAAAGTGTAACCAACACGGCTCCAAGTCCCGACATGTCAGTGAGGTTTGCTACAGGACAGGTAGAACAACAAACCAGTGACGATGTTCCTGTTTACTACTACAACCAATGTAGCACCTCTTACTGATTGCCACAGTCTGAGATCATTGTTTGTCTTTTTTTGCTGGAGGGCATGAGCGTTTCACAGTTTCCCTGTGCTGTCTAAATGCGTTTGTTTGTGAATGGGGTGACTCTGGTGTCAGCTTAAGATTGCCAAGTTACTCAAAATTGATTTCTGGCTGCTGCTAAGTGGGACAGGATTTTTCAAAACCATTCATGTTGAATTAATGGTGCCTCTAGGATAAAATAATGGGGTTTCCATTCCTTGTAAACTGATTTTGGTTTTGTTGTTTGTTTTCTAGCACCTAGGCTTGAGCAAATCTACCCGCAGAAATGACATCATAAAAATCGTGTTATTTAAAATGTTATTTTTTTTCAGTGCACTGCAAAATATTCTTCTAACAAATGTAAAGTAGAAGTAGTAAATGTAGAAGTAGCTTGGACAAAAAAGTTTTTAGTAGGAGTAGTCAAGATTACACTAAATGTTGCTAACAAAAGTTGCTTTATTGACCTTATTTACTCAAATCCCAACTTTCCAAATTGAGCCATCTAAACAATGTTTTACAAGGTCCCAGTATGCATAGCACCTTGAAATAATAATGTGGTAACTATTATTAAGAAATGATCATTGCTTTACATTTTACTGGCTTATTTTATGCTGCTGTAGTTAGCTGTCATATAGTTTAGAGTTCCTATTTCTACTTAATTAAAATTGTTTGATCTCATTGTGTTTGACATTTTTATTGAGGTATCTGTGCATCGTAGTGCAAATCTGGAGTTTAATATATTTACCTATCGGCGTAACATAATGATAAAAGAACAAGGTTTGTAGCTCCTTGCATTGCTAAATGCTACTTAGACAGGAATTGCATGAGATTTTTCACGAGACTATTTTTTTGAGTTTTCAAAAGTTGTTAGTTGACTTAACTTAAATTAACTGCATAGGTTGACTGAGTCATTTTTATTTTACAGTGTAGGTTATACAGTAATATGTGATAATTACTGTAGTTTAGTGGATAAATGCACAATTCTGTCATGGAACTCTTGATGGCGCTGGCTGATAGGTCCTTAACTCAATCTGTTGCAATCACATCATTCTCTATTGGGCACAGCTGATTGGTTCCTGCTGTATCAGTAGCCAATGAGCTCGCTGCTCAACCTTCAAATACTTGGTCATCATTTGCTGTAGCAGTCCAGCGCACTTTCAGAAACCCTCCACCTTCCCCAGCTCCACCTGTATAGATCTGCTACGGGTAATTTGCTTATGCTATATCATACAGCAGCAGCATGTCTTACTTGCTCACAGCAGCATGTTGTATATGTATTGGCAGTAGCAGCTGCAATAACCAACAGCATCAGCAGTATAGCAGATCTATTACAGCAAGATCAGACATATAAACACTGTCATAACCGTTACTATGCCAAACACTTAGAGTTGTCATGACAGAAATTAGTCATAATAATTGGTGTTTCACCAATTCTATACATTGTAATTGCTGTGCAGTTTGAAGGACAAACAAAAACCTTTTACATTGGGTGGAAGGAACTTTTTAACAACAGTCCTGTCATTAGGACTCTTCCCCACATTGTATGCTTAGTCCATTAACATCAGTTGCCACCACTCATGTTGGTTGGTCTGAGGAAATAAGCTGCCGATGTACAAGAGTTCACCAGCAAAGGTTAGAAGCACAGACCATAACAAAGAGTCAGATGACAGATCCATGAAAAGCTTGAGGGCTTTGACAGTGCTGGCATGGCTTCGGCACAACTGTTTTGATGTATCTTTATGGCTTTGTGTTGTGAATGTCTCAAATTCCTGGTCACAGTTCCTGCAGGTCATTGAACCTGGGACTATTTAACCCTCAGGATGGTCTTTATGTGCACTTCACACTATAGGAGCCCACAAGTGAAGCGTGTCTGCACAAGTGAGGCATGTCTCCTCGGTCGGGTCCTGCTGGAGGTTCTTCCTCTTAGTGACAGTCTTTATGGACTCAGACTGTGGATCAAAACAACAGCTTTTTCTACACAGTCACTGGATGGTGTTGCTGAGCTACTGGCCAAAACAGTGACCTTTGAAATTGCCCTTGGGAAAGAGGTGGTACGGCTTCTGTTTCTTTAATGAGAAATGACGCAGAAATATTTTGGATCAACAATGATCCAATGCTCTTTTTTTTGTGGCTGGATCTCTCAAAAAGTTACTCAAAAATAAATTAAAATGGCTGAATGATGAATTGGTTAAAGTCAAAATAAATATCCTATTACCAACACGAATACAGATTACAAAGATTTCCCCTATCCTTCATCTTAGACATCCTTATCTGTCACTGAGCCTTATATTTGTTTCAGAACAGATATCTATTTGATTCATTCATAGAGTGGAGTATTACGAGTAATATATATATATATATATATATATTTTATTAGACAGTAGGTGTTTATTTTCTTCACTGTCTTGCTCTTTCTCTTGGACGCCTACACAGACACAGTATTCTATCTCATAATAGCTTTGATATGATATTTGTGTGTGTGATTCAAAGTCATCCATGGAGCAGGTTATAGTGGGACGGGCTATTCCCTCCCTTTCTCGGCTTAATGCTTCAGTCACGGGCCAAAACTCTCAGCCTCTGGCAGTGCGGCACACTGCAATGTTCCAGCTAGGAGAGTAATGGGATTAGCTATCTCTTACATAAAATGCTCCCCTGGCAGCCCTGCATGCCCCTCGGCCATTCATCAATGTGGAAAGACACAGCAGTTATGAATACAGTGGAACCAGAATGCTCTAGAGAACAAACGCAGATCTCATTGCAGTGCAGTAAATGAGTTTAGAGCGCAAAAGAGCGTTGTGTTTTCACAGGCATTACTGTATCGATGATCTTCAGACATTCTGATGGGAGTTCATTCTAATTTCAATAGGTATCTATATTTGCCAAACATGATACTTTTTAAGAAATGTAAAGTTTGAAAATGTATTTACACTCAGCAGCATTGGAAGTTAAATCGATAGCTGTGGTGTCATCGTACTATTTGCATACTGACTTGATTGGCTCTTTTTTTGTACACATATTTACATACTGAATTGGGATTTGGTCTTTTTTCCTCATATCCCATCAACAGAACACAAAATGCATGCTGTGGAGATATAAAAATAGGCAGAAATGAGTGTGCGCCATTAAATATCCATTACTGACCTGAATGATTAAAGACGAATATTAATATCAGCTGATAATCACTATAGCCAATATATTTTGCTTCCCTGGTAAGGTGAATGTTATAACAATAAAGCAGTGTGTGTTTGAATTTATACCCCAAGTATGTTGTGCAAGGAATGGTCATCATCTTCTAACACCTCACAGATTCCCACGAGGAACAGCCAGACCTCACATAACAATGGATGGTGTTTGAATGAGGGATGAGAGAGTCCCTCAATGGCTTTTTACTGCTTCATTCCCTTTTTTCTTAATGGAGAGGATGTGCAAGCACAACCTTCATTAAATGCATAGATGATTACATAGCAGTCTGGGGGTCGAGCCTGCATGACCTCGGTATGCCCCTCTCTTTCAAGCATTGTCCCTGTGGGGGAATCCTCGGGAGCTGATTAGAAACATCCTCCATTAGAAGTAAGGACCACACCATGTCACAGCAGTGACCAAATCTGCTTTCAAAATGCTACATATACTGTATGTGGAATCAGATTAGCCTAATAAATTTTTTTTAATTAAAAAAAAAAAAATTATACTACACATCACATACTTTATGTGGAATCAGTGTAGCTTAATGTTTTGTTTTATTTTATATATATTCTATAATATATATGTGTATGTATATATATATAATATGGACGGGAAATGGTGCCTGGCATAGCTGAAGGTTCCTTCGTAAGGATGAATCTCCGTTAGGCTGTATGCTTGAGTTCCCACACTCCCTCTGATTAGCTTCTATTCAATAGCGGGCTTAAACAAGCACTTGTTCAGGTGGAGGACGAGACCCCATGAGCCATCCTAGAGCTTTGATAAGACACTGGCACCAAATATCCTGAGTGAAGAGAGTTGAAGAGGATATTCTTCCCCGTTTTCCTCCTCTTTTGCCTTTTCTTTCCCTCCCTTTCCCTCCTTTGTGCAGGTTCTTAAAGGCCCACACAGAAATGTTCAATTTCGAGACAAAGGGAGTCCAATTAAAGCTTCATTGTGGGGCTGGTGCGGCCCAGGATACTTTGGCTAATCCTGCTACCCCTCCTCCTATTTTCTTTTCTCCCTCTCTCTCAGTTTGAGAGTGTTCAGTTGTGATAAAATTATGTTTTGCCTCATGCCAGGCCTTTTTGGGATAATCGGCATTGGCTGATGATAACACGTCCATTAGGCCGAGTAACAGAAGTAGTAGTTCCCCCTTCCATGCATTTCAAAAGCATTAATAATGCACATGTTTCTAATGGGGTTTTTTGTTGTTGTTTTTTTGGGTGAATTTTAAGTCAATATTGTGTAAAATAAGTGATATAATTGCTGTATCTCAAATTGTATTATGCAACAACAACAAAAAGTACATGCCAGTAAATTCAGTCTATTGACAGTATTAAATATATTTCTTAGTATTCATGTATTTGCTTTGAAATTTTTATTTTAGAATTATATACTATGGTATTTGTTAAGATTTAGAATTGGCTTTTATATTTTGTTAATTTTAATACTGCTTTTGTGAATTTGATTAGTTTCTGTTTTTCTTTAAATATTTTTATTTAGCTTTAATTTATTTTTATTTCAGTCTTAGTGATTTCAGTACTTCAACTTTATTTCTTTTCAGTTTGTTGCCAAGGTAATAATTTTCATTGTTTAATTTGAAGTTTTTACAGTTTTTCTCAATTGCTAAAACACAATTTCTGAAACCTTGCTCCTTTTTCTGAAAACATTAAACACAAAACCTCATCTTCAAGCACTATTTACAAAACCTCTGACTCCTCTTGCAAAATGAAACTTTCACCTCAAAACAGTTTTACCTGTGTTCAAAATCAAACACTGCTCTCAAATCATAAACAAAGTGATCAAAATGATATACAATATCAATCAGTCAGTAAACAATACACCAAAAAATAGAAAACACATTGTTCAAAACATATAGTTCTCGAAAGATATCTATGGATTGCTATTCTGTTTGTAGACTTACCCTTGACACCTTACTGTACCATCAAAAAGTTCAGGGAGAAGTACATTTTTCATCTCAAAACAAATTTCATAGTTTTCCATCATTGTCTTCTTATGAACGAAAACATGTTCTATCATAGTAGCTCAAAATTGATCAGAAATTACTACTCTGCTTTGCTCTTTGCAATTTTTTCCTAGTATCCCTATTTTTACAGTACTGTACCCTGCATCTCACAAACTTGTCCTTTGTCTCTGTGATTATTGTGACTCCGTTATTCTTGTTCTTTGTTGATATGAACCTGCAACCAGTCAAAATCTATTGAGCAGTCAGCACTGTTAACAAATGGAAAGCACAATGTTCAGGGCCATACAATTTGTTCATTGTACAGTATACAGCCTACAATGCACTGTACTACAGTATACAACACTAAAATCAAAGGAGTAAAGATGTGATCAATGTGCTTCTTCTTGTCTTTGGGCATCATTTGAAACAGGTTAAATCAATTTTGAGTGGCTGTGTTCAATCAATGGCATGTGTTCTCTATTTGTATTTGATTGTTGCCACTTGTGTTTACCAGTATGGATGACATGTGCAATAGAGTGCAGAATGTGTTTTGAGAATGAGAATGTGTTTAGCGTTTTCTGAGTGAGATCTGCAAATTGTGTTTTACCATGTGAAATGGTTTAAGGTATTCACAACGGACTGCACAATTAGCTTCATGAGTTCAGGCAACTGAGAACTTTATTCAGCCAATGGATTTTAGTGTTTTAGCAATTGAGAAAAACTGTAATTTATTTTTATATTGTATTTCATTTTATCTTAGCCTAAATTGAATGGAATTCATATATTTAATATTTAATAAATGCAAAAATAAACCTCCTTTAGCATATGCTAAATTAATAAATGCGTTATAGTTAAAATAATTGTGATATTCATCAAGATTAATTTTATGTATAAGTCTGCGAAATTATTGGGAAATTATTGTTAATATTTATTTGATATATTATCTAGCCCTGTTATCCTTTCTACTCTCTTTTAAATAGTATCAGCCATTGAAAAGTCTTTATCAGTCTAATGCTAGCATTTAAGGACCGTCAAGTATCCCGTTCCTACTTTTTTGTCTCACAAACGAGTGCGAATGTCAGCATTTTTTGCGTTCTGCTCATGCATATGTTCCTCTGAGCACATGCTCTGGGTTGCTAATGTCCTGTATTTTATGCATGGATGCAGGTTTTCAAGGGCAGCTCTTCTTTGGTAGAATCTGGATCCTTTGAATGAGAAATGTCTATTCATTAGTCAGACGCTTGTCATGTGTCTCCATTTGTAGACTGTTCAATCCTCTGAATGGCTTTAGGATCAATAGGAGGAGGTGAAAAGGGTAATTGATTTCATCGGTCACTGATGTAATGTTGAGGTTTGCATCTATTTGTATATGTAAAAACTGGTACAGAGGTGTATTAATGTGCAGAAAGTGATATTGCTTTGGTTTAATATTATTCTCACTGTAATATACACTAAACTGTCAAGTTAAAGGAAACCTATAGATATGTCTATATAGAGAGTTTCAAATCAGTCACTCAACATATCATATGATGTCATGGTGGTTTGCCAGACCTCAACATTCTTTTACTGACATATAGTAGCTATGAGATACGAGAGAGAGTTAAAATTGAAAATGAACCTCCTTTTTGCTGTGCGCACAGAAAACGGGTCTGCGGAAGTTATTCTAGAGGGAGTTATTCATTTTCCACAGTGAATAGCATGTATGGGACTGAGTGTAGCACTGGCTCATGGTGCAGTATCTATAAAAAACATCAGCCGTAGGGCACACACACACACACACACACACACACACACACACACACACACACACACACACACACACACACACACACACACACACACACACACACACACACACACACACACACACACACACACACACACACACACACACAATCTAATTTGATTAAGCACAGCCACTCTCACTGTTTTTCCCACAGCATGCTGAGCAAGCTTAACGGATGGATATTAAAGGCCGTTCACATCCTTTACCTCTTGTCTTTGTTCGTCGATTTTAATTAAGCAACAAAAAATTGGGCTAGATTGCTATGAAAATGATATCTTTGGTTATGCATGAGGATGCAAATATCTTCCTTCAACCTGCAGTGCAGCATGGGACTGTGTAATAGTTAATCTGATATTGCAGTTTTTTGGTCGCTGGGGTATTTTTGTTTTCATGTTTTCTGAGTAGTTTAAATGCAGTGTATGTGATTGATGGTTGTGAATTGATCATTCGTTCCACCACTTCCCTAAGGTGCTCAATTGGATTGAAATCTGGTAACTGTGGAGGCCATTCGAGTATAGTGAACTCATGGTCATGTTCAAGAAACTAGTTTGAGATGATTTGAGCTTTGTGGTATGACGTATTATCCTGCTGGAAGTTGACATCAGAAGATCATAAAGGGATGGACATGGTCAGCAACAATACTCAGGTAGGCTGTGGGGTTTAAACAATGCTCAATTGGTACTAAGGTGCCCAAAGTGTGCCAAGAAAAAAATTCCCCCACACCATTACACAACCAGCAGCCTGAACCGTTAATACAAGGCAGGATTGATCCATGCATTCATGTCGTTTATACCAAATTCTGACCCTACCATCTGAATGTCGCTGCAAAAATTAAGACTCATCAGACCATGCAACATTTTTTTCAATCTTCAATTGTCCAATTTTGGTGAGCCTGTGTGAATTGTAGCCTCGGTTTTCTGTTCTTAGCTGACAAGAGTCTCACCGGTGTGATCTTCTTTAAGGTTCGACGTGTTGTTGGTTCAGAGATGCTCTTCTGCAGACCTCGGTTGTAACAAGTGGTAATTTGAGTTACTGTTGCCTTTCCATCAGCTTGAACCAGTCTGGCCATTCTCCTCTGACCTCTGACCTCCGACATCAACAAGGCATTTTCACCCTCAGAACTGCCGCTCACTGGATATTTTCTCTTTTTCAGACCATTCTCTGTAAATCCTAGAGATGATTATGCATGAAAATTTCTGACTAACAACCATGCCACGTTCAAAGTCACTTAAATCACCTTTCTTCTTCATTTCTGATGCTCATTTTGAACTTCAGTAGATCATCTTGACCATGGCTGTGTGCGAAGTCACCGCATTCATCGAATTAATCTAAAACATCAAATATTTATTAATTATTGTAGAGTTTGTTGTACTGCCTTTAACTCATGATAATTTGAACATCATGCACAGTGCAGATGTGGGTTTGTTTATTAGCTCAGGAACAGCGTCAGGTAGATAAACCGCTCTCTTCAGGGGCCTGCCCTTTCCTTTTCACTATCCTAAACAATGACCTTAAAACAATGAAAACTAAGCACTGTGTCTCTCCTGACTTCCCAGAAAAACCCTGGTTTCGAGGAACAAACACGCTTCTAAGTTTTTTTTCCCCAGCTCAAACAGGAAGCTTCTCTGTTCCCCACCCAGCTGTCTCCTGCCTTTTCATGTCCGACACTATCAGAGCGCTTCTGTAGAAAACACGGATCTTGTGTGTGTCATGCGATCGTGTGTTTGATGTCCTGAAGGCATTCAACACTTATCAGAGGAGATGGCAGCGTATCATTTCTCTTTCTGTAATGGAAGATAACGCAGCTGTCAAAACTGTATTTGTTCCAGTTTTTGGATGAAAGTGTGAAGTGTTCTCTGGAAAACAGGACACAGCAGAGACCCACCCAGGCCGAGGTTATGTATCCACACGTTTGCAGATTTCCCAGATTTTTTATTTTTTCTCTCCATCTCATTTCCCCTCATAAAGCGAGCAGAGCCACATCCTCTATGATTTTATGAGTAATACACACAGACACTGAGCGAATGGTTGCATCTGATGGATATCTGTCCATTATTTTTGTGAGGAACTAATTTAATATGGACATCTGCAGGGAGTGACATGGTTTGTGTTGAGATGGTGCACATTTTTAGGGGGTTAGGGATCGGTTTTAGCCATGTAAAACTGCAGAAAAATCCAGTTTTAACCAGCCTAGGTCTGATAAACTAGTCTCTCCGCCTGCTCAAGCTGGTTAGGCTTCTCTGTTTTACTAGTTTTGGGTTTAGTGTACTTGTCACTGACTTGGCTGGTAAACCAGCTATGACTTGCAAACTACCTTAGGATGTTTTATTTAGTTTTTCTCTCCAGCAAGAAGTCTCTTTTGTTCACCAAGACTGGATTTATTTGCTCATATATATACAGCATTACAGTAAATATTATTACAATTTAAAAGTACTGTTTTCTATTTGAATGTATATTAAAATGTAATTTATTCCTGACTTTTCAGCATCATTACTTAAATCTTCAGTGTCACATGATCCTTCAGAAATCATTCTAAAATGCTGATTTCATTTCTTGTTATTATCAAAATTGAAAACAGTTGTGTTGCTTCATATTTTTGTGGAAACCGTGATACATTTTTTTCTGGATTTTTTGATTAAAAAAAATAAAAAAATAAAAACTAAAATGATTTATTTGAAATAGAAATCCTTTATAGCATTGCATGTCTGCAAAATTCACTGCAACATTGTGTCACTTTTGATCACTTTATTTAGTTTATGGCATGCATGTGAGGAAAAGTTGTTCCTAATCTACGACCATTTTCATGCATATCTGCAGCTTTTATTTGTGGCTTTTGTGCACTTTTTTTTATTTGATTTGTATGATTTGAGTATTTCCAGAAAAAGGGCTGTTGTGTGACATCCTAAATCAACAGTCTCATCCCATTTTGTACAGTGTGCATATTGTGAAATGATACTGGCTGTGCTAGTCTGGCACAGAACCAGACTCGTCCTATCTCCCACAGCCAGTCCGGTCTGAAACCACCACTGAATTAGTCACAGTCCGCTCTGCATCCTACCCAAAAATTGTACCCCCTCCAATTTTCCCAGTGTTCTCAAAAAGCGACTATAAACTGAATCTGTTCTGTCTCAATAAAACAGGCATTCATGCAGAAGATTAAAGGTGTTTGATCGTAGGCACACGCCGTATCCACTTCCAGCTTTGTAATGGATGCATGCTGCATTTACCTGAGAGGAAATTGATACAGTGAACTATAGCAACATAAAAACCTCATACATGACTGATTTGTATGGGATTCTGTTGATTTCTTTAGTTTAAGCTTAAGACAGGCTACTAGTATAATAATAGTACTATTTAATTTCAAACATTTTTATGTTTTTTAGTATTGGGTTGTAAGTATATCTCAAATATGTTTTTGTCACAATACATTATTGGATTGCTGTTATCCAAAAGGTGTTTTAGATCAGTGGACATTTATGATGCCTTAAATTCATACTTTAGCTTTGAATACTGATGTGATTGTTGTATTATGGGATGGTACATGTCCTCCGAGTTCTTCATTGGCCATATTTGTCATGTTGTAAAACTGAGGCATCAGCTGTTTCTCCCCAATTCTTCATCTGCTATAAAAACCCTGTGCTTGTTTTGACATTTCGATTTAAGATTCTATATATACTTTCTGCATTCATTCATGGCTAATATTTCATCTACTGCTCTTTTAGTTCATATCGCTCTCTCTATGAGCATAATGTACCCGTCAGATGTGACTGCGGGTCTGTTGTGATTGTGAAATCTGTTATTCTTAATATTCCTAATGAGAGCGTTTACTCAGACAGGCAGAAACGTCCCACAGGGTCAAGAGCAAGCCCATTTTGCAATTTGTTAGAGCTAGTCAATCTTAATTATGCTTCTCCTTCCTGTCCTAACAGGATCTCCCTGGGGTGCTGTACTCCATTTCATCTGCTCATTTCTACATGCCATTTTCCATTGTACCCGTGGATGTGATGTTATGGCATCTTGAATCAAAGTGATGTGTCCGCTATAGGGCTGGGTGATATATGTATTCACAATACATTTCAATTTTGCTTAAAGAAAATTAAGCCCATTTTTCAAACCTTTAAGATTTTGCATTTTTGCACATTTTCCCCTGCAATTTTCATTACGGTAATGCAAAATCTCATCTTTCATTGCTGTACTGCAATACATATGTATATTAAACACATAGTGTACATATATTATACATTTACATTTTTACAAATATTGACACATGTTTTAATAGTGTCCCTGATGTAACTTCAGTACTAAAAAAAACAAAAGTTCGTAAGTTCAATTCATTCTCATGAATCAGTTCAAACTCTCTATTCCAATGAAATGATTCTAAACTCGTTTGAATCCTCACCCCAAAATGTAGTAAATACAAGTAAAAATATATGTAGGTAAATATCGCTCTTTATTTTGGTTCTATTCTGTTCTATTCTATTCTATTCTATTCTATTCTATTCTATTCTATTCTATTCTATTCTATTCTATTCTATTCTATTCCTCCATTGGTTTTACTGCGTTCCCTATTAAATCCAATGGAAAAATTGTTAAAAAATGCATTTTCTTTATTAGACAGTTTGAGTTTGATTTGGAAAAAAACAAAACAAAAACATCACAGTCATATTGATTGTGAATCTTCATTGAATAATTCAACGTTTCTTATGCACAACAAATTTGCAAGGTCCATTCCAGTCTATTCTATTCTATTCTATTCTATTCTATTCTATTCTATTCTATTCTATTCTATTCTATTCTATTCTATTCTGTTCTGTTCTGTTCTGTTCTGTTCTATTCTATTCTATTCTATTCTTTTATATTTATCCATTGGATTTACTGTGTTCTTTAGTTAATTCAATGGAATAGTTGTTAAAAGATGCATACAGTATGCTTTATTAGGCAGTGTTGGTGTTTGATTTGAATTATGCACATCACTTACATCAGAAAGGGTCGGTTTGTCATTTGAGATTACCAGGAAGTTACCAGTCAGTTTTTATTTGTATTCAAGACTAGGGTTGTGGTAATTTTGGTCTTGGTGTTTCTCTGTCGGTGATGAACGCTGTGAACCCCTTCCCCCCCCGGCTCCATTCCCCCTCCTCTCCGCTGCTTCTCATGGCTGGATGTGCACTGCAGCATCCAGAGAGTGAGAGGCAGCTCACGCTCCATCAGGGGTACACCGAATCTGAGTCTCAGAGAGAACTGAGCGAGTGAATGAAGAGGTACTGGTAGTTTCACTTTGGATTCGCAGGCTGGCTTCCTTTTATCCTCGCGACAGGAACATAATTGAATCGAGTGTGCTGGGATATTGTAGAAGGACGTTCAGGGTACGAGGTACGAACCAGGATGGCCCGTCTAAACTGGTGCTTCGCGGCTCTTCTCAACTGGGGGAAGTTCCTCTTCTTTTGCCTCTTTCCGCTTAAACTGTCCAGGACGGGGAAGGTAAACCCTTCTCATCAAGTACAGTTGCACGACCTCTTTTTGAGCCATTGCTTTTCATGTTTACTGTTTTAGACTAGTTGGTGCATTTACCTTTTTGTTCTTGACCTGATGACACAGTGTAATCCACAGTGTCAATCACTAAGAGGATGCGTAGGCTTTTACAGCCACAACACTCTGCTTAAGTGAATGTCCTTTAATATCTGGAGGTTGTGGTACGTTTGAAATATTGCAGGTTGTAAAATGTCATCTCGAGCTCACCGTGTGCTTTTACGGCCACTCAATTGATTATCATAACAATGCACTGCTCGTGTGCATGACTAAATTGTTCCTATTTCGACAGTTAGCTTGTAGAGCTCCATAAAAGTAAATCCTATGCCACAAAGGCCTAATGCACTGATCCAAGTTTACATCTGTTTACATTCACTTTAGGTATAAATTAAATGTTTTTTTTTAATATAATCGTCCCACATGCTCTTACTAAATTGATTTGTGTTGTACTATAAGTTGACTGCTGAAGTAAATGGGTTCACTCTGTGCTGTCTGGTGGAATTCAGGTAGAAATTGGTGTGTGGTTCAGTTTGGTAGTGTACACTGAAATAGTTCGTAACATTGATAGTTCGTAACAAAGAAATGGCAAGTAGCATTGAATTAAATGAAATTTTGAAGTAGAAAGACTTGAAAATGTATTTTGTTTTAAAACACTCCAGTACAGTAATATTTGTTTTATTTTTAAACTCTGAAAAATCTTTTTTACAGTGTATTTTCATCTCTCTTTTGGAGCATTTGGCTTCTCACATCTCAAAACAGTTTGGGTGACTATTTGGTTTATAATGGTTAATATTTGGTTAATAATGGCTTAGAAATAAATACATAGAATAGTATTTATACTTATTGCCTCAATATCAATGGTTTTAGGAATTAAGGAACTACTTTTTGTTTTGAGGGACTGTTTTGTCCCATGCTCCTGTATATGTGTCCTCTAATGAACTGAGAGGTGATGCAACTTGTGATTGGGCAATCGCTTCATTTCTGTCTGGGTCATCATAAAATGCAAACTCTATCGGGACTCTTCGATTCACTACTCAGATTGTCTTTGATTGTTCGCACTCGATTGTCTCAGATTTGCATGCCGCTTTGCTCCTGTTAATGGTATAAAACCAACAAAGTGTCCAAAGATAGATCCGTTTTAAAGAAATGAATACTTTTATTTAGAAAGGACACATTAAATTGATCAAATGTGACAGGACATACATTTGTAATATTACAAAAGATTTCTTCAAATAAATGCTGTTCTTTTGAACCTTCTTCATCAAAGACTCAAAGAAAATTTCCACTAAAATATGAAGCAGCACAACTGTTTTCAACATTGATGATAAAAAGAAATATTTCTTAAGCAGCAAATCAGCATATTAGAATGATTTCTGAAGGATCATGTGACACTGAAGACTGGAGTAATGATGCTGAAAATTCAGCTTTGATCACAGGAATAAATTATATTTTAAATATGTTCAAAAACGGCTATTTTAAACTGTAATAATATTTCACAATGTTACTATTATTATTATTTTTGTATTTTTAATCAAATAAACGCAGCCTTGGTGAGCATAAGAGACTTTTGAACGGCAGTGTTGTATTTTGCATGCAGTTCGATTTTCCTGCATTTAAGTCGCTTTGAATAAATGAGTGTACCGAATGCATAAATGCAATGACATTTGCATTGCGTTATGAATGTGATATGAGACATTCAGAACTAGAAGTGTATTTTTTAGGCATTATTAATCTTCCTCTTCCTCTACAATCTTATCATTGCGCCATGTGCCTTCATCTTCCCCATCCGTGTTGGCACGTTCGGACTCTGTCAAAAATGATGTTTTCTGGATGATAATCCATGCATGTCAAATGAGCATTTAGCATGGATAAAGAGCACTCGATATCTGCGGTGTACAGACCATTGTACCAATTCCACATTGGCTCAAGGCCTCCATACAACCACATGCTTATCATGGCTCACTGCAGAATGCTTCACAATGAAGGATTTTGGGACAGTGGTGAATTTTGGTGATATGGTCTGTTCTGCACTCTGAATATGAGACCAGGCTGCTTGGAGAAAGGCCAGAAACGTCTTTGTGCTTGTATCTGCTGGTCTGGCTACAAATCAAGCATCCACAGAGACACCAGACATGTGTAGAGAATGAGGGAGGCAAAAGAGACACGGACAAAAGGCTCAGATGTATTTACGATTGTTCATATAACAGCAGCGGATATTACCAGCCATTGTGACAATGAGGGGCTCTGAGGACGTGGTGAACACTGTTATTAGACTTTTGACATAAAATCTGGTCTAGTTTGCAGCATATTCTAGCCAGAAATCGCTCTGTTAGGACTTTATTGACAGTTTTTTGCACTTCTCTGTGGTGCCAGTAGTGGCAGAAACATCATTTCAGATTTCTGCTTTAATTGTGCATAGATAGCTTGTAGTATTGTGCTGTCTCTATATACACACACGCTGCCATGTGTCAATTAAGAAACAAAGTCAGTATGTCCTGCCCAGCCGTTGGTACATGGAGAGGGTTGGCGGACATAATGTGATCTTAGCAAGCATTTCTCTTTCACCCTAAAATCAATTTCAGGATATTGACATTTTGATTGCGGTCGTTGCTGTTTTCATCTGGCCTTTATCATTGGGCAAGATGAAGCACTTTTCCTGTCATTTGCCTAATGTCCTTTCTGCTCGTAAATTAAACGACACTCACACACTTGGCAGAGGGAGACGAGTAGGTCATCTGAGATGGACGTAACGTCCTTAACACCATCTCTGATAGCAACCTTTATGCTAAATGCACACTGGCTACATATAACACATATGACATAATCATAGATAGATAGATAGATAGATAGATAGATAGATATGTTTGTTTCACTATATTGGTGAGGACATTGCATAGAAAATATCATTAACCTGATATAAAATCAATGCAAGTCTATCACCTAAACCAACCTCTACACCTAAACCATCACAGAAACATGTGCAAAACACTAGATTTAAAAGATTTTTTTTTAAACCGATTTATAAGACAAATGCAAATTGTTATCGGTTGTTATATCTCACTATATAAGAGAGGACATTTGGTGCTCACAAGTATAGCCAAACCTACACACACACTATTATAAGTGCGTAGAGATCTCACAAGGTTTTTTGAAAGGGCACATGTTACAGCTTAATATAAACATGTATGGTCTTGTTTTCTCATTCTTTAAATCATTGTTCAGAGTGTATTGAGTTAAACATTTACTTACAATGTCAAAGAAAGATCGTCACTGTGGTATGAGTAATGTTATTAAGTCATGCGGCACTTTTCATTAGTAATAGCAGTGTATTAGATATCAGGTAATTATGTGAGCATGGAGTTCTCACAGTTACTGAGGATGAGATAACACACCCGTGAGCTTCTGATCAGGATCTGGCCCGGCACTGGTTCCTTTCAAACTGTGCAAACATACATGTTACATTAAAAGTTTGACAAGCAGAGAACCACAATGATGTGGGGGAAAAAAGACAGATTAAACTGCCTGGATTTCCTTGCCTGAGTTTTCAAGCAAGATAAGTTTGATAAGCGTAGGGTTTGTTCGTTTGCTTTGGCTCTCACAGCGGTGATATGTAATGGGTTAGAATGACATCAAACCACTGGAGGATTCAGACCCTCGTGTTTTTGCCGATAGTCATTGTGAGAGGAGAAATGTTTACGCTTTTTGTGTTCTGCTGGGAGGGTGTGTGTGTGTGTGTGTGTGTGTGTGTGTGTGTGTGTGTGTGTATGTGCTAGTCCTTTCAGAAAGACCACTCAGGAAAACGTGCTGTTACACGTGAAGTCAGAGTGGGTGTATCTTCATTGTTTTCCACGAATGCAAGAGAGGAACAGATGCTGTGTGTGTGTGTGTGTGTGTGTTTGGGGGGCAAGTGTCCGTAAGAGAATATTCAACAATTGATGTCACTTAATTGCAAAACACAGTAATTGAAAACAAGTAATGTTTTCATTTAGCTCTCGATGATCATATCTTTCTTAAGCCTTTCTTAGTGTGATTTATTATAGTTTTTATATTATATCCTTTAAGATTGTTGCTTGTCAGACTGTACAAACATGATCCTCGCTGTAAGCCATGTCACACTGTAAGATGTCAGTTGTCTTAAATGTCAGACTGTACGGCAGTCAAGACGCGTTAAAAACGGACGCACGTCCGGGGTTTTACATCATCAATCAATGACACGTTCGGTGATGTGAGCTGTGTTACACGCGGGATTGAAATCTCTACTGGATGTGGCATTTCTACTACCAGCCCTGCTCTCCTCCTTTCCTGTCCTCCCATACTTCCTTCCTTCCTCTGCTCCTTTAATCCTCATCCCTGTCCTCTAGCTAAAAAGCAATCGCTCCATCTCAGTCAGTACTGTCCCCAGTCTGTACTCGACCCCGTTTGACACAGACTATCCGGTCGGAGAGAACGAAAGAAAGAGAAAGCTTTATTTCCATAATGGAGGCAATACGAATAATGCTTGTGTTTTATCTGCAAGGGAAGACTTTGCTGAAGGTCGAAGCAATGTTGATGCTGTGTGTTCTTCAGGCTCCTCCTCCAGCGTCTGTCACTCAGTTCATCTTCAGCTCTGATGCTGTGTCTCTCAGACATGATTCAGTTTGTCTTTTGGTGTGACATTTGACACTTTTATCTTAGTTTAAGGGTATTTTCACACTAGAGCTTTTGGTTCTTTGGACGTCAGGGTTCAGTGCTTTGAGTTAAACTGGTTTTGCACTCATAAAGTGGTTAAAAAGATGTTTTGGATATTATTCTTACGTGGGCTGAAAGGAAGTGTGACGATGCTGAGAATTTTTAGCAGTAACACTTTATTTTACAGTGTCACCGTTACATATGCAGCTACTATCGTAATAACTATAAATTATTCATAATAACATGCAACTAACCCCAAACCAAAGCCTAATCCTAACCCTATAGTAGTTGCTTAACTCTGTACTTACAGTAAATTACAGTGTTACAAAGACACCTTAAAATAAAGTGTAAACTTTGCAGTAATTTTATTTAAAACTGCAGAAACTTTGAATTAGATTCTAATCAAATGCTGCTTACAGTCACTGCAAAGAGAACAAAAAATGACTTCAATACATACTCTACCGTTCATAAGTTTGGGGTCTGTATGGTTTTTGATGTTTGTGAAAGAAGTATTTTCTGCTCACCACGGCTGCATTTATTTGATTAAAATACAGTAAAAACAGTAATATTTTGAAATATTATTACAGTTTAAAATGGCTGTTTTCTGTTTGAATATATTTTAAAATGCAATTTATTCCTGTGATGCAAAGCTGAATTTTCAGCATCATTACTCCAGTCTTCAGTGTCACATGATCCTTCAGAAATCATTCTGATGTGATGATTTGCTGCTCAAGAAACATTATTATTATCAATGTTTAAAACAGTAAAAAGTTTTGTCAAAACCATGATACATTTTTGATTCTCTGATGAATAGAAAGTTCAGAAGAACAGCATTAATTTGAAATATAAATCTTTTTTTAACATTATAAATGTTTGTACTGTCAATTTTGGTGAGTTTAATGCATTCTCATACTGAATAAAAGCATTTAAAATGTTAATAAAAATACAAATTAATTAATTTTTACTAACTTAAAATGGAGAAAATGCCTGTAATGATGCTATACATGTTAACTATTAAAAGTGCCTCATTTTTAACCCTTTTTTATAGAAAATGTTGTACCATTGAATTTGTATTAAATTCTGTTTAAAACTAAAAACTTCCATTGACTAAAAAGAGCAAAAGCTTGTTTGATAGTACGACTGACAGTAAACAGTTGCTAAGGTAGATGTGATGTCAGTAATGTGTTTGAGGTTTAGAGAATCGTCATCTGAGCTTGTTGTTTCTCAGTTCTCATCATGGACACTAGGGGTCACTCTGGCAGCTCATTGGTCTATGACACAGAAATGTACAGGAGGCCTTCTTTTGCCCTCGATACATAGGTTCCTATAATCACTTCTCCAGACTCATATACTGTGACGGAGTGTTTCCTCCCACCGCTCTTATCTGACTGTGTAAAGCTGTAAAGTGGCATGTTGACTGTGCTAATCTGTGTCTTTGTGTTGACCTCTTCTTCCCCTCAGTGACTTACAATCCAATGCAAACACACAACCGGGAGATATAGTGTGACGGTTTTTTTTCTGATATTTGTCGGAAATAATGATTGCAATAACAGTAGTAAAAAGATTTATTTGAAAGAAAATGCCTGTTTGGTTGGTGCTTATTATATTAGCATATTACTTTAAGTCTATAGTGTATTTGGACCTTCTTTCTGTGCATTGTATTCAGTTTACACAGATTTAGAAAAGGATCAAATGCAAGTCACATAAAATAGACAACAACAAATGTGTCATTTTTGTTGATTTTGGCGTTTACATTTGCTGTGTGTGTGTGTGTGTGTGTGTGTGTGTGTGTGTGTTAGTTGTCCAAATGTGAGCAAAAATGAACATTTACAGTGACGACAGAACAACTCACTGGCATTTTCATGTGTTGTGTGAAGAAATGCTTTGACTTCTTGCAGCACGTTGTTGAAAAAGCATTTTTGGTTCACCATGTCTGCACCTTTAGGTACTTTGAAGGTAGTTTGACTTTGAAGGTAGTTTACTTCTGGTCAGTGAGCTAACCCAGGAGGACATATTTGCACATTTTACTTTGTGAAACTGCAAAAATGCCATGTAAACTATATTGCTCCTGGTCATACTCCCTAAATATATTTGTGTTGGCACCTGTGGACTGTTGTGGGAGCTTGAGTTACTCAGTTATGTTCTCATGTTTCTATTACGTTTGCCATTACAGTAAAGGCTGCTATTTTCATTGTTTTGGCCTCAGATAGAGATGTTGTTTGCTTGTAAGAGCACTAGTGATGGTTTTGGGGTCTTGGAGGGCTGTGCTTTTATTCTGTACACTCTATGACTGTGTTCAAGTATTAGACTGCAAGTTATGACTTGGTTTGAAAATAAACAAGATCATTTTACCCAGGCACTAAGAAGGCCTTGACATCCCATATGCAGCCATATAAATATACTGTATGCATGTGTATATAAATATACACAATTTAAAATAACGTTGTTACAAGTTTTCATATTAAATATACTTTAAAATGTAATTTCTTTCTGTGATGGCAAAGCTGTTTTCAGTGTCACATGATCTTTCAGAAATCATTCTAATATGCTGATTTGCTGCTCAAGAAACATGTATTATTATTATTATTATCAATGTTGAAAACAGTGTTGTTGCATGCAGTTAGTTTTACTGCAGTTAGCAGTAAGTTATTTTGTTTTTCTTTCTGCTGAAATGTGTCACTTTGGCTTTCAGTGTCATAGGTTGTAATTGTAATAAAAATGATGCTTGTTTCATTTTTCATAAAAATCAACTGTTTTAACAGGGTGACACCGTAAAAGTGCCTTTTTTCAGAGGAATCCCCAAATATGTAATGGATGAAGTAAAAAAAAAAAAAGTAAAAATATACTTAATCCAAGATATGTTTTAAACCACTTTTCATGTAATTTGTTGAATCAGAATTTTTTCATTGATTCATACTGATTCATGCAAATTAATTGAACTTACTAATTATAATTTAGAAATTTTCACTACTTAAGTTTGAAACGGAAACAATATTTAAGGTTTAATATCTGAAACTGAAAAGTCTTTATAAAAATGTAATGGCTAAATAAAAACGCAAATAAAATCATAATTTTATTTACAATATTGCTGAATTTATATCATTAGCAGATCATTTGAAATGCATTGTGAATTTAATACCATCCAGCAGTAAGTTTCATTAGCTTCAGATGTGTTCCTCAAGTTCCTTGCTTCTGTAAAGAAAGGCTCAGCTCTTCAAATCATCCCTTTTCTCCCTGTTTTGACCCCAATCTCCTTTAATGCGCTGCATCTGAGGCCGGATATTATTTCCTATATTGTATTGCTTCTCATCTGATTCATGTTCTCGAAATAGAGCAGAGTGAAAGCGCATCACGACCGTTCTGTGTGTGTATATTTAGCCGGTCTATTGACCAGAGCGGAACTCATAAAGGGATTGATCTGCTTGAAGAATAAAAGTGGATGCTTTCACAGCCTCAGGCTTTGAGGTGTTGTGGGGAACTGATGTTGTCTTGAGACAAAGCTAATCAAACTGCATGGGACTAATCCTGCACTTATTTCTGTCTTATCTTTTCTCTAGCCTGACTAAATCTCAGAGTCATTTGCTGGTGTAGAGACTTCTGTCAGACGCAGTGAACTGTAAGAATGAGACCTCAACGTTAAAGGCAATTACTGAATCACATCTCGCTGCTGGCTGTGCATGATTCTTATACGGTCCATAAAAGTGGACATTTGTCTCGTCAGCCTTTGCAAACCTTTCTTACATAGCTACGTTTTTGATTATCAGCAAAAACTCCGGTCCATTTCACAGTTTATTCTGTTTAAGGAGCACACTTAGACAAGAAAAGAAAAAATGTAAAGCAACGAACCATGGTTCAGTGTAAGACTGGGAAGATACTTTGATTTATTGCTTGTGTAGATATATAATAATTAAGCGTATAGTGTCAGTTCTGGCAGGTCACGTTAGTCAAGCTCGCATCAGCTGATCCACGTCTACCTACAGTATAGGAATACGACGCCTATCACTGTATACATGTATAAGTTCCACAGTATTATCAGCAGCTTTCGCGTTTCTCAGGAGCGATTACCCTCCTCCATCCCCAGCTCCTCTCGTCAGTCAGGATTTGGCATTCTGGCATGGGATTTTGGTATTATTGCTGCTCTCCCTGCTCTTATTCATGCTAGGCTGCATGGATGCGCAGGGAGTTCTCGCCCAAAACAGAACCATACCGCCAATCCTAACTGTATGCTAATTGTCAATCATATTTCACGATAGTGGTCTGACAGAACCACTGTAATTAGTTGTTTGACAACAATTAGTCGACCATTGTGACTAACTGATCAATCATACAACAAACTCCCAAGTCTACTTGTTATGTCTGTTATTCTAGATTTTGTAATAATAATAATAAAATAATAATAATGTTGTTATTATTATTATTATTATTAATAATAATAATAATAATAATAATAATAATAATTATTGTTATGTTTAATTATGTTATGTTATTTTATTTTATTTTGTCCATTATATCGTATCTTGCACTATTTTATATAACAATTTTTTTTTTTTTTTTTTTTTTTTTTTTACCTTAATCTGTAATTTATTTTACACCTTTTTAAAATGCACCTTTAAATCCCTGGCTTTTTTTTTTTGTTGTTGTTTTTTTTTTACTCCATCTAGCTGTTTTTGAATTCAAGAATGTATCTAAATACTTAATCCCTTAATATTGATTAATCAACCAGTCACTCCAACCAACCAACTAGCTGATTTTGAAAATGTTATTTGTTTTGTTTATCTATATGATTTTAGACCTAGAATATAAATAGTTCTGCTTGTGGATATCTAGTCTGCTTGCCACTGAGTGCCAAAACAATTTTCTGATTATCTTTCAAATATACCACTAACCTGGTACATTTTGGCAAATCCAGTGATTTCTGATCTTTCTCAAAAGCCATTTTCACTTTAAAAACATTGTTTTCAGGTTGTGTGTAGATAATAACCCTCATGCTGTGATTCACCTCTACCTTTTTTAGCAAGAAATAATTTCTCATGAGAGTTTCTGAATCTCAAAGATTCACCAGGCTATAAATTGACCATGTTTACAGGCATATTTGTGCACCCTGACTGCCTGAATTAGCTTGTCTGTGGCTAATGCAACCCCTAATTACAAATGTGTCCACCGTGTGCCATGATGGACAGGGTGAATGCCCGTGAAAGCAAACAAGACTGACCCCAGGAGAGGTTTCATCTCATCAGTGTGATGGAGGAAATGCCAAGGGATTACAGACATCATCCAGAGACACAGAGACACCCGCAGTGAGACCACCTTCCCCTCCAGCGGCCCACTGAAGGTTTGATGGGACAGTAATGAAGCTCTGAGCTCTGCTCTGCTCTGTTTGCTGTTTGGGTTGCTGTGTGTTTGATGGCCCAGAAAAGCAACACGCTCACTGATATCTGGGGCAGAGACATGTAGCCGTGACATTAAAGGAGATTTACAGACCCAGAGGAAAAATTCTTTGCTCAGAGGTTGCTCTTTTCAGGCTTGTGGAGTTCTCAATCTTGTGTCATTCTCTTAAAATTCCTTAGGAGACATATACAAAGACACATATGAGACTATAGTTGATGTGTAGTAAGAGTGCAGAGCTTTAAACATAAGGTATAGTATAGCTCAGATCATAGCTTGAAGAATTTGTTTAGAAGTAATTGAGTTTTGATTGTAGACTGTCTAATGCCTATCTTGTCTATTCTGAGCACAGTTTGAGATGTTGTTCAAACAATAGTGGAGATGCATGTGAAATTACTGCAAATCTGAGAAGATTAAGTCTCAATTTGCTCTCCATTTAATCTTATTATTTTCTAGGATAAACAATTGAGATATTATTTCATTTGTCACTTCTTAGGAACAGTGCTTTTTTTTTAAACTCGAGAGTCTTGCAATGATGTTTCATTTAAGTATTGACTTTGTCTCAGATGTACCGAACACAAACGAGACAATGGTATGCATTAAGAGTGTTGTGCTATAATATTAATATGGGTAGTCTTGGAAGAATCAGATGAGAAATGTTTGAGTTCATATTGAGATCATATTGAGTTCAAGAAACAGACTGTTTCTTCTCAATTCTGAGAAAAGTTTGTGATGTCGAGTTTTCTTGTGAAGCTCTTAAGGAGACGCATTGCACAGTGAAATTGCTGCAAATCTTCAAGACAAACGTTTACTTTCCTTTTTAATCTCCATTTAGGAGAAACAATTGAGATATTTAATTTGTGATGTTTCATTCGTAGTTGCCCATAGATCCATTTTAATGCTCAGACATTTCTCTTTCATAGCTCAGACAATTTGGCTTTGGAAGAGTTTGTTGAGAGACTTTGCAAAGAGAAAATCAGTCCATTTACTTAGCCTACCTTTCATCTCCCTTTATAAGAGAAATAAAGAGTTCTCATTTGTGACATTTGGTTCATCGTGGCCCATTTTAATGCTCAAAGATTCTTCAGCTCAGCTTTATTTAGAACTAAGTCCATATTCAAATCTCAGTCTTTTGACTCTTGGCAATGTTGACGAGATCTCTTCTCTTATCTGAAACTCTGGAAACGTCACATTACGGAGACATATCTTGAGATACAGGTGACACAATCCAGGAGAAACAAATGAGACTTTCAGAGACCCTTCTTTCCTGTGGGTATATTTGCCTCCAGGATGAGATGAGAACGAGCGAGCACGCTTTGAGAAAATCTGCTCATGGGGGAGGTTAGAGAGAAAAGCAGGGGGTGGAAGATATGAATGAAAGTAAGACCGAAGAGTGAGACACGGAGAGAGGAGGGGCTAAAGCCGACAAGGAGAGCAGTGGGGAGAAATAAAGAGGCTCTCAGTCACCTCCCCCTCTCTCCTGTGGAGCCGAGCTATACATGACCCCAAAAAGAGAGAGAGAGATAGAGAGAGAGACGGAGGGAGGGCTCCTGGAATAAGAGAGTGGCGAGGAGGACAGCAGCTCAGTTGATGCAGCTCTCCTCAGCGTGTCATGGATCTGTGGAGTGTTGTGGGACCAGCGTGTGGAATAGTTATGTGTCCTGTGCGAGATCCAGAGGAGAGGAAGCCTTCAGCCTGATTTCGTGATGCCCTCCGTGTCTCTCAGCTTGCCAGCCGCTCTGGCCGGCCGCGCACGCACCTGGGTCTGCCTGTCCTGCATGTTCTGGGTGAGCCGTGGGTCAGTCCACTTCACTGCATGGGGCAGGTGGGATTGGGGTAGAGAGGATTTTCCTGAATAATTCGATGAATTAGATCTGTGCTGGGGCAAAGGGCTGCTTGTTTAATTTTGTATGTCACATTTTAAGTGTTTTGGATGTATTTTCTGGATGTTCACTATAGCCTGTTGATCTAGGTTGTGTTTTTAAGGAAGTCAGAATGAACATTTTGTCATCATTTGTTCACCTCCTTGAAACTCCAAAGGAAAAAAAATGCCAGAATGGTTGTGGAAGAATGTCCAAGCTGCTCTTTTCAATGCGATGTCAGTGGATTCACACCACTCAGCTCCAAAAGTGACCGTACATGTCATTATTTTAAAGATGATCAGTGATTATCTCCATCTGAGACATGGATGAGATCTCTGTTTTAGAGATTAAATGGAGTAAAGTGTCTTGTGTCCAGAGGAATAAGATACCAAAGAGACCATTACCAAGATACCAAAATCTGACATTTGAATATGAACCTAAATATTTCTCATCGAATTCTCATATTGATGTGATAAGCAGGTGACTTCATCAAAACTCTGTATTTGCTCTTCTTCATTTAACCTAGTTGTATTGGAGAAACAATTGAGAAATTACTGTAAGGAGATTTCACTTGTGATGTTTCTTTCTTTGGGATCCAGAGGAACATTTCAGAGATTAGAGATTGTTTATAGATCAGGTAATTTGGCTTTGGAAAAGTTTGTTGAGAAAAAGTTCATATTCAAATCTCAAGGCAAATCAGAGCACAGGTTAAGAAACAAAAGTTCAAGGCCATATTTTTTAACTCAAATATTTCTCATCCAATTCTCATTAATTTTATTTCTCTGTACTTCAATATATTTCAACAATTGTCTCCTAAAACTTTCATGATTTTTGTCCTTTTTGGAGCTTGATAAATTACCATCCACTTTCGTTGGATGGAAAAGAACAGCTCGGACTTTCCGATGGGTGAGTAAAGGATGACAACTTTTTTTTTGGGGGTCTTTTTTTGGTGAACTATTCCTTTAACTGTCACTTTTGCGATGGTTGTGTCCCCTCCTTTTTCTCTTTGGACATTCACACATTCTGACCTCTCTGGTCTCTTAATTAGCATTCCACTTTAGTGAATGGAGTGGAAAAGGATCCCAAATCCTCCTTAAAGCTCAGGCACTTTTTGAATATAGTGGGAGCCTTTCAGTCTTCCTTTCAGACTGTGGTTGTGCAGTCCTGCTGCACTGGCTCTGGTGGAATGGGCTTTACAGGGACGAGGACTCTGTCTACAGCTGTAGATGTCATCATACACGGCGAGAAGATGCGGGAAACAGGCGTTCGGAATGAAGCAGATGTGATTTATTTGATAGCAGCGTCCAAAACGAAATCCCTGGGCCCAAACTCTATACTTGGCATGGTTTGATTACCTGCTGTGGACAGATGACATTGTGAATGGAAAGAGACATGTACTTCTCTGAAAAGAAACCTGTCCTGATGTCAGCAGAGAGAGAAAAAAGTAAAAGAGCGGGCAACATCCAATACCTAAAAGCTCAGAATGCACTTCCTCCAAACTCTGAATTATAAATGACCTGTCTGAGACTTTTAGGACCAGCCGGGCTGGACAGTCTGTTGTTCGTAAATTTCTCTGAAAGTAGTTGAAAAAGGGCATTGAAGGTTTGATCGCAAGAAAAAAAAAATATTGGTAACACTTTACTACAATAAGATTAAATATGTTAACATTAGTTAATGCATTAGGTATCATGACCTAACAATTAACTTTTTTTTTTTTTTTTTTTTTTTGCATTTAATAAAGTTAATTTAAAGTTAATTAATTAATTTACTTATTCTATTAACCTAAATAAATAAATGAATACACAACATTTTAATTAAATTTTATTTGATTTAAAAACATACTTTTGTTCATAATACATTAGTTATTTTATATAAATTGTATGTAAAATTTATCATGCATTAACTAATGAAACAAATTGAACCTTACTGTAAAGTGATATTACAGTCAATGCTAAGAGCCATTCACACGTCACAGCCCATTTTACTTCCGTAATATAATGTATTTCCAACTGAAACTGGATATTTAGTTTGAAAAGATGTAGGGCGTGACTTTTATCCATTGGTAATTGATTGGATAGTGAAAAGTGGCCGTTGCCAGTGTGGTATCACGTTGTCAGATGGAAGGCTGAAAAGACTGTTAGTGAAAGACTAAGGTTGGATGAACATGGGCTATTAAACCCTTAATGTTTTGCACTCAGGAAATATGCGTAAAGACCACTGAGACGAGGTGTTGCTTACACACAATCTCTGCCACTCAGCCAATGCAAATATTGACGCATCTTGAGCTGTCTGAGAGGTCAAAGAGCTTAGCGCAGTGATCAATGTCCATTAACACTCTAGATCAATCAACAGCAAACAAGTTGCCCTGTACAGTGTGGAAGTGGCTGTGGTGCGGTGCCCAATCTGGAACAATTCTGCATTTTTTTTTTTTTTTTTATTAAAAACAATCTACTGGTTTGCAGAACCTTCAAGATAAATATTCAAAAATATTGGTCTATAAAATAAAGGTTCAGGTAAATATTCATGCCTCCCTGTGCATTACGCTCGTCTCTTGTAGGTCACCTTTGATTTTCTCTGACTAATGAGTCTGTGGTCTTTGAAGTCACTCGGCGTATGATTTACTCTTGCACCTCTCATCATTGTTGGCTTTTGAATTCCACTTTAATGACCTCATGCTCTACAAGCTCTTCATCCTTCTATCAAAGCTGCCTGTGAGAGGCCCCTATAATTTTGGCAAATTCAAAATTAGAACATCTGGTTTGCCTTCATAATGGATCAGCCACAGTTCTTCATGTACTTCTAGGCACGTGTCTTGTGCATGTTTTCTGGGTTTTTGTGTGCATTAAAATTGAGCAATAGAGTGCATACTGTGTGTGTATTAGTGATGATTTTGCAGGTAAATAATAATTTGCAACACTGACTGTCATTAGACAATTTTCCTCAGTTTGCAAAAAAAAGTTGGCACATGGATATTTCTTGACATGAGTCCGAAGATGATGGATACTAGAGTTTACATCTCATAATTATGGTAATTTTGATGAGATCTCAATGCAGCATAAACTTCAGTATTAAAAACTGCTGTTGGTAGGATCAGTTCAGTTGAATCAATTAAATCAGTTCAGAGAATCAATCCAAAACTCTAATTCAACAATTTGTTTAATTTATCACACTAAAATGCAGGTCTCTCTGTGTCATTTTTCATATATTTAAATGTTTTAGTAAAAATATATTTAGATGATATAGATGTTAATTTCCATGTATGTTTAATTGGTGCATATTATTTATTTATTTATTTATTTATTTATTTATCACTCTTGTGTTTATTAAGTGATAAACTCTCTGAAATGCATTCTTATGCATTTTTAACTTGATTTTTGTTGTTTTTGCTCTAAACATTATGAATTCACTTAGGAATGAGTGGTTCTTCCTAAATCACCATTTAAAGACATTTCAGAGCAAATTCATAAATATTAAAATGTTGTTTATTTAAATTGTTTGACAAAAACATTGAGACGCATATAAAATGTTGTTATAAGGGCTGAAAAATGCCACTATATCTTTGTAGCAATATTGTGCAGTCCTTGTGTGTCATTGTACCGGAGCACCGTGTGGAAACTGAAACTATAAGTGACAGTCCGGAGGGAGTTGTCCCCCTTTCCTCTGAGTACGTTAAAAGCCGTTTAACCTTCTCTGATGATTTATGATGCGAGTCCGACCCGTGTTCACTTCACCGGGCAGAGCTGCTCACTAATCCACTGCTGTCAATAGAGCTGGATTCTGGAATGTCTCCTGATCACCTCCCCTAGTTTTCTTATTAATATCTCACTGTGCCTCATTATTCTGTCATCCTCTCTGGTTTTTCCCATGTCTCTCTTTCTCCCTTTCCCTTAATCCTCAGTCTTGCTGAGTTGCCAGTTTTGATTCTTCTCCGTCTTTCAGCATCTGTCAGAGATAAAAGTCTTACTGCATGTTTTAAAGTCTTACGGATTTGATGGCTTGACGGCCTGCTCCCTCCTGGTTCAAAGCTTGATCGGTAAATGAACGGTCCACTCCATAGGTGGACCGTAGGTTTGTCAACTGAGAGGTACATATTTGCTAGCTAAGGAGCTGTAGTAAGTCACCGAATGCATCTAATGCCTCTTAGTTTTTGTAATTCATCAGAAACTCATTAATGTCTTGGCGGCATTTCTAGAGGGAGGCCTATCTGGGGAGTCATGTGGTTTTCATCATGTCAAACTTTACTTGATTATTCTTCATTGGCGTTCTTGTTTTGTCTCAGTAGGGGGCATTATTTGATGTGAGTTCACTTTGCAGTTCATAAGCAATGCGCAACCAGCATCTCAAATAAACAGGGCTGTTTCTTAGTCTTTGTGAGTGGAACCAAATGTTTGGTGTTTTTGATGGAAATTATCTCATTTTTCACTTCTCTGCCCATCAGACTATCATAAGGAAGAAACGCTGTATGCTTTCAAATATGAGAGGGATTCCCTTCATTCAATGATCACTTTAAGGAAGTCATTTTGATGTTTGGGTAGCAAGTTTTGGCAATTTGTTCTGAAATCACTTTGAAATTTATTTAAGATCTTAGCAGGAATTTTAAAAAGCAGAAATATCGCTCATTTGGCACCAAAAACAGTTGCTGTTTGGATTTAAATAGGCAAATGCGTTTATGGATTGGATCATTATTACATTGATTATTATGTTTATATCATGTTATATGTTTGGCAACAGTTCTTCTAACTCTAATTGATGGAGTGTGTAGCTTTTCATTTCTTTAACATCCATGCAGGAAAACACATCATGGCCATATTCCAGGATTACACTGTCAAGATTCATCAGGGTCAAATTGTGAAAGAATGGTTGGGAGGGAGCATGAAGAATCATTTTCACACATGAATTGGCACCTCTGAGTCCAGAGCTTAAATCCATTGAAAGTCTTTGGGATGTGCTGAAGGAGACTTTACAGAGAGCTGGACTATTGCATTGTCGATACAAGATCTTGACTTAAAATTGATGCACCTCTTGATGGAAATAACATCACAACATTTATTTGAGTCGGGCAGTGGGTCACATTCTGATTCAAAATAAAGTGGCAGTATGGATGGCTTCAAATAGGATGTATCAAATGCTCCCTTGAGAGTGTTCACTTCAAGTACTCTGTCTTTTGGAGTGAGTAGGGCCAATGGTTTTCATGTTCAAAATGCAATTTGCCCTGTCTCTGCACACTGTTGTATCTGAGCTTGTTTCTTTACTCCGTACACATGAGTTTGGTTATGTGAAAATGCAGACCCTAGTTCTCAATCTGTCCTTCACCACCATACATGACTGAAGCAGTGTGGTGTTTTTCTTGTCATTGAATGATATGCAGGACTAAGTGCTGTGGTTAGTCACACATCAGCATCACACCAGAGGCCTCGAGACGGAAGAGGTGGTTGAGCAGATGATGAGGTGTTTAGCGGTGAGCTGCTCACAGAGACGAGAGAGAGAATGATACCTGTACTTTGAGATTATTAAACCTGTTTGCAATCATGTAAACAGTGATAGGGTACCCAGACCACCTGACTGGACCTCCTACATGGACCTGTTAGGGGTCTTAGAGATAACCGATCATGTTTTGCTCTCTTCTTTAGTTCAGACTGGTGAAGTCCGTGACCTGATTTTGAATCAAAGTGCCCCTATTTTGCTAATTTTGTTTTGGAGGTCTCCTACAATAGGATTACATGCAACCAAAAACACTTTAATTTTCTCATAATATACATTACAACACCACAACCTTTCTCACAGTTTATGAACCCGTTTGATAAAGGATTGTGGTCTCTCTAAAAGCACAGAATACAATGTCTTTTCGAAATGCAGAAAACACAAACCAAACTCTTCCAAGCCCTCAGCAACAACTACAGTGTTTGAGGCTGGGTCAAAGTAGATATTGTTCGCGGGCAGCCAATGAAAACCATCAGTTGACTGCAGTCTGCTTATGCAATTTGCACCCTTGCACAATCCCATTGTCAACATCTTGATCACAATTGTTTCTTAATCAATTCAACTGTCTGAATTTTTTGTTCAGAATAACATACTAATGCACTTATCTTAATATTTCTGCAGTATGCAAATGTTCTGTATGCATGGTCCTGGTTGACCTACAACATTTAACAACATTTTAATTCCATCAATCGTGACGTCAGGTGACAACAGTGTATCATACTACTGTTTACAATGTGTATTAACGTAGTCCAAGTAGTTTTTCTAAAAATACTTTTTATTCTGTACACTTCATGCTGAACATAGCCATATGCCAAAGTCTTGTGGCAGACTGTTTATATTTAACTTTGTATAACCAACTCTATTTCAATTCTGGATTAGGAATATGACTCTTATTTCAGGTTATGTCCCAGGAACCTTATTTTAGCTGCTGAAGAATGACCAAGTGTTGTCTCTTGTCGGCCTGTCCTATATTGGTTAATGTGATTCAGATTTTGTGACCTCGTTTCTATCTCGGGACATCTGTCTCTGTCCCACCAGGTGCTAGATTGCACTTAAAGGGACAGTTCACCCATAAATGGCACTTCTTTTGATATTGATGTCGGTCCAAACCTGTTTGCTGTTATTGTTTTGATGGAAATCAAATTTTTTTTTTTTTTTTACACAAGTCTTGCTCCAAAAACACACACACACACACACACACACACACACACACACACACACACACACACACACACACACACACACACACACACACACACACACACACACACACACACACACACACACACACACACACACACACACACACACACACACACACACACACACACACACACAAAAAAAAAAGCACAATAAATGTAATCCACATAACTTGTGCATCCTATTCCAAGTCTTATTAAGTCATATGCTTTGTGTGACGAACAAACTGAAATTTTATCTGTTATTCACTGATATGGTTTGGTTTGATTATTTCTTATGTGGTGCTTTCTTGTCCTTTTTGGAGTTTGACGTCCATACTCCTTTTGAGTTGAACAGGTAAAACAAACCACAATCACAAAAAAAAAAAAAAACTAATAGCCAAAGTGGTTTGGAACGACATGAGGGAAAAGTTGAACTATTTATTGAAAGTTTGGCGGTCACATT